>JAEIFI010000468.1:2400000-3129933 GCA_018901815.1 Zaprionus lachaisei | reverse complement strand
CGCCACCTCTTGTCGTGGGTCAACAACATCCTCGCCTAGCAAATCTCACACAACGCATTTTCTCTCAATTTTACTATTTCTATTTTCCTATTTTCTATTTGCCTTTTTCCAATTCCTTTGGCACCTTGCAAAGGAAACAGGTAAGGCACATTACGCTGCTGTAATACCTGACCATGCCCCGCTCCCACTCTCTCTCTCTCTCCCTCTCTCTCTGATTGTGCCTCAAAGTAGCCGTCATCAGTGGCCAGCATGGTGAGTGAGTGAGAGGGAGAGGGAAAGAGATAGAGGGTGTTGTGTTGTGCGCTCTCTAAACGTTTTGTTTACACCGTTGCTGCTGTTGCCGTTGCTCTGTTGCCGTTGCTGCTGTCCATGTCGATGATTTCTGCCGGGACACGGACACAGCGCAGTCATTCGTCCTCAATACGGATACGTTATCTGTGCCTGTGTGTATACATGTGTGTGTGTGTGTGTTGGCTACATGCGACTACGTGTTTTCCTATTTGCAGCATGTTCAGCGATGCGATCTTTGTTTGTGTCTCGTGCTTTGCTTGCCAGTAACAACAGCAACAGCAACAATTACAAGCCAGGAGCAGCAGCAGCAGCAGCAGCAGCAGCAGCGCGTCGATGACAGCAACAACAACATGCCTGCCTCTCTCTATCTCCCTCCCTCTCTCCTGCTCTGTTAAACGCCTGGAAAATGTGCACAATTTTCACATCCGGTGTCACATTCGATTCAATTGAGATTTACCTGAACGTGACTAAAATACGCAAATTAAAAACGCTTCTCTGTCTGCCACAATCACATGTGTGTATTCAGTGTGTGTCTGTAAGTGTGTGTGTGCACAACGTATCTGTGCGTGCGTTAAGTGTATCTTTCTCCACACACACACACACACACTGAGGATTGTTAGCCAAGACTCAACATTGTGTCTGCTAGATACATTCGACCCTTCTCCCACTCTTTGCTTGTTTTCCTTTGCTTTTATGCTAATGTGCGTGTAAACTGTGCCATATCGAGTATATGATATCATTTAATGGCATATGATTTGATTCCACTGAGTGCACTGTTATAACTCTGTTAAAGCAGAGTGCTCTGATTTGGCTTTTATAACAAATCCAATTGGAATGTGCAGATAATATATATCGATAACTGCAAGGCAGCACTTTACAAATTTTATTGTCTTGGCTAACAGCTGTTCCCTTAGCAGCTAAACCCACGCACTGTTAAACAACATTCTAATGCCAATATCGATAACTGCCAGGCAATGATTATTTCTGTTAATTTTGATTTACTCCTTGTCACTCTTTGTGCTTTACAGTGTCAGCTGGATTGACAGCTGTTAGATCAGTAGCTTAGCCCACGCACTGCTAAATAACATTCTACAGCTAGCGCTGTTAATAATGTACTTATCGGTAGAAAGTGCGTGGGAAATTGCCACGCAATCAAATTGGAAGTTTATCTTTAAAGTTTATGTAAAGTTTTATTTGGCCCCACTGTAAGCACTGCTATAGATCTGTTTAATCACAGCGCACTTTATTTGCAAATCCAATTGGCAAGTGCAGCTTAAAACAATTCGATTTTAATCGATTGTTATTTTTTGCCGTATCTGTTTATCAATTTGCAAACTACTAACAAGCAAAAACGTATTTACAACGCATTCATTCATAATTTAATTGTCTTCTCTCTCTCTTTATTAGCCAACTTAATTACATCGAATTATTGCGCCTAAACTTGTTCGATAACTAACCAAACTACTGTGCGCAATACACAATTAAAAGGGCTAATTGAAATTTTTGCCTGGAAATTCAATTAGTCTGCACTTGCAACAACAAATTGCTGGAAAAAAAACAGTTTGGTTTACTCAAAATACCCGTTAAATACTGCGGGATAACTTTAAACAGAAATTAACCGTGTGCAGTGAACCGTGGGCACGTGAAGCGTAAAGTCAACGCTAGAGGGCGTCATAAATCGATTTATCAATTAATGTCAAATTGTTATGCAAATACACTGCAGGACACGCGGCGCGTCTGTCGGTGGCAGATTGTTATTGACATTTACACCGGGCAACCTGGGGGGATTTTTTATTAAGTTTATTATTTATTTTGCTCTTTAATATATTTATATAAATTATATTAATTTTTGCTTACTCTTTTTTGTGCATAAAAGAGCTTTGTTTTGTTTTTACAGTTTCCTTCTTATCCTCTTCGTAGGTTACAGTACCACCTGCGTCAAAAGCTGCCAGATCATCAAATTACCATATGCACTGATCATTGACATTCTACTGTAGGCAGCGATAACAGCCAGATAGAGCTTTACTCATTTGTGTAGCTTAACAGGGCCACCTGCGTTAACAGCTTGTTCGATCAGCAGCCTAACCCACGCACTGTTAAGTTACATTCTAATGCCAATATCGATAAGCCTGTTAATTGAATATCGGCAGACAGCGCGTGTTAGATTGCAGTGCAAGCAAATTGGAGTGCGCGTGTCGTTTCATGTTGCGTTTTTGTTGTAAAGTGTAACTGTAATTCCGCATGGTAACTGTATTTAAGCACTGCACTGCACATGCACAACTCCCTCCCTGTGGGAATTGTCGTCGCGTCGCTCGGTTTTGTGAAAATGGTGAAATTGTTGTGCAATGTAGCCGCAAATTACAGTTAAATTCAAGGCGCAAAGACTGACGAAAGAGTGTAGCTATTAAAAGAGAGAGAGAGAGAGAGAGAGAGAGAGAGGAGAACAGCAAGGAGGAAAGGCACAGCGTTGCCAGCTAATTTAATGGCGCCGACTTCAAAGTGACAATAATTTGGCCATTAAGACGTCTGTCCGTCCCACTGTCCTCTGTCTGTGGCCATTAAACGGATTGTCATTTAATTGTTCTCGCGTTTATTGCCAACTTTTTGAATGTCTCTGTTTCACTCGTGTTCCTCTCCCTCTCTCTCTCTCTCTCTCTGCTCTCCTTCTGCCTGCTCCTTCATCATATTGGTGCATTGCCAATTGTCATAATGGACAAGTCAGACTGCGTTGACTCTGACGACGACTGTGGGCTGGGACTATGCGGGCAATTACCAGTCAAGAGGAATCACTCCACGGATCTGCCATTAAAAGGAACGCTTACAAAGTTCTCTGCAGAGCCATAAAATTAGTCGTGGCCCGAAAAGTGCCTCCGCCTCAGGCTGATCGGCCACAAAATTGCAATGGGCTGTCCATGTGCCACGCCCACACACGTTGGGCAACACAGATTTGAAATGCTTTTGAAAGCATTGCGAGAGTTGCGTACTAAACGATGATGGTCATATGTCAAGCCTTTAACTGGACCACATTCTTCAGTTACGAAAAGAGAGAGAGAGAGAGAGAGAAAGAGAGGAGAGTGGAGCAGCAGTTACAGCAAAAGGAATTGCAGAAATGCAAGCAAAAGAGGGAACAGGCTTGTAATGGGTGAGTCATGCAAGCTGTTTACTATATGAAGTTGGGCGAATTTCCTCTGTTCTACACTATTTTTATGTTTTATTGAAGCTTAAGTTGTTTAAAGTGTCTTTTGTTAGTTTATTTTACATTATATCAAAGGTGGAACTTGTTCTTGTTGGTATTTCTATGAATTTGGCAAGAGTTCTTAAGAACTTTGTAGGTTATGTTGAAGTTGAAGCTGTGTTCGCTTTAATTTATAGGATTTCTGAATGAATTCTGCTTAGTTATCTGTAGTTTTAGCTATATTACTTATAATTACAACAATTTCTAAAAATACTTAAGAGTTCTCTATGTTTTGTAGGTTACGTTGAAGTTTAAACTGTGTTTGCTTTAATTTGGAATATTAAAAAGTGAGTTCTACTCAGTTATCTGTTGTAGCTATTAGCTATTTTACTTATAAAAAATTCTTGACAGTATTCTTTAGTTGATAAACTCTGATGAATTTTCAGCTGTTTTCAGGTTTATTTCAATAGGTTTTGGCAAAGATCTTAAGAGTTTTCTGTATTTTATTTCCTATATTACAATTTATGTTTCTCTTGTGAGAAGTTAAACTTTTCTGTTTAAGTTTTTACAGTTTTTTCCTTTACTTTTATTTTGTTTTATTGTAGGTTGAGCCCTTTTAAGATGAATTTCAATGACATTTTAAAGCTTTCTGCAGAGTTCTCTGTAGTTTATTTGTTATATTACACTTTATGATTCTCTTGTGAGACATTGTAATAAGATTTCTCACATTTTTGTTTAGTTTATATATTTTATTGTAGTTTGAACACTTTTTATATCAATAATCAATATCAATGATATTTCCAACATTTCCGCAGAGTTGTCTGTAATTTATTTATTATATTTCACTTTATGTTTTTCTTGTGAGAATTTTAACTTTTTTCTCACGGGTTTTTCTTTGGTTTTTTTTTTTTATTGTAGGTTGAGCACTTTTAAAATGAATTTCGATGATGTTTCAAAGCTTACTGCAGAGTTTTCTGTAGTTTATTTGTTTTATTACAGTTAAAGCTACCTTTACTACTATTTTAATGAATTCTTCAAAATTTCTTATCAATTCTTTATATTTAATATGTTCTATTAAGGTCCTAGAACTTTCTAGAACTTCCACAAGTTATGCACAAATTTTATGTAGTTTGCAACGTTTGATGGAATCTTTTTTAGTTTTTTTAAATATATAAACTATTTCAGCACAACTTTCCCTAACTTTCACAAGTACTTTGTATAGTTTCCCATGTATTTTGCACAACATTATCTGCATTTAGTTAGCTAAGCCTCAACTCGAGTTTAGTTTTTAGCATTTAATTGAATTTCGGCCAAAACTTGCGTTTTATTCATGCATTTAACCCTATGAACTTTTCGCACAGGAAATTAAATCCGTGTACAGTTCATCGAGTGGGAAGGTGAAGGAGAGGGGGATGGAGAGGGGGGAGAGGGGCATCTTTCTGAAATTATTGCCTGTCATTTCTTTGGCTTTATATGCACAAAATTTGCATATTTCGTTGGACTTGCAGCCTCGACGCCTCAACGTATTTTGCATATTGCATTCATTGTTGAGTGCCAAAAACTTTCTGACTTTTGCGTGTTTAGAGAGAGATAGACATAGAGAGAGAGATAGAGAGAGAGGGAGAGGGAGAGATGGGAGTGTCCTTTTCCAGTCTCGACTGAAACATGACAGTTTTGTGCAGTTTTATGTGTGCTCGGCATATGAATAAAGTTGCCCAGGGAATTCTCACTCGCACTGGCTTTGGTTCCGCTTTTTCTTCTTCTTGTTGTTCCCCTTTTGCCACAGGGTCTGTCTACCCCTGGTACCCCCTGGTACGGACGTGTCGTGAATATTGCACTTTGCATATTGCCTGAAAATCAGAGATCAAATTTCTCGTTCGACTTTCGTTGGGGAATACGTATTTGCAACATGTGCTTTGCTTTCAATCATTGTTAGTGGGAAAATCATATTTCAATTAAGAGCCAGTCTGGGATCGAGCAGAGGGCAGCGTGTAATAATCAACAGAATTACAAGGCAGCAGCAACAGGAGCAGGGAGAGCTGCACGAGAAGGAAGCAGCAAGGAGAGCAGGACCAGTAGCAGGAGAGAGTACAGGAGTTGCAGGGGGAGCTGTAGTAAAAGCAGAGGTAGCAGAAGAGGCAGTACCAGGGAGAGGTACCAGGAGAGGTACTAGGAGAGGCAACAGGAGAGATACAAGGAGAGATACCAGGAGAGATACCAGGAGAGGAGATACAAGGAGAGCTAGCAGAAGAGGCAGTACCAGGAGAGATACCAGGAGAGATACCAAACGAGGCACCAGGAGCGGTACCAGGAGAGATACCAGGAATGGCAAACAGTAGGGATACCAAGAGGGTTATCAGAAGGGGCAACAAGACCGGTAGCAACCTGTGCAACTGTTTTCAGTTAGCTGCCTGCTGTTTTGCACCATGTTGCACGTTGTTGGGGGCAACCAGACGGGGGCAAGCAGATGGGAGACTGGCCAGAGACATGTTCTCTGTTGCATTGTTACAAATTTGTTTGCATATTTTGCCGTAATTGTTGCCAAACTACAAATTGCTGTCGAGGCGAAGGCATCGTTGTGCAACTCCCTCTGCCCCTCTCTCTCCCTCTCTCTCTCTCTCGCCCTCTGCACATTGCAATTGAATTGTTGGCAAAATGAATATTTTCGTATGTTTTGGCTGCTGATTTCGGATAGCAATTCCAGCTGCAACAGGGGCAACAGCAACAGGGGCAACAGTGGCAACACCAGCAGCTAATCTGGTTTAAAAGGGTCAGCAATGCAAGCGTGCATTCCCCACAGATTTCACGTGTATACCCGTATCAATTTCACCTCAACTGAAATCACAATTTGCAATCTCTATTGACATAATGAAACGAGCCGGAACAACATGTGTAACTGTATATGTATGCATGTGTGTGTACATGTATTGCAAAAAGTGCAGATTCTTGTAATATCGAGTTGTGGGGGGGAGTGTGGGGAACAACGTGAAAAACGCGTTGCAAACGTGTCGTGTCATGTTTGTCAAAGAGCGCCACCTGTCGACCGCGAGCAACCAACCATTGGCATTGCCACTGCTATTGCCAGTGCTACCCATCACACCACCCTCTGTTCGCCTGTCGCAGGTTAATTTCGCATGCAAATAATGTCACGTTGTCGTTGTCGCCGTTGAATGAACTTGATTAAAATTCAATGCGACGTTAATTAAATTCTGCCAATGCAATTTACAGGCCTCTTTTTTTATCCGCTCTCTCTCTGTTTTTTTTTTCTTTTTTGCAGCTCATCCTCTGCTTTAAGTTGTGATTGTGGCAACTTTTTGTTATAACTTTTAAAGCTGCATAGCTGTTGTTGTTGTAGTTGTAGTAATGATGATTTACAGCTGTCTGTCTGTCTCTCTTATTCAATGTGTCTCTCTCAATGTGCGTGTGCTTTAAATATGTTGAGAACATTAAGAGAGCGATCACAGAAATCAATTGTCTCTCAATGCTGTTAAGTTAACAGCTGGCATTTAATCACGCTGAGACAAACACTGTTATTTTAATATAACAGTTAACAGATGTTTGCCTCAATGAGAATGTCTCTCTCATCAGTGCATGGCATAGTTAAGCACAGAGAACAAGAAGGCTTTCTTACTCTCTCCTTCTGCAACAGGATCTGGCGCATCAAATCAGTCTCTCTTTTCATTTAAAAGTACTCTGCTGTCATATTTGCATGCTCTTTAAGTTAACAGTTGCAAATTACTTATGCTGTTTAACTAACTCTCCTAATGAGTGTCTGCTATATGTATGCCCTCACACCAAGAAGGTGCTTTCTCTTATTGCAAGAAGTCTGGCTCATCAAGTAAGTCTCTCTTCAATCCCTTCTTCTTACGCTGTTGAGTTAGCAGTGATAATTTAGTCATGCTGTTAGGGTAACAGTTGCCATACTAGCGCTGTTACACAGCTCTCATTTAATTATTCTATTTATTCTGTTATGTTAACATTTGTATTAACAGTTCTCCCACTCAGTGATTCTGTTGCAATGCCGTCGCTACTTACTCGCACTGTAATGTTAACAGCCGCAATTTAGTCACTCTGTAATGTTAACCTACGCATTCACAGTTCCGATTGAAAAATGATCAACAATTCTCCCTCGACTGCAAATTACTCACACTGTTAACTGCACAGTGGCCACTTAAACACACTGTTAAGTGCACAGTCAACTGCAGTCGCCACTTACTCAGGCTGTTAAGTTAACACCCACGCAAGCAATGGCTCTATCTCGCTTGCACTCACTATTTTCCCACTTAGCACAGTCATAAAACGTGCAACTGACTTATGTGGCACTCCGTTCCAATTGGAAACACATAAAGTCTAAACAGACTTAGCAGAAAATACATTTAATCTATGCGAAGCATATTTATGATTCACTAAAGTCAAAGAAAGTACAAACTTCTCTTTAGAAACATACACAGATAAGATAAGGTTTATGCTGAGTAAGTTCTTATTTTGCAAACAAGCTTAAGCAGCTGTTTGAGCCAGGCGGGCTTCCATAAAAAGTTGACCCAGTTTTGCAGCAGATAAAACAGAAAACTGTAAACTGAAAACTGAAATGAGCAAATGCGCTTTGGCTGCAGTACTTAAGCAAATTAATGCCGAGAAGTTGAGGATAGAGGAGCAAGTTTGCACGCTAAGCGGCATTTAACAGTCTAGCAGGTAGCACACGTGGCGTATGGGCAATCAAGGCAAAGGAAGACAGAGCAGGGGCAGGCCAGGAAAGGGGGGGTATGTGTTAGCACATAAATTACCCACAAAAACATTGTAAGGTTTGCCCTGGCGTCGCGGAATTCCGGTGCATTGTGCGCGCCACCAAGTCTAGACAATGCAATCATAAATAATTTCTGCATAAAGACGTAATAATTTGCCGACGAGGCTCCCCACTGTCCCTCTTCCTGTGTCTCTCTCTATTCTGCTATCTTCTAAGTGGAGAATCCATTCTCCATGCTGACCAAATATTTTGTTATTAAATGAAATTGCAATGTTTGCTGCAGCCACCACAGAGGGAAGTTGAGAGAGAGTCCTCCCTACCCTCGAGTTCAACTGGGGCTGCCAACCCTCATTATGACTGTAGTCATGGCTTCTCCTTCTACTTCCCCCTAGTTCTCTCCCTCCTCCTCTGCCTCTGCTGCCTCTGTCTGGGAATTTCTGTTGGTCAGCTCAGGGTGTTTTGCATGGGGTGTTCCTCAGGGGTATTCAGGGTTGCTGTCTCACACTTTTTGCGTGTTTTTAAACGTTTTTATGAATTTGCATTGAGGTTGTTTTGGTTGCTGCTGCTTGTGGTTGCCACTTGTTGGTTAAACTAGCTGCTCAACCGGAAACTTTATGCATATTTCTGTTGCAAAAATGTTGCCAGCAGAGAGAGTGAGAGAGAGAGAGAGAGAGAGAGAGAGAGAGAGAGAGAGAGAGAGTGTAGGGTTTACTTGACTAATCAGTTAGATTTTTATCTCATGTAAGTTTGCAGAATTTACACAAATTTGTTGATATTTCTCAGCACTTTTTGCTTTGTTTATTTTATGCCATTTTAAGCAATGAAGAAGCAAATAATTCTCTAATATAAATTCTGGGAATTTCATAAGAGAGAGAGAGAGAGGTATATACGACTAATTAAATTTATATATAATAGAGAAATTATAGAATATATGTCAGCAGTTTATTTCATTCATTTTATGCCATATTAAGGCAATGAAGTAGGAAATAATTCTCTCAAATGTTGCTGGATATTCTGAGATTGTGATAAGAGAGACAGAGAGAACAGACTTATATTATATATACAACTATTCAGTCAGGTTTCATATGGTATAAGTTGTAGAATTTACCATTTACTGTAAACATGCAGCCAAGTATTCCTCGTTTTATCCTTGTAGAGGGTATATTAGCTCTGGACAGGAATTTGCAAGCCATCTTAGGAGACATCTCGGAGTCCATAAAGTATATATATTCTGGATCAACATCTACAGAGGAATTGATCTAGACATGTCTATCTCTTTGTCTCTCTGTCTGTCTGTCTGTCCGCCTGTCTGTTCATCTGTCTATCCATCTGTCTTTCCGTCTGTCGTTATGTCTGTCTGTCTTTCTATTTGTCTGTCCATCTGTCTGTCTATCTATCTGTCTATCTGTCTATCTGTCTATCTGTCTATCTGTCTATCTGTCTATCTGTCTATCTGTCTATCTGTCTATCTGTCTATCTGTCTATCTGTCTATCTGTCTATCTGTCTATCTGTCTGTCTATCTATCTGTCTATCTGTCTATCTGTCTATCTGTCTATCTGTCTATCTGTCTATCTGTCTATCTGTCTATCTGTCTATCTGTCTATCTATCTATCTATCTATCTATCTATTTGTCTTTTTGTCAGTCTGTCTGTCTGTCTATCTATCTATCTGTCTGTCTGTCTGTCTGCCTGTCCGTCTGTCCATCTCTTGCAACGCAAACTAGTCTCTCAGTTGTAAAGCTATCTTAATGAAACTTGTTACACACACTTATTAATGCTGCACACTGAATATAAGTCGGAACGAGTGGGATCGCAACCATATATCGTATAGCTGTCATACAAACTATCGGCGTATTATTGTTATTTATCAAGATTTTTCAACCAAATTTACAACATCGCAGTTTCTCTATATATATTATTATTATTTGAAAAAGGGAGTCTCCCAGCAGAGAAGGGGCGAGGCACTGCGACCAGGATGCTCTTTTGTATATATATAATATGCATGTTCTCTATATATATGTAATTTAAAATTGAAAATTTAATTTCTTTTTAAAATTTTACTGTTTAACGTAAATTTTAACTTTAATTTTACATATATATATTGGTTTTTTTTTAACTTTTAACTCATATTGAATTTTAATATACAAAAATGTAATATTAATTTTTATATCTAATTTTTTATATTCCTTACCAACAGTGAACTGCTGTTAGTTGACTTTAAATAAATAAATAAATAAATAAATATGCTTAAAAAATTTTATTAAAATCGCAGCACTATAACATTGAGCTGCCATAGGAACAATCGGCCGAAATGAAGGTTATTGTATGCAGAACAGTTCTGATTTTAGAAATAACTTAACAGAATCAGTGCCAATCAAAATGAGATATTGCATATACATAATACCATTCAATTCTGCAACATTATATATTATTAATATATGAATTATATATCACTAAAATAACACTAATATAAGTAGGAACAAGCAACTGCAAGGGTATAGCACATTCGGCATGTCAAAGCTAGCCTTTCTTTCTGCTTTTTAACGGGCAGTTTTCTCAGTTCACAGTTTCCAGTTCTTCTAGCTTTTCAACAGGCTGACAGAAAGGCAAGAGAACATCATTAGGTGCGGTGCTACAGTTTAGGGCTGCCTTTGAGTTTCAGTACAGGCTGCACTACAAGCCAGGCAGGCAGAAGGTGTGGGCACTGGCAGACTGTGCTTCGGTTTGGTTTGGCAACACAATGCAGCCATTTAATGAAATTTTCAACATTTTTGTGTTCTAATAATGAAATGCTTGTGGTTGTGGAGAGCAGAGGAGAGCAGAGAGAAAGAGCAGAGTAAAGGGGAGAAGAGTAGAGGGATGGAGAAGAGGGAAAGAGGGGGGGAAAGAGCAGATTGAATCACTGTGTTGATTGTTGTGCTTAAACGAAGCCTGGCAAACTTTATGCAACTCAACTTAAAGCCGAAGCCAGTTAAAGCTACTTGCTGGTGCAACGTTGCGTATGATTGTTAAGTTGCAAACAAGTTTGGTTATGCTGCTGCTGCCGTTGCTTGCAACGAGTTAAGCAGCTTGCAACTTTGCGCTGATGTAAAACTAAGCGACAAAATTGCAGTTGGCAAGGTGCAAACATTTGCGCAGCATGAGAGCTGCACAAGTAAAGCAACTCGTTAAAAGTTTCAGCCAGCCAAAGTGCCTGCCTCTCTCCCCCCCCTCTCTACCTTCTCCCTTCCCCCTTCTCTCTCTGACACGCCCATCAATCCATAGTGTTGCTAAAAGTTTGCCATAAATAATGCGCGTCTCAATATTAACAAGCGACGGCGATGGCGTCTGCAAGTTTCGCGTACTTCAATAAACGAAGTGCCAGACCCGTTGCCTCTCTGCCTGCCTCTCTTCCACCACCCCCTCCCCCTCAGCTTCTACTCTCTGCTTCCACTTTCAAGTTTTTGTCAACAGTTTATTGATGTTGGCTTCTTCTCCTCCCCCCCCACAAAATATATTTGCGGCCAATGCCAAATGCCAAAATAATTTCAACTCAAAGCGCGCCACGCCCCCTATTGCTACCTCCTGCCCCCTGTTGTGTTTGTTTATTGTTGTGTTTTGGCTGCTGCTGTCGCCGCAGGCAGTCGTCTTTCATATCCGGCCATGCCAAGGGAAATTGATTCTGTTTTTCGTTGGCAAACTGTGTTTCACTTGTCGTATACGCAATGTTAATTAAGTGCCAGTTTAAAGCACAAGTTGTGCCAAAATTAGCCAGGGAAATGCGTTAAGCAGGCTGGGGAGTTGAAGAGGGGAGTGTGTGCAAGTGTGTGTGGAGTGTGTGTGTGTGTGTGTGTGTGTGTGTGTGGCAGCTCATTAAATTTCTATAAGGCAAGCTGCGCTCAAGGACGGGCCCCAGTAACCCGAATCAGGTTGAGGCACGGAGTGAGGCAGCGAGCATCGCCTTTCATTACGCTTTCACTCATGCAGTGCTGAGCTGAGTTCATTAACTGCCTTGCTGTATTAACTCAGCAAACACCACATGAGACACATGCCAAGTGGCAGGGGCGGAGGGCGTGGCATGTGTCGTAATGAACTGTGAAAATATGCAAAAGCTTTTCTATGCTGTTAATGAGGCGCAGCGGCATCAGATAGCTGAATAATTGGGTTGCTCACATATCTTACATGCCTCTACCCCTTACTGCCCCTTTTCCTGTGCCTTCCACTGCGCCTTCCTCTGCCCCTGCCCCTTCTGCTGTGTTCTATATGCCTTTTTATGCTTTGATTCTTGCAGTTTTAAAGCTTCAATTCGCAAGTTGCTTCGCTGTGCGCGTGTCCTTTTTGCAGTTGCTTTTCTTCCTGCCTCCCTTCCTCTCTACTTGCCTGCTTCCCTATCTGCCTCCTTCCCTTCCCTGCTTCCTCCTTCTTCTCCCCCTACAAATCGAAGCTATAAAAGTAATTAAGATAACGACTTGGCAACTCACACGCTGCCCCTTGTCTGCCTTCGATATCGTGTATCGTGTGTATTTACTTTATAGCCAGAAAGAGAGGGAGAGAGAGAGAGAGACTTTTACAATATTTTCCTGCCCCTGCTGAACTTGCTTTTCTTGAAATTTCATTTCTTAACTTTAGCCAAAGGCGCAGACCGTAAATCATATAAGAAGAGAGTGTGGCAGAGGGGAAAGAGGAGGAGGAGGTGAGACTGGCAACAGGGGACAGTTGCTGTCATGTGTGTGTGTGTATTGTATTTGTTCTATTTGCCTTTATTGTTATTGTTGGTTGCCTTGAGGGACTTTCAGTGTATAGAGAGGAGAGAGGGGAGTGTGTAGGAGGGTGGAGGGGCAGCTCTGCCTTTTTTCTAATTGCTTTGTCTGGCTTGTGCTGCCTTTTTGTGTGTATAGAGAGATATCGATTAATTAACAACATTAAAAGCTAAAAGTTTTAAGGCAGCAGAAGCTGTTGAGCTGCCTGCTTCCCCCCTGCCCCTTTTCCCCTGCCCTTGCCTGCCCCACTTGCCTCTACATATGCTGCTCATTTTTTGATTTATATGCTCTTCTTTTTTGGACAGCAAACACCAAACGGAAAATTAATATGCAGCTGAGCAAAGAGATGAGGAGGAGGAGAGTCTGCTTGGGCGGAAGTGATAAGCGGAGTTTGCTAAAAGTTGAGCGGGAGTTGGAGAGAGTGTAAGAATTTTAATTAAATTTAAATGAAACTAATGAGCAAAATTGTAGAGCTTAAAGTTTAGAGAAGATTGTTAGCTTAAGTAGAAAATAAAGCCAAGTTTTTATACCCTTCGAACATTGAAAATTGTCAAAGGTATACTAACTTTGTGCAAATGTATGTAACAGGCAGAAGAAGGCGTGGCAGACCCTATAAAGTATATATATTGTGGCTCAGGATCACAAGCGAAGACAATTGAGCCATGTCTGCCTGTCTGCCTGTCTGTCTGTCTGTGTGAACGCACAGCTCTCAGCTATAATAAAAGCTAGAGTTACCAAATTTGGCAGGAAGACTCCTGTGTACTATAAGCTGATCAAGTTTATTTCAAATATTAGGTGCCACGCCCACCGCCCCCGTAAATCAATAATTTAATTTTTGAACTTAATTTGTAAGCGCTGTATAAAAGATACAACTTACTGACTTTAACATATACTAAGCTCATTAAAATATCTACGTATTCTCGAAATTGCAATCCAATCGGACAATAAGCACAGAAGTTATTTAAGAAAGTATGTGCATAAAACCAATTGCTTGTGTCAACTAACAAAGGAGGCGAGCGAGCGCCATCTGTCGGCAATAATTTCAAAGCTTGTGCCTATTATATGTGTATGAATTTAACAAATTAAACTACATCTTAACATAGGTCGAAGGGTATCCCACTGTCGTGTGCTGCGCGAATTTTGCTTTTCTTACTGGTTATAGCTAAAAAACCAAGCCAAATTGTGGGAGGCAGAATCTTTTGCTTGCTGTGCAAATCAAGCTAACTAGTTCATTATTTTGTGTGTACAGGGAATTATACAAATTGAGCGCGTTCTCTTCTCTTTGCACTGCTTGCTTTCCTTTGCTGCAGCTGAGATTTATCAATTCTCTTTTGTGCTGCGACTTGCATATCCTGCTCAGTCACTTGCAGCAGCTTCAATTGTTGCGTTTTTTTTCTGCACTCCTGACCCAGTTGGGAATTGAAGAGGAAGAGAAGATATGGGAGAAGGTAGTGGGAGGCAGGCGGTGGCACAAGCGCAGGGGGGAGGGGTGGCACCACAAGGGGGGGCGCATTTAATATGCACTCTGGCTAAATACCAAACTGATTCCTCTCTGACCAGAAAACAATTGAGTGCACGCCGAGTTTGGCCTGGCCTGCCCTGGTCTGGTCTGCCCCGGCTTGTTGCATACTTTCAGGGCGCAGTACGTGCCTCAGTACGTGTGTCCATGGTGGGTCAATCAGTCAGCAGCAAGTAAGTTGCCTAGACTGTCAATCCATCAGTCAGTCCCGCAGTCCCGCAGTCACTTTGTCCTTTGCGTGCGTGCGCTGCGAAATGAGCTTAATAAGTCAGAGGCAGCAACAGCAGCAGCAGTGGCAGCAGCTGCCCCCAGCTGCTGACACAATTTCTTGCCACTTGCCATCGCTTGCCACTTGCGGCAGAGTTCTGGCATCTTACATCATACTTAAGTGAGAGATAGAGAGAGAGAGAGCCTGACGCCTCGTTGGACACTTGAGTGTTGCCACATTCATTCTCAACTTCAACTTCAACTTCCTCGCTTCCTCGCTTCCTCCCTGCCTTACCCCCTTTTCCCTCTTGTGCACTCTCTGATTGAATTCTGCTGCTTGCCGCACGTTGCACATGCTGCACTGCTGCGTGTTGCTGCGTGCTGCTTTAAGCGCATTTAAGGCTAAAAACGCTTCGCGGCTGCTGCGTCTCATTATGCCAGCCAGATAATCGAGTTGAGCTAACAAGCCCTAAGGGTGTGTGTGTGGGTGTGAATGTGCTAATTAAAAGGCACAACATTTATGCATACTCCACGTACTTGCAACATGACTGTGGCACAACCAGCACACGCACAGACAAAGCCAACGTCGGCCGTCATGGCAACAGACTGTGGCTGCCTTTGCCTCCTGCTTGCCTCCTCCTTGCCTCGGGGGCAGGTAAATAAATCGCATATAAACAGTCAGATAATCCTGACTAACAGTATTGCAAACGTCATGCCAGAGAGATCCCCGGGTTGCAAGTGCAACCTCCCCTAGCTGCCACGCCCACTGGCTTTTGTAATGCGCTACAGGTGAATGCCTGCTCCGTGCTCTGGCTTCGCTTTGCCGGTTACGGGTTCGTCTCAACAGTCACGTTTATCGATTTTCATGTGATTGACTGGACAGCAGTTGTTAGAGAGAGATATAGAGAGAGAGGGAGAGGAAAGAAGAGAGAGAGAGAGATGTAAGCCTGCCTGTCTGCTTGGCCAAGTGCATTCAATTGGTTAAAACTCTTTTCGCTAATTAGTCGAGAATGAAATCGATTTGAAATTGCAAATTGGCAAAGATTTGGCAGCAGCTAGAGTAGCTATAGGATGCTAAAGAGTATAGGGTATGCAATGCACTGCCTAGTCAGCTCTGCCTGAGCAGCTTTAAATTCTGCTTTATGCCTGCTCTAGCCATCTGTCTGTTTGTATGAACACCTATAACTCTGAGAGTATAAGAGCCAGGACTAGCAAAGTGGTTCTATTTAGAATTTAGCCACGCCTTCTTTTGCCTACGTTAATTAATAAATATTGAATTGCAGGCCTAATTCAAATGATTTAATGCTCAGTTTTGATGTACATAATAATTAACATTGTTCAAATGATTTCCGTATACACTCCTTGCGAATTTATAATTCATTTGAAAGTTATTTAAGTAAAAATTGTACTGGATGTACAGTTTGTAGCTTTCTTTTTTGTTAATTATATTAAAAGGTTTCATTAAACTGCGAATATGTTTGCACTGCAATTACTGCTGCATCCCTGCCGCAATTAGTGAGTAATGTACAAATGAAAATGAAACTGAAAATTAGAGAAAGGGAGTAAACATGTGAGGCTACCGGCTGCCTGTCCTGCCAGCCTGCCTGAATGAGGTGTTCTTGCAATGCAAAGCTAAACAAATATGAATATGATACATATATGAATATGATATATGAATATAAAAAGAAGAGCATAAAAAGTAAAGCATAAAAAGAGGAAGAGTAGGGATACCTTTCTGCTCTAAAAGCCTCCTCATTACCCTCGTTACTTATTTATTGTATATTATAAAAAATTATGCCAACATACAAATGAAAATGACACTAGTCACAAGTTGACCAAAGTGCCAGAGATATGGAAAGATGACAGACTGTTGAACTGTTGCTCTGGCCAGGCTTCTTGCCTCCGGTGTCCATGGTCCGTTGTAGACCTCGATTTCGGTTGTTTGAGGTTCTCTTATCTCCACTTTCTCTACCTCCCAGGCCATGTTATTTTCATCTAATTTCTTATAGAACTTTTTAGCATGAGGTGCCTTCTCTTTGGTTACACTCTGCGTGAGTATAAGCTGCTGCAGGGGAGAAAAGAAGAGGAGAGGTAGATCGTAGTGTGATCAAAGAGAGCGCAGCTTACTCACCCCAAGATCAATTAAACATAGTATAAAGAGAAGGCTCTTTAAGGTGTTCATGGCGATGATGGTGATGAAGAAGATGAAGAACTTGTTAAGACATTTACTACAATTTTGCGATCAATTTTAATTTAAAAAAAACAAACTAAAATTTAATCTTGTTGCCTGTTTATTTATGTGGCTTACTGCGATAACACAAATGTGAACATGAAATTGTCATTGTTTATTTCTCATTTTCCCCCACTCAATTTATTATTATAATTATAACATTTTCAACAGTTTGATGACTTTATTAATGATGGTGATGGGCCATAATTAATTGTGGTGTCAGCGATTGCATTTATTTGCAATTTGCATTCTTTCTCTGTGCTGTGCTGTGTGTGTGTGTGTTTTTCAGCTCGTTATTTTAATGATGCCACCCCTTCATTCATTGTGTTTGGGGCTGAGGGTTGTTCGAGTGTTTGTATTTAATAATGATATATGGCATTGTGAATTTCAGTTGTTTTTATGCCCTGATGGAAGGGGATTCTATAGTTTGTTTTTATAGATAAACTTTAACCAACTCACACACGTGTGTGTTAACTTAATCGAGCTTTGAAATAAAATGCTCATGGCTGCTGTGCAGTGGTGTCAATTCAGCTTTATTTCCAGTGAAAATTAGCCTTTTTCACATCATATCTAGTTTATTTTAGCATGTTTTCACAGTTTCATAGTACGGAAACAACAGATAGCGGCAAATTTTAGCTTTTTTCTGGCTGCTGTGCTGCAGTTGACGCTTTTCATTACCTACTTTTCGGCTGCACTGGGCTTGCCATGATGCGATCTGTATCAAATTGCATTGCATACTTTTGTGCGCTCGCATATTATGCATACTACCGGCAGCTAAAAGTATGCAACAATTATTTTAATTAAATCATTAATGAAATGTTAAACTTAATAGAGTCATGTTACATTTGTTTATTGAACGCCCCCCGCCACCACAGGCACCCCTTTCGGTCTTTTTCGGAGGGAGTAATGGAAATAAATGACTAAAACATTTTCACCTTTTTCAGGGCGAGCTTTAAGCTTTACGAATTTGTAAAGAAGTCAATTAAAATAAAAATCGCAAGGCACTGTTTCTTCTAGTTTGGCGTAATTTCAACTTAAAACACGAAAAAAACTGAAGTTATTTCAAATAAAAATACGTTACATTTTCGCTAACTGAGCTCTGTTTAGTTAGGACACGATCCCATAGCACGTACACGATCCTCACTCGCCAACCAGATCCGCCATCTGCCCAGATCTCTGTCTAAATCAGAGGTGTAACAAAAAGGAAGAATCCCTTCTCTCTCTCATCACTGCCGAAGTCACACGAATATGTTTACACTCGTACGTATGTCGGCAGAGCTTGGGCAGAGGCACTTCCCGTTGCAAGAAATTGTATGTGTAGAAAATAAGCTAAAAAGAGTTGCCAAATCTACCGAAAATCAATTGCTGAAACGCTACAGTCAGGCTGTTGATGCTGTTGGATCAGAGGTGCCTGCTTCTGCCTCGTTCCGACATATCCTATGCACTGCTTGCATCGCACTGCCTGCAACATAAGCATGCTGGCAATACACTGCTTGCAACAAATGTTGCCTGCCTGCCTTAGCAACATGTTGCTAGGCGCATTGCCGTAGCCAAGGAGCCTCACTTGAAAAATTAATGAGAGCCACTTGAAACGCTAATCGCCTGTAAGTGGAGGGAGGCAACGAGGCAGCCCAGGTTAACCCTCCAGGATGCTGGCCACACAAACACACCCTCTGCCATGGACTGGGAAACTGTGCTGCAACAGCAGGCACGAATGTGGCAGGGGCAGGAAACAGAGTTTATGGCAGGAGGCGTGACGAATAAAGCGAATGCAACGAGGGAGGGTTGAGGTTTTTCTTTTCTCTGCAGAATTGCATTGTTCAATATATTTATTTCATAACATTTACAAAGATTACGGTACAATTGAAGAACTTAAGCATAATAATAATAATAATAATAAAAAACACGACGACGACAATTACAAAGTTGAACTACAGACTAAGTATTCGAAGATATATACGATCGATTCGTTGCTAAACTATATCACAAGGCAGGCCTTAAAAGAAAACTAACTTAATTTCGATTTCACCTATCGTTCCAGTTTGCAGTACGATAAACCCCCCTCCCCCTCTGCGTAGTACCCCCTTTGATCTCTTGTACATGCCTTCTTCTACTATGCCTCGTAGTTCTTGGCCTGCAGACTCTTTAGGATGCCCAACAGTTGTAGAGATTCCAATGGCTCAAAGTCATCTGCATAACGCACAGCAGATGATTTGACCAGATCCCTTTCTCGTGGCATGTCCAGTGTGAGTGGCAACTGCTCTGCCATCACGGAGTGATGTGTGACGAGTGCCTTGAGGGTGCTGAACTGTTTCTTGGCACCCTTCAGGCTGTACATCTCACTGCGACTGCATTGCACTGTGTAGCATTTGATCTTCTGTTCGAGACGCAGACACAGCTCAAAGTTACGAGGTGTACTGCGACGTAGCAGGAAGCTACCTGGTGTTGCCTTCTGGAGGTGCTCCTGTGCTGCCTTGGCTGTAATGCGTGGCTGATACCAGGCACACTGTAGCAGCTCCGCATCCCCCTCCTCCTCCTCTTCATCGTCATCGGAGTTGAGGTTGTTGCTCCAGCGCGATGTGAGGCGTTTCTTGGGTGTACCACGTCGCTTGGAGTTGCTGCTCTCGTTTAGCAGTTGACAGCAATCGGAGATGCCTGCATCGGAGTCTTCTTGCTGCTCCACTGGTGCCTCCTCACTGCAACTGGAGTCACTGTGCTGACTGCTCTGCCAACAGTTGAGCGACAGCAATGATTTCTGTGGCGACTTGGTGCGTTTTGGTGATGTTTGGGAGGCACTGTCCAAGGAGGAGCTGCAACTGCAATTGACCAACTGCTGCTGCTCCAAGACTTTCTGCTGCTGCTCCTCATCTTCATCTTCCTCCACGTCAGCTTGGTACGAGGAGTCGAGAAGATCCTGCTAAGGAAGGGAACAAGAAAGTTAAGTTACTAAAGACCTAAGCACTTTGGAGGGGTTTACACACCTCATCGTAGTCACTAGTAGGCTCCTCCTCACGTTGCGAGGGTTGTGCAAAGAGTTTGCGTTGCAGAAAATTCTTCATGCTGTCGTAGACTTTGTGTGTGCGACTCTGTGCTGGCTCATCAACTGTTGCAGTTGCAGTTGCAGTTGCAGTTGCAGTTGCAGTTGCAGTTGCAGTTGCAGTTGCAGTTGCAGTTGCAGCTGCTGCCAGTTTGTTGCTCCATTGTTGACACTTGGAGAAGGCCAAGTCGAGATTGTGGCCAGCCTTGCTATTGATGCCTTTGTACTCGCCGTAGATATCCGAATACGAGGGACAGTTCATGGCATTGCGTAACTATAGAAAGAAAGACAAGAGAGAGAGAGCAAGAAAGAAATGTGATTAGTTTTGGTCAAGCCACAATAACAAAATGTGCTCTAGAAAAAAGAAAATACAACTAGTTGGATTTCCCATGCTACCTGAGGCTGCCTCTCTTTTTGGTTACCCTCTTTCAGGCTTCTATTTGCGCATTTTATTTCACACTCTCAACCCTGACACAGCCTGGGGTCATTTCCTTGTTGTTGTGATACGCTTGTAATGCGCTTTGTTTGTTGCCTTGTTCGTCCTGTGTTCATTGTTCTGTAATTTGCCTGTTTTCATTTTGTGATATTTGCTTTTCATTTGCTGCCAAGTGAAAATTTATGCAGTTGCCGTAGGGAAGTAAAGGATTTTTCTTATCTTTACACACTTTTTACTTTGCTTTACTGTGCTTTTCTTTTCCTTACTCCCCTTTCCTGTTCCCTTCTGCTCCTTCTCCTCAGTTGAACCCTTTCTAAACTCGCAGCTAAGCTGTTCATAATGAACGCATGTGTGCAGCTTTCTTCTGCTTCTCTGTCTCTCACATGTGCTCAGCCTTTTCTCCCTCTCTTTCTCCCATTTTATTTGACAACTTCTGCCCCTCCTCCTGGCACTGCCACACCCCTTTTGGCACTTGGCAAACACAATGCGAATCGTTCACCTTGGCAAAAAGTATTCAATAAATTCTCGAAAAGTGCGTTCGAGTGTGCAATGCACTCGAAAAGCAACTGAGCGAGAGAGAGAGAGAGAGAGGGAGAGGGAGAGTGCAGTAGAGAGGTAGCAGGACAATACAATGACACTTCAGCACGCACACACACGCATACACACACTTGGCACACACTCGAAAGCCAGAGAGCATAATAAAATGGGCAAAATAATGAGCATTCAATGGAGAGAGTGGCAAGGCAACTCTGGCAGGCAGACAGCAGGACACAATACCTCGACCAGGTAGCACACACACACACACACACACACAAATACACACATGTGTGCGTTAAGCTAAATTGATTTTGATTGAATGTGATTGAATTGCACATTGAGTAGAGAGATTGCCAGTCAAGCATGATGAGCGCATAATCAGTGCAAGCATAATGAAGTTAAGAGAGAGAGAGAGAGAGGGTAGAGAAGGTACCTTTCTTTCCCCCCTAACTTGTAGAGGAAGCTGCCCTGCTCTACCCCCTCTCTCACTACTTGACTAGGAAGTGCCCCTGCCCCTTGCTTCGCTTCCTTCCTGCCTTAATTTGCATGAGGAAAATACAAACCAAAAGAAAAAAACCGTATAAAAATTGAATTTCTATTACCAAATTACACGGCAATGGTCTAGCATAGCCATTAATTCATGGCCAACAAGCCGTGGCCAGCAACAACAACAACAACAACAACAATTACTTTGAAGTTGACCATAAATAAATCCAAATCGCTGTTGAAAGCGGCCCGTGTAAGAAGCGTCAAAGTTTACCTACACCTTAACCTTTTATCGGCTTAAATCAAAAGCCAAATGTGGCGGGGAAAACTGACGGAAAACAGGCGTTTAATAGCCAAAAGAGTGTATAGAAAAGGCTGCATGATTCTTTTTAATTTATGCAAGACAACGACAGCAACAGCAACAACAACAACACGAGTAATTATGATAATAGAGCAAGCTGAGCAGGCTGAGCAGTGCTGAGCTCTACCGACTACAGTAGTGAACAAAAGGTGTTGGACGCGGCTCTCCCTCTCCCTCCTCTATTTCTCTGTCTCTCGCTAATGCAATAATGATGGGTTAGGGTTAGGGTTAGGGTTAGGGAAAGGTAAGTTACCGATCTACAATCTCTTTGCCTGATCCTGCGCCGCTGAAAGGTAACTCTAATTGATGTTGCCAGACAACCTTCCTTCTTTGTTTGGCCCCAGCAAGGTGTTAGCATATTTTCGTAATCAAATTCTGTAACAATAAAAACGAGCTCAGGTACAGCAGAAAGAGAGAGAGAAGGAGAGAGAGAGGGAGAGTTACAGCTGACAAGGTGCCCTGCGGGGGCTGTGCTCGCTTGGAAAAACAGTTGTTACTTTTCCATTTATTGTGCATTTAAGAAAAGAGCCCAAAGTAGAAGAAGATGAAGAATTAGTTGAAGTGCATTCAATGAGTTGCGCCTTTGGCTCGATGAATTTATTGAAATGTTGCCTTTTGTTCACTGTTGTTGTTATTCTTCCTTCTGCATGCTTGTTAGAGCCTTATAGAGCCAGTTGTGTCCACTTGAGTGGCATATGCATGAATTTCATGCTGGAAAATCAAACAGCTGCTGAAGTGGCACGTTTGCAAAGGGAGAGAGAGAGAGAGAGAGAGAGGGGGGTGCAGAGAGATGTGGGGCGAAACCACCCTAAAGTGCAAACCACACGCAATGCCAATCAGTGACGATTACTTAAAAATGCACTGCGGTTATGCCAAGCTAACCGCAAAAAACACGAGAGAGTAGCAAACTATAGAGGGAGGTAGTATAGATTGATGCAGGAGAGAGAGAGAAGGTAACTATAGAGGGAGGTAGGTTAGATTGCTATAGGAGAGAGTAGGTAACTATTAAGAGAGAGAGAGAGAGAGGTTGCGAGATTGATAAAGGTTCAATTGCAAAATGGTGCATAGGTCTAGGGGTTGCCCCTTTACAGTATGACTAGCTGCAGTCTTTTTTACTGATTGTAATCGATATCATATAAAGCTGCCTTTGATCAGCGTTGAATGAGTTTATAGATAATATCATAAAGACCCTACTGACAGCAGTTAGTTCAATAGGTAACTGAATACATATATAAAAGACTTCCCTTTCAACAGTTACTCAATGCATAAAGCCATCAACCTTAGAGCTGAAGCCCAAGCACAAATGAGAACAGCTAGATACTCATCTAGTTCTTGCACTAAACCTATCAAAATATCAGTTCTGCCTGTTTAAAATATCTCTTCATATATCTCTTCATCTCTCTCTCCTCTCTCTACTCTCTCTTTACTATATCTCTTTATATATCTGTCCCGTTCAGCGTTTGTTGCAATCGAGCTGTAAATTAGTTTGGACTTGCTCTATTTGAATATTTTGTAGACATTTTTCTGTGTTGGCCGCCAGCTAATTTGACAGTTTTATGCCACACCAAAAAGTTCGACATAATCCACACACGTGCTGGGGCTTTCAAGACGTCCGATCTACAATATAGAGAAGGGGGGGAACTACTTTATGACATTTTCAGAACACGCGTCTCTGTCTGCCCCGCGGTGTATTTGAAAATTTATGAACTCAGTTTTTCGTTCTTCAGTTAATGTGGCAGAAGAGTCAGAAAGAGAGGAAGGGAGAGAGAGGGAAGAGAGGGGAGAGGCACTACTTACCTAGCAGCTTTGTGGCCCCCGAAAAACCTATCGTAAAATGATTTTAACATTTTTTTCCACTAATTTCGTTTTATGCCACAAGCTACACAACAGAAGAAAACAAAATATGTAAAAATCTTTATAGTTTATAGTTTTCTGCTCGGTTTGGTTTTGATATGCCGTGTCTTCTGCTTCTTCTACTGCTGGCAATTAGACAAGAGCATTCGCTGGAAAATCCTTTGTTTAGACACAGACACGCACACAGATGTGGCATGTGGCATGTGGCATGTGGCATTGTCTATGCGTATATCGTATATATGGTGGTTTGATAGACAATTTTAACGCCGCTCGACACATCTTTTTGTGGCTCACTCTTTGCAGCTCACATCTTTTTATAGGTGTAAAAAAAGGGGGTCATATCAAACGCTTTTCAAATTGAGCTGTTTTCCATTTTTCCACTCATTTTATGGGAATTTTTGGAACATTTTATTTGATGAGTTTATTAAATGCAAATTAAAATTGTTGAAATTTCTTTTAATTGTATTTTATGGGCGTGTGTTGCTCATGTGATACATGAATTTATATGATTGTTGTTGTGTGGGAATCTCAAGAGATGACTCTTTGTTTAGATGAGTAGGAAAGGGGTAGGGGTAGGGGCAGGGGTAGGGGCAGGGGTAGGGGCAGGGGTAGGGGCAGGGGTAGGGGCAGTGGCAGTGCCAGTTGATGAGCTGAAGATATGCAGATGCCAAGTGCAATGAACTTCAAGTTTAGAAATGCATTTAACAAGTTCAGCAGAAAGAAATGTTTGGAAGTTTTAAGGGAATGTCTAGGAAGAAGACAAAGGGCTAAATGGTAAGAGGGAGCCTGAGGGAGCCTAACTAAGGGAGTCTTATTGAAGGTACCTTACTGATGGAGCCTAACTGAGAGAGCCTAAATCAGGGAACCCAACTGAAGAAACCTAGCTAGAGTACTTAACTTCGGGTACCAAAGTTAGTGTACCTAACTCAGGACATCTAGCTGATGGTACCTTACATAGCTGTGGATACCTAGCTGGGTGTACCTTACTGGGAGTAGCTGAGGGTACCTAACTGAAGGAGTCTAACTGAAGGTACCTAGCTGAGGGTACCTAGCTGAGGGTACCTAGCTGAGGGAGCCCCACTTAGTGAGTCTAACTGGGGCACGCTAGTGCCTAGTTGAAGGTACCTAGCTGAGGGTACCTAACTGAGGGAGCATGAGAGTTTCGAGCTGAGTGTATCTCGCTAAATGTGCCTAGTTCAAAGTACCTCACTGAGGTTACCTAACTGAGGTTACCTAGTTGATGGTACCTAGCTGAGGGTGTCTAACTAAGGGAGCCTCACTGAGTGAGTCTAACTGGGGCACGCTAGTGCCTAGTTAAAGGTACCTAGTTAAAGGTACCTAGTTGAAGGTACCTTTTTGAAGGTAGTACCTAAATGAGAGAGTTTATCTGAGGGAGTCTAAGAGTACCGAGCTGAGTGTATCTTACCCAGTGTGCCTAGTTGAAAGTAACTCGCTAAGGGTATCAAGTTGAGGGTACCTAACTGAGAGTATCTCACTGTGGCATTGTGTACAGCAGAGGGCAGACATTTCTGGCCACATTTTGACTTAACTTTGACTACTTTTTGTCTAGTTTTTGGCTAGACAACTCGAGTAGTTCAAGTTTTAAAACAGTTAACAACTGTGGCTACTTCAACTGCCCCTACAACTCTCACTACTCGCTATCTCCTAATCTCCACTCCTCTCTCTCTCTTCTCTCTTCTCTCTTTTTCTTCTATTTACCTCTCCCTCTCCCTCTTACACCCACTCCCTCTATCTCTCTTCGCTAATGCATACAAATCCTTGTGGAAGCCATATGAAGCTCAAACAGCTCAACATACGCGCCGCAGCACATGACGAGCTGTTGATAACGATGATGTTGCTCGTTGCTTGCTGTTGTTGTCGTCAGTTGTTGCTGTCAGTTGTTGTTGTTGTCAGCTGTTGTTGTTGCTTGCCTGTAGTTGATGGCTAGACCAAAGCAGAGCCCCCAGTCTCTTGCCCCCCTGCACAGCTAAACTATTTGCCGGGCTGCCCAGTTCGTTTTGTTGATTAGTCGGTTGAGGGAGGTTGTTGCTGTTGTTGTTGCCGTTGGATTGCGCCGTTGAAAGCTTTTTTTTCATATTTGCATTACATTTTCCTGGCATGGCATGTGCCACAGCAACAGCAGCAGCAAAGCCAGCCAAGGCAGGCGAAAATTTATATTGAGTCGAGCGTAAAAATAACAAAGCAGAGACGCGCAGACGGCATGAAAATAAGTGAAATTGTTGTTTACTCAAAAACGGCGCAATGGAATTAAGAATATGGGGGAGGCACAGAGAGAGAGAGAGAGAGAGTGGGTGAGGTAGGGTGTGTGGGGCAGAGAGGGGGGGAGTCAGCAATATGGGGCATAAATTACAACAATGCATGCAATGATGTCGGGCCATTTAATTATGCTCATCAATTTGCAGGCGCAGTTTGCCACAGTCGAAGCAAGCTGCAAGTTGCTGCTGCCCTGCAAGTTGCTGTTGTTGCACGTTGCACGTTGCCCCGTTGCAGTTTGTTTTTGGCCATAAATCTTAACGAGGCAGCCGCTGCACTCAAAATTAAATGCACTTTAAGAGAGGCGCAATTAATTTCGTGTCTACTTAGGAAATCAGGGGAAATCAAACGATCTCTACATATAGTATGGTGTAGAGCGTCTATATACATGTCTATGCACATGTACTTGCATTAATCATTGCCCTTGAATGTGCGTGTGTGTGTGTGCGAGTGTGTGTGTGCCAGAGTGCCTTCAAAATGCTTGAGAATTTTAAATGCTTCGCTCATTGCGCTGCTAATCTGTTGATTTAAAATTAGAAAGCAGGAGAATTATGAGCAGGGTAGAGCACACACATCACACACACAGACACACACACACACATATACACACATACATATATATATATATATAGAAAAAAATGTCTGTCTGTCTGCCTCAGCCACTTAGAAAGGGTGTTGAAGCGACGCCAAGACGCCAACTTCAACTGCAACTACAAACTGCAGCTCGTTGACTCCAGCAATTTTCCTGCACCAAAGAAAACACTCTTTGTGTAACGCAGAAAAATGCAGAAAAACTGTTTATCTTTTGTTTAATTGTTTTAGATTTTAATCTGGCAATATAAGACGCGCGCAGCGACTGGCGACATATGGTTGAGTTTGCCAGCCATTTCAGTGACAACTTTATTAGTTTTGTTTGATGTGGAGAGAGTGAGAGAGTGTGTGTTGAAGACTGTGTGTGTGTGTGTGTGTGTGGTGCACTGGAGAGTGACTTGTTGTGTGTGCACTTTGTCTGCAGTTCGCTGCCTTATCGTTTGACCTGCTATGCGGCGTCGCCTTTATGCTGCCAAACTAATTGAAAACGTTTGTCAGCGACTGTAAACACAGAAACAGACTGACTTGTCTATCTCTCTTGGCTGTCTGCCCTGTCTGCCTCTATGACTGGCTGCCTTGTATGCCCGGACTGTCTGCCTGTTAGACTGTCTGTCTGTTAGACTGTCTGCCTGTGAGACTGTCTGTCTGTTTGATTGTTTGCCTCTCTGACTGTATGTCTATCTGTCTGCTCTGTATGTTCGTCAATCTGGCTGTCTGTATGCTCTGGTCTGTCTACTTTGTCTGCCTGTTCTGTCAGTCCTGTCTGCACTGTCTGTCTGCTCTGTCTGTCTGCATTGTATGCCTTGTCTGTCTGCCTCTTCGACTGTTTGCCTCTCTGTCTGTCTGTCTATCTCTCTATCTGTCTGCTCTGCATGTTCGTCTATCTGGTTGTCTGTATGCTGTGTTTCTTTCTGCTTCGTTTGTTTGTCTGTCTGCCCTGTTGATCCGTCCTGTCTCTCTGTCTGCCCTGTATGCTTTTTTTGTCTGAATGTCCGCTCTGTCTGGCTGTCAGTATGCTATGTCTCTCTGCTCTGTCTGTTTTTCTCTTCTCTTGGACTGTCTTGTCTCTTTATCTGTCTGCTCTGTATGTACGTCTGTCTGCTCTGTTTGCCTGCTCTGTATGTCTGCTCTGTCTGTCTGTATGTTCCAGTTTCTGGTAGTCTGTTTGTCTGTTCTGTCTGCCCTGTTGGTCTGACTTATATCTCTATCTATCTATCCGTCTGTCTGCCTCTCCAACTGTCTCTCGGCCTTGTCTGTCTGTCTGTTCGACTGTTTGCCCTTCAGACTATTTGTCTGCCTCTCTGCTCTGTATGTTCGTCTGTCTGGTTGTCTATGCTAAGAATCTCTCTATGTTTCGTCTGTCTGCGCTGAGGATCTGTTCTGCCTATTTGTCTGCTCAGTCTGTCTGTGTGCTTTGTCTGTCTGCTCTGTTTATCTGCTCAGTCTGTGTGCTTTAGTTGTCTGCTCTGTCTGTCTCTCAGTCTCTTCGACAGTTCCCCTGTCTGTCGACTCTGTCTATTTGCCTTCTCATTGCCAATAAATGTGTTAGTTGAAAATATTTCGTTGAGCTGATAACGGATGCGCTGGCGACAGCGACAGTGTGTGGAAATCGCGCGACGAACGATTTATGCCGGAAAGGCCCAACGCATTAGCCGCACAGATCTAAAGACATTTTGTAATAGTTGTGGGTCTGCAGGGCGCTAGAAACGAAGTGCGAAAAACAAGTGGGTAAGGCAGAAGAAGGAGGAGAAAGGGCAGAAAGAGGGACGGCTCTGCCTGTTCTTTGAACTCTACAATAAGGTTGATTGCATTCTACGTACGCAGTACTTTCAATAAACTCAATTCCCTCTATAGCAAACACACCTAGAAAAACTCTAAAACTCTAGGAAGAACTGGAAGAACAACAGCAGCTAGACAATCCTTTAGGGAGCTACAGCTACACCTACTATAAAACAAAAGCAAAACAACAATATTTTCATAGATTCAAAAAAACACACACAGAATGCAACAGAATGGAAAACGTTGCTTGAACGGGTGTCGATTCTTGTGAAAAATGACAAGAGCAATGTGGAAAAACTGACGATGAGAAATGTGCAAAGAGACAGAGAAAGAGACAGAGAGAAAGATAAACGATGCAGAAGGCAGAAGCCAAAACGCAAACTGTCATGCAGAGAGTTTGAAATTACAAACTGTTTCCATAGTCTGAGTCTGAGTCTCTGAGGCCTCAACTCGCTTTGTCTGCTGCTATTTGAGACCTCAACAAATATTTTGATGCAGTCAAGATTCAAATGGGAATTCAGGTAGCACAAAAGTAAGAAAGAGGTGCCAGGGGGAGGGGACTGAGGGTCGGGGGTGCCTAATTAAGGCATTTGACTAATCAGCTTTTTGGCATCGTAGCCAGACGACGTCGTCTTGTATAGATAGAGATAGAGACTGAGTTAGACCTAGTTAGCTGCTTATCGCAGATCAAATACAAATAACGCTATATAAATAACATATGTGTAACCAACTCCCCTACCCCCCCTTCCCTTTGGCTGATCCAATCAATCATTATCTTTATGAGACCAACATATGTTTTCCAATGCTTTGCCATGTTTGCTCACTATCGATATGAAAACACACTCGATGCATTTTCCGCTTTGATTTATAACAAATCTCAGTTTGTCTCTCTCTCTATCTCTCTCTGTCTGTCTATCTCTGTCTATTTTGATTTAGTTTTTATGCAAATCATATTTATTTGATTATTTGTGATTTAGTGTGCGCCTGATTTACAATCGACAGTCGACTTTATTATGCCTTCTGCCGCGGGGCTGCAACGCGCATATCTCTGGCACTAAATCATTTTAATTGTTGTCGTTCGTGTTTTGAATTTCGTTGCATGTCAGCAGAGTACCCCATTCTAGGCTCCTCCCCCTCTATCTGTGAAGTTTTGTGGGTGCGTGCGTTGTGTTTTTCACGTGGGATTTGTGTGTGGATTACCGCGTCGAGTGTTTGCTGCGGCTGCAACTTGTGTGTGGATCACAGAACTTTGCATATGAATGCAGGCGAGACTGTGCGAAGAGAGGGGGCAGGAAAGAGGAGGGAAGGAAGAGGAGTTTAGGGGCAATTGTTAGAAAGCTCTGTCTCTCTCTTCGTTTGCATACGAAATGCGGTTTTATAGAAAATTATCGAGATCATTGTTAAAAGGTAGAAAGAGTTCTAAAGTTTGATAACAATGCAACACCTTCTACCATATTTGAGCTTTGATAGGCAGACAGTAATGGGATTTAGGGTTTTGATGTGATATGTTTAAGGGGCTTGCTTTGATTGTGAATAACTTAGGTGAATGATTTAAGTGAATGACTTAGTGGAATGACTTAAGAGAATGACTTAAGTGCCTTAGGTCATACATCTTGCATCTCTAACTTTATATTATATGTTGTTATCCGGGACTTAAAGAGGGAGCTGATGGTAAAGAGTATGCATAGAATTGAAACTTGTTAAACATTCTCTATGATCTATATTATATGTAGATAGATTTCTTGTCTTTCATATCATAACAACTCTATCTGTTTATATGTTTGCGTGTGTAGAGACTTTTAATATGATGCTTTGTTAGCTGCCCTTCTGTGATTAGGAATGACTTGAGTGCTTTAGAAGATATAAGATTTAAAGCACTTAATGTACTCTTAAGAAAATAAAGGATCTCTATAGTTCCTTATTATATGTGCCATTTATAGAGTTTGAGGGTTTATAGCTATATTAATCTCCCTTCGATCTTAATCATAGAAAGACATTTTATTTATTATTTCCCCTCTTATTTCTCGACAGATATCTCTAGTACCTTGTTACCCATTGTTATAATGCTTTGAACATTCATTCTGTCTATGTATATCTCAACCATCTTGTTTCCCTTTATCTAAATATCTATAACATATATGTATATATTGTCTTTTTCATCATAAAAACTCTAACTAAGTAACTCTAGACTGCAGTATCCCCTTCTAAACTCCTTGCATGTCTTTCATTCCAGTCTAGCTCTCTTTAGATCATCATAAGTGCTCTCTATCCATTTTCTTTGCCAATCTTAACTAGTCTATATACTCCAGTTGTCAACTTACCAACTTGGCTTTATCGTGTGCACTCTTCGACGTATCCTTTTTACGTTTATTCGCGCTCTCCATGGCGCCAAAACGATTGTATTGAAACAGACGACCCATTTTACTGTTTTTTAATAAACTGAGTTGTTGTGGCTGCACTTGTAGTTGTTGTTGTTCAGGTTCTTGTTGTTGTGGGGCTTGTTGTTGTAAACTCTTGTTGGTTAAATTTCCTTTTTGTAATTTTGCACACAATATGCAAAAGTTTTTGTTTGAAACGCGCGCGCGTTGATAGTCTGACAACTTATTGCGTTGCGAGGGCGAAGTGCGGCGAATTGAGGCGAATTGAAAGGCGCAGCGAGAATTGATGCGATCAGCGCGACGTGCGCAGAGGGAATGATGGGCAACAACTGAATGCAGTGTAAAGAAATACAACGGAAAATGAGCACGAGCTGAAAGGCAGTGAGCGCAGGCGGCGGCAGAGGCAGCAGCAGCGGCAGCGGAGAGAGAGGCAGAGAGAGGGCAGAGAGAGCAGAGCAGAGCGGTAGGCAGTGGCAAAGCAACAGTCAGTCAGTCAAGGCAGGCAATAATAACAGCGACAGCGACAGCGACGTAGGCAGCGACGGCGGCAGAGATACAAATTTCATTTTGAGGGCGGCAAAACGTTGAGGTTCATGCAACGCTGACGTTGCTGCTACTGGCACAGCATTTACCGCTAGCTCACTGTACTGTTTTGAGCACAACATACACACACAGAGACAGACACACACAAACACACAAACACACAAACACACACACACAGGCAGAGCAAAGCAGACACAGCACAGCTAGAACTAAAGAAAATACTCTAACTCAAATACAGACACAGAGACAGAGAGAGCGAAGGCACACAGACACACAGCTCACTCAGAGTGTAGAAGGAAGAGGTGGAGGTAGAGGCAGCAGGGAAGGCAGAGAAAGCACTCAACAAAAAGCGAAATGAGAAAAATGTACTATGACCAAAATACACTGAAAAACAAGCCGCAGCAAGTTGTGTTGAGTCGCGTCTCGTGCTGATTTCTGACTGTGACTGTGACTGTGCCTCTGTGCGAGGGTGAAGGGTGGTTGAGAGCGTCTCGTCAACAAGTTGGCGACTGTGCTTGAAGTGGGTGCAAGGGGCGGGTGGGGAGGGGAAGGTGGTGGGGGGAGGAAGGGAGTGTAAGCGGAGCTGGCAGTGCATTTGACCACGCGGCGCATTACGTACTACGCCACTATTGATGTCTGTTTACAAGTGACGCTGTCTCTCTCCCACTCTCTCTCCCGCTGCTCTTCTTCCTCTCCCTCTCCCCCCTACTGCCCTCTCATTCCCTCTGCCACTGTCGCAGTGTGTGCTCCACATTTCACGTTCTTCATTTGCCTCTGCTGCACATTTCATTTCAGTCTCTTGCCTATTTGCTTAACTCTCACACACCCCCCCCCAAAATCAACCCCTTCCCTACCTCCCCCCTCTACCCACCCCCACTGCCTGGCAAGCTGCAGCAGCAACGTTTTCCTTTTTCCTGCGATTTTCCTCTGTTTCCTTTTGCGCTTTTTTTTAGTTTTGCGCTGAGCATAAAATAAACACAAAAACTTTGCAATCTCATTCAGCGAGCGAGCTCTGCGTCTGCCAACTTCAGCGTTTCATTTGCACAGCTCCCCTCCTTCCTCTACCTGCTTCCCCTCTCCTTATGCTACTCTGCCTTGCTGCATGTGTCCGTAATTATCATTATCCTTTTGCTACTCTCGTTTTGCGCTTTTCATTTCGCTGTTTATGCGCCCCAACTATGCCACTTTAATTGAAGTCAATTTTTTGTACTTTGCGGCTGCCACTGGCAACTTTTGCTGTCTCAGACACCATCACCTCACTCTCTCTCTCTCTCTCTCTCTCTCTCTCTCTCTCTCTCTTTGCCTCCCCCTACATTTGCCATTTTCATTGAAAATTATTCTGCAACTTATTAGCACCTCCGGAAATTATGAGTTTTCTGAAGTTTTGGCGTTGCCCATTCAGGTTTTTGTGGCTTGTTTATGAGAGAGCTTGCCGCATTTTTAATTGAGTTGCAAGGATCGGGATGAGGATGAGGAGCAGATGCAGGAGTTGCCTTTGTTGCTTAATTAGCTCCACGAAATGGCCAAGAGAACATGGTCAGAGCAGCAGAATAAGGACAGCAGCAGCTAGACGAGTAGACTGAGCACTTTGCATGCACTGTAAACGTTGCGGTGGAGCTGCATAAGTGAGAAGGGCAGGGCAAAGGGGAGTGGAGAGAGGGGAGAGTGTAGTCACTATAGCTTTGGGCAGTGGCTGCTGGTGTTGTTGTTGCTCCAACGGCAGCAGGATGCACTTAATTGAAACAGTTTGCTTGGAAAAGTGTGCACAGTTTGGATTTACAGAGGTTGAAGTTGATGTTAAAGCTATCAAGTTTTTAAGACTGCCAGGCACAGAGAGAAGGAGAGACAGGGAGGGAGTGGTAGAGAGAGGGAGACAGAGTAGAGAGAGATAAATCAGTAAAAATATGAAGATATAGGAGTGGAGAGGCATAGAGAGCTAGTAAGAAAGACAGAGCTTCAAGTGCTGCTTATGCAAGCTGAATGTATTAAAATTTTTTGACAAATCTGCAGCTTAAAGAGCACAGAGAGAGGGAGAAGGGAGTGAAGAGAGATGTTTAAGGTAGAATATAAAGTTTTATTTAGTTTAAAATTGTTTCTGAGCATGTTGACAAAGTCTTCACTAACACTACTTGATCAATTTCGTTGCCAGTTGAGCTTTTAGTTCATTCTAAGAGATTTCTTTTCTATCTAATTGTCTGCGTCAGTCTCACTGCCTTGTTTTCTATTAGACACCTGCATGCGGTGCTTCTGTTGCACCGCAAACATCGCATGCCTACTTCTATGGATAAGACAAACACCACCGCATGCAGATCTCTACTGTTTATTTTCTCGTTTGAGTTCATACATGTAGTTTAGAAGAAGGTGCTTCGTCTTAGTTTGATGCCATGCTACACAGATTAGCTCACACTATGTTAAGAGCTTCCTTTAATATCAGAGATTCCTACCTTGCTCTTTACTTCTCCCTCTCTTTCATTCACTCTGCTCTCTATTTCTTTCCCTCTCTTTTCCTTTCCCTGTTCACAAGAAGATTTTTCGGCCTAGTTCGATTTCATACTAAACTGAAAGCAGACAACGTTTCTTTAGAGATTTCTAACTTTGCTTCTCTTTACTTCTCCATCTCCCTCTCTCTCCATCTCTCTCTCTTTCTCTCTCTCTCTCTTACTCTCTCTCTCTCTTACTCTCTCTCTCTCTCTCTCTCTTCTTTTACCTTACTCAGTTTACAAAAAGATTCTTCGATTAAGTTTGATTCCAGCTACACTTAAAACAAATAGAAGTTCACTGACTGAACTTCCTTCTTCTACGGAGATTCCTGGTACTGTCTTCCAACTCCTTAACTACCCTCTCCCACCTAGCATAAAGTACCCCCACATTGGACACAGCTGTTGGCAAACAAAAAAACGCACTCTTTAAGCAGGTTACCTACTGGCAAATCTGAGCTTAAACTGCTTTAGCTTATTATTAATCTATTACTTTGTGCCGTTCAGCTGCTGCAGGAAGTAAGGAAACCCCTAAACAAGGGTAACTTCTGCATATTATGGCACATATACCAGTATTGCAACCCGCATGGCATGTCCCTTTTTTATAGCACCCCAACGCCCTCACTCGCAATCAAACAAAGGAAAATAATCAGAGCTAACTCAGCGTTATATGAAATATGCTTTCAAATCGACGGCGCTAAACCTCTGCTTATAATTAGATTATGACATTAATAAGTCGCCTTAACAAATGTTCAAATTCGCAGAGCAGGCAGAGAAGGGAGAGTGAGAGAGAAGGGGGAGAATAAGAGAGGAGGGCAGAGCAGTGAAGCCACCACCCTCTTTTGCTGTTTGGCAACAGTTGCGAAAATTGAATTTTCTACTGCGTTTTAGTATCAATGGTAAAAGCGTTTTGCACGACACTCCAAATGTCCAACATAAATCAACAGGAACTGCAACCCCTGAGCAGAGACTACACTGGACTGTAGACAATCTACTTTTATGGTACTTCTCATGTGATAGAAATACTTTCATTATGTAGAAAGCTTTTCTCTTTTCACGTTGATTTGTCGTTGATTGTTGCAACATTTCATTTACTCTTTGATTTCATAGAGAGACAGCTGTGATTTCCCTGAACTGTCATTGCCAAATCCCAGTACTCTCTCCCTCATCTCTCTCTCACTCTCTTCCTCGCTCTCTGCTCTTAATGTTTGTCAATTATTTGCAGTAATTTGCCATATTTCTAAACGCTAACCTAAATTGTTTTTAATGTCCATTTGCACTTACACGGCTCTTGACTGCAATCGTTTGAGAGTTCCTGCCCCTCGTTCCCAGTCTCTCCTTCCTTCCCCCATTTAGCTAATGCCTTCATCAACATTCGTGGCCATTTATAGCCTAGCCAAGCACTCTCAAGCCAAGCAGAATTCCGTTCTCTCTGTGTTTCTCTACTTAATTTATAGCTGAAAATAAATGTTATTTATTTGGCTTTTAAAATCGACAAGAGCAACCAATGACAGTTAGATTTGTCTACCTCCCTCTTTGTAACTGGAGAACCAATGACACTTTTATAGAGCTTGCTTAGTTTCCCATGGCAAGAGGAACTTGGGAACTTCTTTCTTCTCCCAGGGTGGTGAGGCAAGTGTTAAAGATGTAGTTAAATCAATGCTACAACAACAATTAATTTGTTTAGTCTTCGGAGTGCATAAAACTAACCACAGGGAGTACCTAACTCGCTTGAGAAGGTGCCTAACTCATAGAGCAACTAACTCTCTACGCATTTCATTGAGAAAATGGCCCGCGGTGTCTTTGTTTGAGCTGCACTCGCTGCCCCTCTTCCACTCTGCCTTCCTCTCTGTCTCTCTGTCAAGTGTTTGGAACAATTATGTTTATAAATGATTTGTTAGGGTGGTCTGTGTTGGCTCTGGTAATCCTTCAATGCGATAAATAGCAGAGGAATCATGTGTGAAACCATTTCATAGAATGAAACCACATGCTTTTATAATGTTTGTAAAGTATAAAGAACTCGATAGTGGGAAACGGGGAGTAGGGTGTAGGGTTAGGGTTGCCCTACAGCGACATTGCATTGGATTTTGAGTTTTGGAATTTTAGTTTATGACTCGCGGCGGTGAAGTTCAACAGATTTTTAATTGCTGTGCATCGCTTCGTTTAGGTTTTCCCAATGTTTTTCAATGTTGTTTTACTCTATTCTCCTCTCTGCTCTCCTCTTTGCTCTTTCTCGCTCTGTTTTGGTTCTGTTTCTGTTGCTGTTTGTATAGTTTTCATGTTCAATCATAAATCATTTGGCCGCTACGGGGCTGGCCCTGCCTTGTACTTGGGGCGTGCATATATTTTGAATAATTTCCCATTTATTTTTTTATGCATTCGTTTTCCAAATAACAAAATTAACACAAAGAACGAGCTGCATTTTAGTAGCTGCACTTGCTTATCTATGTTTTTGTGGCTTTAACTTGTCTCTTCTGTGCGCATTCCTTATCGATAAGTCATTTATCAAGAATTTGTACATGTTTTTTTGGACAGTTTCCCATCAAGTTTGCTTTGCTGTGGGGTCGCCTTGGCAGCGCCTCAATTTGGAGCTGCCCGTCTCTGTTCTATTTGAATTTCTCACACGTTTCGTTACATTTCAAGTGGTGCGTTTTGAGCTCGTCTTTCTCCTACTCTTCTTCTGTTTTCCCGCCCACATGCGGCAGAACTTACAAAGTGCAGCAGCAGCAGCACAAACAATTATATGACGCATAAATTAGGCACAGCCCGCGTTGAATAACTAATTTCCTGCAGGGCAATTACTAAAAAAGCGACTACACAAAGAGCAATAGAAAGAGAGAGAGAGTGTGGAGAGAGAGAGAGAGAGGGAGAGGGAGAGAGAGTGAGAGTGAGAGAGGCATAGAAAGAGAGAGGGGGGCTTCGAATTAGTAACTATCGCTGCACGATTCAATTCAAGGCAGACGCCGCTCTGCACTGCAAATGAGCTGAGCTTGGGCTTCTCTTTCTCTCTCTCTCACTTTGGTTAATGCTTGATACATTTAATCGCTGGAAAAGTGGAAAAACCTTAACAGCAAAACGTGACAAAATGCCAGTTGGGCATTAGCAAGAAGTGCCCGATAAGGTGCAGAGATCGGGGACTGTAGCTGGTTCCTGACTCCGATACGAATTCGAATTTCAGCTTCGGTTTGTGGTTTTATTATTTACCTAAGCACTTCAAAAGTACAAATAAATCGTAATTGGCGTGCGAGGGGTTTGTTTTGGGTTTCAGTTTTTGTTTTTTTATATGTGCTAGAGATCGTGTAGCATTTTATGTGCATGCACATTAAATGGAAAACCCTCAAATGAAAATGAAAACAAGCAAACGTAGCGTGGCGTTTGCGGTTGTCTTTTGTTCCAGCGGAACGGAAGTTGCGATGGGTTATCGCAACTGGAAAATCTATTGATAGAGCCGTGTCTGATAGCAGGCAAGGCAAGGCAGACAAGGCAGGGTAGGGCAGGGTACGGCAAGGCAAGCCAGGCCAGGCAGTCAGAGGAAGGTGCTACTGTCGCTGCCTCAACTCAAGATGCGGCGATAGCGTACAGTGTGAACAGCTGCCAAAACTCTCTCTCTCTCCCCTCTCTCTCTCTCTCTTGAGGGTTTTAACGCTCTGCGTGACGAATCTATTTTAGCGATAGGTCCTTAACAAATGCTCAAAATTGGATGATAAATCTAAGCTGAGAAATATTTATTATCAGCTTGTCAGGCGGACATCCTCTTACAGCTCTCTCTCTTTCTCTGCCAGTAACTGATAGTTTGCTCACTCTGTGAGCTCATTAGGCTCTACAGTGCCTACAAAATGCAGATATACTTTAGTGCCTTAGTGACCCATTTATGCGCGCGCTGTAGCTAAGCCAGCAAAGAGATAAATGAACTACAAAAGATGCGCACAAATCATATGTAATGACTACCAGAAGAAGCAGGAGAGGGAAGGAGGAGCTCAAGCAGGCAGACAGACTGTGTCATACGAGAGCCACGGGAGTCTGAAACAAATGTGTGACAATTTCTCAAAGGAGCACACGCCCCTTATGCGCCCATTCCCCCAGCTGCAAGGTGTCACGGCCAAGTGACAATGTCACACTTGCCGCTTTAACATAAAAAACATGCCTGATATGAGAGCACAGCAGAGGAGGCAAAGCAGAGAAGGCAGAAGGAGACAAGGCAAGGCAAGAAGAGGAGAGCAGACTCTACTCTTTGCTGCAGGACGTGCTACACTTGTGTGTGTGTGTGTGTGTGCAGCATGTAATCAGAATGAAGACATGTGCATTCAGGCTGGCACAGACTCTCTACAGACTCTCCAGACCCATGACCCGCCAGCCTCGACTTGCCTCGCCAGCCTCGCACAGGCTCGTTATCCTTTTCCGCCGAAAACGAGCTGCCATTTGGCTTGACTGTCTATGGAATTAATGGCCAGCTGCAGTCGTGGCAGTATTTAAATACTGCCTGCCTCTTTGCCTTAAGGAAATTTGATATTTTTCCTAGAGGAAGTCATTTTCGATATGGGCGCCGCGTTGTATTTGTTTGGAATTAATGAAATTCAGACATAAAAATTGTAGTCGAACAAGCAAACAGTGCAGGAGAGGGAGGAGTAGAGGGTAAGGGAGAGAGAGAGAGAGAGAGGGAGTGTGTGAGTGTGTGAGTGCTACACTGTGTCCTGTTTGATGTGTGGCCCATGAGGGTAATCAGCCAGAATTGAGTTATCCTAAACGACATTAGAGCATATGCCAAGACTTATAAACGCAGTGGCATCAACGCTGGGCAGGGCATGTCACAGTTGGACAAACTTTGGCTTTAGTTTTTTACATTCTTTGTTTGCACTTTGCTTGAACAGTTGCTGGAAATGTGAATAAAGCAAAGGAGGTTAAGGGTTTTGAGGAAACCCATAGGAACTTAGCATAATGCAATGATAGCTAAGCTGAATCAATCAAACTGTGATTGGCTTTGTCTAATGTATGAAGAACACAAATTGAAGGATGTAGAAAGGAGAAAGAAAGTTCTGCTAAAGGTTTTTTACACTTTATCAAAAGTATGTATACTTTATGGGTTTGTAGGTGTCTTCATCTGTTCTCCCTCCATTATTCCCGCTAGCCAGACTCTCAAAATTGTCAGAGTGCAAGAAATACATATCAATATACACTCCTTATATGATGTCTCTCTCTTCTTTATTCCCTACCCAACTCCTTATATAATGTCTCTTACTTTTAAGCCCTATCCAACTTTTGTGACACAATTATAATACCCTCTTTGTCGGCTACGGATTAGGAACGTCATACTTTTTGACTGTGTTGCTACTGTTTTTCGGGGATGCCACATAAGCAGCTAGACACACGCCTCAGAGCTGAAGCTGATCTAGTTCTTTGGGTAGGTAAGCATAAGCCTGCACTCCTACAAAATCGCATCAAGGTGACGTCACTGGGGAATAACGGAGAACAAGATGGATAAAGATGAAGATGAGCACCCCAACAAAGGTGAGAAAGCAAATCCCCTAATGCGATTTTCAAGTGGAAAGCAATAAGCAACGAGGCCTAAACTGCCTTGAGAGCTACAGAAAAAAAACTGATGCCATGCGAAACAATGCTAAAAACTAGCACAAAGAAAATGAGAAGAGAGAAGAGAGGAAGGGAGAGAGACTGTGTAAAGAACAAAGCCAAATGCCAGACAGTCTAGAGTACACATTGTGAGCCTTGAAGTGTCCCGTCTAGCGTCTATATAGAACCGATGTCAGTGCGGGAATAGCCAAGACAGACAGGAGAACAGGGAGAACGTTACGCTTCAGTGACAAATGCAATTTTGGCAAGGATGAAGGACATAGGGAGAGAGAGAGAGAAGAAGAAGGGAGTGTGAGAGAGAGAGATGGAAGAACGTAGTTTATAGTGCAGCGGGCAGTTAATGACGTTGCAATTGAGAACAAAACGAGAAATAATGAGTTTTTCTGGCCTTGCCGACGGCCTGAAGAGCGTTGCCAAAGGACGCGTCGTGTTGTCTATCAACCGCAACATGCACAAAGAGGAAGGGAGGGGGGAGAGAGAGAGAGACAATGAGGTAGAGGGAAAGGAAGAGAGCTGAGCAGAATCAAAGTCAATTCGTATGAGGCAGCTGCTGATCGTTGTTGCCTTGTTCTACCTGCGCTAGCTACAATGGCCAATTTAAACGCTGCTGTCAGCAGGCAGTACCGCTGCCCCTGCCCCTGTCCCTGCCCCTATCCCTGCTCTGTCCTTACCACTACTCCTGCTCCTACTCATCCTGCTGTTTGTCCTTCGCGCTTCTTGGCCAACAATAGGCGCGCAAATTAAAAGAAAATACAACAAAAATTTCATAAACTGCAATTGATGTTTAATAAACTACATTGGTGCCTATGCCATAGTACCTATGCCCCCCTACCTATGCCCCTCTGTCCTTCCTTTTCCTACTCTTTTCTTTGCCTCTCTATTTCTCCTTTGTCAACAAAATTTCATAAACTGCAATAGATGTTTAATGACGTACATGGCTGCCTATGCCAAGGTGCCTATGCCCCTCTACCTATGCCCCTCTGTCTTTCCCTTTCTCTTACTCCCTCTCTCTTCCTTTCTCTCTCTGATTCTGCTTTGTCAAAACTTTGTCCGACAGCTGTCATAAGCAGCGTGAGCTACACAGCGACAGCAAGTTGTCAGTCAGTATCTTTGAGATACAAAGCAGACCAATTAACCCCCTTCGACTTGAAGCGTGTGTTTCCCCCTTACCCCCTTCACCCTTCCCGCTGCACACTGCCTAAAAGTATTTTCGTATTTGTGTTTATTTTGGTAATTCAATGCATCATTTTAACCCTTGCTTGCTGCTAAATGTGCGAGCACTGCCTTGCGTAAATATTTATGCAGCCCTGCCTGCCTGAGGAGTGCCAGCGAGTGCCTTAACCAGTCAGAATCTCCCTCAACCACTCACTCAGTCCGTCAGTCACTCACTCACTGAGTTACTCAGCTCTTTATACACTCTGCCAGTCACTGTGTGTGTCTCCTGTGTATCTTGTATCTGTATCTACTATCTATTTGCATAACTGCAGCCCGCATCTAAACAGCATTTGGCAACCCTTGCGAGCACTTTTCCTTCTTTTCTACATTGCCAACTGTTTGCTTAGCCTCGGCGCCAGTCTCAATTACTTTATTGACATCGCCGTCGTCATTGCTGTATCTGCAACTGTGAATGTATGCGTATCTGTATCTGCAATAGTTGCCACCATAATTGTCATTTCGATTTCAATTGCAGTTGCAACTTTTGCGTCTTTTCTTGGCATTCTGGCAATGCTGATTGATGGCTCTGGCTGGCAATTCAATTGTCAATTGGGACTTAATCAAATTGACTTATGTAAACAATGCACAAGTTGAAGATTTCTGCAATTGAAACCGAGTCGAAATGTCAAGAGAAATATGATTTACGAGAAATGCAGACAATGGAAATTGTAATGGAAATGCGAATGCAGAAAGAGAAGAAGAAGTAGGAGAAGAGAAGTAGAGTATCTAGCATAGCATAGCTGGTGAATTGCATTGTGAGTTGACAATTGATTTCTTTTCAATTCCCTGGCTGCAGTTGGCCCATCAACAAGAGGATCCTTCAGCAGACTAGGCAGGCACTGTCAACCTTTGATTAGCCCTAAGAATGCCAGATTCAATTATTATTGATGCTCCAATTGATTATACTTTGATTAGGCGCCTCACTGCGACCCACTTCGACAAATAAATCAAGAGAGTCAGCTGAATGTATATAAATTATGATTAGATGTATTATCGGTAGGGATCAAGCAAGTTATATAAACACAAAAGTGTCGACGAAGCGGCAAACCACATGAAAAATTGTCATTAGGCAGCACACAGAAAAATGCCAGAAAGGCAATGACACAAGCCAGAAAAACGCCAAAAGTTAGCTGCGGTTTCCAAAAAAAGGAAATATACACACATACCACACACACACACCATACACACACGCACACACACATACCACACACACATGTGGGAGTCCTTGCGAGCACATAAATCATCTCACATTGCGCGCTGGCTACGCATACTCGGCATAAGGACAAATGTTGATGATGACAAAGCGCCATTAAAGGCACATTTACACAGAGCTACAGGGCGACAACATAGGCTATGGGCAGAGGGGAAGGGAGAGGAAGGGAGGGGGAGGGGGAGGGAGTACTGGCAAAGGCACCATTCTTCTCCTCATCCTGCTAGCTGGCACCTACTTCAAAGGGCGTCAAATTGCCATAAATCAAGCGCGACGTTTTGCTTATTATTTGCCGATTTTCCTGCTAAACTTTCAAAATCTCACACTGTGTGTGTGCGTCTGTGTGTGTGTTTATGTGGGGCAGTTTTATCAAGATTTGTGGCTAGTAAATAGCACAGAAAAAGTCAATAGTACAAGGGCGACAATGGAAATTGATTAGGGCAGCTCTGAAGTTGACTCTAGATAAACTTTCATTAAGCTGCTCTTTAAATCTGTGCTAGTTATATCCTTCGATTAATGAAAATGTTCAGTAAAGCGTGAATTAACTAACTGTAAATGTATGCAAAGTGCAGAAAAAGGTGTGGCAAAGCACAAAGTACATAAATTCTTAGTTAACATCAATATCCGAGGTGTTTTATGCATTTTTGTCTGTATGAACGCGTGTAACTCTGTAACTAGTAGTGCTAGAGACATCAAATTTGATAGGAAGGTACTTCTTAAACATACGCAGCATAAGCACATTGCATAATTGGAGTGCCACGCCCAAGCCCCGGGCAAATCGATATTTTGTGTTTATTTAGCAAAGAATTTAGTCTACAACTTGCTGCTTCGACTTACACATAGATGCATGTTTTATTTCTATATATCTCCTTCTACTTATGATACCTACAAACTATATTCACTTTACTTTCATCTATTCTACACTATTATTATGTTTCTATATTAATAAAACACACACTCTCTCTTTCTCTCTCTCTCTCTTTCAATATCATATACTTTCAATATCCGATTAATGCGAAACTGTGTGTGTCCTTCTATCAAAGGCTCCGCTTGTTTGTGCTGTGCCGCCTGGTCGAGCAATTAGGAATGCTATTAGCGAGCCACGCCCACAATTTGCACAATCAACAGGCCAACAGGTAAGTGAAGGTGAAGGCTCAAGGCGCAGGCGGTCCTCTTAACGTTTTTCTCTTAAATGAGCGTCGGGTTTTTCCTTTTGTCGGTTTTCTTGTGCGCTTCAATTACGTTTTTCATAATTTCCCACATTGTAAAATTTATTGGTTTTGATGGCTAGCAGTTTAGCAGTGCCTCACCAGTCCCGTCCAGTCCCGTCCAGCCCAGCCCAGTCCAGCCCAGCTAAGTCTGCCTCGACCATCATTGACTTCCGCTCCATTGGCTCAGCTTCAGCCCAAGGCGCTGTCCTGCTGTGCCTGCGGTCGCCTTTACCATTAATTGAAAGGTATTTAGCCTGAATTATTAAATTGATTTTTATTCATTTTTAATGTTTGCCTGCCTGTCGTCCCCTCCCTGACTCCCCCTCAGCGCACTGCTTGCCAGGTTGACAGCTGACACTGTCAGGAGACTTTAATGGATTTTCATTTAAAGCTTAAGCTACAGATTCCCTGGAGAGTTCGCTGTAGAGTTGCTGCCCAGCGTTGTGTGTGTTTTATTTTTGAAAAGTTTTTAGCTTAAGCTCAGCTGCGCTGTGTCCCGCCCCTGCCCCGTGCCAACTGCTACTAAGCTTTGCCATTAGCAAACTGTAAATGCTTGACAGGATGCACGAGGTGGGGAAGCAACAAGGCAAACATATGCCGCATACGTTGCATGCCACTCAAATGAGTCATCAATCAAGTCCATTAGATAGCCACCGAACTTGACATTGGTTTAGCTTGCTCCACCTCGCTCTCTCTCTCTCTCTCTCTCTCTCTTTCTCTCAGGCAACTCTTGTGCTCTCTCTCTCCCTTTGTAGCCTCTTCATTCTGCATTATTGTGCAATTTTGCGCTTGGCCAAGCACTTCTGCAGGCAGACAGACACAGCAATAACAATTTGACGCTCTTCTTATTGTTATTGCCTCGTGCTCCTTTGCATGACAGGACAACATTTGCTTGTGCTACTCCTTCTCCCCCTTCTTCTCCTCCTTTTCCTCCGCCTTCTCACCCTCTTCGTGCTCAGCTGCAAACTGAAACTACAAATGAAACTAAACATCAACATAATTTCCCAGCACTTAAAACCAAATGGAATTATGATTATGAAAAGAGAGAAACCCGATAAAAGTTTGCTGGATCAACCCCTGGCGGGGGTGTACTACAAGAACACTAGGAAAAGGAGGAAGGGGGGGAGGAAGAGGGAGAGCAGCGCGACGAACGCGTGCCGAAATGAAAACGTCATGTTTTCGAATGAAATTTTTGAATTATGATGTTTTCTTTGGCTTGGTTGGCCCTGACGTCACAGAGAGAGAGAGAGTCGCCACCATCATCTGCGCCCAACGCTGGGCATTAAATTAATTCAAAACGCTGCCAGGACACGCGCAAGCATTCTCTACCTACCCCTTCCCTCTCCCTTTCGAGGCAGAGGCTTTTGTCTGATTGCCAAAATATGAAAAAAGAAACGAAAATTGATGAAAGCGCCCTCGATAGCGGTAAAGGTAGCACAAAAAAAAGGAAAGACTGTACTTAGTGCAGGCAAAGGGGAAGGAGTAGAGAGAGAGGGGGAGGTAAAGAGGGGGCGTGGCCAACAGCTGAGCCAACGACGACATGTTGTCCATGGTCCTTGGGGATGCCTGCGGCGGCTTAGGGCAAGCATGCGAAGAGGGGAAAGGTGGCTAAGGGAAGCAGGTGGGGAGTGTAGGGTAGGGGAAGAGGAAAATGTGGGGGTCACACACACTTACTTTCCACTGTCACATGTATTTTCACTCACTTGCACTGTCGTATTTATTGTTATTGTTCCCAATACCCTGTAAATACGGAGAAGTAAGAGGGTAGTTTGGTGTTATTTTAATGCATTTTAAGATGAAAGTGTTTTAGGTTTGGATTTGCATACTCAGAATAATTATACAATTCAATTTCCTTATAAATTTGGGTAAAAATATTAGGTTTATCAGCTTGGTGGCTAACCTCGAGCCAGCCACGATGATGATACAAAACAAAGGTCGCCAAAACCCTATAGTAGGTTTTTATATTTTTCAAAAATATGCAATTTTCGCATGGAAATTTAGACAAAAAACTCGAACCTAATAAGAGTTTTATTGGCCAGATCATTAAACAATTGAAACCATCACTAAATTGATATACACCTTGAAAATCTGTAGATTTTTTAAAAAAGGTTATAAAGAGGTCTTCCAATTGTAAAAAATTGAGTTATTTTGCCTTATATATTCCATTTGCACTTGTAGACACTTTTGGTTTGGATTTTAATACTAAACTTAAGTAGCTTAATAGAAAGGAAATAAAAAATACAGTTTCTACATTTTGAGAAAAAGTTGAAATTTTTGTAAGGGGTAGCATGCGAAATGTAGTAAAGAAATCAAAAAAGTAAATCCATAAAGTTTTAAATGCAACATTAATCTAACATTAAAACCATAAACAAAATGATAAACCAAATGAAAATCGCTTGATATTTGATCAATTTATGAGTATTAGAAGGTTGCATAAAGGTACCAAACTCTGCTCTACCTTATATATGTTCCCAAGTCAGGGAATACAATAGAAAAAGCCAATGTTATGCATTACAATTCACTGATAGTCCCTTTAAGGACTGATTGCAAGTAAAGAGTTATAAAAAAAAAAAAAAAAGATACCTTGTATACTTTAGATATCATTTACTTCGCCTAATGTTTGCTATAACTCTATGTATACCATACAATATATATAGTATGTATTACCTTAGCTCTTTCAATACTTTCCAGAGTGTTCCTTAGGTCTGTCAACACAAACAATGCATCGACTTACGATATTTAAAATATAATTCCCGTTTGCATGCCGCACTTAATGGCAGTCAAATAAGCGTGTCCCTGCTGCCTGTATGGGGCAACAGCAGGCTTCCCCTCCTTACTAGATGCCTGCCCTGCCCTGCTCCCTTCCCCTCCCTTTCCCCTTATATGTATGTATATGCTCCCCTCTCTCCTCTATTGCCTGCCTGCATTTGTCGTTTACAAATTGGTTTTCGTGTTCAACTCGCATCTATTTTGCCGTGCTGCATAATCACAGGCTACTCCACAGAGGGGAGCAGGCAAGAGGAAGGGTCGGTGAAGGGGGGGTAAGTGGGAGTTGCTGAGCACTCGATGTGATCTGAGCGTGCTCTATGCATGTACAGACATGTCTGTGCGTGCGTCTCTGTCTGTTTGCTTGTTTACCTCGACAGATAAGGCACGTGGCCTCATTTATCAACTGCGTTGAGTCGCGACTAGTTGCTGCAACAAGCGGCACATGCAACTATAGATGAGGCAATGCTGCAAATTGTTGCAAGTAGTCGATACCTATAGCAATGGGGTTGCTCGAGAGGTATTCCCCCCCCCCCCTACCCACTTCTCTTTGTCATCCCTCGGGGTTGCCATAAATTTGGAATTGTATGTGGCAAAGACGTAAGTTGCCCCCTGCCTGTGTGGCACGTCTGTTTAGCTACTTGGTAATTACAGTTATTATAATTTGTGTTGAGTGCTGTCCAGCAATTTGCTTGAGTGTGGAGAGGGGGGGTAGTGGCAGCAGGTACTGGGCAAGGGGAGGAAGGCAACTGCAACTTGGCTTTGGTCGCGGCATGCGGCTGTTCACGTGTGTCTGCTTGTTTTACAGTCGACTGATTGCCCACCTCCCCCCTCTCTCTACCTATCTCCCATTCTGCCTGGGACAACCCTGCATTGCCAGAGTTGCCATGGCTGCCCTGCGAAAACGATACCTTGTCAATTGATGCACAGTATCTCACGCTTTTTGCTACCATGCGAGGATTACGCGTTGCCATGAGCAAAAACCCAATTAACTAAGCTTATTTCGCTTCAGTTTACAAAGGGGGGAGGGTGGAGGAGAGGGTGCAGTATCATAATACAAATAGTTGATAGATGATGTGATGTTTGTGCTCTGTGCTTGACGACCTTTTGCTGCCCTTCAACAGTTTGCTCAATCAGTTTAGATATGAGCAAGATGATAAGGCAGAGAGAGGGAGAGGAAGTGTGGGGTCTGTGAAGCACTTGAACTGCGCATAATTAATCATCATTTTGAATTTAGAATCATAGAGCCGCCTACGATGAGGGCAACTAATCAACAGTGTCTGCGATTTGATATGCCACAGCAGCTTCAACTTCAATTGGGACAGACAGAGCGCACTTCAAAAAGATGCTCAAACAAATTCACAATTTGTCTCAAGTGAAAAGCAGCGAGAGAAAGAGGGGGGAGAGAAAGAGATAGAGGGAGGGAAAGAGAAAAGACAGATAGACAGAGAGAGAGAGAGAGAGAGAGAGGTAGGCAGACAAGCAGATAGAGAGACAGAGAGACAGACACAGTCAGCTGGAGAGGGACTGAGGTCATCATTGGTATGTGGAGATGCGGCTGCCAACTGCACTTACAAATCAACAATGAGATCAACACTCCTCCCTGCCCGCCCTTGAACTCGCGCTACAAGTGTGGTCTGCACTAGCAGTGGGAGGTCCTATGGTCAGTCACAGACAGACAGACCAAGGGCCAGAGGGGCAGACCCTGCACTGCATGTGCTGCACTTTTCATCATTCTCAATATGCGCGTTGATTGATAAGCGCTTGCACAGAGAGAGGGGGGAGAGAGAGACTGAGAAGGAGCAGGCTCTTCCTCTCCCCCTCTGCCTTGCCTGTATATGTGCGTATTTTGCATAATGTGCTACCCTCTACAGAGAGATACGGGGTTAAAGAGGGTAGCCCGCTAATCTCCTACGCCTGTCATAAACATTGACATTGATGTTGATTTTGATGTTGATGTTCGCTACCGTTGAATGCGACTGACAAGTGGGCGTGCCGGCCAACAACTACCCGAGAGCCCAACTGCCCAACTACTCGACTACCCGACTACCCGACTAACCCCGTCCCCACTCCACCCCCTTTACTGCTCGTTACGCGCCACAGCATCGTGAACTCATTCCGGCGTATGCCCTTTAACGAGTGTATTCGTCATTCGAGCAGACAGTTGACATTCATTTGAAACGTTTGCGCGCTTCATGAACAGCGCTTGCACCCCCCTCTGCCACACTGCCCCTCCTCTCTGCTCTCTGCTCACTAGCCCCTTCTCTGCCTTCCTTCCTTACTCTACACTCTGCTTAACCCACGCACTGTCCCAACTCGACTGTCTCTCTGGCTCCGAGCTTCGCTTCATTCCGTGCTCTGTCCGCTCAATCGTAACCACAGAAGGGAACGGCAACGGCAACGGCAGCGCCAGCAACTGTGGTGGCAACTCTGGCGCATGTCAATCATTAAACTGTCATTTTCAGTCGATTTAACTAGCATTAAAAATCGCACACAATTGCCACGATTTATGCGTTGTGCGCAAACTGTCATAAATTTGAGAGACTGCTCCCTGTTGGCCTGTCATGCCTTCTCTCCCTTCCTTCCTTATGCATTCCTCTTCACTCCCTTCTGCCCTGCTGCTGACACTCTCTGCTTAAGCTGCCCTAATTTTTTATGCTGTGCACACTAATTTTTATTAATTTCCTACGCTCTTCAGAGCAGCTAAGCTCGCAAATTTATTTTAATACTTGAAAAAAAGAGAGAAGAAAAATTTTGGAAATTAGCTGAGTTTGGCAGTAAACCGCAGAAGCAAGGGAAGTTTGTTTATGGGGTGCGGATGACATTAAATATTGTGGAGTTTGCTGATTTTAATGCCAGTAAAAATCTATTGCTTTTTTTTTTTGTTTCTTTTTTATATTTATTAAGTGAAGAATCCGTACATCAAAGAATCTATAGTAGAATTTGGTGTTTAGCGTATTGTGCATTGCATATTTACAGGCGTTGCCTTTCATTGTACTTCCACTAATATAATTTGTTTGTTTATTTGTTTGTTATTTTATAATTTGTTTGTTTATTAAACAATTGCAACCAAATGTGCAGGCATTGTCTGGCAGCTGATAATTATTCTATTATTATTATTATTATCTATTATTATTATTATCTATTATTATTATTATTATCTATTATTATAATTATCTGCTATTATTATTTTAGTAAACCAAAAACGAATCTTCTCAAATTAAAAAGAAGCTTGGAATATCGGATTTTATTGTTTTAAGTGGGCGTTAGAGGGCGTGGTTAGCTAATAAAGTTATGCTTTATTCAAGCGCAGTCATAAGGCATATTGTCAACAAATTTAAGAGTGCTAGTGCTGATAGTCTCAGAGATATAGGCGTTCATACAGACCAAGATGGCTATATTGTTTCGCAAGTGCATCCTGTTTGAGTTTATATACTTTGTGGCATTGAAAATGCCTTTTTCTGCCTGGCACAAAGTGTGAATACCCTTCTAACCTATGCAAAGCGGGTATAATGTGCAAAGTTCAGTGCATAAGATCTTTTTCTCTTTTAAAATATGAAAGCAAGTTGAACTTTTGCACCAAAATGTAATATGTCTCTCTATAGATCTTTACCCTCTCTCTTTCACTTCATTCTCTCTCTCCTTCTGTCTCTCTCTCTTTCTCTCTCCCTCTCTCATTCCTTCTCTATTTACACAACCTCAGCCAGGTCATCAGAGGCCCAGCGCATTTATTTTGAGCCCTGGCAATCTTTAATTTCCATCTTTGGCAATCTCAGCTTTGCCTTTTTGGCGGCCGCGGCACACGCACTGTCGGAAATGGCGCTGACAGCGCGTACACCAGTTCCCCCTCCTCCCTCTCTCCAGTCAGCATATCCGATTCCTTGCGGAGCTGTTATGCCATTTCCGCTTGGCCTTCTTCCCCTCCCTCCCCCTCTCTCTGTGCGTGCCTTGCTTTATTTGCCTGCCAGGCACATCTCGCATCTTCTCTCTTTTTTTTCGGTGCTGGCCAAAAATTATGGAAATTTATTAATCACATAAATTTAAAGCGTAATGTTCGCCGGCCAAGCCGCGGGTCGTTAGTCCAACCCCTGTCCCCTCCACCCGCCTTGCAGGGGCTGTTGCTAATGTGTCCCATGTTGGAATTGTCTCTGTCGCGGAGTATGCATAAAAATTGCGTTAGGGGCAAAGTTTTTTCACGGCAAACCCAAAGGGAGAGAGGGAGGAGGGGGTAGGAGAGGGTAGAGGGGAGGGATGGAGAGTGGGGAGAGGGAGGGTAAGGTGCAGGGGGAGGTACATGAAGTGCCGCCTCAGCGCGTTGAATAAACTTTGCGGTGCTTTTGATTTCACAGAGCAACAAGAAGAAGCACAAGAAGAGGGAGTAGGATGAGTAGGTGGGAAGAGAAGGAGAAGCGAAGAAGGAGGGAGAGAAGGTAAAAGCAAGAGGGAGTAGTAGAGAAGGAGAGGAGGAAGAGAAGCCTAGGCAAATTTAGATGCTGCTGAGGCGTAGACAAATATTTTTTACACAAATTGTTTGCAAGTGATTTTTCATGCTAAAAATTCATTTACAGGCGTCAAAAGGAGGGGAGAGGAGGAAGAGGGCAGGGTGGCAGAGACAAGGTAAATTGTTCATTTACTTTTCAATTTGTAGTCAGCATAATATATACATATATATATCATTTGCCATTACATACTATAGCAACGTTTGATATCGCATTGTAGCCCATCAATTGCCAAAGGTATTTAAGCTTGCTTATCTCTCTACCTCTACCTACCCTCTTCCTTTCTTCGCTGTGCTAAAATCGCCGCCGCATGTGCAATAAAATCCCTTGAACAAAGTGCCAACATGTGTTGCACTTAACAGCAAGCCACACAAGGCGGGAACAGGGGGCAGTGGCAACAGGGGAGGCTACTCAATCCGCACAACTCACATGCAACACACGCGTCGCTTAAGCCTTTGCGAGTTAGGGGAACATTCCCTAGAAAATCAACAAAAAAATTTGCCAGAAGCACGTGCAGGCAGAGAAGAGAGGGGGTGTGGCAGCGGCAAGGGAAAGGAGGAGGGAAGGGAGGGGGAGACTGCGCTGACATTTAAAGTAGCTGCCAGCGAGTTGAAGTGACAAAACTAAAGATAAGACTCAATCACGTGTAGCTGACACAGACAAACGCTGGCAAGGGGAAAGGGAGCAGTAGAGCAGGGGAGAGAGAGAGAGAAGGGACACAGGGCAAACGCTAGGAAAATAGAAAATCAATTTCCACGTTTTTCACACTGGCAGAGATGTAGGTGAAGGAATTGGAGGCGAGCAGAGGCAATAGACATGCGATGCAGTTGTTGCTTGTTGAGAGAGGGGGAAGACAGAGAGAGAGAGGCAGTGAGAGGGAGAGGAAGGTAAAGAGATAGGGCAGCTAGCATAGGGAGAGAGTACATTGAATGAAGAGTGACATGCAGACTGCCAGACAGACAGACAGACATGGCAAACATGGGGGGACAAAGAAATTGTCACTAACAGGATAAATGTGCAAAACAGCGACAGGAAAAAGAGCTGCCAAAGGGAGGCAGGACAGGAGAAGGAGAAAGGGTAGAAGGAGGAAGAGTGGAAGGAGAGAAAGAGGAAGGTTAGAGAGAGGAAGGGTAGAAGGAGGAGGGCTGTAAAGAGGAGAATGACAAGGGAGTAGGTGAGAGAGAGAGTAGGTGCAGTAGTTTGTAGAGAAGAAAGAGTAAGGTTGGAAGAATGTGGAGTACAGGGAGTAGATGTAAGAATAGCAGGGGCAAGCAGGAGTAGATGTAAGAGGAGCAGAAGGGGCAAGGAAGAGAAGATGTAGAAGAAGCTGAAGGGGAAATCAGGGTATGGTGAAGGAAAGGCAGAAGAGGCAAACTGTTGGACTTGCAGATGGGAAGAGCCCTAGAAGATGTACTAGCAGCAAGAAGACAGAGCAGTAGAAGGTGAAGAAGGAGCCAGCGCAGGCAGAAGGAGCAGTGTCAGGGGCAGGCAAGAGAAGATGTAGATGATGCTGAATGGGAGAGCAGGATATGAAGTAGAAAAGGCAGAAGAGGCAAGCAGTAGAAGGTACTGCAGAGGAGAACCCTAGAAGCAATAAGGCAGAGCAAAGGAAGGTGCAGAAGGAGCAAGAGCAGGCAGGGGAAGATGCAAAAGGAGCAGCAGAAGCTGTAGAAAGCTCTGAGGCAGGCAATAGAAGAAGGAGCTGGAGCTGAAGCAGGCAGCAGTCAGCAGGCAATAAGCAGCAGCATTAGCTCATGCCGTCGCAGAGATTGCAGCAGAGAGAGTTAGGAGAGTGAGTGATTTTTTTGTAGCTTGTTTATCATGTCACAGTCACAGGGATTGGCAGCATAAAGCAGACTTGTCATTTGTATAGCTAAATAAATAAAATGCACAGAAACAGCAGCAGCAGCAGCAGCAGCAGCAGCAACGCGAGCAACTGTTGCCAAGACAACACCAGCATCAACTGTTGCCAGTAGAGCAGAGGGGGATGTGTTATCATGATAATACATGGCTGCAACTGCCGGCAGCTTCCTACTGCACTTAACGACTTTATTTGCTCGACTTGTGCATAGGTAAACGTAGCAAGGGAAACAAAGGCAATACTGGCAGAGCAGAGGGGAGAGGGAGAGGGAGAAGGAGAGGGGCAGACAGGTATAGAGACAGAGGCAAAGCAAATAAACAAACACGCTGAGCAAACTCAAAGCCAAACGCAAAACCACAAAAAGATCTTACAGTGTGTGCTCGATAAGCAGCGCAGCCACAGACAAGTTGCCTAAGTCTGTGTCTCTCTTTCTGTCTCTGTGTGTGTGTGTGTGTGCAGGTGTAACTGTGTTGTCATACGGCTAAAACAATGCTTAAGAACAACAACAACAACAGCAGCAGCAACGACAGCAACGACAGCGACAGCATCAACATGCATAAAATACATTTTCATTCGCATTTTGTTTATTTTAAGCTGCGACTTGACACAAAAGTCAACAAAGCTGCAATGTATTTGTGTGTGTGTAAGGTTAGTTGAGTGTGTGAGAGTGTGTGTGAGAGAGTATGCTGTGTGTGTATGTGTGCTGTATGTGTGTGCTGTGTGTGGTGTGTGTGTGAGGTGATTGTGAGCCGGATATGACCGCGGATATCGAAAGTTTTTCCTGCTAGTCAACTTCTGGCTTGCCTTCCTCTCTCTACCTATCTTTGCCACTCTCCTCTCTCTCTCTCTCTCTCTCTCTCTCTCTCTTCCTGCCACAAACTCTCACTTTCTCTCCCTCCCTTGCCTTATTGGCAGCTGGAAATTAAGTTCTTGACTTTTATGTGCACCGCACTTCCAAATTATTGATATGAGTTTCAGTTTGTGTGCAGGAATTGAATTGGAATTGGCTTTGGGACATTGCCACACTCTGTGCGTGTGTATAGGTGTGTGTGTGTGTGTGGGGCAGATAATACGAGAAATTTAACAAGCTGACAGCAATTGCAAAGGTCTTGTGCTGCACAGCTTAGCACATTAGCTGCGTAAGCTGTCTAACCAGAGAGAGAGAGAGAGAAGCTTCTGTTTTGGCTTCTGTTTAAGATTTCTCCTTAATTTAACAGTGCTTTAAGCATTGTGCAGTCTTTAATCTACTACTCCTCACTCCCTGCATATCACTAGAGTTGCTGCCTTGTCTATTTACTTCGTTTAGCTAAGGTTTCTTAGTTTTCTGTCTGTATGAACGCTTATAATACAGAGACTAACAAAGCTAGAGCCAACAAATTTGCACACAATACTCAGCAAAGCTTGTCTTAAACAGACCTCACTTGTTTGTCTATAGGTCTAATAGAAATGCTGTGCTCCCACGCATTTCTGTCACATTTCCATCAACAGCTTTTTGACAACTAATTGAGGCACATCCGCTGTCAGTTGACACCACATTCGGTGCCTAATGTTGTCTGTGTGAATGTGTGGCTCAGCTCGTAATCACATTATGACAGTGTCACGAGTGAGTTTTGTTTTCAATTTTAGGAAAAGTATTCTGGGCATGAGCTCGACAGCTGTCAGACACATGCAGTGGCAAGGGGAGGAGTTAGTGCTAGCAGTGCCTGCTCAGATTGTTAGCAACTAGTGGCAGCTCACTGTGCCTGTGCCTGCTACTGCTACTGCTCTTGCGCACTGTCACTGTATAAGTCACTTTACTAGTCACTATTCCTGCTCTCACTGTTGCCCCAGCTTCAGCTCTTTCTTCTCTCTGCTCTTGTTTTTGCCTCAATTTCAGTTGTTAATTCAATGCTTCTGTTGGTGCTTCTTTCTCAGTTCTCAGTACCTTCTTCTGTTGCCTCCCCTTTAGTTCTTAATGCCTCCACCTCTCTGCTTGTCTTTCTTCTGCAGTTCTACATAGTTCATAGTTTATAGGGAGCAAGCCCTTTTGATACTTCTTTCTCCGCCTCATCTCTAGTTCTAAGTTCCTTCAGCTTCAGCTCTAAGTTCCTCTTCTTGCTCTTCACTGCTCTTCACTTCTCAGTTCATTCTTTCCAAGGTAGTGCCAGCAGTGCCTGCTTACAGTTTCAGCTTCTACTAACAGTTCTCTGTGCCTGTTTCTGCTCCTATTCACAGTTACTGCTCCTGCTTCTAGTTTCTCATGTTACCTTAGCTTTAGTTTTCAGTGTCTGCTCTCTACTCGTGTTTCTTTCATAACTGCAGTTTATAGTTCTTCATAATAGGCTCTGCTTCTTCCTTAGTCTCATCCTATGTTTGTTCTTTGTTCCTTCTCCTGTTATTTCAGCTTCAGCTCTTAGTCACTGTTTCTACTCCTGCCTCAGCTTCACCTCTCTGTCACTGCTTCTGATCTCGCCTCAGTTTCTGCTCGTGGCTCTTTCGCAGTTTCAGCTTCAGCTTTAGTTCTTAGTCTCTCCTCCTACTCGTTAATCAGCTACAGTTGCCAGTGCCTTCTCTCAGTGCCTTCTCTCATTGCCATCTCTCATTTTACGCTCTCAGTTACTGCTCTTACTCACAGACCCTTCTCAATGTCCTTGCTCCAAAATTCCCACTTTCTGCTGCTGGTTTAGCCTTTGCTCCCACTCGTAGCTCAGCCCCGTCTTCAGCTCACAGTTCCTTGTTCCTTCTCCTGCCTCAGCTTTAGTTCTCTCTTCCTACTTCTGTTCCAGCTTCAGCTTTCAATTCCTTCTCCTCCTGCCTCAGCTCCTTCTCCATCTCCTTCCCCACTTGCACACACGTTTTGCATTAGAAATGCGAGTGGGGTAAATTGAAAAAAGTCAGCATGAGGCATGTAGCAAGTGGCATGTGGCGTCGTCGTCGTCGTCTCTGTGTCTGGGGCAGGCAGCTTGGCTGCATGGACGTCAAGCTGTGCGCCTGCGCAGAGACATCTAATTCATTGCAGAGCAACTGCTGCGACACATATGTGAAGGGAATGTTTTGGAGTGAGTCCAGTCGAGGTGCAGGTCTACCTGGTCTGCCCTGCGGGCGGGCGTCACTGGCAAACGCCCTCCGGGTTCGACACTCTGCAAAGGTCGCGTGAATTCTGGGTAATTACAGTTGTAGTTGTTGTAGTCTCTATATTGTTGTTGTTAATGTTGTTGTTGTTGATGTTGTTGTTGTTGCTGCTGTTGTTGCTGTTGTTCCTATTGGTGACGCAGTTGCTCGGGTTATTCCTGCTCAAGTGGCACCCGCAGAGCGTGTTTGTATTGCTTTTGAATTGAAATTCGATTGCGAAACAAAGCGCATAGAGAACACAATTCACACACAGTCCAACACACACACACACACACACACTGGCACACCCACTTGAGTTGCCTTTGTGCTGTTCCAGTTGCCTTCCACGAAGCAATAAACGGAATGGTTTTTGTGGCAACGTTTCCACCTTGCAGCAAAGCAACCCGACTGCATTCTCCTTCTTCTCAGCTTGCTTCAGTTAATCAAATTCTGCCCCCTCTCCCCTCTCTCTCTTACATCACACCATGGCCCCGTTATGCGGGCTGCTGTCTATAATTCCCACTGCACACAAACAATTAAAAGAATAAAAACTTGACGAGGCAACATAAAAATAAAAGAAGAATTTGCTATGCATTTCTGTTCTGGCTTAACGCTTCAGTAGTTTCTCGAATGCTTGAAGAAGTGAAAAAAAAAACCTACATAAATTATGGACAGAGACCGCAATATGTTGCCGAGAGAGAGGGAGAGGGGGGGAGAGAGAAGGAGGGGAACAACTCAATTAAGTTGGCAAGCGAAAAACTTAATTTAATGCTTAATTGCAGCATAAACAGCAGGGGGAGAGGGCTGGCAGTGAGGGAGGGTTGCTGCAGTGGGAGGTGTGGGAATTAAGTTTGCCCCTATGCACTCGTCCACACCCCCCTACCCCCCTTTACACGTTCAATTTGCAGCTCCGTTTGATCCTTGAAGCATATGGAAGCCTCGACCCAATTGATAAGCAATTTTCCAATTCGCCAACAATTTCCATTTTAATAGAAAAAAATATCGACACAAAAGAAACAGCAGGCAAAAATAGCAATGAAAAATGGTAGGATGGGAAAAATAGGAGGGAAAAATATGAAAAGCCGCGTGGGCACAGTACAAAAATGTGGGTGTGGCAGATGCAGAAGGGAAATGGAGAACGAGAAATGAGGAACGAGCTCCGTGTAAGGCAACAAATTCAATATAAAAATTCAAATCATTCAATTATCTGCGGCTCAGCAAGGTCTGCATGAGAGACAGGAGAGAGGGAGAGGGAGGCAGGCAAGAGAGTGAGAGAGATAGATAGAGGGTGAGATAGAGAGGAAGAGTGCGGGTAGGGGAAGTAGGTGAGAAGCGTGCGAAAAGGCAAAAAGTTGAATCAATTTGGCAATTGGATTTTACAACAAAGTAAGCAGCAACTGTGAGGAGACTGTGGCAAGTGAGGAAGGTCGGTGAGGGGGGGGGTAGCAGAGGCCAGGGAAATGTTGAACTAAGTAAAATAAATAACATTTATCAGAAACAAATCAAATTTCCGCTTGGCGATTGAGAAAAGCACATGCAGCAAGGCAGTAAGGCAAAGTTTTAGCTGAGAATTTAAAGTTGAGTTGAGATAGAATAAAATGTAAAGATATTTAGAAAGAGGAATTGATGAAGCAACGAATATAAAAATGAAGCAGAAAGATAGTAGATAAAGAAAGTTGACCTAGATAAAGGAATCAATCTAGTTATCATTACTTAAAAGTTCTCTTCTTATCTGCCTTTGTACATCCTTTGAAACTTCCCCTGTAAGAAATACTAAAGTTGAGAAGAAACTACATGATTTTATGGGTTAAAAAATGTATATACCATACAGTATCATTTTCATCATTATCTTCTGCTTTGGCTAAAGAGAACATACATATGTACAGACATAATGTATCTAGTTGTTACCATAGGACCTCTTTTCATCTATTTCTATAGAACCTGCTATAAACTTCTTTTCTATAGCCACTAAATATCTACATTGATAGAACTCTTCTTTATATGAAAGGAATACTAAAGTTAAGCAGAAATATAGCTAGAAAATTCCTTGGCAGAATGAATCTATTATATCTACACTAATCTATTCTAACATGTCTAGAAATGTATAGCTTCTTCATCTACAACTCTCTACTCAACTCTCTGAACACTTTTGAAATACCTAACTTATATGGCCTCTTTATAAATAGGAAATACCGAAATATATCTAGTTGATTCTTCAGCAAAAGGTAGCATAGTCAACTGCATTTCTATAGCTAAAGAATGATGTCTTTCATTATCCTCAACATCATCTCCTACAGCACCTTCTGAACACCTTCCTTGAGTACTCCTCTTATATGTTTAATGCAAGAATACATCAGTTGATGATGAAGTTAATGATGATGATACTCTGGCAAAAGGAAGTACTATATATTTTATAGCATCTTGCACTCATGGACATCATCTTTAACGTCACCTTTTAAACACCTTTCTCAGTGTACACCCCTTAAATATATATTTTATGAGAACTCTTCTTTATATGTTTGTTGCCCGTCAAAATAGAATGTCAGCATCAGCATCAGCATCAGTGCAGTAGATTTTCCATCAAAATAGTCATTTCGCGTGCCGCTTTCTTTTCTCTTTTCTACTCTTTACTTTTTTAACTTTTTCCTGGCAACGTATTTCAATTTACAGCCATTAAATCACAGCATGCCTCGCAACGGCGGCTAAACAATGCGTTAAATAAACAATAAAATGGATGGCAAATAAAATGGGAAAATTGCATGTGACGCGCGCTGCTGAAAATTGCCAACGAAAAACACAGTAGAGAAACCAGGGAAATCATAGCGAATGAGGGAGAAGGAGGGAGAGAGGAAGATACAGAGGGAGAGAGAGAGGGGAAGCCAGAGAGAGCTAGAGTTTTATTAGCTTTTTTTTTGGTATGAGCCAACAGAGATACGCGATATCAATTTGGCATCGAGTTACACACATGAGTGGCAGGTAAACGTGGCTTGTCTACACTCTATCTCAGAGGGGAGTGGAGGAGGAGGGGGGCGTAATGAGCGTCACGTAGGCGTGGCAAGTGGCTACAAAGAAGCCGCCTATGTAAATGTTGCGCTACGTTGACTTTCTTTTGAGTTGCAAAATGAAAGTGTAATCACAGTTGAAGATGCAACAGAGAGATAGAGTTTGCCAGAGATGCAGGCATGAGATACAGCTGGATATATATAGCAGAGTGTATCCAGCAGATACTCAGCTACTGCTCAGGCAGCTGGTCAGCCTCTTTAAGCTGCCCAAACAAACAGTGCGTGTTGCGTGTTGCGCCTTGTGGTTTGTCTATCCATTAATGCACTAAGCAGTCTCGAGCCTCCTTCTTCATCTTCTCTCACAATATCTCTCTGGCAAATCCTTGCGGCAACCGCAAAGCAGCAACAGGCAGCGGAATTCCTTGTGGCTGTGATGAGGGTGCGTAGCTGTAGCTGTAGCTGTATATGTATATGTATATGTATCTGTATCTGCATTGCCAAAGCAAGCCGAGCCGAGCAGCGTCTCTCGGCTTAATGCGCTTGCATAAACAATGCGCATGTATCTGCAATCTACAACTCTAACTCCCACTCTAACTATAGCTGTATCTCTCTATATGTAGCTGTATCTTTATCTCTGTATATGTAGCTGTATCTTAAGCCTGTATCTATGTTGTATCTCTATCTTTAGCCTGTATCTGTGTAACTGTTGCTGTGTCTGTTTGTGCATCTGTTTGCAGCTCAGTGTCACTAAGCGGATTTGCTGTAATGTCATTCGCGCGACCTTTTAGCGCCCAAACTGTTGACCCAGCACAGCAGTGAATTGCACCCTCTTCTACCACCCCCTCCTCTGCTAAACTGCAGCATAATTGGCTAAACGTTCACGCAGACTAAGTAGTAGAAAAAGAAGCAGGCAGATCAGTGAATCGCAGGCAGTTCAAAGGTTGCCAAGCGAATAAAAATACAATTTCATTAAACTTAAAGCAATTTGAAATGGAAACTCCCAGGGGGGAGGAAGGTGTGGAGGAGGAGGGAGAGAAGCAGGGGGTAGGGGATGATGTACCCCAGCGAAATTACAAAGAAATCAAGTTGTCACGACAACAACAGAGGCAGCCCCGGCAGTCAAAGTCGTCACATATGGCTGCCCACTTGGGAGCTGGCCAAGTGCGACGCCTGCCTCGACTTGCGGCCTGTTGTTGGTTGGCTGCAAAACCACCAGTTGCATGCCACTTGCCACCGCTTGCTGCTGCCTGGAAGTGCCTATGGCAGTGGTTCATCCAGTGCGCATGCGCTGTAGTGGATCCCAAGTTTCAATGGAAACAAACTTCGACGTTGCCAAGTTTCGTTTGTGCCACAAAATGCCACAACATGCGGTGGCAAGGAAACAGTTCCTTGCGCGCTTTCAACGGCAACGCTTCGCCCCCCTCAAACGCAAGGGCCACGCCGAACAGAGTTTGTGCCTCAGTTTGACGTGAAAGTATCCAAAAAAGTGCGTGTATCTGAAAGCAACTCGGACTTGGTCAATCTGCCAGCGATTTGTGACTAATTTTATTGCCTTGAGGGTGCTTCCTTCCCTCGACTGTGAACTGAAACTGAAACTGATAACAGCGTGCGATAAGAAAGTGTGTGGCAAATCAAAAGTAGCTCGTTAAATCCGTGGCAAGTGTTGAGAAATTTATGTGCGCTGCCGTCGCGCAATCGTAATTGAATTTTATGCGAAAACTTTTCGCGCGTTTTTGTCGGTGTCGAATCGCTTTTGGTTTGTTGCCCCCGATAACACTCACAATTGTCGCACAAAAGAGACCCCAAAAAGAAACAGAAAGCGGAAGAGAAAGAGAAACAGCAAGAGAACTAAAATTTATTCAAGGTAAATTTACAATCCAATTTGCCATCAATTTTCAATGTTGTTTTGTTGTTTTGCAATTTTTTGGTCAATTTGAAATGATGAAGGAAGTGGGTACGAAAAAAGATTGAAATGATAAGGGGAAGAAGGTTTAGTAAGCTTGTTTATGTGCAGGTTGTTGATAGTATCGAATTTGTGTTAATATTAGATATGATTAATTTATGTTGCATACTTTCAGGCATCGAAATCTGTATAGCCATTATAATTATTTCTTAAATAACTTCTTTGCTAAGTATCCGATTGGAATTTAATAAAATACATGTCATTTAAGCAGTGTTAATTATTGTTCACAAACGTTTGAACGTTTCGTCCTAAATATTTCGCTTGCAATTAGATTTTTGTTAAATTACGCAGCCGGAAGAAAGTGTAGTTGAACTCTAATGGAGTAATATTGTAAATCCAATCATAGCATATTTTCTCATTAAATTTGATAGCCGTGGCTTTAATTATCTTTGCGATATAAGCGTTCATACAAACAGAAATGGTTTATTTATGATGTTTAAATGAAGCGTAATCAAATTTTGAAGAAGACTTCACCAATATGCAGTTACTAGACATATTCTAATCAAATTTGGTAACCCTGTCCATTATAGTTCCTCAGTTATAACTGTTCATATGGACAGACAGATGAGGAAGGCTCATAAAACGGTTCAATTTCATATCTATATATTATATAATATTTTGTAAGGTCAGGGCTGACTGTTATATGCATTTAAGAAAGGTACAGTGATATATCTATCTATCTTTATATATTTTTCTGTCTTTATCTTTCTACCTTAGCTCTACAAGGTTCATGAACCCTTTCCTGAAGCTGTCTTGCTATCATCCACACTATCTATCAACTAATTATGCAAACAAGGCTCAGCTGTAGTTGTAACTAGAGTTGTCATGCTTCTGCTAACTCCTTAACTATTTCCCTGCCCCGTTTCTCTCTCTGTCTCTTCTCTAGTGCCCCTCTCTAATGCCAACTCCCTTCATGCCAACTCTCTCTCTTTCTCTATGTCTCATCTGTCGCCACCTTGGCTGACATTTAGCTGCTGCACTTGCCGCATATTAAAACGCATTGAAATGCAACGCAGCGCAAAAGTTTTAGCTCAGTTCGAGTTGTTGTTGCTTAAAGTTTGTCGGCTTGCGTTCTTGTTAAGCTGTCAACATGTTTTGAGTAAAAACTGTTACACACTTTGGTGCAAGTTTGAATATTTTCACGCCTTGGAGAAAGTTATGCAGCAGCAGCAGAAGAAGAAGATGGAGAAGGGGAAGAAGAGAATGAAGAGAAAGCAGCAGAAGGTGGCGAATGTCAAAGCAAGTCGAGTCAATTATGCCGCCAGCTGCATAACAAATTTGATTTGCACAATTTTATGTTACTTTGTTTTTTGATTAAAGAGTTAATTAAACTCAGGGCAGAGGAAGTTGAAGAAACTCTTGGCAAAGGTTTCAACTCTTTGGAGTCTTAACTCTTGGTGAATCTCTTAACTCTTACGACTATCTCAACCTTTCTAAGTCACTCTTTGCGAGTCTCTAAACATTTTGCAAGGGTCTCAACTTTTCTTCTGAGTCTGTTAAATCTTCTTTTTAGTTCCTCAACTCTTCTTCTGAGTCTCTCAACTCTTCTTCTGAGTCCCTCAAGAGACTCTCTTCTGCAGAGTTTCTTAACTCTCTGCGAGTCTCTGAACCCTTTCGAGTGTCTCCACTCTTTGTAGTGTCTCCTTTCCTACTGAGGTTCTAAGCTCTCCTTAGTCTGTCAACTATTTGCGAGTCTCTTTTAACTCTTGGGAGTCTATCAACTCTTCTAATGAGTCTCGCAACTCTAGTTCGGAGTATCTTAACTCTTCATCTGAGTCTCTCAATTCTTGACGAGTCTCTCAAATCTTCCTCTTAATCTATCAACTCTTCTTCTGAGTCTCTTAACTCTATCTCTCCCTCTCAACTCTTTCCGAGTCTGAACTCTTTCTAATTAAATTCTCTCTCTCTCTCATTCAATTCTCACTGATCATCTTTAAATAATTCATGCTTTAAGTAACACTTTCGCAGCATGTTGCAGTTGCGACTTTTGTGATGAATATTTTCTCTGTTAAAACGCCAAGCAACCGCAGCCAGGAGAAGGTTTTCCTCAACCGTTGCCAAGGCACGCGGTGTCAGTGGCAGCGGAAAGGAAATGTCAGCGCGCGGTTTGGCAGCCGCAGCCGTTTGTGGCAGGGGGGTGCGGAGAGACGAACTGTGGGGGAGGTATGAGTAAGCGTAGACAGGTGTTGCCTGTCAGCTGCATGAAAAACCAGCAATTCTCCGCAACCCCCTTTACTATTTCCCCCCTCCCGCCATACGCCTCTGGCAAATGGTGTCAAGTTAATCAGCGCACGACATTTTTTTTCCCTCAGTTTTTTAGCTTTTTTCACGCCTGCCACACGGGGGAAAACTTTCCATAGAAACCCCGTTAATAAGGTGTAAAAAAAAGAAGAAGGAAAACAACAAAAAGAAGCAGAGAGAATGAGAGAAGGGCAACACAAAAGGAGGGAAGCATAAAAATGGCGGCTGTTTGTTTAGCTTGAAGAGATGCGCGCTGCATCCTTCTTCTGCTTCAGCTGCTTCCTTTAGAGTTTACACTGGCTGTTGCTGTTGCTCTTGGCAATGACTTTGCACAGCAGCAGCAGCAGCAGCAGTTGAGTAGCCCAAGACAACAACAACAGCAACAAGAAGAAGCCACATCAACTGACAGCAACAACAGCAACGAGCACTGGCAACAATTTTGACGCGTTGCTTTGGCAGCCTAAATGAAAATCTTTGCATGAAGCTCTTAAGAGGCTTCACACACACACACACACACACACACTCCCGCACACACGTGCAATAATTCAGTGTCCTTAGGCAACAGCGAAACGCTTTTAAGCGCTGCCACGCCCACCTGCTGAGCTGAGCTGAACAACGCCCCCCTTGCAGTGCTTGCCCTGCCTTTGGTTCATCGTTGACATTTTCATTCATCGTCTTGGCAACCGTAATTAAAATCGTTTTAATTTACTTTTGCTGCACAAACACACGCACACAAGCACACACACACACATGGCACACACATATCTACATACACTTATACACTTGTGGCAACACACACATGACAGTTATTCACACACATACAGGCAGTAACTCACTCGCTTACGCACTCACTCGGGGCGCTTCAAAAAGTGTAGCATACTTATCTGGGCGAGCTTCCGCTACGCGCTGCCTGCCTTCGCTCCTGCCGCTGCCGCTGCTTGGTTTATGTTTATCGACTTTTGTTAGTCACACGCCTACAGCTTCAGTTTGTTGTTGTTGTTGTTGTTGCTGTTGTTGTTGCTGTGCTTGTTGTTGTTGCTGCTGTTATTATTTCAGTCTTCCTGCAGCCTTGCTCGCCTTGCTCATTATGTGGGCGTGCAAATTACTGCATATTCATTTACCGTTATCTCTCAGTCGTCAAGTGAAACACACTACACACACATACACACAGCCTACAACAGCTGCTGCCTGCTATCGCGCCTCTTCTAACTGTAACTGTGGCAACAAGCAGCCTCCTCTTGCCTTGTCTTGTGCCTCATCTCTTGCCTGCTTCTTGCCTGCCTCTTGCCTTCCTTTTGCCTGCCTCTTACCTTTCTCTAGCCTCCCCTTGCCCCTCCCCTGCCTGCCTTTTGCCTTTCTCTTAATAACATAAACTTCTTTTCTCTCTCAAGTTGAGTTAATGAAGAATTTCCATGACGATGTCGTCGTCGTCCTCTAAGCTTAACATCCCTTTTGATAAGGCTGCCCACCTGCAGCTCATTATATTGTGCCGTGTGCCGTCTGCCTTATACCTTGTGTGCCTGCGCCTGCCTCCTTCCCCTCTTTCCTTCCCCCTTCCACCTTGTTGTCCTGGCTACAAATTTAGCTCGAGTTCAGCTTGCTCTCTCTCAAGTGGGCATGAAATGATTGCCGATAAGATTTGATCTTTGTTTGCACAGTGCCAGCTTCTTTTTGAGTATGTAAGTAGAGAGATAGAGGCAGAGGGGAAAGAGAAGAGGGGAAGGCTGAGTAGTAGCTGTTCATTCGCAGCCAAGGATTCACAGTGGAATCACTGTGTATTCACCTCTGGCATTTTAATGAAAAGTTTGCGACTCAGCCATGGCGCGGCTCTAAGCGGCTTAAAATTGCCAATTTGATAACTGTAACTCAGTGTGTGGCAGTGAGTGTGTGCCTGAGTATGCCAGCGTGTGCCTGTGTATACCTGTGTGTGCCTGTGTGTGTGTATTGCCCGTGTGTGTGTGTCTACTTTGCCACATGTAGCGCACACAGATCAAACAGCGCGTTAAGCTGCAACAAAAATCATTGTGCATGTTGCTGGCAACATTTGTGCCCCAACAGCATCTCCAGAGAGTACAAGCACACACACACACACATATATAGCTAACATCTCTCATTGTGTGTGTATGTATGTGTGTGTTACACCCACACACAGCGCAGAATTCGCACCAGGCGCGCAGGCAAACAAAAACGAAGCCACGCACAGCAGCAGCGCAGAGCACAGACACACACAGAGACACCCACGCACACACACACGCAGTACGCAGTACGCAGAGCAGCACAATTCCAAGTGCACACTAACAACCCACGCATACACACACACAGCACACACAGCGCACACACACTCGCCACGCGAAACAGGCAAACAAAATTCAGCTGCAAGTTGCCCGAATAAGACAGACGAAAAGAACCGAAAAGCGAACAAAAGAGGCAGCAGATAAACAAGGTGAAGCACTCACACACACACACTAGCACAAACAGGCACACACCAACGCACATTCAAGCATACTCTGGCATACACAGAGAGACAGACAGAGAGACACAGCAAGTCGGACATTGAAACAGTTTTCGTTGCTGGTGTTCAACTTTTACGCGGCCTGCAGCAGCTAAAGAGTGGTGAAAGAGGGGACAGAGGGCGTAGAGGGGGATGTAGGGAAGTGTGGGGCAGGAGAAGGGTGTGCGGCAGGCGTCTGTTAATTTTGCAACTTTTTGGCGCGCATAATAAAGTTGATACGCCGAGACACTTTGAATATTTTGCCAGAAAACCCCAAAAAGTAGGCAACGAGTTTGCTGCTTAGCAAGCAGCGCAATTATGTGCACACTGTGTGTGTGTGAACTGATAAATAGGCATGTGAGTGTGAGAGAGAGTGGGATGGAGTGCCAGCGGAGTGGGTGGGGAGTGAGGAGGGTAGACTGTGTCAGCAACAGACAATATAATGAATGCGGCAGAAGAAACAAGTTGTCTGGGACCCTTTACTTTTTTGCGTGGCCTGCAAAAGCGTGTCAAATAACTGGGCCAGGCAGGCAGCAGGAGTAAGAGAGGGGAAGGGGTTGGTTTAAGATGTCTATGAGGGGTTGCCAGAACGAGCGCATATGTCTGCCTAAGCGTTGCCCATAAAACAAATGAGCCTTCAACATGAGTTTGTCATTTGTTGCAAGGATGCGAGGCGATGCTTTAAAGCAGCAGAAGCAACTAACAAGATGAGCAGTGGAAAGAAAGAGAGGAGAAGGAGGAGAGAGTAATATATATATAAAGAGAGATGAGTAAAAGAGAAACACAGAGAGTGGTAGAAGATGAAGAGTCGAGGATAGCCGAGTAGAACGAGAGCGAGAGCTAAAAAAAAAAAACAATATTGAGCAGCCTCAGCCATGCACTACATTCTGTTGATTGCTATGAAAACAATGCACAGAGCAGTGCAGAAAGAGTGGAGGAAAGAGAAGAAGAGAGAGAGAGGAAGAGAGAGAAAGGCCAGGCAAGCAGCGGGGGTGAAGGAACAATGGTCTCGTAGCCATAAAATGCAAAATGTAATACAAAGTAAAAGCGAGTAAGGACTTGCAGTCCAAGCCAAATCCCTTCCTGCCCCTGCTGTGTCCCACTGTGCCCCACTGTGCACTGCAATTCGCACGAGACGCTTTTTATGGTCACCGTAATTAATGCATACCTCAAGGCAATAACCAACAGACAGTCAGAGAGACGGACAGACCGGGGAAAGATAGAGAGAGAGACAAAGAGAGACAGACAGACCGGGAAAAGATAGAGAGAGACAAAGAGAGACAGACAGACAGACAGAGCACCAACTGAGGAAAAAATGAACTTGAACAGGCACAGAAGGCAGTTTAACAGGGCAGGGGCTGAGAGAAGGGGAGAGACAGAGAAGGAGATAGAGAGGTAGACAGACAGACAGACAGACAAGCAGACAAAGGAGCAGATAGAGAGGCAGACAGACAGAAAGAAAGAGTAAAAACTGAACTAAGGCAGGCAAGACAAGGCAGGTTAACAGCTGAAGGTCTGAGAGTAGGAAAGAAGGAAAGAGAGAGAGCGACAAATAGGCATAAAGAGCGACAGACAGACAGACAAGCAGACAGACAGGCAGACAAGCAGACAGAGAGGCAGACTAACACACAGACAGAGAAACAATTAAACTAAGGCAGAGGAAAGAATCAACTTGAGGCAAGCATGGAAGGCAAGTCAGCAAATGAGGTGTAGAATGAAGGGGTGAAGGAGGGAAAAAAGACAAGGAGAGGGAGATAGAGGAGCAAACAGACAGACAGACAGATAAGCAGACAGAGGGGCAGACAAATTAAACTGACTACGGGTCAGTGCGCGTTCCCTTAGGATTTAGTTGCAGCAAAGTGCAACCCCAAAAGAGTCGAGCATAAAACAAATAAATTGCAGTTTTTTGGTAGTTTTTGAGGCGCAATGCCAAAAACTTAACTCACACAGACAGACAGAGAGGACGAGAGAGAGAGAAAGAATGACAGACAGAGAGAGGGAGATAGAGACTGACAAACAACTTCTGTTGCTGTCGCTGAGCTGCTCGACTTATGCACTTTGAATGCAGTTGAGTTGCCAACTAACTCACAGCAGGGGCAGAAGGGGTGGGGAAGGGAGGGGGAACAAAAAGGGGGCAGATGTTGTGCTGTAAAACAAATGTAACAACAAATGCAAGTTGCGTTTTTCTGTGCTGTAAAAGGGGTAACCCACACTGGGCAGCACAGACACAAGGCGTGCGCGGTAAAGTATGCTATGGTTTTTTTTTGTTTTGCGGGTTTTTGTATCTTTCCCGCATGGGGATTGACTGTGTGTGAGTGTGTGAGGGTGTGTGTGATGTGTGACAGTGCTGTGTGACAGTGTGGTGTGCCTATATGTGTGACAGAGAGAAAGAGAGAGAACACACATACAGGAGTGTGTCTCCCTCTCTCTCTCTCTGTATGTTGAGCTGCCTCTGCTAAGCTCGGCCACACTGCAAAGCTCTTCATAATGCACTCTAATGCATGGACATTAATCTATGCAGCAACTTTCGGCACATCAGGCTAGCTACTACCCCTGCCCCTCTCTCCTCTCCCCCCCACCCAGCACCTGCTGTGCTTGCCATTCACACGCCTCGTCGCTTTGGCACTTAAGTAATTCCAACTTGGCAAGCTCCACAAAATACACAAATACAAATACAAATACAGAGAAAGAGAGAGCAGCACGCACAGCAAATGTCAAAGTAGTTGTTAACATTTCAAACCCCTTTCCCCTGCACCCGCTCTCCCCCTACTTTTCACCCCTTGTGAGTTGCGCAACAAAGCGCAGAAAACTTTCCCCAGGCCAAATTGTAAAGCCACAAGAAGAAAGAAACGCGCGGCGGCAACGAAGCGTAGCTGGCAAAAAGTTGCCACTGCTTTTTGTTGCAAGACCCCGTAACCACCGTCCCCCCTCTGGCCCCTCTTCTCCCCTGCCCCTGCTGTGGCACAAGCAAAACGCTCGACACTTTTAAATTACGAACTTAATTATAAAACATGAAAGCACTAAAAGTGTTGCGGGCCAACTTGCAACTTGCAACTGGTTGCAGTTGCCACTTGGAGTTGCAGTTGCTGCTGCTGTTGGCGTCGCTGCTGCTGCTATCAGTGTTGAGTAATTTGCATAAATAACTTGGCGAGCGTGAATTGAACTTGAAGGTTACTAAATGCTTTAATGCGCGCTTTAAATGCTGTGCAGCGACATGCAGCGACACGATTTGACACGTCTTGACATGCGTTTTGACTTGTGCTACAAACAGTTGCAACTTTGGTAGTTATGCAGGACAAGGTCTGTGATCCCCCGCGTGCCCTGCTGTGAAGTGCAACAGAAAGTTGAGGCGGTTGAGGCTAGGGAAGGAATCTAAAGGAGTCTAAGTAGAAGATAGAGAGGGAGACTGAGGATAGCAAGAAAGTGATGAGTAGAAGAAGACGAAGATGAAGAAGAAGGAGAAGAACGATAAGAAGAAGAGGAAGAAGGTGTAGATGGAGAAGGGGAAGATGGAGAAGAAGAACAACTGATGGAGAAGCAAGAGAGAGAACGAGAATGAGATGAAGGTGACGAAGGGGAAAAAAGAGACGGAGAAGGAGAAAGTGAAGAAAAAGAAGTAGAAGAAGAAGAAGAAGAAGAAAAAGAAGAAGAAAAAAAGAAGAAGAAAAAGAAGAAGAAGAAAAAGAAGAAGAAGAAAAAGAAGAAGAAGACTGAGAAGAAGAATTTAAAGATAAAGAAGAAGGTGGTTGTAACCAAGGGAAGAGAGCCATTAATGCAGTTCGTAGAGGAAGAGAGCCATTAATGCAGTTCGTAGAGGAAAAGTGGAAAGACAGAGAAGGAAGCTAGTGAGAGTGCTAAGTCATCAGCTCTACAGTGGCAGCCACATTGCCCTGGCCTACTCCAGTTCCTGCTTCTTTCTCTCTCGCTTCTGCCCTGCTCCAGCTCTGCACCTGCCCCTGGTACTGCATCTGCTTCCGCCCCTGCCTCTCTTGTCTTGCTCGTGTTGCTGGTCTCTGGCTCTACCCTGTCCAGCTGCCATTTCTGCCTGCCTCTTCTGTTGGCTGCTCCTGCTTCGTCTCCATTCTACCCAAGCCTGCTGCCGTTCCTGCTGCTGCCTCTGTTTCTACCTCTGCCTCTGTTGCTGCTCCTGTTCCGCCCCCTGCTTCTACTCCTGCCTTGCCAGGATCTGCACTGGACTGCAGCCGTTGCTGTGGCTGCCTCTGTCTGCTGCTGCTTCTGTCTCTCTCTGCTCTTATCTCTGACTCTACCTCTGCCTTGCCCTGTTTCTGCTCTGCCCACTGCAGCTCTTCACTTCCCTTTCTTCACTTGCCTTTCTGCACTTCCCTTTCTTCACTTCCCTTTCTTCGCTTCCCTTTCTTCACTTCCCTTTCTTTACTTCCCTTTCTTTACTTCCCTTTCTAGCCGCCCTGCAGCCTCATGTGCAGCTTACATTTTTCAACAATTCCCCAAAATAACAACTCAAACTGTCTTCTCGCTAAGATGAGCAGCTGAGGCAGCTAAGCGTGGCCAAACATTGACTTTGACTTGTGTTGTGTTCATTTCTCAGTAACTTGAATGAGTTCTTCGAGTTCTTCGAGTTCCCTGTGCCAGTTTACCAGCTGTGCTTAACACTCTGCTGACTTTGCTGACCAACAGTCTAATGAAAGCTTTGTCTCTTACTGCTGACTCTGACTAGGCAGCAAGAGAAATAAACAGCAGCAAGAGGAGCAAGAGAAGCAGGCAAAGGAAGAGAAGAAGCAGTAAGAATACGAGGAACTGAAGTTGTGTTCTTTCTGCCTGTCTTTCTACTTCTCCTCCTAGTATTCCTACTTCTACTGCCCCTCTTCCTCCTATTTCATTTCTTCCTACTCCTCCACCTCCTACTCTATGTCCTCTTTCTCCTCTTGCTTCTCCTTCACTTCCTACTCTCTCTCCTCTTTCTACTACTCCTACTCTTGACCCTTTTATTCGTGCTCTTCCTGCTTGATCTGCTCCTGCAACTCTTTCTCCTTATCTTCCTCTCGCTTCTGTTTCTGCTCTTTTTTCTCCACATCTTCCTTTACTTCTTCTCTTCCTCCTCTTCCTTCTCTTCTTTCTTATCTGTCTCCTTCTACTCTTTCTCCTGTTCCCTGTCTTCCCTTTTAACTCTTACCCCAACACTTCTGGCCACAGGCGCTTAACACTTTAAGCTGCGCATCCCTTCTAGCCTTAAATATTTGATCAACTGAAGCGTTTTTAATGCGTTTATAAATATTATGCGCAGTCGCTTTATTAACTGAGGAGTAGGAGAAGGGGGGGGGGAGGGAAACAGGGAGGGAGAAGGTGCAAAAGGAAGTCAACTGTGTTGACAGCTTGTCCTTTTGATGCGTTTCCAAATTGACCCTTTGGCCAGCTACGTGTGGCCTCAGCTTGGGTCTCAGTGGGTGTGCCTGTCTGTCTATGTATGTGTAACACATATGTGTGTGTGTATGCCTGATGTGTGCCTGTATGTGTTTGCCTGCCTTGCTCAGTGTGAGGATTTGTGATGAGCTGTTGGACTTGCCCGAGTTCAATTTGTCGCCTCTTTTCCTTGACTAAATGTTGTTTATCAACAATGCCACGCCCCCTCGCCAGCCCCCCTTAAAGTGAATATTAATGCAGTAGCCTCAAGGCGGTTTTGATATTGAAATTAGTAGTGGAAAGAGGGAAGGGAGTGGAAGGAGAAACTGTGTATGGTGCCAGAGATAAGGCGTGTCTTGGCTTGGCTTTTAATGAATTCGTTGGCACTGTGAGAACGTATTTGCATAAACGATTTGCCGGGGGAAGTGTCAATGACAAATATTTGATGGGCAGACGGAAGGTAGAGGGGGAGAGGTAGAGGAGGAGAGGTGGGAGAAGAGGAGGAAGGGGAGAAAATAATTACAATTTTATGAATGAAGTTGAAGGATTGAAATGTGAACGGAGAAAGTGTTGCTTTAAGATATGTGTAGGCATAGGGGAGAGAGGGAGACTGAGACTGAGACTGAGACTGAGAGAGGGGGTAGAAGAAGAGGGAAGTACAGGAAGAAATAGAGACAAAGAGAGGGAAGAGAGGATTAAGAGGAGAAAGTTGTGAGCTTCGTTTCTCGCACAGTCTTATTATTCTCCATCTTCTTCTTAATTAACAGAGTAAATGTTAATTATGTTAACAGAGTATGGTTACTAACATGTTCTGTTACGTATGTTATGTTAATGTTATTTACAGATATAGTTTATAAATGTTAAGTTGCTTGGTTGCTACAAACTCTCTCTGCATTGCCAACTCATTGATTGTCTTTTCCTTTAGCCACAATCAGCATAAGATATGCCGCCTTCACTTGCTTCCCTCTTCAACTCCCTTCTCTCTGCTCTCTTCAACTACCTTCCTTCTCCACCTCTTTTTTTTCCCTCTTCCACTGTCACTGCTTCCTTTTCAATTTCATGCCTAAGCCAGCTTAGCGCTCTGCTCCCACCCAAAAAAAGGGACGAACCGTTGTCGATATTAGTTTGCTTTGTCATTTTATTTGAAGCAACAAAAATGATAATTTCGTCAATACAATATGCTCGAGGGCAATGTGTGGACGTTCCACTCACTGTCCCCAGTTTCCCTTCTCCCTCCCTCACCTTTCTCTATCTCTTTCTCTGCCTGCTTAAATATGCAGGCTGGCCCAAGACCGAAGGCAACAATGGAAACGCAGGCAAACCCACAAAAATTCATTGAATGCGCATGAATTTCAATTTCCAAGCAGGCTGACAATGTCCAGGAGCAGGAGCAGTAACAGGAGCAGGCACAGCAGCAGTTGGTTTGTCCACAGGATTTGCACTCTCTCTCTCGGCATCAGTTGCTTAATGATCAAACGCATTTGGCTCAGACCAGAGCAGGCCAAGCCAGGCTAGTTTGTAAGGCTTTGCCTGGGGCCAGGAGGGAATACACAGAGAGTGTATATGCCTAAGGCTTAGCAGGGTCTGCCCTACCCCTCTACCCCTCTACCACCACCCCCCCACTCTCTCTCTCTCTCTATATATATATACTGCTGCCTCCCCCATGTTATTGATACTTTGTGATTGCCTGCGGTTATTTAACTTTTACGCAGACATGTGATACCTTCGACTCGTTGCCTATACAAAAGCTCAGCTCATTGTTGTCCATTAGCGCACTGCTACCACGCCCACAACTGCTGCCTTCCCCACTGCCTGCCCCCACTGCCTTCTCTACTTCCTCTCCTCCTGTGCCCGCCTCATCTTGTTTGCCATTGTTGAGTAATAGGATTAGATTACTTCTCTTACCTGTTCTGGTTTCACGCAGCGACTTGTCAAGCTTGTCGGCCTTGTCTGCCTGCGTTTGATAAATTTTCGTGGTTGCCATGCCGCCCCCCACCCCCCTTGCCTACTGCCTTTCCCAGTGGACCACGCCATGCCATGTCATGCGTGATTGATGAACGTTGTCAATATGTTTTTTGCCACTAAGTTTCCTTTTTTTTCTTATTTTCTTTTTATACTTTTTGGTATATTAAATTTGCTTTTAATGGCCAAAAATTTGGACTGCAGAAGGAGAGCGAGGGAGAGAGAGAGGGAGAGAGAGAGGGGAGAGTAGAGTGAGAGATAGATAGCCTGACAATTCTCTGCTCTGTCTATAATAATGTGCTGCAACGCGCATCTGCAGCGCTATTAAAGTGGCATAAAAATCGTGTCTTTCCAATGGAAAATCATAAAAATTTATTACTGCAATAATCTGGCTTTTTTCACGCTAGACGTGGTGCAGAGGGGGAGTTGAGGAGGGGTAGAGGGAAGTAGAGTAGAAGCTGCTGCTGCTGGGGCTGCTGCGGACATGAAGTTATGAAATAAAATGCGAAGTCGACAAGCCATTCTATCTCTCTCTCTCATCTCTCTTCTCTCTCTCTCTCTCGCCAGCTCTCTTGCCTTTCAATCTTCCCTCTCTGTTGCCTTCTCTCTCCCTTTCTCTCCCCCTCTCTCTCTCTTCTCTCCTCCCTCCTTTCTTTCTACTTTATATCGCAACATAATAAATTAAAGTGCGTACATGGCGTATGCGCAATGTGGCTGCTTAAGCCAATTGACAGGAGCAACACGCAGATAAGCGAGGAAGGAACATTTTCCATAACGGTTATGCTTGCGGTGATAAGCATGAAGAGAGAGAGAGAGACAAGAACACAAGCGAGAATTGCCAACAAATTTGGCTTTAAAAAGGCTAAAAAGTGGTTGAAGGTGCGGATGAGAAAGGGAAGAAGGCCAGAGGAGGGCAAGAGGAGGGCAACAGGAGGAACAAGAATTGCCATAAAGAGCTGCTGAAAGATTTGGCTTGAGCTTTGTGCTGCCTTGCGCTATCTGCTTGGTCCGATCTGTGGCTATGAACCATGGCTAATTTGTTGTGCTAGGGCAGGCAGGGAAGGAGGTGGAGGGATGAGCAATGGAAGAGAGAGAGGGAGAGAGAGAGGTAGATAGAGAAGAAGAGGTAGGAGGTTAGAAGTGAAGACAGAGGGAGCAAGCCAAGGCAGATGCAGAGGAGGCAGGCAAGAGGGAGAGGTAAAAGTAGAAGACAGAGACATAATGAGAGTGAGGAGATAGAAAGTGAAGGCAGGAGCAGGGCAGAAGATAAAGGCAGAGAGAGAAGAAGGCAGTAGAGAGGCAGGTGCAGAGTCAATTAAAGAAGAAGCAGGCAAAGGGAGCAGGCAAGAGGCAGAGACAGTGGCAAGAACAAAGGGAAATGTAGAAGGCAGAGGGAGCAGGGATAGGCAGAGGAAGAAGGGGCAAAAAGGGTGTAAAGGCAAGGGCTAAGGCATAGGCAGAGACAGTAAGCAGGGGCAGCAGACCGAGATAGGAGGCAGAGAGAGGAGACAGAGGAAGAATGCAGGGAGAGGATTGGCAGACGGAGCAGAAGGCGTAGCAGAGGCAGAGGGTGCAGGCAGTAGGCAGCGGGCAGGCGAATGACAGGCAACAATGCCTTTCACATTGGCCCAGTTCCAGGCCCAGAGACAGAGAGGAAGAGAGACAGAGGGGGAGGGAGAGACAGAGAAGAAGAGCAAGCGTAAGTAGTGCTAGTTTTGCATGGCCATTTATCTTTCGCTCTCTCTCTGTATGTATGTGTGTGTGTGTGTGTTTGAGTGTGTGGTTAGCATCATAATGAGCGCTTTACACGCCATGTGGCAGCAGCGCCAAGCTCCACATGCCCCAGCTGGGCGCGAGTCGAAACGAAGCTGCTGTTGCTGCTTCTGCTGCATTGCCTGCATGGAACGCATAAATTTCAAGGACGACACACAGTGTGTGCCAGGCTGTGACTGGCGCGGAGCGAGCAGCGAGTCAACATAAACAAAACGAGCAGAGGCAGCAGTGCAGGGGCAGCAGCAGAGGGCAGGCGAAATGTGCCAAGCGCGAGAAATAAATTGACAGCCTGAAGGTATGCAACGCTTTTTGTGTTTCACTCGCTGTTTTGACCTACATGCGAAATGAGCGTGGGTGAAAGCAGGCTAGGTAGGGGGGGAGTTGGAGAGAAGGGGAGGAGAATGGGAAGAGGGGTGGGAAGAGGGGTGGGAAGAGCGAGGGGGGCAGTGCAAGTCTAGCAGTTGCTGTTGCAGCGTGTTGAGGCATGCGAGCTAGTCAATCAACAGAAGAGGCAGAACTGCATAAGCTGCACAAATTTGTATACTCTTTAATTGGAAATATTCAAAGAAGGGTATGCTAACTTTGTGCAAATGTGTGTAACAGACAGAAGCAGGTGTAGCAGACACCACAAAGTGTATAGATTCTTGCACAGAATCACTAATCAAGTTAATGAGCCAAGTCTGAGTCTGTCAGTCCATCTGTCCCGCTATTTGTTTGTCAAAATTACTGACTGGGTGTCTGTATGAACACACACATCTCAACTAATATAAAACCTAGAGACAGCAAATGTGGCATTAAGCTTGCTATACACTATAGGTAGATAAAGTATATTTCAAATATTGGCTGCCACATCCACGTCCCCCGCAAATAAATAATTTAATTTTTCAAGACAATTTATATGCAAAATATAACAGCTACACTTTTGTTACTAAAATATATATTTACTTAAATAAATTATCTATCTTTATACTAAATGTGTATCCAATCGGACAATAAACACAGAAGTTACAGCAGTAAACATAGTGCCCCAGCAGCGCTGCCTGCCCCTGTTGGTATGCTTTAGTTTTTGTATTTGCTTATTTTAAGTGTACTTGTAATAGTTTTTGAATGTTAGTTGAAGAGTATCTTACTGTCAAGCACTTTAGACTACAGACTTCATCTGATTTTTCCTTTCAATTGATTTCACTAATGAATTTTCATTTCTAGCTAAAAGTTTATTAAACACAATCCAAAGTTGCTTAAATTAAGCTTGAATTATGCAACATTCTCTGCATAATTTATGTTAATTCAACAGATTCCCCTCTTCTTCTCTCTCTCCCTCCCCCCACTGTCCCCCTCAATGACAAGTGTCACTTGGCATTAACACATGAATCTTTGATGCACTTGAATGAGTGAAAATCAATTAAACGTGAAGAGCGCAGGCTTAATATGCATAATGCTGGCTATATATAATGCATATATCTCTGCATATATAGTGTGCATATATAGCGTGCGTATATAGTGTGCCTATATCTGCCTATATATACTGCATATATCTGCATATTCTGCTCAGATTATTTTATTTTTAATGCGCACATTTCACACAAGCCAATGAGCTCAGCCGAGCGCACATTTTGTTAATGCAGTCAAGCATTAACAATAATATTTAATTTAAGCATGGGTAGAGCAATGCAAGAGAGTGAGGAAGAGATGGTTAAGATCCCACACGTGAGTGTTCAATTAAATGAGAGGATGGGCAGGGGTATGGACAGGAGGATTCACAGGGAGACTCGTCCGAAAGGATTCCATTTAATCCCTTGAGTGATTGTATTTTTAAGTGTATTTTTACAGTGTTTAACGCGCTTTAAAGTATGAGCTTTATGAGCTGACTAAATAAGTTAACTAGAGAGAGAGACAGAGAGAGAGAGAAAGAAAGAAAGAAAGAGTGTGAGAGAAAAGGAGGGAGGAGAGAGAGGGAGACAGAGTCAGAGTTGGGAAGTGAGATAAAAAAGAGTGTCGGGAAAAGAGAGCAGCGTATAATAAGCAGGCAGACTGAAAAGACATCATGTCAAGAGAGTAGTAAGAGGTAAAGAAGCAGCAGCAAAGAGAAAGAGAGAGAATAAGAATAGAAGAGAGAAAGGTATCAGAGCGGAAAGAAGAGGGTAGAGAAGGCAAAAAAGGAGTCCGAAAAGAGACAGAGAGAGTGAGATCAGCGTGGAAATTTGTTTAAGATATATTGAAACAGTTGTAAGTGCTTCCAAAACTGTAAGAAGAAAACAAGAGCAAGTGAGGGAGAGCAAAAGAAAAGAGAAAAGGGAGAATAGCTGCGGGATCTCTCTCTTCATCTATCTGTCTCTATTTTTTCCATCTCCAACTCTTTTTTGTTTCCCTCATTCCTTCTCTGACGCCTTCTCTCTGCTTCTTTATTGCTTTCTCTCTTCTCTTGTCTCTCCTTTCTTAATTCTTTCTTTCTCTCTATTCTCTCTCCAATATTTTGTCTCTTTCTGTCTGCATTTGGCTTTCATCTACTCATACCACACTCAACTCTTTCTTATCTCTCTCTCTTTCTCGCTTTATTTTCTATATTTATCGCTATATTTTCTTTGGCACTCTTTTTTGTCCTTTCTATTCGCTGCTTCTATTCCCTCTTCTTTCTGCATCTCTTTCCTCTCTTTCCTTTCTTTCCTCCCTTCCTCTCTTTCCTTTCTTTCCTCCCTTCCTCTCTTTCCTTTCTTTCCTCTCTTTCTGCTGTTTCCTCCCTCACCTCTCTCTCTCTCCCTACCTTCCTGAAATGATTTGTTGGCCGCCAAGTTCTTCTAGGAATATTCTGCTGGCCCAGCAACGTGTGTGCAATTTCCGTTGGCGGCACAACTGGCACAGGCTGCAACCCCGTACCTCTCCCTCTCTACCGACCTCTCTCTCTCCCGGTCTCCCTCCTTCTTTCTCCTGCTGTACTCCTGGGGTCATTCATCCTGCAAAGTGGCGACACGCCAAAGCGCTGCCCAGGCCAAATGACTAATGGGCCAGAGAGGGAGAGGAAGGAGAGCAGGAAGAGGGAGGGAGAGAGGGGGTTAAAGGAGGCTAGGCAAAACAGCTGCAGTGGGACACTCTGCTCGGGCTACTGGCAATATGTAAAATTCTCAATTTGCCATGCCAGACGACAGTCCCTGCAGGCACATTGTGGACTGGCCTGTCCTGCCTTGCCTGCCTCTCTGCTCCCCTCTACTCTCCTATTCCCTTCTACTCTCCTCTTCCTTTAGCTCTTCTCTTCTCTTTGCTTTGCTAGGGCATTTATTCGATTCGACGTTCGACTATTTTTATGACCGAATTGCGTTTTATTGCTTCTACTTCTAGTCTAGAAATGTGGGACAAGTCGCTTCTTCATCTTCTTGTGGTCACACACTGCGTATGAGCAACTTGCAGCTACGTTTTCAGCTCGACATGCGAAATTAGTTGTCAGACAGTAGTGAGAATAGAGTGAAGAAAGGGGAAGGGAGTGTGGGAAGTAGGGAGAAGGAGGGGGGGAAACTGACTGCAGGGCATCCCTTATCGATTTTTGGGTTTTTTTTCTGCGCATAACAAATCGCTGCCTTAAGCTGCACAGGAATTCAGTTTTGGCCTATGCGATTTATGTCTACTAGCCTTCAGTTTGTCACCTTGCTGTCGCCCCCCTCTGCACCCTCTTCCCTTCTTCTGTTAGGTGTGAGGCTTTGGTAAAACGCTTCAATTGATTTGAACATTTATTGCTTGGGGTAATGTCTGTTGGCGTGGGACACAAGGGCAGGCAAGCAGGCACAGACGTCTGTCCTATCTTTTTTGCCTGCCTCTGCTGCCTCTGCTCCTTTTCCTGTCTGTCCAGCCTGTCTGGGTGTACTGCCTCCCCCCTCTCTCTCTTTCTCTGTCTCTTTCTGGCTTCCCCAAGGTAGTCACATTATTTTGTTGCTGTCGTCGCATATAAAATAGTTTTACTTTGTGTGCCATCGACATCATTTTAAATCTATGCGCCTTATTGAGTCTGACTATGGAGTACAGTGGGCACCAAGAGGGGGGCACAGTGGCCAGCGCAGTGGATGTGGGGGGAGTTGTCTTTTTATGGAGCACATCAAATTGCTCAACTTTTAATCAATAGTCAAATAACATTTCCGCAGCAAAAAACTTTAAGTTGCCAGAAGGCAGAATAAAGAGAGATAACAAAGTGTTTTAAAGGCAATGTATATATAGCATATATATGCAGTATTATGCATATAAATAAGCAGTATATAGTACACATATTTATGCTCTATATATGCTTTATACAAGCACAGTTTCCCCCTGCATAAGCACATTAGCAAACATCCCTTGAAAACTTTTGCCTTATGCACACAAAATATTTCACACTTTATTTCCCTTTTGGCTTCACATTTGCAGGCATAATTGTTTTGTTTTTGTTTGCTTGTTTGAGTTTTAACTATTGACAGAGCAACAATCATAAAGTGGGTGAGCAAACACCAAAAAAAAACTAATTAAAAATTCTTTTGTTTTTTTAATTTTTCACTTTTGAAACATTTGAAATGAAAGCTGGCAAATATTTTCGACACCTTTTTTGAGGGGTTGGCAAGTGAGAAGGCAGGGCTGCAGGCAAGGAAAGAGGGTTCGGCAGGCACAGAGGTAGAGGACAGAGGGAGAGGCAGGGAAAGAGGCAGGGAAAGAGGCAGAGGCAGGGGCATGTTCGGCGGCAGGCGCGACGTGCTGGCATTTCTTTTTTTGCGCTCGCCTTTTTGCAGCTAAAAGAATTTTCCAAAATATGCACATAATGAACTGGCAAAGCAAAGGGATAGAAGGCAGCGTGGGCAGAGGGGGGAAGTAGTAGGTGTTAAGGAGGGAGGGGAGGTTGGCAAACTGCAGTCAGTTTCAATGGCCAAAACAAACAAATCGCATGCCAGGCCGCAGTTTAGCCTCAGCCACTAAGCGAAAATAATTATTTGACGTGAGTAGCGCACATTATTCACATTCACCAAGCAAAAGGCGTAATAACACAGAAAAGAAATAATAACAAGTTAAGGGGAGTGGGAGAGGCGGGAGTAGGTAGATGAGGGGGAAGAGGAGAGATGGGAATATGCTAAATAAGCGAACGAAAAGGCCGCGCAAGAAGCGCAGCTTGTAAAAGCAAAAGTGTTTTAGAGAGAGAAGACAGAGAAGGGGGACAGAGAAGAGAGAGCAGAGAAAGGGGGCATAGAAGGTTAGCAAAGAGTACATAGAAGGAGAAGACAGAACAGAAGCAAGAGAAGGGGCAGAGAATAGACTAGAGAACGGATCACAGAAAGGAATAGAGAAGGGGGCAGAAAAGGAGACAGAGAAAGGGGCAAAGCAGGGCCAGTGCAGCTGAGTGAGGCAAAGCGGGGACAGAGAGGGGACAGAACGGGTGCTAAACAGGGGTAAAGAAGGGGCAGAGCGGGACAGAAGAGGGTAGAGAAAGTGGCAGAGAAGGGGTAGAGAACGGGTGCAGAGAAAGGGCAAAGAAGGAGGCAGTCATGGGAGTAGACACGGGAGCAGAGAAGGAGTCAGAGAAGGAGCTGAGCGGTGATACAAAGGGGTAGGGAAGGGAGCAGACAAGGGAAGCAGAGAAGGAGACAGAGCAGGGACTGAGCTGGTTGAACATTTCACAGTTGTGCTTTCTTTTTAATGTTTCTTTTTAATGTTTGTCATTTGGGGTGAGGTTGTAGTCCTTGTTGTTGCTGTTGTTGTTGTTGCGACTCTTGTTCTTGTTGTTATTGCACTGTTTGTTGCTCTGTTTGTTACTCTTGTTGCTGCTGTTGCTGTAGGTGATTTACCTGCGTGTCGTGCTCGTTTTCCATGTAAATTTGTTGCCTAATTTTGAGCGCAGAAAGAGCGATTTATGTGCGGACTGCCATTAATTCCCTTCCACTTCCAACCCAACTGCCTGTCTGTCTCACTCTCTCTCTCTCTCTATCTATCACACACTGCTTCACACTCTCTTCCTCCTCTTCCCCTTCCCCTTCCTCCTCTGCCCACTCCCACTGTAATTTATGTAGCAGCCTGCCTCATTTGCCTGCCCGCACGTCTCACTTTCGTAGCTTCCTCATTGACATTATGAATGCTTTTCAATTTTATTTATGACATAAATTGTTAATAAATGCAGGCCTTACCCCTTCTCCTCTCTCTCCCTTATCTCTCCCCCCTCTCTCTCTCCCTCTCTGTACGTGCTCATCCTTGTGCTGCTGCTGCTGCCTCACTCATGATTAATGCTCGACATAAACGAATTGCATTGTAAATAAATTATTACGCATACGCCGCATCGCTCATCGTCGCAGCTGCTAATGAAGCCGCTGGCTATTTGTGCCGAGTTTGGCCTAAGGAAGGCAAAGAAGAAAGGCATAAAAGGGGTGTAAACTTTTGCACAAAGTATGCAAACTTTTTCTTTTCTCTTTCTCTTTTCTCTTTTCACTTTTCTCTTTTTGCTTTTGGCTTTTTTTTTCTGGGTTACAGCTTGATTAAAATTTCATTAACAAAAAGTTGCGGCATTCTTTAAAGCATGTGTGAGAAATCTGCGGTGACTGCGGCGTACACACACACACACACAGCTGTACAGAGACACAAAACAGACGCATATACACACACATACACTCACACACCCACACATACAGCAACATACACACACCCACATGTGGCGCATAAAACGTTTTGGTTGCCCGCTTTTCTTCTCGCTTTTCTCGCTTTATTTTCTTCAGCCTTTTTTTTAATACACTTGCAAGGGGTGTATTCTTTTGGGCCAAAAGATCGCAATGCAGCTTAGGAGACAGCTCTGACGATATAAAGTATAGATATTCAGAATCAGCATCAACAGAGGAATCGATCTAGCCCTGCCCGTTTGTTTGTATGTCTGTCTGTCTGTTTTTGTGCTTGTCTGTCTGTTAATCTGTCTGTCTGTCTATCTATCTGTGTATCTCCCATCAGTGTATTTGTCCGTCTATCTGTCTGTCTGTCTGTCTGTCTGTCTGTCTGTCTGTTTATCTGTCTGTCTGTCTGTCTGTCCGTCTGTCCATCTCTTACAATGCAAACCAGTCTCTCAGTTGTAAAGCTATCTTAATGAAACTTATTATATATGCTCCTTATTTCTGCACGCTGTACATAAGTCGGAACAAGTCGTATCGGAGCGATATATCGTATAGCTGCCATACAAACTATCGGCCGATTTTTGTTATTTGTCCAGATATGGCATCCAAATTTACTGTAGCTGCCATAGGAACAATCAGATGAAATGAAGGTCTTTGTATGCAGATCAGTTCTGCTTTTAGAAATAACTAAACAGAATCAGTGTCAATCAAAGATAGACATTATATTGAATATACACAATCACATTGAATTCTGCACCATTATATAACACTAATAAAGGAACTATCAAAAGATATAAACACCTGCTAGGGTATACAATCTTCGGCATGCCGTTGTTAGCCTTTCTTTCTGGTTTTTCTCCTTTTTTGCTTTGGCTTTTTGCGCTTGAACGCTTCGTTTGTTTGCCAACTGCCTGACGCCTCTTCAAGCAACTCACAGCCTTTTTATCGGCATGTGCCAGTGTATGTGTGTGTGTGTGTGTGTGTGTGTGTGAGCCTGTTAAATTGGTTGTTTATGTTTGCCAGCCGCCAACGCCGACGACAAGCAGCAGCGCCGCAAGTTTTTCCCTCACTTGAAAATTCTCATATGATTTTGATTTGTTTTAATTTGCCTCCTACCCTGTGCACCCCCTCACACACTGCTAGTGCCTTGTTTACATCAGCTGCAACAACAACAACAAGAGGCAGAACTGGCGGCATTTCACTGTTTACTTTATGCAGGCAAATGTTTTCGTTAATGTTTTTGTTTTTCGCTCTTGATTTTATTACGCATACGCAACGTTCCATTTCACCCTCATTCGCCTTGGGCCTCCTTCCCTCTACTGCGCTTCCACACTCTCACTTGCCAGAAATGAGTTTATTAAATATTTCATATGCGATTTGCTTGAACATAGTGTAACCTCCCTTAACGGACAGATCGCTGAAGGAGACTCTGCCTTAAGCGGATACTGTAAGTACGAGGTTTATCTGCATTTACATGTTATTGGGCAAACACCTCTTCTAGCCGGACAATAAGTTAGTATAGTTCAGTTGTGTGTTTATGAATGAACCCTCTCTTAAACGGACAAAAGTCTGCTGAAGTCGAGTGTCCGGTTATGAGAGGTTTTTATGTAATTGCAGCGCTTTATTAAGCCTTTAACTACAGTACCTTTACTTGAATGCTAATGCAGCTGAACCTCCCCTAACGGATACTCTTCAGAGAAGTCTCCATTTGAGGCAGATGCTCTATCGAAAAAAGACTTCTACTGCAACCTGCATGTATTTCTTTCAACTCATGTCTTCAACAAACACTCCCCATAACTTCACAAGAGTTAGCTGTTGTAAAGTGTCCGCTCAAGAGAGTTTTTACTGTAATTTCAGGACATTTAATTTTCTTCCTTCCATCTCAACTACAGTTGCTTAAATTTAATGGCAATAAGTAAATGCTCTCATCAATTTTCAATTTAAATTAAAAGCGCAAATCCACAAGCAACCCCTTAAGCCAGCCCTTAAGCAAGCCTCTATCAACCCCCCTTTAAGCTGCCATTCCCTGCCCCCATTTAAACAGTTAAATTTAATTGTTAACACTTTGATTTTTCACTTTATGCGCTGGAGTTGCGCTTGCAGCTCTTCAACCTGTCACGTACAGCAGCAGCAGGAGCAGGGGAGCTCCAGCGTTGGCCAGCGGAATCGCCTTAACTTAACATGCCATAATTATAATGCCAACATCAGCGTTAATTTACCTCAAACCTCAACTCAGCTTGGGCAACGCAATCCGCTTTTGCCGACAGTCACGCTAATCCACTTGAGAGCTCGTGCTCTGTCTCCGTCTCTCTCCCCTCTCTTTCCCACTCTTACTCTGTCTCTTTTCTCTCTCTACCTTCTCTCTTTCCCTCCTCTCTCTCTCTCTCTCTCTCTGTTCCTCTTGCTGCCAAAAGGCATGTCAAGCATTTAATTACTGCCCATCAGGAGAAGCTTAAAAAATCCTCAATGTGGCTACTTCTTCAGCTCCTACTCCTCTTTCTGCTTCTCCTGCTCTCCCTACTGCTCTACCTGTCCCTGCTGTCCCAGCTCCTCTAGCTGCTCCTGGCATTGCTCCTTCTGCCCCTTCTACTGCCGCAGCTGCTGCTCTTCTCCCTGCTCGTGCTGCTCTTTCTGCTGCTACTCTTGCTGCCTCTTCTGCTCTGCTTACTCCTTCTGCTCTACCTCTGCCTTCCCCCCTCTCCTGCTCCTTCTCCTCTCCCTCCCTTGCCTGTTGTCCTCTACAAATCCACTTCGTTAAAATAATATTAAGCCAGCGCCATCACCAGTATCTGCAGCTCGTTGCTGGCATTCATCAAGAGTGCGCGCTCTCTCGCGCCTTTTGCCTGCGCTGTTCGAAATGTTACGCAAAATATTTTCATTAAAATGTCAAAAATATGTGCAAATATTTTGCGCAGACACGCAGAATACAAAAAAAGAGAGAGAGAGAGAGAGAGAGAGAGAGAGGGAGCTGCTGAAAAGGCAAACGAAATGTTTGAAAATGAAAAAAGGTTTCTATTTGTTTAAACGGCGGCACAGAACTGAATTTGGTCAGGCCAGGCAGAGGCAGTTAGGACAGGCAGCAGAAGAGGCAGACAGAGCAGACTGAGGGGCAGACAAGGCAGGGAGTAGGCAAGAGCTGGGCAGGCTCTGCGAGTGTTGGTTGTCCGCAGTTTGGTGCCTGGCGTTGGAAATCGTCGAGAGAGTCGTTAAATTGTTTTCATTATCCTTGTAAGCCTTGCTGGGCTTGCCCTGCTTGCCCTGCTTGGTATGCCCCGCTCCCCCTCTCTCTCACCCTTCTCTCCCACTTTCGCTGGCAATTAAAACCGCAATGCAAATGAGCTGTGCTTAATGCGACTGTGCGTGTGTGCCTGTGTGTGTTTGCCAGTGTCTACACTCTGCTAATAGTTTGCGGTGAGCGAGAGAAGCATAGCCAAAAAATTTTAATTGCGCTGCTGGGAGGCATTTTTCGAAAAGCGCTTAGCCAAAAGCTCTCAAGTGGCAAACTCTATGTTGGACTTGACTAAATTATGCTTGAATTTGACAAGGCAGACAGACACACTCACATATACACACACAGACACAGAGTTACACACACTTGCACATCTGCCTGGGTTTGCTTGCCGTGTTTCCGTTTCATTTGTAATTAATTAAATTACTTCCGCCTAAAGTGCGCGGGCAACAACACAGTACACAGTACAGTACACAGTGCCTTCATTGCCATTCACACTGGCCCAGGCTGTGGCTATAGTCATGTCCATTCTCATTCCCATATCCTATATCCCTTGTCCTATATCCCTTGTCCCATATCCCATACCAATGCCAATGCTTAACCGAATCCCAGCCCGTCGACTTCTCAATTACTGCAGTCACAGTCGCGTCTCTTATTCGCCCTCCTACTGTGCTTGCTACTGCTGTGTCTCTCTCTCTCTCTCTCTCCTCTACCCCTTCTTCCTCTTCGCTTCTCACTCCCTGCTCCTTCTCTCTCCCTTTCTCCACTCTGTCTGTTCATTGCGAAGTAATTAAGAAGACATTTCACCCGGGCATCCTTTAATCTGTGCGTTTTATTTGCCCGCTACCAGTTTGCCTTCTGTCTCCCTCCTCCCTTAGCCCACTCTCTTCTTCCCCCCTCTCCTCTCTCGCAACTCCTTTAGCTTGTTTACTCCATTGCCCAACGCACGACTGCACTTTGTTTATGCCTGACTCCAGCACCCTGCGCTGCTTCTTCCTCGTCTGATCTTACAGCAACCTCAACTGTGTCCACTCTGGTGTTGATGATTTTGCTTTGCTCTTGCCGCAGTTGAGTTTGCGGTGCTGCTGCTGCTCCTTCTCGTGCTGCTGCTCCTGCTACTCCTGCTGCTCCTTCTCTTGGCTGTAATCTCAGCTCAAGCTGGAACTGCTTGTTATTTCTTGCCCAGGCCCAACACGCTTGATTAGTCGCCTAATGAGGTGTTGACTATGGGCGTCTAATGATTGCCGCACACACACACACACACACACACACACACACACACACACACACACACACACACACACACACACAGTTCTGTCTACTCTTCTCCTCTCCTGCCTCTCTCTTTCACTCACATGTACTGCACACACTTCACTGCGCCGCCATTTATAGCTCAGCTTTAAAGTCAGCTCTAATTAAATTCTCTTTTAGTCACTTGCCTTTTGTTTTACTCTTCTACTCACTCATTCTCTACTGCCTTCTCTCTCTCTCTCTCTCAACATCTGTCTGTACTTTTCTCTCTCTATCTCTCACACTCTCTGATGCTGTTTCTCCTTCTCTCTCTATGCTTACAGCTCCTTCCCACTCCCTGCCAACGTGGCCCAGTGACAACTCGATGAAAAGTTTGCTTCCCAGCGCCGATGCAACGTGAGTATATATAGCAAAAAGTATTTGGGGAATTAAAAAAACTATATATAGTCAGTGAGGACAAGGCAAAATTCATTTGCAACTTGCCATTTGCATTTCACTTTCATTAACTACTGCAAAAGCGCACTAAAGTATGCTACAAAATGTGCAGCAGGCCAAAACGAAATGAAGCGCAGCAAAGTATGCTACGAAACATTTGCAAATCCCTTTTGCGGGCTTTCAAATTGAATTAAAATAAACAAAAGTTGCAATGCAAAACGGGCAAAAGATGCACAAATGAATGGGAAATATATACAGATATATGTAGGGATATATGTATATTAAGCATATATAGACAAACATATCACATATCTTTCGTTTCCGTTTTCTTCCCACATGAACAACAACAACAAAATAAACACACATTCAAATCGAAATCAAACTTAAATTGGCAACAACAACAACGATAACAACTACAAATGGGGCAATGTGAAATTGGCAACTAATTGGCAAAAAATGTTCGACTGTGAAATTGGCGTACAACAACAACAACAACAACAACTGAAAATCGAAATGCAAAAACATGAAAAATCGAAAAACAAAAACAATGAAAATATTTGTTGTTGTTATTGTTATTTTGTGTGTGTTTAACAACCATCCACAAAATCATATTAACAACAACTACAACCCAAAAACAACGACTACAACAATTATACCCCCACAACAACAACAACAACAACTACACCCCCCACAACAACTACAACAATCATCATCTACAACAACATGAACATCATCATCATCGTCATCTTGCTATTTATTGCGCTTTACACACGCTGTGACGTCATGGCTGCCGACCCCTGGCCGAAAAAAAAACAATCATCCCTTGTTACCCTGCCCCTCCCCCCGCTGCCTTGCCACTGTTCCTTCTCCCTCTTCCTATGCATTGTCGCTGCTATTTATGTGCATTTTTGTGGCTTTTCTTCACTCTCCTTCTCCCTTCTATGCGTTTTCATTTTCGCTTTCTATTTTGCGTTTTATGCAACCTTCCTCCCCCCTCTGCTATACTGCCTGCCACATCTGCACCCCCTGCCCCTCTCTCTATGCCTCTTCCTACTTTGTTTATGCTTCACGCTTTCGATTTTGTTTTGCTTTTTTGCTGCTGCTTCTTTTTGCTTTTGCCAATTTCCGCTTGAATTAATTCTGTGTTTAAATCTGCCTCCTGCTCCTCTGCCTCCTCGCCCCCCCCTCTTGCTGCCACTTTCCACTTGCAGTTTATTGAAGTAGCAAGCGACCCCTGCGGTTAGTGCCAGGCTGCCCTCCCCCCATCCCTGCCTCCCACACAGCAGAATTTAATAAAGGCCGCAGTCCCCATCCAAAACAGGCGTGTGTGCCTTGTGTGGTTGAATGTGCTGCCCCTGCCACGCCTACAGCTCCCACTCTACTGCCCCCTGCTGCTCTTGCTGCTGCTGCTGCTGCTGCTGGTGGTGTCGTGGTGCTGACGGGGAGCACACGCAGTGCGACAAAAGGCGCCCGCAGCGTTTTTATATGCGCGCATAATTCAAAAACACTGCAAAAGTTAATGCCCAACAGCGACGACACAATGATAAGCAACAATAATTTGGATTATGCCAAGAGCGGCAATGGCACAGCAACAACAACAACTGTAGTAGCAGCAACAACAACAATTGTTGCCCTGGGCAACAGCAACAGCAATGGCAGCGCCAGCAGCAGCAACAACTCATCACCAACTGGTGACTCCAACTTGAGCAACTCCAACTCCAACTCCAACTCGAATTCGACTGTGAATATCAACTCGAATATGCACGCACTTTCGAATACACACTCCCAAACGAATACCCATATGAATACCCATACGAATACCCATGCGAATCCCAATTCCAATTCGTATTTCAATCGCTTTGACAATCGCATTGCCGCCAATCTGGCAGCAGTTATTACTGGAGCGCGCTTTCGTTCCTCCTCCTGCAACAGTCGCCAAGGAAGAAGCCACACAACAACAACATCTACACAGCTGAGCCAGTCACGCACTAGAGCAGCACAGGCTGCACATGCCACGCCCACACTGGGCAGACGTCGCCCACTGCAGTTGTTTACGCAGGCAAATCTCAAGTAAGTCAAGCCAGCAAGATCTTTGTAGTTGCCTTCCGCCTGCCTAGCTTTAAACTCATGCTCATTATATACTCCTCTGCATACACTTACTGTCACACACACACTCCTTAACACCTTCTCCGAGTGTGCACTAATTTCTTTCGGCTCCTTCTACACAGCTGCAATGACAACGAGAAGGTGGCACAGACACCCAGCTCCGATGAGGACAATTCACCCACAGAGCTGAACAATTGCAAACGCTTGACGGACAAGCCACCGCTGGTGAGTAGGGGAAGTACCTTAAACCTCCCACTATTACTAACCCCCCCACCCCTCCTCCCCGCAACCAGTGCTGCCTTTACTCCCACTACATACTCAAGACATCCAATCAATATTCTGCAATTCTTTTCATGGTTTTGACTACTCAAACAGATCAAAGTTTGAATGGGCAAAGGAGAGAGGAATGGGAAGGGAAATATTCAGGGGAATGAGCAGGGGTATGGGGAAATAAAGGCAAGCAAAATCTTCTCCCCTTCCTTGCATATTGGATGTGTTTGCCTCTTGACTTTGATAAGGGTGCGGCCTGCCACGCCAAAACTTCGGCCATTTATTGCCTTTTGTCATCGACAATTTTTCGCAAATATTTCACAATTTATGAATTTCTGCTTTGCCTTGTTCCCCTCTCTTCCACTTCCCTCTCTTTGTTTTGTTTATGCTGCTTGCATTTGATGCTGCTTATGAATTATTGGCCACAACAAATGGCAGCCTCGGCAGCTTCAACTTCCCTCCCTGAGGACATCAAAAGCTTTTTGCCTAAGCTCAGCTAAACCTTTTCTACGTTTTCCAATAAACTTTTCTTTCGAACAACTTGAGACACAAGAAATAAGAGACAGAAAGGGAGAGAGAAGGGGTAGAGAAAGAGAGAGAGAGAGAGAGGAAAAGAAAGAGCTGAGCAAAGCAAATCGAAAGTAAATGAGAAAAAAAACCTGTGCAGACGTTTGCCAGACAATTTGATGGCATTTTGTAATACACTTCAAAGTAGGGCAGGTATAATAGCTAGAGAATGAAGTTAGGTTAGGTTTGAATTCAAGTAGAAGTGGAAGAAGTAATGTGAATAGTAGTAGTATTATTAGGGAGAAGAATAGCAAGTGGAGTAGTAGTGGCAATTGATAAGGAGAAAGGATAGTAGAAGAAGAGTTAACGTAAATATAAGAAGGTGTGTATTTCTTTAGGAAGAAGAGTAAAAGTAGTTATATTAAAGTGTATCAATAGAAGTAGCAGTAGATAGTAGAAGAGTAGCAATCGGAGTAGTTTTAGTCGTAGAAGAAGAGTAATTAGAGAAGTAAAAGTAGTAGTAGCAAAGAGTATAGGAGTAGAGAAGTAGGAGTAGCTTCAGCAGTAGGAGTAGTAGTTGTAAGAGAGAGACAGAAAAAGGAAGAAGCGAACAACTTCTTCTACTAGTACAAGAACTAGCTGTAGAGAGTAGAAGAGTGGCAATAGTAGAAGATAGATTTGTTTAAGTGGTAGAAGAATAGTAATTAGAGTAGATATAGTAGTAGTTTTTACTAGTAGAGAGACAGAAAGTGAAGTAAATGAAGAGAAGATATGGGAATAGAAGAGTAGAAGGAGTTGTAGTAGTAGTAGAGGCTCTAAGAGTTGTAATAGAAGTAGTATGAAAGGAAGTAATAGTAGTAGTAGAAGAGTAGCAATTGGAGTAGTATATTTAGAAGAGTAGTAGTAGTAGCATAAAGTAGTACAAGTAGTAGTAGTAGAAGTACAATAGTCGTAGTAGTAGTAGTAGTAGCAGTAGTAGTAGTATTAGTAGTAGTAGTAGTAGTAGTAGTAATAGCAGTAGTAGTAGTAGTAGTAGTAGTAGTAGTAGTAGTATTAGTAGTAGTAGTATAAGTAGCTGAAGTAGCTGTAGTGGTAGTAACAATACAAGAGAATCAATGGGAGTAGTGCTGAAAGAATAGTAAAAGGAGTAAAAGCTTGGTATAGGAATAGGAACGGAGTAGTAATAGTACTAGTAGAAGACTAATTATGGTATATGTGTCATAGAATTAGGTAGTATTAGGAGTGGTAATAGTAGTATTAGTAGAAAAGAAGAGAAGTAATACTCTATGAACACTAGAAAAAGTATAGAAAAGGAGTATTAATTTGTAGTGGTTGAAGAGTGCCAAAAAGTAGTAATAGCAGCAGAGTAGTAGAAAAAGCTGCAGTAGAACAAGTTCAGCAATAGAAGTAGAATATAAGAAATAAAATATGGAGTAGGAGAAGAGTACCAAGAGGAGAAAAGCCATTAAATTAGTAGCAATGAGTAGAGGCGTAGAAAAGTAGCAATAGAAGTAGCAAAAGGAGTAGTAAAAGTACTTGTAGAAGACTAGCAATAAAAGTAGAAGTAACACTTGGAGTAGCAGTACTCATAGGGGTAGTAATAAAACATCAAAATGTAGCTGAGCAGCAAAAGAACTACCAGTAGTTGAGTAGCTCCTGTAGACCTACTAGAGAATAGTATAAGTAAAAGAGGTTTGAGGTTAGTTTAGCATGTGGTCTCTGGTGAATGTATTTAGTTGTCAACTTGTTAAAATGTGCAGAAAGTTGAGTTTTTTGCTTGTAAAGCAAACTATGCCAATTATGCAAGCTCAGCTTCAAATGGCCAACTCCCTGGGCAACTAACTAGCTGCCTCACTGCTCTCTCCCTCTCTCCCGCTGCCTAACTGCCTCTCTGTCTGCCTAGCTACCTTTCCCCCCTCTCTCTCCTTGCCTACCTGCCTCTCTCTTTATTCAACTCCCTCTGCTTAAAACAGCTAGAGTATTCAAAGTTTGCTGTGTCACAGATAAAGCAGCCTTTTGTTATGATTCCTCAGCTATTGTCATAACACGTTAAAGAAGAGGGGCAGAGGAAGAGGGGGAGTAGAAAGAGAAGTTGCCACAGTCGAACTGTGTTTCTCATGTGCAATGTTTATCAAATGTTTTGTCATTTTTTGTCACGTGGCAAAAGTTTTGCATTGCAGACGAGGTTCAACTTTAGCTACTCTAGTTGGACAGGAATGGCGCCGGCGTCTTTGAGTTGAAGGCACGTTGTTTTCATAAATTTTACGCCTTAAATATTCATACAGACAGAGAAGGTACACACACATACACACACAGGCACACGTAGCGCACATATATAGCCAGATCTAGCCATTTCTAGCCATAGTGTGTGGCTCAGCAGCTGTGCGCAGTCGAGCATAGTCTATGCGATAAGTACGTGCGAGTTTATTCATATGAGAAACTCTTCTTGAGGCGCCAAGAGAGAGAGAGAGAGAGAGAGAGAGAGAGAGAGAAAGAGAGAGGGAGTCTCTAGAGTGTGTGTGTGTGCCTTGTCTTGGCTTGCACACGGCGTATGCGTAATGTGTTTGTCTTATTTATGGTGGTGCGCACATTATGATGATTACGTTTTGAGCTAATGGCCCTTAAATGGTAGCAAAAGTGCAACGAGTGAGAGGAAATATCAAGGACACACACAGAGAGAGAAGGAGAGAGAGAGGGAGAGAGAGCCTCAGCAATCGACAGCAATCGAAACACTCGACAAAATTGAAAGCGAATCCAATCAGTTGCCCCTAATGGCAAACCATAAATATTTGTCAGGCTCTCCTCGCTTTGCTCTCTGCTGCTGCTGCTTGCCAGAGGGCAATGTAAATGCAAAAAGCGCTTGCCAAGGACATGACCAAAAGCAGAGGGGGAGGAAGAGAGAGATAGAGAGTGGGTAGAGGGGGAGAGAAAGAGTGGAAAGCATATGTTGAAAAAGGGTTTCGCTGTCGCTTTGCTTTGGCATTTTTCATATTTCTTTAGCTTTAGCTTTCTTTTTTGCCTTGCTGGGTGCGCCTCCTGTTTCTGTTTTGTCAATAAATCAATTTGGCTATGAACATAACACGCATACGCCACGTGGCACGGGGCAGAGAGTAGAGCAAGTAGGGGCAGGCAGGCAAGACGGAAGGCAGGCAGGCAAGGGAACTCCTCCCTCCTTCACTTTGCATAGTTGTTTCTTTTGCTGCCGCTGCCTGTCAATAACATCATTTTGTGGCAGCGTGCGGCAGCTGCAGCGCGATAAGCAAATTAATTTTTGGCCTGCAAGTCAAGGGGGCAGGGTGCCGTTGGCCGGGGGGGGGCGTGGCAAGCTAATTGCGCCCAACGGGCGCCTCACACAGCAGTTGCCAGCGCGGGAGCAGCGAGCAGTGAGTGCAGTGTCGTCTGCCTTGGCAGCCTGATTCAATTTCAGATAAGCTCAATAAAGCAGCAATAGCAGCAGCAACAGTGGAGGCAACAGCAGGGTGAGCAGTGGCAATGGCAGAGGCAGCGCAGGCAGAGGCAGTGGCAGAGGCAACAGCGATGGCAGCAGACGCGCTGCACATGCCGAGCCAAAGACAAATGCGATGGCACATTATGCACTTCACCCGCATAACAAGACAGACACAGTCAAAGGCAGGCACACTCGCAGACAGACACGTCACACACACCAGGAAGACACACACACACACACACACTCAAGCACACACACATCAAGCACACACATTAGGATGGCACACACACACCAGACACACACCCTCGCAGACACAGTCGCTCTGCGGAAATGACGCGCCGTCTGTCGCCTGTCTGCTGCTGTTGATGCCTGCTCTGCCTCTCCTACTGCTCCTGCTGCTGCTGATACCTCGCCATCTCCTACTGCTGCCCCTACTGCTCCCTCTGCTGCTCCTGCTGCTGCCACTCCTCTTCCTTTTTGTTCTCTTACTCAGCTTCCTCCTACAGTTCCTCTGTCTCATGCAGCTTCCCCTGCTGCTCCTTCTCCAGCTGTTTGTCTTCCTCCTGCTGCTTCTGCGTGTCCTCCTGCTCCTGATCTTGTTGCTCCCGCTGCACCTAATTCTGTTGCATCTTCTCCTGCTGCTGCTTTCTCTGCCCTTCTCCGTCCTACTGCTTCTCTTCCTCCTCCTGCTCATTTGCCTCTGGCAGCTCGTTCTCTATTTCTCCCTCATCCTCCTCTTCCTACTGCTTCTCTTCTACCTCCTCTTCTACCTCCTCTGCTACCACTATCTCCTTCTCTATCTCCTGCCCCTCTTCGTTCCCTCCTCCTTTCCCCCTTGCACCACCTATTCTTCCACCTCTTCCTTCGCCTTCTCTTACTCCTTCTCTTCTCCTAGTCCTCCTCTGCTGCATCTCCTGCAACTCTTCTTTCTCCTGCACACCTTCCTCCTGTAGCTTCTCTATCTTCTCCTGCTCCACGTGCCCTCTTTCTGCTCTTCTGCCTTCTTCCCCTGCACCTCTTCCACTACTCCCTCCTCCTTTTTCAACTTCCCTCTCTTCTCTTTCTCTTCCTCTCACACCTTCCTCCCCATCCCCCTCTCTCCTCCTCATCTTCAGTCTGTCGTTGATGCATCGATGCTGTTGACTCGCTGTCGCTAAATGTTTGTTTAGCAACTGCAGAGCAGCAGCACCAACTGAAACAGACACGGCTGCAACCAAATAGACTCGTACGTGCTGCCATACTAACCATTCCCCTTCCCTCTTCCTCTTCCTCCTCCTCCCCCCTGGCTGGCATTGAGTGACAGCAACAGAGGCAGCAGCATAGGCCACATGTGGCCAGGCCAGGCCAGACTGCTGCCTCTGCCTCTGCCTCTGCTGCCACGCCTACCTCGTGTATCATGCAGCAAATAATATTTGCAAGGCTACAAATGCCATAAATAATATTTTGTGGCCCTCCACACGAGACACGCCCACTTCCCGCCTCTTTCGTGGCCAAAAAGTGCCCAATCTGTTGACTGATTTAAACTTGGCTGACTTTCAGTTGCCCCCCGTCTCCCTTCTCTCTTCCCTCTCCCTACTCTCGCCACTTGCTCTCTGGGCAGTTTATTAAATTTGCATAAATGCTCGACTGGAAAATGTGAAAAGGGAAATGGGAAATGGAAAATGCTGTTCTCGGTCAGCATTTACAATTTCATTTGGCAAGGCCAGCTGCTGGCCATGGGCTGGAACTCTTGCTTCATTAAGCCAACGAGAGCAATTAGTCTGTGTGGCACGCACACACACACACACACAAACACACCAGGCTGTACACACTCACACTAATTCAATTCCTGTTAAAAATAAATATCAAAGGTGAACAGGAAATATGACAGAAAATATAAGAGATAAGCTTGGAAGGAGAGTCCTTTATTCTTTTCTCTCTAGCCCCTCTGTTCTACTCCTTCTCTTCCTCCTCTTCTCCACCTCTACCTCAACCTCTACCTCTTGACAGTAGAATTAGATTTCATCTGAACTATAGTAATTATATTGCCATAAATATTTCACATCAATCAATTCCGTGAAAACTAAATTTCCTGTTAAATTCACATTGAAATTTCCCTTAAAATTTCTCATTTGTTATTTTATTGTTTCCTTGAATATTTTTGCAAATTATAAACTGAATTTGGTATTTGTTACTCTATCAAAACTATAATTTCAATTCAAATTTCTCTAACAATTATTTTAAATTGTTTTACTTTTCATAATTTAAGGTAGTTTTATTTCTTATTTAAATCTCTCTTAAATTTTTAAATTTCAATCTATCCCTTTATTCTTCCGTCTCATTATCCCCGCTTAAAAATACGCCCTTGCATTGTTTCCTCATAGACTTAGTTACCCAAAAAAGAAGTCTCTCATATTATGTGCAAACATAGCACAACATAAGCTACCTGTCTCTCTCTCTCTCTGCCCCCCCTTACTCAACCTCTTCTTCTCCCTTAACCCCTCTCTCTCAGCCCCTCTCTCTTCCCCTTTCTCACCTCCCTCCCTCCATCTCTCATCTCTCTTCTAGTGTTGGCAAATCACTGTGCAATGCGCCGTGAAATATGCAAACAATGTTTGCTTAAGCAGCCTAAAAGTATGCAACGCGCCCGTGCTCGTTAAATTATGCAGCAACGAGCAAACAATTGCTGTGAGCTGAGCTCAGGTTGAAGCCAAGGTGTGGAGAAGGGAGGGGAGCGAAGGGGAGGCGTGGCAGGTAACCACAAAATAAAAACGGCGCTGCCGCAGCAGCCTCCGACAACGCTGCCGCCGCCGCGTCTCATTGTCAATGTCGCCTTAAATTATGCCAAACATAGAGAGGGAGTGAGAGTGGTTGGGAGAAGGGAGAGACCTAGACTGCGCTAGGCAAGTGTAGTCTAGTTTCAGGCTTGCAGGCAGCCATGGCCAGACGGAGAGGGACAGACGGAGACTTTTTCAAAGCCACTGACCCCAAAAAAAAAAAAAAATACAATATAAAGAATAGAATGCAAGGGCAGGAAAAAAGAGAGAGTAGAGGAAAGCAAGGGACAGGCAGAGGCAGAAGGGAAAGGCAGAGTGGGAAAGAGGAGATGCAGAGGCAGAAGAGCCAGAGAGGGGGCAGAGAAGGAAGTGAAGAGAGAAGGCAAAGGGGGAAGTCAAAGAGAGAGGGCAAAGCAGAAGGCAGAAGAAGAAGGCAGAGGCTGAAGGCAGGAACAGAAGGCAGAGGTAGAGGAAAAGGCAGCAAAGAGGAGGCATTTGTAAGTAGATACAAGAGAGGGGTGCAAGGCAGAGAGGGGGGTGCAGGGTGCAGTGAACACGATCTCAACAAGCGCGCACAAGTGCAGCTGAATTATCGCCGCCTGTTCTCAGTTTCCTTTATACTCACACACATCTCTGTGCCCCTCTCTCCATCCCTCTCTCCGCTCACTCTATACCTTCCTACATCCTACCATACTTTCCTCTCCCTTCCCCTCCCTGCCTTCACTCTTGTACTAACTGCCGTTAGTCCTGCGGCACATTTCCGCTTAGCACGCCACTTCCGCATCCGCCTTGCAACAATTTTTCGCCTGCGTCTGTGCCGCCAATTTATGCGCCTTTTATGGCCTGCCTTTTCTTTGGCCACTTCGCTGTGCATTGCCAGCCTCTCTACCCCCTCCCACCACCCTCTCTCGTCATCCTGCTGCCCAATGCGAGTCCAAGCATCCGCTTCCTGTTTAAGTGCAGGCGCAAAACTTTTTTTCCTTCTTCCTTTTTTTTCTTGCTTGGTCTGTCGAGCTTTTTGTCTAGTTGCGGTTTTTGGTAATAAATTCTTTTTTCCTGCGTCTGTGGCTGCAGGGCACGACCACACCCCCTTGCTGCACGCCCTCGTTGCTACTCAGCTTACAAGGTGTTTAAATTGTAGTTAATTTTGTTGCCACTTGAACGCGTTGCGCGTTGATCCTTTAAGCGAACGTATCTTAAAGCCGATTTACCTTCATTCCTCTCCCTTTTCTTGCAGGTCAAGCGCCTTACGATGGGACTGTTGCGCCACAATGAGGAGTCACGCCCACTAGTGGGCAATGTTACGCCCCCTAAGCAACAGCAACTGATGCAGCAGCAGCAGGAGAAGCAGCCCATCTATTCGAATGGTTACATCAATGAGGACTCCTACATTGATAGCAAGTTCGGAGACTCGTGTCGCCAATCCCTGACAGCGATACCCATGCTGGACAATGTGAATCTCAACAACGACAACAGTGAGTTCAATCTGAAGAAGCGTTATCTGCGAGAGACAAGCAGTGGTAAGTGGAGGAAAGGGGAAGACTAACTAGAACTTACTCTTTATATCCTTGCAGAGGGTACATTAAGTTTGGTTAGAAGTATGCAATGCACCGTAGAAGACATCTACGACCCTAGAAAGTGTATTTATTCTGAATCAGGATAAACATCAAAAGAGTCGATGTCATGTCTATATATCTGTCTGCCTCTGTGTCTGTCTGTTAATCTGTCTGTCTGTCTATCTGTCTGTCTGCCTGTCTATCTTTCAGTGTATCTCCTATTTGTCTGTCTGTATGTTTATCTGTGTATCTCCTATCTGCGTATCTGTCTGTCCATCTGTCCGTCTATCTGTCTGTCTGTCTGTATGTCTGTCTGTCTGCCTCTCTATCTGTCTGTCTGTCTGTCTATCTATCTATCAATCTGTCTGTCAATCTGTCTATCTATCTATTCCTCTGTCTACCTGTCTGTCCGTCTGTATGTCTCTCTGCCTGTATGTCTGTCTGTCTGTCTCTTTATCTGTCTGTTTATTTGTCTGCCTGTCTATCTATCTGTGTATCTCCTATCTGACTGTCTGTCTGTTTACCTATCTATCTGTCTTTATGTTTGTCTGTCTGTCTGTCTGTCTGTCCGTCTGTCCATCTCTTACAATGCAAACCAGTCTCTCAGTTGTAAAGCTATCTTAATGAAACTTAGCACACATGCTTCTTATTGCCGCACGCTATAAATAAGTCGGAACGAGCCGGATAGGACCGATATATCGTATAGCTGCCATACAGACTATCGGCTGATTTTTGTTATTTGCCAAGATATGGCAACCAAATTAACTACATCGAACTATTTCCTTATACATAATATGTTTATAAAATTTCATCCCAATCGGATCACTATAACATATTGCTGCCATAGGAACAATCAACTAAAATGCAGGTTTCTGTATGAAGAGCAGTTCTCATTTTCGAAATAACTTAACTCATCAGTGAAAATTAAAGTTAGACATAATACTGAACATACATCTAAATGCCAATTCTGCACCATTATATATAACTAGTATAGGAACAATCAGGGCAGATAAGCACCTACAAGGATATAGATATCGGCAACCCGTAGTTAGCCTTTCTTGCTGCTCTATCTTTATCTATTCTTATCTCTCTCTCCCTCCCTTCAGCCAACTCCAGTCCAAAGATCTTTGCGAATCGCCTGCGCTTGAACAATGCCACCGCTGCAGCTGCCACAGTGGCCACCAGTCTGGCGACGAGTCAGCGCAGCAGCAGCTTGGCCAACACGCACAGTCCCTCAGAGGAGGAAGAGGAGGCAGCGGATGCGGAGCTCAAGGATGCCTGCTGGTACCAGGCGGGCATCTCACGGGACATTGCCGTCGAGGTGCTGCAGAACAAGAGTCCGGGTGCCTTTCTGGTGCGCAAGAGCAGCTCCAAGCCGGGCTGCTATGCACTGACACTGCGTGTGCCCTCGCCACCAGGACCCACCATAGCTAACTACATTATCTTGCGCTCTCCACGTGGCTACAAGATCAAGGTAAGGAATGAAGGAACCTCTGCTTATACCTAACTGTACCTCATGCAGTGCTACCTTCCCTCTTAGGGCTTTCGCAAGGAGTTTTCCAGCCTGAAGGCGCTGATAACCCACCATTCTGTCATGCCTGAGCTGCTGCCCGTGCCGCTGGCCATGCCACGCCCCACCAATATGTCCTCCTCCAGGCGCAACTTGGATGATTTCGATACGTACGATTCACTGCAGATGCTGTTGAAGTATTTGCGTGCCAAGAATCTGGAGACAGAGACGCAGACACAGTAGCAACCACTGAGCATTGCTCGACTAATGGATACCCTACAGAAATTCTAGCACAAAATTTATGCATTTAGTTAAGTTTAGCAAGAGGCAAAATAGTTTTGCTTGGCATTATCTATACCAGAAATGTGATACTCTATAAAAAGAACACACGCACACGCATACACACATATACACGCATACATGCATACACACACACACACACACACACACACACACACACACACACACACACACACAGACACACACACAAACTGCAAATGAAACGCCTAGCTGATAAATGGTGAAAATAATTCTAGTTTAGTTTCGTTTTTTGGCCATAAATAAAGCCCGTATTAATAAGAAAGAGAAGGGGATGTAAAGAGAGAGATGGAGAGAGAGATGTAGAGAGAGTAAGAGAGAGAAGGATAGAAAGAGAGAGAGAGAGAAGGGGAAAATGGAAAGTCAGCGTCAGCTTTCAATTTGTGTTTCCATTTTCCGCATTACACAAATACGCGTAAATCAAATGATAAATTTGAGAATCTATATATACTATATATAAGTAATAAATGTATTCGATATATGTTAAATGTTGTTGCTGCTTCGATTGTTAAGCGTAAATAAATGTACTAAGCGAACACAAACACAAACACAAACAAACAAATAAATTTTAAACCAACGAGGTAAACAAATGCGCAAACCCCAACAAAATACTTCACACACAGTCTGTAAATAATTCCGTACGTAATTGAGTAAATAAAGTTATTTAATTTATATACGTGAAATGTTTGTCATTCTTTCTTTTTTCTTTTTGTATGCCACAATTGAAATCATAATAATCAATTTCTCATTATGCAAATTGTACACTCGCAGCTGTAGAGTGACATATATGTTCGCACGTTAATTATGTGTTTGGCCTTTTTCGGAGTGTGCGACACAATTTCTGTTTCAGATTTATATTTATATACAGACATATTTATTCAGGCCAAGCCAGGACAACGCTTCAATGCGATTGCCCAGTTTCCAGTGAAATTGACTTTAAAGTAAAGTTTTTCATTTTTTAGGGAATTTCTTCACTTTCAAATAACTTAACTTGGTGAATATTCATTCGATTTGGCTCGGGAATGTCTTTATAGTGCACTAGATTGATTTCGCAACAAAATATGAAGAAATTCAAATTTTAATTTTTTTTCAAAATTTTTTTCATGCTACCCCCTTATCAATTTTTCAAAAATTTTTAAAAATTGTAAATTTGTATTTTCGACCAAAATTGATTGGACTTATCATAACTAGCTTAAAAATCTAAACCAAACGTTTTTCGGATACGAATTGCCAAAGATATGACAAATATGCCCAATTTTGAGGTACCTTCCAGGTCTGAGGACCTTCTTAAACTTCTCAACATCATAACTCAATCAAAAATCAACCGATTTTGATGGTGGATACCAGTTTGCTTATGATAGAGAATCTAGTTTAACTCTGTATCAACACTTTTGCATGATAGTAAAAGTACTTAAAGGTATAGTAACTTACTTAAAAGGTACCTCCCATAGTCAAGTACCTTGGCTTAATAGCCAAACCATCATAACTCGGCCAAAAAATAACCGATTTTCATGCGGTTTGTCATTTGGTGTAGGGCAATGAACCTATTTTAATTCTGCAACAGTTTTGGTATCTTTTGAAATCAAGAAATAAAAAAAAAACATGCTACCCTCTCATTAAATTGATTTTTAAGCCCAAATTGATTGCGCAAATCAAAAGTAGCATCAAAATTAATTAACAAGAATTTCGGAATTACAAACAACGAATTAATGCCTTAATTTAAGTTGCACATCACATTCTTTGCAGCTTTCCTAAGACTTCACATCATTATAAGCTGCTAACTTTGACAAACCTATAGAATTTAATGCTGCCCATATTGATATAATCCCCCAATTTAAGACTCCCCCGCTGCCTGCTTCGTGATATAGAGATTTCTTTTGAGAATTTCCGTCCTGCAATTGACGATGGCACTGGGCAATTTGCAGTCTGTTGTTGGCCTAATCACCGTCATTATACAATTTTAATTTGTCCAACTTTTAATCGAAAAGCAAAGGCAGGCAAGTAGAAGAAGAAGTGGAAGAAGCAACGACTGATGAGGATGCAACAGTGCCGGCCAAATCAAAGTCCGAGGCGGTCCACGTAATCCCTTTTCCCTTTTTTAATTGCAGACTCTCTTCGCGTCGTACTCGACAAAAGTTGCGGCAAATCTTTTGCGATGGCAACATGGAAAAAGTTTTGGCCAACGGCGACTTTGGTTTGCTGTTTTCCCCCTCACCTTTCCTCTTTACTCTATCTCTCTCTCTTCTACTTTCGCTTTGTTTGCTTTGTTCCTTTTGGTGTCAAAGTGTTGTCTACTTTTCTGCTTTTTTACTTTGATTTCATGTTCTGTGAAAAAGTTGGCATTTGTTGCAATTATCGGGCTCGTTTCACACGAATGCGTGCGTAAATAAAGTAGAAAAAGAAGCAAAAAGAGGGAGAGAGTGAAAGAGAAAGAGAGAAAAAGAAGAAAAGAGAGGGCAGTAGGTAGACGCATTTAAATAATTTGAAAGTGGACAGACTAAACGCAAAGCGACTTGCCAAAACTTTGCGCTGTCATTCGCTTTATTTGTCAATTATGCCAAGAAGAGAGAGCAGAGGAGGGGCGGAGGTGGGTAGCTATCACTTTGGCATGTTTCTGACAATTTGCCATTAAATATTTAATAAGCCAAAGTGGCCAAGAAATAACAACAACAACAACAAACAACAAACAAGTCGCGGGCACAAATGTCGAAAATCAATTACGAATTCAAGTTTCTGTTTTGGGGCAAGAGGAATGACTTCAAGGGGGGTGGCTGCTGTCGTAATTCTTAAATGGTTTCTATATATAAAAGGTCTTTATATATGCATGTTGATATGTGTGCGTGTCTTTATGTCGCTGCGAAAGTTTTTAATTGAAAATCAGCCTGGCCTGGCCGCCATTTGCGTAATGAGCCTCTATTTGCTTTCATGGCCGATCAGAGACGTAAAAGAAACCAAATAGCTAGACAAATCAACAGCGATTGGCAGCAGGGAGAGAGGGAGAAGAGACAGAAAGAGGGGAGAGAGAAGAGAGAGGTAAGAGAGAGAAGGAGAGAGGGGAAAGCAGTGTAGCTGCCGCTCAATTGCAGCGACAATGCAAGAGAACGTCTTTCATATTCGCATTATTTGCCAGCATTCTTTGCTTTTTCGCTTTGCTTTGTTTGTGCCCCATTCTCCTTCTCTCTCTCTCTCTCTCTCTGTTGCTTTCTTCCCTTCTCTCATATTTCCTTATTCAACTTTCGCTGCTGTTGCAGTTGAACAATGGCAAAAATTATTGCTTCGCTTATTTGCGCTGCGCTTCCCTCATTTGTCAGCAGACGACGACGACGATGTTGTCATTGCTCCTTCTCCCTCTCCTGCTCTTTCCCTTCTCCACCTCCTTCTTCTACTTCTGTTGTCGCTCTCCTTTGTTATGAAACATTTCTGAAAATTGCACAAAATTTTTTTACATTTAAACTTTTTCATTAGGCTAATTAAAAATGTTTTCTTTTTGGGGAAGAGAGTTTTCGTTTTGGTTTTGGATTTCGACGCGTGTCTGTCAGAGTCTTTTGAAAGTTTTTTCGCGTCGTAACACATGGCGTATACGCGCTGAGTGTTTTATGACTGCCAGGCAGACAGAGGAGGGAGGGGAGACAGACAACTTTTATAACTTTCCATTTAAATGGAAGTAATAGCCTCAAGCAGCAACTGCTGCAAGTGTTGTTGATCTCTCTGTGCTACCTTAGTTTTCATTGGCCAATTATCATTTGTATTTGTCCCTTTGTGTCCTTGCTTCTCTCGATTATAATTCTGTCTTTGCTTCTCTGTCACAACATTTTTTGTCTTTAATTTCAGCCAAAAAACCGCCGACCTGTCGCGTTCAATGTCGCTAAGAAACTTTGCAAACTTCTTGTGCCGGCGACACAGCCCAAAAAAAACAAAAAAAACTTGCATACTTTGAGGCGACGCGACGCCTTCGCTGACATTAAGGCGACAATTTTGAGTGCGCTTCCGCTGTCTTCACTTCCCTTTGTCCCCTTGCCTTACCTCTATCCGCCTGCCGTCCCTCTCTCTCCCCCTCCTGACTGCTTCTTCCCCTCGTCGACTGTCATTAAAACTACAACAATGCGAGCAGCAACAAAGTAGCTGGTAAAAAAATAATAAAAAGCAAAAGGAAAACTGAAAAAATGAAAACAATAAAAAGCAACAGCCAAGCAGGCTTCCCCTCTGTCTCCCTCTCTCTCTCCCTGCCCCCCACTGTGTGTGTTTTTGCTGTATGTAAAGGAAGTTTTTTGGCAAGGATATGCTTAAGTGGCAGTAACAGTTTTCATGCAAATATCGTCTGGGGAAATGGCGGCAAAAGACAGCCAGAAAATTGCTTAGCATGACGTGTGGCTTTAAGAGAGGAAGGTTAACGAAGTGGAGGCCTGCTTTAAGTGGCAGTTACCCAAAAACTGGCTAACAATCTACAATTGCCTAGGCACTCCTCTTCCCTCTCTCTCTCTCTGCCATGGCAAACACCTCATTAATTTGTGCCGCACTGCAACTGCGGCAATAACAATAACAGCTCAGCAATTTGGCCATTTTGGCTCATTGACTGCCTGATTTTATGGGGCCACAACTCTTACACTGCATTCCCAGTTCTAGTCCCAGTCCCAGTCTGCATCTGAGTCTGAGTCTCATGTCCAAAATCAACATCAATATCAACATTGACCCAGCAGAGGCAGCAGCAGAGGCAGCCCCAGCAGTTTATGGTCGATGCCGACTCCTCCTGCAGCTGCCAGCCAAATATGTTTTTGTGGCATTTTTGGCCAATTTGGCAGTGTATGCCAATTGCCCCACGGCGAATCGAATGCGCCAAATAGCAACAGAGAAAATAGAGAGAGAGAGAGAGAGAGAGAGAGAGAGAGAGAGAGATGTGAATGATGTGCGGACCAACGCCTGCCTTGGAAAATGCATGCTGATTATGCCGCAATGTTTGCCAGAGTGCGAACTGTGACCCCACGCTCTCTTCACTGTTGTTTGCCTAACCCAAATTGCATCGTTGCTCTATAGACCGAAATTCAACATTTTCAACACTTGCTGCCGCATTTTCCATTAACTTTTCCACTTCAAACTTGCGCAAATACTTCGATCAGCTTAAGTGGAGAAGGGCAGACCAGCAGAGTAGGAGAGGGGAAAAGGTAAGAGGCAAGAGAGCTGCCCACATAACAAAAGAAATGCAACAATACATTGGCAACGTCTGTCGCACAATTGAGTACCCCCTTTTCCTGTCCCCACAATGCATTAGCTGCGGAATTTCAACTCATATTTTTTACAAGAAAACAAGCTAGAGAAATGCTTAAGTTGGGCATGTATAAAAAACAAGTAACACAAGGCAGGCAGGCAAAATACCTTATAGTAAGATTCCTTATACTAAGATACCTTATAGTAAGATGCCTTATAGTAAGATACCTTATTTATTTTATTTTATTTAATTAATTTAAAGTCAACTAAATACAGTCGAGTGAATTAGATACAAAGAATTATTTAATAACTCAATTTAAAATAATCAGGCATTAAGTTTAGGCTTACAACATTTTAAGGTAATTAAATTTAAAATTAATTTAATTGGTTTATAGTAAGATACCTTATAGTAAGATACCATATAATTCCCAACAACAAAATGGAATAATGTTTACTTTAATAACTTTAGTGCTTATAGTTCGATTGAGTTGTAATTTAGAATTTAGATGGTTGCATATTATATTCATCTATTTGTATGCCGTAGTAGAAAGTTAAGACTTAAAAACTTCTCAAATTATCTCACATTATAATTTGCAAATCATCGATTAACATGGGCGTTGGCCGTGGCAGCTAAAATTTGAAATTTACTTTATCTGCGCATGGTATTTAGCTATGTTCAAGCTAAATTTAACATCTCTAGCTTCTATAATAACTCAGATCTGTGCGCTCACACAGCCAGACAGATAGAAGAACATGATTAAATGTACTCTACTGTTGCTGCTGCCCAGGCTTATATACAATTGGTAGTCTCTAACTACTGCCTGTTACATTATACACTAAGTTAATATACCCTTCCCTACCATATACAAAGGTAACAGGGTATATAAAGCTATTTAACTTGAGAATTTCAAATGTCTTTTTATCTCGTCTTATTTCTTTCTCTTTTTCTCCTCTAAATCAAAGAGTTTAAGTTTTAATTAGTTTTTAAAAAGCTCATCTATTCGGCGCATAACTTCTTCGATTCTTATCGCAGCTTAACTAATTGGAAGTTAAGGTAGCTGGCCAACTATATAAGGCACTTCTTCAATTGAGTTGGCGACAGTTTTGTGTAATCATGAAGTACTTCATGCTCTTCCTTTTGTTGAGCTCTGCTGCAGCCACACCCTACCAGACTCTCCTGCAGGGTCGCATTATGGATGGAGAAACAGCAGCCGAGGGTCAATTTCCCTATCAGGTTTCATTGCATATCAGTGTAAATGGTGGAGGTGGTTCATTTTGCGGTGGTTCCATCATTGGCAACGAGTGGATTCTCACTGCGGCGCATTGCACAGTCAATGTGGCATCTGTGAAGATCTACTATGGTTCCATTAAGCGGAAAGAAAGTCAGTTCTCACATGAGGTACAGGCTGACCAGATAATCAGTCATCCCGACTATAATGATCAAAATCTAGAGAATGATATCTCATTGATTCGTACACCCCACGTGGATTTCTCTGACAATGTACAGAAGGTGGCACTTGCAGATCGTGGCAATGGTTATGACGATGCAAGGGTCATTGCCAGCGGATGGGGTGCGACATATGATGGCTCTGCCCTGCCTGACTTGCTGCAGTATGTGGAAGTACAGATATTGCCACAGGATCAATGCAACGAAGCCATTGGTCGGGAATCAAACAACATTTTGTGTATTAGCACTGAAGATGGCAAATCCATTGGCCCAGGCGACTCTGGTGGCCCTTTGGTTACCAAAGATGATCCCAAACTTGTGGGCATTAGTTCCTTTACAGTGGGGCAAACTGCGGGCTTCAATAGCGTCAGTTATCATCGTGATTGGATACGTGATAATGCGGGCATCGATTGAGGAGGGAAAGTTAGAGAAGTGAAGTTAGCGAAGTTGATGTTGTTGTATATAGTCTATAATTATACTAAACTAATACTATATATGTGTAGGTATATATACTGATACCACCTACCTTATATAATAAAATCAGAATTATAATCATCAATTGCATAGTTCACTTGAACGATATTTTACTGTTCAGATTGAAGAGGGAAGACAAAAGCAGTAAGGCCAAAGAAGTTGATACTGTAGCAGAGAAAGCAGTCTGTATAAGTTATATTTATACTAAACCAATACTACTATTAGATATGATACTATCTGAAATATAATCATCACTTGCATAGTTCACTATAAGGAGTTTCTACTGTTCAGATTGAAGAGAGAAAGCAAAAGAAGTAACAGGAAAGAAGTTGATATTGTAGAAGAGAAAGCAGTCTATATATCTATATCTATTTATTAAGTCTATACCCTATATTAATTTGCTTTACATATACAAAAGACTACCTAAACTCCACTTGCATAGTTCGCTTTAACGAGGCTCTACTGTTGTTCTCTTTGCGGTAATCATCGCATTGAGATGAGGTCAAAACTGAAGCACAAAGTGAAGCTTAGGAATGAATGCAAAAAACACTGAACTACTTTCATATGCGAACCACACAGACACACACAATCCATACACACACACACACTCCTGTGGCACATGCGGCATTAATGCACTACAGTTGCTAATGCAACAACAACACAGAGAGCTGAGAGGAGGAGGAGGCAAACAAAGCCAGTTAAAGCAACAGTAGTTGCCTCCTTAGCAGCCACACACACACACATATATAACTATACACTAGCATAGTCATATAGAGTACACACACATACACACACACACACACACACACACCTCACAAAGGCTTTTATTTCTGGCACTCGCCATTGTTGCAGCTGCTCATGGCGTGGCCCATTGTTACTCTACTCGTTGTTGTTGTTGTTGTTGCTGTTGTTGCTATTGCCCGTTTCTAGTTATTGTTGTTGCTCCAACACACACACACACACACACACCCCCATACACACACTGCCTGCACACACACTCTCTCACATACTTTATATGTGCTGCTCGCTGACTTTTTGTTTAATTCGTTTTTCTATTGTTCACAGCGAAGAACTTTAGTCCACACGGCTTTGGCAACATTGTAAAATATGTGTTGCCATCTCTGCAAACATTATGCCCTCTCACTCACACACACGCCTCATGCTTGCTGTCTCATTCACACACACATTGCTGCCACATTTTGCATATTCAAAGCGTAAAAGTTGAAAGCGAACACATTATTGAATATGCCTTGCTCGTTGTCCCATTGTTGCCACACCAGGCACAGACACACACAACACACACACACACACGCACAACACACACACACACACACATACATGCAGTCACAGTCATGCAATGAATATGCCACACAAAGGTGAAGCTTAGCGAGCATTTTGACCATTGAAATTTATACGCAGCTCTCGCACATTAAAGCCAAATTGCCAGAGAAGGCGACACAGAGAGGCAGCAAGAAAGGGAGACAGCAAGAAGGAGACAATAAGGGGAAGAGGGGAGAGAAGAATGGGGCAGCTAAAGCTGCAAAGCAAGAAAGTGACAGCGATAAAGAGTTGCCAGATTTGCTCAATACCAAGTGGAAAGCAACTTGCCGCGTATTCGCGTCCGTTTCTAACTGCAGATGCCTGCCACGCCCCCTGCCCTCTCTCCACGTCCCCCCCCTCCTCTCTACACCCCTGCTTATTTATGTTTTTCTGGCGTTTTGTTTGCTGCTCGTGCTAATAAATTAGCAGCTTTACCTTTGGCCCCATGGCAAACCAATAGCAATTTATCGCAGCCCCCAAGAAAGGCACGTACCGCCAGCAGAGTCAAAGGGGTAGACAAGAGAGGTGGAAAGGGGAAAGAGGGGAGGGGTAGCTATGCTAGCTCTGCGCACAAATGTGCACACCTTATCGTCGGCTTAAGCGACACGCACAGCGCACAGGGGGCAGGGGGCAGGGGCCAATAGGGGACAACAGGACATCAGTCGAGGATTTGGCAATAGTTCTACCTCTCTCTCTTTCTCTCTCTCTTTCTCTGGCTACCTCTCCCCTTCTCTTTGCCACGCTGTCTCTAACGAGAGGTGGCAATAAAAATGGCACCGCCAATTGGCACGCTGCGGTTGCAAGTTAAAGGGATTTGCGATTTTAAATAAATGGCCGCAAGCGGAGCCTGATAGAGGCAAATGGCAAATGGTGAAGCACATGTGGAATAGGGAGAGAGATGAGCAGCAAGAACTGACTAATGGGATGGGGATCAATAGAGGAGAGTAAGGAAGATATAGAAAGGAAAAGAGAAGGGAAAAAGGAGACAGAGAGAGGGACACAAGGGAAGAGAGTATGTAAAGACAGCTGATTGATGTGCTAAGGTAGGCAAGGCTGATGATGGTCTTTCTGTTTATCTTGCTTTCTTTCTATATTACTATATGTTCAATGGTGTCTCTCTCTATCTCTATCTCTGTCTCTCTCTCTCTCTATCTCTGTCTGTCTCTCTCTCCGTCTATAGGCCTCTCTCTCTGTATTTCGAAGTATCTTTCTCTCTCGAGCCAACTGCCTTTCTGTCTTTCCAGCTCGCTTTAAATCGCTACTTACCTTAACCCACATTTTCTTTTATTCTACCTCCCCAAGGTCTATTTTCTTTTCTCTCTCTTTCCCCTTCTTTACTCCACTTTCTTTTTAACTATCTCCCCCCATCTTCTTCTCCTCAGTTCACTTATTATATTCTATATTATATATTATATTCTTTTTAATTATTTATATATTTCTATTTCCATTCATTATATTGTGCCTAGGCCTGCTTACTTCGCTCCCTCTCTCTCTCTCTCTCTCTCTCTCTCTCTCTCTCTCTCTCTCTCTCTCTCTCCCCCTCTCTCTCTCTCTCTCTCCCTCTCTCTTATTCTCTCTATTTATTCTTCTGTCTTTTGAACTGTCACTTCAGCTTCACATAATTCTTTTCTTATCCTTTACTTATTCTTTTCTACTCAATCTGCTCAACCTCAGCTTTTTGTGCCTCCTTTTATATATTCTTTCTGCCTACCTTTTCCTCCTTAACTTTAACTAAAACTCACGCCTCTAAACACCTTTACTTAAAAGTCCAAGACTAAACTCCCTAATTATGCTGCTAATTTCAAAATAGACCTTTTCCCTCCTCTTCCTCTCACTCTCTCTCTTACCTCTTCCAGCATCAGCTTGCACTGTTTAATATGCCTCAACTTCATCTTGAGCAACAAAAGCAACTTCAACTTCAAGATGCGCTAAATTGAAATACCTCTCTATCTACCTTTCCCCTCTCTCCCTTCCCTTTCCCAACTTCTTTCTCTGAGAAGCGCAGTACATCCATCGCTCAGGTGTAAGCAACGCGAAAAAGTTCAACAAAAGATGTATTTCCATTGCGTGCCAGCTAAAGAATCCTCAACGGTTTTGCGGGCAGAACGGAAACGCTGGCCAAGATTTATCGTGCGTCCATTACAAGCGGAAATTAAGCGCGGCAGGTTGCCAGCATCGGGACAAGTAGGGGTGGGTAACGGACTGTAGGTGTCGCTTTAAGGCGAGCGTGCGTGAAAGCGTTTTCCCGGCAACGACTACGAGAGACGAGAGACGAGGGCGACTGCTCGACTCCACTGGCCATAAAGCAACAGCCGGACAAACGGAGGAACAGACGTGGCGTAGGGACAGCGGGAAGGTCCCTACTGAGCTTACCCACACCGAATTCCAACTGGCCAAAGCAAAGCTATTGTTTTTCTCTCGCCCAGGCGTCTCGAGTATTCTAGTCACGTGGCACGCAACGACAACTTGGGATTTGTTAAGTGGCGCCGCGCCGTTTTGATGCACGGAATGCTTAGTGGCAGCCTCACGCCCCAAAAATACACCCCTCTAGGGGTGCCCAGCACACACCTGCAATACCTTACACGTCTTTACAGTAACCAACACGATTCTACATCTGTTTGAGGCTGCCCAATGCTGCCCTAGAGGTCGTTTATATCATTAAACCTCTTCTACGTTACCTTATAATATTTTAAACAACTCTACACTACCCCAGCCTAGTCTAGGAGAGCCATACACAACCGTAGACTACCCTACACTACCATAGATTACCCTAAACTATCATAGACTAGCCTAAACAATCTTAGACTGCCCTAGACACTGCCCTATACAACCTTACTACTCTACCCCCGCTACCATCCACTACCATATGCTAACCCATGGTACCCTTTACTACCCTGCTCTTCTATACACTACCCAACACTACTCTTCACTACCCTACACTACCCTTCACTACATTACACTACTCTACACTACTCTACACTACATTCTAGATTACCATACACTCGCAGATTACACTGCACTACCATGCACTTCCGTACTGTATCCTCTGGTACCCACTACCCCATACTACCTTACACTACCATACACTTCCATACACTATTCTACACTACCCTACACTTCCCTTCACTACCTTCCAGTTCCCTACACTACCTTACACTAGCGTACACCGCAACTGCTCTATGCTACCCTACACTACCTGACAGTACCCAGCTCTACAAGGCTATACACTACCCTACACGGCTGTACATTGATCTACACACTCACTACGATACCCCATACACCCTTAAACTATACTACTCTACTCTACACCCCACTACACCGCTCTACCTTCCAACTCTACCCATGTCCTGTTTTCTACACCTCAACACGCAATGCGTTCTCATATGCAGTAAATACTTATGTAGAAAATTTTCATTTTTTTCGCATTTTGCTGCCTGTTTTCCCCCATTTTCCTCTAAACACCCTCTACACCTCATCACGATTTTTCGCTATATTTTTTAGAGCACATTCTGGTCTGCTCTGTCACGTGTTCCGGACATTTTGCACATAACTTGTTTTAACATTTATTGCCGACTTCCTTTTTGCATGTTTTGCATGCCCACCTTGCGGTTCAGCCACGTTTGCCTAGTTCCTGTCTCTTCACTCCCCCTCCACTCTTTCCACTCCACTACCCTTCCCCCCTTGTGTTGCCGACGGGGACATCACTCAGCCATGGCTGATTCGATTTGGCGATGTGTACCTTTTGCTTTTAGTGATTGAAATCGCACATTTTTAAGTGAAAAAGCGCACACAGAAGTGCACTCAATCATTCGTCACGTGATTCGTTTGCAGTGCCGGCAGAGAAGAGTGACTGAAGCAAGAGAGAAGAGAAGAAGGAGAGGAAGAGCAGAAGGTAGAGCACAGGGCAAGTGCCTGGACAGCAGTGGGTAAAAAGTGTTTGGAGCACGGCTGTGTTTATATAAAAGATTACGTCATTGTCGAATGAGAAGGAGCAAGCAGCAGGAAAGGGAGCAGCAACAGGAAAAGCGCTGAGCGGGGGGAAAATGGAAAAGCGGAAAAACAATAGCTGTTCCTGTAGCTGTTGTTGTTGCTGTTCCGGTAGACGAGGCTATCGTGCTCAGCTTTGTAAGCGATGCGATAATGGGCACGTAAATGTTGTGAATGGGAAATCAATAGGAAAAGCGCTTTAAAACGGGTGAGAGCAGGAAAATGCTTGAAGGAAAACTCAACCGCTGGCAATAAAAATGTAAAACCAATAGCTGCAAAACTTTGCATGCCAAACTTTTCTAATTTTCGCATTATGAAAATTATCTGTCCCCCAATTTTCCCCCCTTCCCATCGCTTGGAAAAAGCAATTTCCCTGAGCTGGCCATTTTCATGTTTTCGAATCCCTTTTATGCTGAGCCTACGTACGCGACAAATGCCTGAAATGAAGGAACAGAAGGAGGGCGAAAGCGAAAAGAGAGAAAAATGTGATGTGGCAACATTTTTTCGGGGGCAAGCCGTGAAAACTTTTCCATTAAGAAAATTAACTGAGATTAAGTGTGGCGCATGTTTTTAACTGAGTGAAACTTTTTCATTCTACATATTTTATCTTCTCTCTCCCTCTTTCACTCTTCTTCTGCTTCTTGTTCTTCCTTCGGGAAATTACAACAATTTCAGGGCATTTAAGCATTTGTCACACACAGACAATTTCCCAGACATGCCGTGTGGGTTAGACCCGCAAAGCCGGAAGCAACTCACAACAACAACGGATGCCCCACCCCCCACACACGCACATAAGTGTGTGAGGGTGTGTGAAAAGGCAGGGAGAAGGGAGTTGGGGGGTTATTTGTTGCCCGCCAAACTCGCTGGGCTTGTTTGGGCTGCCGTCGATACTAATCTAATTTTATTGATATTGACACAATTTCTGCAGATTTCCGCATAAACATAAAAACAGAGCTGAAGCTGAAGCTAAGCACAGTAGGCAATACAACAACAACAAGAGGAGCAACAACAACTATAGCAAACAACAATGGCAACAAGCAGAGCGAATTATGCGATGCAAACAAATGAAATCCAATCGAATTCGGAAGCGAAGAAGATGAAGGAAGAAAGGCAAAACTTACTTCAATCAAAGTAGAGAAAAAAACGAAGTTTAAAAAGGTTTTGCAGAGAATAAGTTTAAAGATATATTGACGAATAGAAATGAAAAGGAAACACTTTAAAGATATGTGAATGCATAAAAAAATAGATGGGAAAACTTTAAAGAAACATTGAAAGTTTAAGGATGAAAAGAAAATAACTTAAAAGAAATATCTATCAATAGAAAACACTTCAGACAACTGCATATTATTATTTGAGAAGGGGATCTGTACTGCAACCCATAATGTCCATTGTGCCCCTGTTGAGCTAAGCTCTCTATTATTAGTCTAGTGTTTTTTATGATTTCTAAGACTTTTCCTGGACTAATTGACCTTTTCTCTTTAATTACGAATAGGTTCCTTTCTTGTGTTATACATCAAAAGGTATACATATATTAATATATACTGTCAGTTCTCAAAATAAATGGTAGATATAAAGGTTTAATAAAGTTTCTCTTTTATTGTAAAGTGTTACCAATAAATAAATTAAACGTTAAAAACCTACAAGAACTTAATAAGTACTTAAATTTCAAATGTTGTATGATATAAGGTTAGCTCTAACTAATAGAAAATGAAAAGGAAATACTTTTAATATATAGTATATGAACGAGTAGGATACTCATCAGCATAGGCAAATTTTATATTTACTCCTAAACTACTACTAAACATAAAAAGTGCCCCTTTCTAAAATTGAACTACTTAAAGAGCGGAAAAAACACTTGAAGAAATAGTAAAGAATAGTAGTATAAATAGTGTAAATAACAGAAACTAGAACACAATAAAACTCAAAGACAATATACTATTTACTACCATTTATATCTACACTTCCCACTGTAAATGAAATCCCCCAATCAAGCGTGCGAATCAATGTGTAAAATCTATTGAACAGCTTGTTCGTTCACGCCGTTTCCGATAACTTGACGATGACTGATATAATTTTAAGCGTATTTACCCAGAGTGTTCCTCGAAGTCGTACACGATGAGCAGGCACACTCGAGGCCCATTGATAAGTTGGCCAATATCATTAATTAAATAAAACAACCAATACTTTCGAGTTTCAACCTTATATTATAGAGGATGAAAGCATAGGCAACTCACATAGGGTATACTCGAAATAAACTCAATGAATGCAGAGTATATAAGTATACCCTATAAATACCAAACACATTCAATGAATAAAAGACAATGCATTGAGGTTTATAGTAAAGAGAATAGAAGTCTTTCAAGAGATGAGAGCTGATGCAATTGAAGCTCGGCCCATTGAGTCAGGCGCCCTCAGTAATTAAGGCAAACTGCAGCACAGAGAGGGGGAAAGGGAGTATTAGGAGAGGGAGGTTAGAGCACCGTCTAGAAGTCTGAAGGCCTAACCAAAGCAACATAATCGCCAAAACGTGCGGCAATTACACGAAACTGGATAAATTGAATGGCAAACAGCTGCCTCAGCCTCAGCCTCCAGAGCTTGGAATTCGCATTGAGCGCAGAGGCAAATTCAATTAACGTGGAGTCCGACACGTGCCGCCCCAGCGTGGAGGCTATAAAAACAACAAACTACTCCAGCTCCAGGGAAGAGGTTCACTTCGAGATGGCAACACGCGTCCAGCTACTTTGCTTGCTGCTACTCACATTGCTGGCTCGTGGAGCACAGCCTGAAGACACTGAGAAGCAGCAGCCGGATCTGCAGGAGCATCAGCAGGAGTATGTGGAGGAGCAGCAAACCCTGCGCCTGCAATTGGCCTACGAGCTGTGGCAGCGACAGTGTGAACTGCTGGACATGGAGCAGAAGGAGACGCCACAAATTGAATCCGACGCTGGCATCAGCACACGCATTGCACGGGGTGAACTTGCCGAGCCTGGCATGTATCCCTTTATGGCAGCACTCCTGCTCGAGCTGCGTCAGAATGCACTGCGTCAATGTGGTGGCTCATTGATTGCCCTGCAATTTGTGCTTACTGCCGCACATTGCCTGACAGATGCCACCAGGGCGAGAGTCTACTTGGGCACCTTGAGCTATGCAGATGCAGCCAGTGCCGGTGAAGTGTTTCAAGTGCCGCGGGAGGACTTCAAGATCTACCCAGGTTACTTGGGCTTTGGTGGCTACAATGACTTGGCTTTGCTGCGATTGCCACGCCCTGCCACGCCCACAGCGCTGGTGCAGCCCATTGCCTTGGCACGCCCCTTTATGCAGCAACCTCTGCTTGCGGGGAAATATGTCAGCACCGCCGGCTGGGGCGCCTTGGGCGATGGCGATGCCCGCGACGATGTCTCCAAGCGCGCCATGGAGTCCAATTTGTTGCACTTTGTGCAGTTGCAGGTGCAAGAGCAACCTCGTTGCATATGCGCCTATTTACCTGGCTTAGTCAGTGCACGGCGACACATTTGCAGCTCAGGACTGGGCGGACGTGGTGCCTGCTCGGGCGATTCGGGTGGCCCCCTGGTCTATTACTGGCACAATGTTAGCTATTTAATCGGCCTGACCACATTCGGCAGCGCCCAGGGCTGTGAGCTGGGTGTGCCCACTGTCTATACCAGGATAACTGCCTATTTGGAGTGGATTACGAGCGAAACAGGAGGAGCAACAAACTGAACTGCCAGTCGCCAGTCAACAGTCAACTAAATGCAATTAACGCCTAATTGTTGGCCATTAATTGCTTAACAATATAGCCAGAAGCGAGTCAGAAGCAGCCAGAACAGAGCCAACCCAGACGAGACTCTCTCCAGCTCAGTCTGCTGCCTGCTGCACGTCCAGAATACAGGACAATAAAACCAATTAATTCAACACTAACAATGAAATCGACTACGGCACGAAGAGAGAGAGGAAGATAGAGGGAGGAAGAGAGAGAGTTATACTTCTGCCTTTGGCCAGGAAGGTGGCTCACTTTATGGGGCACTTGTTTCTTCTGGCAGGGAAATTGCTGGCAATAAATAACAATAAACATAACAACAACAGTCGAAATACTTTCGAATTTTCTCAAACAAAAATAAAAGCAAGTTGGCGCATCGATCGTATCGATTTTATCGTCTGAGCTGCGGCTAATCGAATTTAATTGAGTATTTTAACCACAAACTTGCGGGCAATTCAAGTGCACAATACCCCCCTTTTCCCCTTTTCCCCTTTTACCCCCTCTTCACCTGCCTTCTCTGCTCAGCCCACTTCAAGCGCGAATCTACTCGAATCAATCACGCGGCGTCGATTGTTGATAAATAAAAGTGACCAAACACAATTTGCGGTTAGTTTATTTATAAAGAAAAAAAAACAATATACATATATAAATGACAATCTTCTGATGATAAACAACTGAGGAAAAATCCAAGAAAAGCAGACAGCAGACAAGCTACAATATAGAAATGCATTTGCAGGCCAAGATATTTGGCATCGTTTCTATTTAAAGACCCTTTAGAGCCGTACCCAACGGAACCGACAGCTCAACTACTCCAACTGGTGCTAGATAAGATAGAGAGACTCAAGATGGGCAGCACAGAACTTAGCCCAGTTAATGCATGAGCTAGAAGGTATCTACATTGTTTACTACTGGTATCCGTAGGGTAGTAGAAGGGTACCTATGGGTATCTTATGAGGTAGAAGGGTACTACGAGGGTGTTGAGGGGGGCTCAAGATGAGCAGCACATAATTTAGTCCACAAAGTATCTTCATTGTTTAATACAGGACCCATAGTATAGTAGAAAGGTACCTTTTGAGATAGAAGGGTACTGCAAGGATATTGAGGGAAACTCAAGATGAGCAGCACATAATTTATTCCACAAAGTATCTTCATTATTTAATACAGGTACCCATAGGGTAGTAGAAGGGTACCTTAGGTACCTTTCGAGGTAGAAGGGTACTCGCATAAGGGTAATATGATCCATATATCCGAGACTATAAAAGCTAGGGCAACCAAATTTGGTAACAATATGTTTGACTACTGAACACAAATAAAGTTTGTGATTAACTTTAGCCACGCCCCCTTTTATACCTTAAAATTGATAAAAACCCGAATTCCTTGCTCAATTTGAAAGCTAGAACGTTCATTTTCGGTATGCAAAATAACTATCACTAATCAAATGATTTACCAACAAACTGATAACTAACTTATAAGTTATTTAAGAAATAATTTTAGTGATCGTATACATTTTAAAGGTCACCTGTCAGTACCGTAAAACACCCTTAAGAAGAAGTTACATACTCAAGCGGGTACCTAGCTTTCTCACTTGTTGTTTCTCCCACTTTTAACGTCGCATAATACCCGATGGTATTGCGATAAGTGGGCGATTAATTTGGTGGGTGAACATAATTTTAGAGAGTTCGGAAATAAATCAATTTCAAAGTTGGGCGCAAAGTAAATCGCATATCGCGCAATCAGTTGGCAGTGAGATAAGAGAGCATGCCATGACCGAGACCGAGTCCGTGCTCGTGCCATGACGTGAGCCCTACCAGGCTGACTATCTTATCTTAGCGGGTGTCTTACTACACACCTGCCTGGCTGGCTGAAATGCAGCCTAATCTCAGCTGGCAGAATGCTCTCTCTGGCTGGCTGGGGTATAAAAGGCCCACCAAGTTGGGGCAGAAGACACAGTTCGATTTCGTCGACTAATCAACCATGAAGTTCCTGATCATTCTTGCCCTCGCCGTGGCCGCTTCGGCTTTCCCCGAAGCTGAGCTGATCCACCGCACCCGCGTCATGCCCGTGCAGGACAGCATTGAGGGTCGCATCACCGGTGGAAGCCTCGCCTCCGTTGGCCAGTTCCCCTACCAGGTGGGACTATCCCTCAAGGTCAGCGCTGTCTCCTCTGCCTGGTGCGGTGGTTCTCTGATCGGCAGCCAGTGGGTTTTGACCGCTGCTCACTGTACCGATGGGTAAGTTGAACACGAACAAGTGAGGTTAGGTCTCTAGTGTGCTCATGAATCTCTTCCCCTCTTCAGCATTGCATCCGTGACCGTCTACTTGGGCGCCACCGTGCGTACCTCCGCTGAGGTTACCAACACCGTCTCCAGCTCCAACATCATCATCCACTCCGGCTGGAACAGCAACAACCTGAAGAACGACATCTCCCTGATCAAGATCCCCGCTGTCTCCTACTCGAGCAGAATCGCCGCTGTCGCCCTGCCCGCCATTGCCAGCTCCTACTCCACCTACGCCGGTGAGACCGCCATCGCTTCCGGCTGGGGCCGCACCTCGGACTCTTCCAGCAGCGTTGCCAACAACCTGCAGTACGTCCAGCTCTCTGTGATCACCAACTCCGTGTGCGCCAACACCTACGGTTCATCCATTGTGACCTCCACCAACATCTGCGTTGCCACCACCAACGGCAAGTCCACCTGCAACGGTGACTCTGGCGGCCCATTGGTCCTTGCCAGCTCCAAGGTCCAGATCGGTCTTACCTCCTTCGGTGCTGCCGCCGGTTGCGAGAAGGGTTACCCAGCTGCCTTCACCCGCACCACCAGCTACTTGGACTGGATCAAGTCCAACACTGGCATCTAAGTACATCAGGAACTTCTTACCCTATGCATATATAAATTAAAAACCTTCTAACGAAACGCGCTTGATTTCATCTTCTTCGACTGGCAGAATGGGAAGTTCCTTCTGTATGTCTAGTTAGTTTCTAGCATTGCATATTTGCAGGCGCCTTAGCAAACTGCACATCCACTAAAGTTATATCTTGCATAACTTTTCTGCTAATTATTCATTCGCAACCAAAGTTTCAGTAAACATTTGAAGAGTCATAATTATAACGGACATCAAAAAATAATATTCTTTATCAATAAAAGGCTACAGCAGTGGGCATGGCTCAATTCTAAAATCATTGTTATCTGCCTGCACTATTTAGAAATATTGTCAGCAAGTTTGATAGCCCTAGCTCTTATATTCATCGACTTATAGACGTTCATACGGACAGAAAGACGCACAAGTTGATGAACAAGCATAAAAACTCCACTAGGCAAATGGGCAACAAAATGGCGGCACGCACATCAAAAGTTTAAATCGACATTAAGCGACAATTGCAAATGTTTTAGCATACAAATGACAGCAGAGGGAGGGGGGGCGTGGCAGCAGCTGTGCCAGTGCGGGCCACATGCGCCACGCACATAAGTTTTCATTAAAATTCATTAAATTTACGCGGCGACACAATAAAAGAAAGAAAGCAAGCACAAAGAGCGAAGAGGAAGAAGAGGAGGAATGAATAAAAGTTGGCAGCGTAAAGTGAAAGTGGGCGCCTACAAGTACAGGAGGGCGTGGCATGTGGGCGGCTGACAATATGTCAACATTTAAATTATTACAACGCATTTAAATAACGGGCAAAGTTTTTTTCAGCCTCCCCCAGCGAGGCCTCGCCAGCTTTACTGATTGTGTTCCCCTCCTCTCTCTTCTCCTTCTTCTCCTTCTCCTACTGCTGCGAAAGTTTTCCTCCTCTCCACAAACATTTTCTACATTTTCATGCACAACGTTGAAGTTTTTCCGAGCGCTTTAAGTGAGAACGAACGCAATAACAATAATAATAATAATAATAACAATAATAAAAGAACGATATAAATATTCAAATTTTGCAATCTCATGCAGTAGATTCAAGTGCATGAAAGTGCTTCGCATGAATATGCAAGGAACACACACACACACACACACACACAATGTCCGACACAATGAAGTGCCAGACGCGCTGGAGACCCGCTCTATAGAGTGGAGGAAGAACGGGAAGGGGACGTGAGAGGTGGACACACATATGTTGCTGCGGTTCCGGAATAGAAAGCATTTACTCAGCGTTGGCCGACGACAAAAACACACGCCAAGTCAGTGAAGAAAGGAGAGAAGGAGAGAGAGAAAAGGAGAGAGAGAGAGAAAGGGAGCTGAGGTTGCAGCTGAGCTATGCTATAAATACACTGAGAGAAGTATTTAGCTTAGTTCTGATAGTGTGTATTGAAGTATTCACAACTTAACTTGCTACGTTATTTATCTTTCTATTCTAGCAGTTTATATACTCTGCAATTGCCTCATTTCATGCAGTGTATGTTATTATAAAGAGAGAGATTATTATAAAGATAGATAGAGAGCTGAATCACAGCTCAGCTACATTATTAATACACTGAGAGAAGTATTTAGCTTACTTCTCATAGTTTTTATTGAACTATTCACAACTTAACTAGCTACGTTGATCATCTCTCTATTTTAGCACTTTATATTCTCCGCATTTGCCTCATTTCATGCAGTGTATTATAAAGAGAGAGTTTATTATAAAGAGAGAGAGAGAGAGAGAGAGAGAGACTAAAGTCACAGCTGAGCTACACTATAAATATACTGAGAGAAACGTTTACATAAGTTTTGATAGGAGCTAATACTCTAAAATTTATTCGTGGATAAATTCTCATGTTTCTTGCACTTTCTATATTGCTTTTTCTTTGCCTCATTTCTCTATCTCTTCTATATAATACAGAGAAAGAGAGCTGAAGCCTCAGCTGAGCAACGCTGTAGCTACACTGAGAGAAACCTTTAGCTTTCTAGTCATAGCTAATAGGAGTTTCTTCATTCCAACTTGCTGCTTACTTAGTCCTACTTTACTCGCTTCTTATACACTTTACTCTGCCTCTCATTTCTCACAGTATACCAGCTAAATTGTGCTACACTGAGAAAAACGTGCAGCTTGTTAAGTGTAGTTTAGATTGAAGATTGCACTCAACTTACTGCTTAGTACGTTGAACTTTGCCCATCTCCCTCTTTTCTCTCTCTCTCTCTCTGTTAATTAACTCTCAATTCTCCCCCTTTTCCTACCTCATTTCTTGCAGTGTTTAATATAGAGTTAGAGAGCTGAGCTACGCTATAAGTAACCTATTGTTATATAACCAACCTAAACATTTACCTATCCATAGTTTTATTTTGAGCCTTGAGAATCGAAGAAAGAGAGAAGATCAACATGGACTAAGCAGCCTCATTAATCTTTCTCTCTTTTTTCATCTCTCTCAAGTCTACACTGCTCTTTTGTGTCTCTTATTTCGCAGTGTATAATAACTTTAAATATCAAAATGCAGACTACTGCTAACTGAGTGCGGTTTCGGCCAGGCTGATAAATGTTTGCATTGCGCAAATTTATGACAGACGGCAAAAAGTTGCACTCGTATTTTGTGTGGCTCTCAGATATGACAAAATATCGCATATATATCCCAGCAAAAAGTTACAATATGCAGAGCAAGCCACGGCTTTCTCTCTCTGTGTGAGTTTGTGTGTGTGTGTGACTGAGTGTATGTGTGACTGTGGGGAAAGTTAGTTAAAATGTCAAACCGGGCAACTTGACATGCACCACCCGCACTCCCGCTCTCACTCTCTATCGCTCATACGCCGCGTGGGCTGCGAGCGTTTATTGCAAAAGTTTTTATTTAAATTCCACTTTGGCCTTGCTCACTGGTCACAAATTCAGTTGCAATTCCAGCAACGAGTTCAGTTCAAGAGTTTCTTTATTTCTTGCCTTCTTTCTATGCCACAAAAACTTGACTTGCGACTTGAGCAGCTTCGCTTCATTGAATAAGTTCATTTCGATGCTTGCATGGCAGCTTGTGGCTAGCCTGGCCTGTCTGTCACCTGTGGGGAAAAGTGGATTCGGGTCAGCGAGCTTCACTGTATGTATGTCTGTGTGACCCACAAAGCCAGCCCGGAAAATGTTTGCCAAATGCTGACCAATCAATTATTTAGACAGTTACTTTGCCGGCTAATAAAACCAATTTGGTTTCGTTATAAACTTGTTCACACACACAGACACACACACGCAGTAGAATCAATTAACAAGCAGGCAGCTCATCAATTATAGCATGTGTGTGTGTGTGTGTTGGTAAACTTTACGACTGAAGAGTCAATGCAATGTTGGCCAACAACAAATCGCAGTCGATTCAAAGCAATCAAGTTAATTAACGATTTTTGGATGGCCAACTAGTCGGCTACATAATTAATTAAGTTGAGCCAGGCAAAAAATCATGTGAGAGAGGGAGATGGAGAGAGCACTGCCAGCTCAGCAGTTTGCAATGCACACATACAGACACACTCACACACACAGACAGACACATGAGAGCTCTGCTAATTGCCTGCAGTGGCGCCTATGCCCGAAGGTGTCTATGCCCGCTGGCAACTTGCTGACTTTTGTTTACCTACGCCACTGTCTGTGGCTCATTATCATTATGATAATGATGTGAGTGCAGCATGACTTGAGCAGACAGTCCTGCTTATCGCACACACAAGCCCCCACTTTGATTAGAAATCAGTTTACCCCCCTCACCGTGACGGCACAGAAAACTAAACTAAACTAGGCAAGTTACGGTTTGTCCATGACGGCGGTCGTGACTTTTTGCCTGTGACACTTTGAGTGATGTTTGGCTAATTAACTACCACACACAATTGCGATAAGCAGGAAGGGAGGGAAAGAGAGAGGAGGAAGAGAGAGAGAGGGGAGAGAGAGAGTAAGACACACTTGGGTCGAGGCACTTCACCCTCAAGTCGCATGTATATTTAACGCGCTGTCACTTGCGCTGACAGCCAACACAGAAAGTGTTTCTAACAAAGTCCTCAGCACACACACACACTCCCACACACACTCGTACACACATATGCTTGCAGTATCGCACACTTAATTCATTTAACTCAAACATTTTCATTTATTTATCGCATTATTCTGCGCGTTGCTTTCTGTTTTCTTTTTTGGTTTTCTTTCCTTTTTTTTGGCGGCTAATGACTTCCTGCTTTTGCAGCAACGCGCACAGCTTCCGGCTCAGTTTACACATGTGTGTAGCTGACGTGTGTGTCTGTGTGTGTGTGTGCCTGTGTGTAGCCAACTGACACCCACATGTGGTGGCGGCTCATTGAATGTTTTTGGCATGTTGCCCGGCTCGACACCATTATTTCTGGTAACAAGATAATTGTATAATGAAATCCAAACAACACTTTGCCCCCTCCACTCCCCTTTCCTTTCCTCTCCTTCTCCTCTAGTTGTCTGCCAGGCATCCTTCTGCCTCAAGCACTTCAACTTGCCGGCACAACAATGAGTTGACGGCAAAGTTCGCTGCTTTTTGCCAACATTTCACACAAAGACAAAGACTTTTGTGTGTTGATGCTTCGCTTTGCTTTCTATATTTTCTCCCTCTCCCACTTTAATTCCTCTTTCTTCCTCTTTTCTCACTCTTTTCTCCCTCTTTTCTCCCTCTTTCTCCCTCTTTTGCTGCAGCGTTTGGTTGGTATTGCTGCTGATTGAGTGGTCATACCTCGTCTTCGGATAGGGGGTATATTAGAGTCCTAAGGCAATCAAGTTTAGGGTTGCCAGCAAGTTGAATGGATGAGGCCTTCAAAGTCATGAATATACCATGAGTAAATGTGAAAAACCTTTCATTTTATATGCTTAACTCTCAACTATGAAGTCTATATAATTTCTTAATAATCTAGTCAAATTTTCAAAGTATTTCGCACTCTATTCCATTTGAAGTAGGTGAGTACCTAAAGAAACAAACTTATAAGAAAGGTTATAAGAGGATTGGGGAAACCCAGAGAAAAACCCAATCAGAACGGTAGTGTTAGGTTAGTTGTTAGGGTTAAATGTTAATGAGTTAATGATGACAATTTTAATAGCTACTAGGGAACACTAAGAGTTTTACTTCAAACCACTCGAAATAAGGAAGGCTCTTTAGAGTTGTAAGTACTGCATATGAAGATGTATTAAACCTTTCATTTGGTATATAGTACAAAAGTCTTAAGCAAACTTATAGTAAATACTGTATATTATGTATTATATTATATAATATATAATTTACAATAAATCAACTTATATTTCCAGAGTATTTCCACTTCCAATCCACTACAAATTACTGCCAACTAATTCCGTTTCCTTAAGAGTGATTCCGTTTTCTTTTTTCTTATCTTCATCATCTTCTCACTTAATTTTTGTTCTGTTTTCGTCTTGTCATGCTCTGTTTCTTTTGCTTTTGCTTTCTGCTTTTGTTTGGTTTGTTTGCCGCCAGGCGAGTGACAATTGATTGACAGCAAAAGTTAATGGCTTAAGTACGCAGACGAAGGATCAGCAGAGTAGGAAAGAGAAGTTCCAACCATATAAGGAACTCTCAACTCAACTCAATCTGGGCACAACTTATTGAAACATTTCCACATTTTTGAGTATTGAAAAGTACAAACAAAATGTGCGCATATGTAAAGCTCTGCCACGCCCACATGCAAAGCCATTACTCCATTCACAATGGCAGCCATCAGTCAGGAAAGTACAATATATATACATATATAAAAGATGTTCACTCTACAGTTTGGAGTCTCTCTCTGCTCTTCATGGCAGGGCACAAAATAAAGACATAACGCAAACAAATGCGCCGACAAGGAGGGGAGAGAGTCGAGGGGAAAATGGTGGGGCTTTGCAAGGTAGCTTGACTGGCATTTGGAGTAGCTTTTAGTGCGTTCAAGCTGAAAAATATATAGAAAACAATAAACTGAAATTACAACAAAGGAGGAAGAGGGGAAGAGAGAGAAATATTGGCAAACAAAATGCTCATAAGCCATAAAGCATTTGCTGCCCCCTCAGCCCAAAAAAAGGAATGAAAATGTACAAACACAGACATGCACATGCTTGTTTGTGCATGCTAAAATTTGATGAGTAGTTATGTTTCATTTTACAGGCCCTGTTGAGTGTCTGCTGCTTCGTTATATTTTTAATATTACTATTTGCAGGAGGAGGTCTCCTTCTCTTGCTCCCTCTCTCTCTCTCTCTCCCTCTCTCTGTCTCTGTTTACTCTGCCTCTCCTTCTCTTGTGCCTGGCATTGATACGCCCAAGTTACCCGCAAACATTTTGCATGCGCCAATAAGCTGAGCTGTGTCTCAGTCTCTGTGGGGACACGTCGCTTTGTCTCCTTCTCCTCCTTCTGCTCCGCCTCCTTCTCCTTCTCCTGCTCGTCTCGCGCTGAGAATCGATGCAAGTAAATCCTTCAATTTCGCCTAGACATGCCAAGGCGCTTCCAAATCCAATTGTCGGAACGTAGCACAATAAAAAAAAAGCGCCATTGCAAACCAACGAAAGGGATTTGTTTGTGTGTCAGATATATATTTATATTTATATTTGTTTGCCAGCCTTTCTTTCTTTCCATCTTTCCTTCTTTTTTTGTGATATGCACAGAAAGAGTCAGCATTTTGTTATTTGCTTATTGATAGGCAGACTGCTGGGACAGAGACTGAGAGAGAGAGGCAGTGAGGCAGCTATTGAGACAGAGTCAGAGACAGTGACAGAGGCGCACTCCCTGTCGCATTGTGTTTGTTCGCCTTCCCTGCGCTGCCAAGTTGCCGGAGATATTACATAGTTTGATCCTTTGTCACATAAAAGTTAATGCCAGCAGCCACTTGAGTGTGTTTGTCGTCTGTTGCCAGGATTTGTGTCAAAATATTGGCAGCTATACAGCTCAGTCTCTCTCTCTCTCTCTCTCTGCATTGAGCAACATGGCGTATGTGCAACTTATGAAAGAAACAGTATCAATCACCTGCAACTGCTGCTGCTACTGCTGCACTACTTTGCCAGCTTATTGCTGACTTTAAGCCGCTTTCATTTGACAACTTGAGCTAATGAGCAGCCAGAGCTCGCTCAGGTATGCGCAGCACTCTGTCCAAGCAGTTGGGCCAATAAAACTTTTTCAATATGGAGCGCATTAAAAACCGAGTTGCGAAATTGCGAGACAAACTTTGACCGTGCACTGCGTGAACTGCAGCGACAAGTGTGAAGCAGACACACACACAGAACACACACACAGACAACACACAGACAACACACAGCACATTGGAGTGTACATCATGTGCAAGTACAAATTGCTGTTGAAAAGTTTTAAAAATGCATTTGAGAAGCATCTTGAGTTGGCAATCTGTTCAACGGGTTGACAGATTGATAAATGCATTACTCATACGACTAGTGGTAGCAAGTAGTAATTGTAGTGGCTGCTGCTACACACGTGATTAATGAGCCAGCTGCCGTTGACAAGCTGTAGAAGGCGTACCGCAATTTTGAATTACAGCCGGAAATGGAACTAGCTATTCAAGTGGCAATGTGATAAGTCATCAAGAGAATGCCAGGAGAGGTCTGCTGTGGCAGACAGTTGTCATTAATTCTGGTGAACAAGAGGAGGCACAGAAGGGACAGTAAGGCAGGCAGACAGCCCTGGCTGACCACAGGCAGCCTTGGCATTGCGAAGCGCATTTCATGACAATTTAACGCAACTGTGCAAAGTTTTCTATTTGCCAACAACAATGGACACGCCCCACGACGCGGCACACTCCGGCGCAGTCTGGCAAATAAATGTAATGAAAAAGCAGTCGAAAAACATCTACAGCACACAGCCAGCACAGCAGTGGAGCGTAATCGATGCGGCTCACATTAGGTTGCCCAAGCTGACCTGCTCCTTGTCCTAGCCAGCAGCATTTCGAGTGCGTCTTTAGAGTTGCCACTGCCCCTCTCTCCCTCTCTCCCTCCTTCTCTCTATCTCCCTCTTTTTATCGTGTGCTGCTTCGTTTATCATTTGTTGTTCACTTGTCGAAATTTTATTGCTGCAATCTTGTTTGTCGTCGTCAAAGGAGCTGCCTGGCTGCCCTGCTGGGGGACACTTCCAATGCTGGCCATTGGGTATATGAGTGTAAGTACACACACACACACACACACACGCAGACTGGCATATCAACTTGAGCAGGCAGTGGGATACTTGAGTCAGAGACATGGAACATTGTTGTTAAGGCTTCTATTGCTGCCAGGATATGCGTCTAATAAGCGTGAGTGCGTGCGTTGTAAGCGCATTACGTATACGCAATATAGAAAAAGGCTAGCTGTTGTTGGCTTCGTTGGCTTCTTTAAAGTTAACTGCAAATATTTCAGTTAAATTAGTTAGCTTTATCTTGAAGGGGGTGCAACAGAATTCAAGCGCGATAAGTGCAGTCATAAAACACAAGCTCACAATGAATGCAAACAGAGCGCGTAAGCAGCAAATAAACAGACCAACTAGCCAGTGTCTTAAAGCCAATCAACAGCAGAAGGAAGGTAGAAAGTAGGGAGAAAGCAGAAGAGAGCAGGGAGTAGGTAGGGGCAAGAGACGCAACTCAAACTCCTTTCAATTTAGGCAACTCACGCACTCGGCTGCGGCATTTATGACCCTCAGCAACAACTACATGTGTCAGCAGTGGCACAAGGCAATGAATTGTTTTTATGTGCTAATGTTGGACATACCCTCCACTCTCTCCCCTCCTCTCCTCCCCCCCTCCTCCCCAGCTTTCTCTACATATGTGTCGTCCTTGCCCCAAGTTGATTTGTTTGCATGCACAGCACGTAAAGTGATTTGATTTCAATTTTCCAGATTCAGAAGTGGTCAAGAAGTCTGTCTACTTTTATACATACGACGTACTATGTTTACTACACACACATACACTTCGAATGACTTGGCAACATTTGGCACAACGTTGCGTATAAGTAACGCTTGATTGTTTAATCGCAAGGAAAATCCGCCACTTGACTGCCTTGAGCGAATTTGAGACGAGTGTCAACATAAATTTCATTCATTCACTCAACCACAAAATTATTAATAAATACTTTAACAATTAGGTACTCTTTGTTTGTTTATGAAGCTTATTTACTCTCCTTATCAAGGTGTTTTTCCCGAAATGTACAAGAACAAGAACTATAAAAACTAAAGAATAACAGCTAAAAATATAATCATATCTCAGGGCAGCCAAAGGTGCAAGTGATAAGCAGAGCTCCGTAACGGGTTCATTGGTTTAATAAAGTATTATAATATTATCATATATTATATATACTAATAGTATAAGGCGCAAGTGATAAAGAGAGAGGAAGAGTCCGACTGTAAGATGCCCTACAAATATTTAAAGATAACTGTTACAATTGCACTAATATAGCATACCCGCAGGGGCAGACTACACCTGCGGGGCCACTAAGGTAACTGCTGTAACTTCTATGATTATTGTCTAATTACATTGAAATTTGGAGATTAGGTAGATAATACAGTCAGCTTAGTATATGTCAAAGTCACAAAGTTATATCTTTAGAATGTCGCTTACAATTCGACTTGAAAAATTAAATCATTGATTTGCTGAGGCGGTAGGCGTGGCAGAGAATATTTGAAATAAACTTGAACTGCGCATAGTAAACAGGCACCTTAATGCAAAAACTGGTGTCGCTGGCTTTAATAATAGTTGAGATACATGTGTTTACACAGACAGACAGACAGACAAACAGACAGATAGTTAGACAGACAGAACGACAGATAGAAAGACAGATAGAAAGACAAACTGAAAGACAGAGAGAAAGACAGACATACAGAAAGACAGTCACGTAGAGAACCATATCAATAGACGAGCAGACAGACAGACCTGGCTCAATTAACTCGCCTCTTGATTCGGAATATGTATACATTGTGAGGTCTGGCACGCCTTCTTCTGCCTGGGTTCAATACTTACATATAATATATAATATTATTATCATACCTAAAAATACCAGTTTATAATATTTATCAATTGCGATAAAGCAGAATTCCATAGAATTAAGTTAAGATAAAAAATGTATCCCCTTCTTATCGCAAATATTTTACATAAGCTGGCAAAGACTTGAAGATAGATTACACTGGGATTAAACTGAGTATAGTATTATAGATTGAGCAGTTATGGGGATTTTGAAATTCCCACAATCGATTGGCGTCATAAATAGCAATCAGTTCAAGTTCCGCCGTCTGCCCAGTCTTCATTCTCAAGTGCGTTTAATTGCCGCCTCGGTTTGGTGCTGCACAATCTCGACGATTCGATACGATCTCAAAAGGAATACGGAGATATAGGCGACAATTTGTTTTTGGCACGAGTCAACCGTCGAGTTGCAAAGGCAAAGACAAAAGGGTGACTACAAAAGTCACATTGATCCTAGGGGGAAGCGTCTGAAAAGCTTTCACTGATAGCAGCTCAGAAGTTGAGCGAAACTCTGATAAGAACTCGAATATAAAAGGCTGTCGTGGTCAGTGGGAAATCATTCGTTATACGGTAAACGATCAACATGAAAGTGCTCGTAGTTCTTGCTCTGGCTATTGCCTCCGTCTCCGCTGGCGTCATGCCACAGGGTGGTCCCATCCAGCCCCGTTTCCTGCCCGCCTCCGTCTCCATTGAGGGTCGCATTACCAACGGCCTGACCGCCTCAGAGGGTCAGTTCCCCTACCAGGTGGGACTAAGCTTTGCCAGCTCCAGCGGCAGCTGGTGGTGCGGTGGCTCCATCATTGACAACCAGTGGGTGCTGACTGCTGCTCACTGCACCAGCGGGTAAGTGACTGATCCTCTCAAGCCCAACCAACAAACGACTCTAATGATGCTCTACCCCCCCCTTCCCAGTGCTTCTGCTGTGACCATCTACTACGGTGCCACCATCCGCACCAGCGCCAAGCTCACCCAGACCGTTGCCAGCTCCAACTTTGTGCAGCACGCCAGCTACAACTCGGTCATCCTGAACAACGACATCTCTCTGATCAAGACTCCCTCGGTCACCTTCACCTCGTACATCAACAAGGTTCAGCTGCCCGCTATTGCCAGCAGCTACTCCACCTATGCCGGCCAGAAGGCCATCGCCTCCGGCTGGGGCAAGACCTCTGATGCCGCCTCCTCTGTTGCCAACACTCTGCAGTACGAGACTTTCGATGTTGTCTCCGTTTCCACCTGCCAGTCCACCTACGGCTCCCTGATCGCCTCCAGCCGCGTCATCTGCATTGCCACCCCCAACAAGACCTCCACCTGCAACGGCGACTCTGGCGGCCCATTGGTTCTGGTCAGCGACGGCAAGCTCATTGGTGTCACCTCGTTCGTCTCCAGCGCTGGCTGCGAGTCTGGTGCCCCTGCTGGCTTCACCCGTGTGACCAGCTACCTCGACTGGATCAAGACCAACTCTGGCGTTTCCTACTAAATGCTCTAGCAGTTCGTTTCATTCTTGAAATCACGATTAATAAAATGCAATAATCCAAAAATAATAACCTAACTGACGTTGTTTATTTAATTATCAAGTTCCGTTAACGTTTAGAAATACTTTGAAACGACCTTCATACATTGAAACCTCTTGAAAACTGCACTTTCCTTTGTGTATTCAACGTTTTTTTGGAAATTTCGTATTCGAAACAGCTTGGATTTTGTTGCTCATAATGTTGATGAGTTGCTTAAACGAAGAAGAAAGGCTACCTTTGGCATGACGAAATTTATACACCCTTACAGGTACTTATTTCTTTCGATTGTACCAAAACTAGTTATATATAATGGTACAGAACTGAATGTAATTGTGTATATTCAATATAATGTTTCTAAGTTGAGTTATTTCTAAAATCAAAACTGGTCTTCATTCAAAAACCTTCATTTCGGCCGATTATTTCTATGGCAGCTATATGTTATAGTGATCCGATTTGAATAAACTGTTATATGCTTATTATATATATAAAAAACTCCGATGTAGTAAGTTAAGTTGCAATATATTGACAAATAACAAAAATTAGCCGATAGTTTGTATGGCAGCTATACGATATATCGCTACGATCGATCTCGTTCCGACTTATATACAGCGTGCAGCAATAATAAGCATTTGTGCCAAGTTTCATTAAGATAACTCTAAAACTGAAAGACTAGTTTGCATTTTAACTGGCGGACACGCGGATAAACGGACACACGGACAGAAGGATAGGGCTAGTTTGATTCCTCTGGTAATGCCGATTCAGAATATATATACTATAGGGTCGAAAATGTCTCCAAAGGTGCACTGCAAACTCCTGATCAAAATGAATATACACTCTACAAGGGAATATTATATTTTTTATGGTCAAAGCTAAGACCAATTGATATAAATGCAATTCTAAAAACTACTATACAAAATATATCTAGAAAAACAAAAGAATCATTAACAAAATTTCATTTTACACAAAAATCGCATGAGTTTTTGCAAAGTTATGAGTAAGAGAACGACAAGTATTGATCAAAAGAACACTACGCTGAAGAGTATGCTTTGAAAGTTAAGTTTCATAAGTTTTCTTCATACAAATCACTCTTTTGTCAGCCTAATAGTATACAGTGGGAGCTATAAACATACTCAAGAGCTACAAGTATGGTATATTCAAATTGGTCACATCTTACACAACAAAATAGTATATACAACTGTGACAAATAGGTTTGTAATTAATTCGTTGTGAAGAATCGACTGCCTTACGCTTCAAGTGTATTTATAAAAGATCTCGAACTAAACGATCAACAAAACTTCCTCAACTTTACAAAACATACAACACAAACTGTTCTACTAAAATGAATCGATTCGTAAGTAATACAATACAATCCAAATCAGTTTAAATATAAATCTTTCTCAACTTGCAGATCCTTATGGTAGTCTTTTCTCTTATATCCATCGTAGCAGCTAGACCTTCACCACAATTACAGGACCAAATTGGGGAAACATTCTACGTGCCATTGATAGGATATCCCGACCATATTCAGCCTATGTTTATCCCCGAATATAATAATATACAACCCCAAGGAGCACCATTGCAGGTCCAGCCACGTTTGGAAATTGTTACCAACAGTCCATTGTATGGCATGAAATTAACCGATAAATTTACAGTACCAGCTTACGACCTAAGCCAACCCAAGCTGTCACGCGTATTATTTTCTAAACCACCTTACAACACAAGGTCGCCTGAAATATTTACTGTGCCATCTTACGATTGTTAGACTTCCCAATACAAGTCAAAATATGATTTTCAAATCGAAAAAATTGTTCATTCTGCAAAAATAAAAGTAAAATCAAAGTATTCCTGACTTACCATGATTCCTTATTAAAATATCTCGTGTATAACTGAAAAGATTAAAATATATATGAATATGTAAGTTATATTTGTACATTTGCAGATGATTTAGCTAATATACACAATTATTGAAACTTAAAGGCAAATCTTAGGTTACGGTTTGGAAAAAAGTTTTCCTTTCTTATATTTCGTAGATCTTTCATCATTCTGCTACACTGTTCAAATACAAAACCAATTTTAGGCTCTGATACTTGACATTAATTATATTTATTATTATAAATGTGAAATTATTATATAAAATTTACGATTTGTTTGCTATTTAGCTTATCAATTTTGTTGATTTTTTCATAAGTACTTGAATTATAGAAACCGTATATATTCTATCATATCTTGGCATCAGTTGTGCCGCAGATAAGACAATCATTTGCAGTTTGGCATTTCATTCATTATACCCTGCGACCATTGAAAATGGTCAAAAAAGGGTATACTAACTTTGTGCAAATGTATGTAACAGGCAGAAGGAGGCGTATCCCACTGTCGCGTGCTGCGCGACTGTTGCTTTTCTTACTGGCTGATCAGCTTCGATTGTCATTTCGCTCGTAAGCATGGCATTAGGGTGAAACTTTTCTGCATAGAATAATTATTTATATTCTATAGCTTTCAATTGTGAATACCCAAATGGGGAATGGGGGATATATAATCCAACGATACTAACAATACCCATTCCTATACAGTAGAAACTTGTTCTTATCGAACGAGCGCCGTCTGCCAGCCAAGACTTGAGCCTTATCTGTGCTGAGCTGATACAATCTCAAGCACACTGACAGATATAGAATGTGTTTTGGCCAGTGCGCACAGCTTTAGTTATAGATAGATTAATTGGTTGACGAAGAGGAATCAGAAGAAATCGAATAAACTAACAACAATGAGAAAAAACGAGTGATAAGGTACTTAGGGTTTGAGTATATAAGCGACAACAGGGATCGATGAAAAATCATTCGTTCAACGATCAACATGAAGGTGCTCGTAGTTCTTGCTCTGGCTTTAGCCTGTGTCTCCGCTGGCGTCGTGCCACAAGGTGCCCCCCGTGCATCCTCGTGATCTGCCCGCCGTGGCCACCATTGAGGGTCGCATCACCAACGGCAAGACCGCCTCCGAAGGTCAGTTCCCCTACCAGGTGGGACTTAGCTTCAGCAGCTCCGGTGGTGGTTGGTGGTGCGGTGGCTCCATCATTGGCAACCAGTGGGTGTTGACTGCTGCTCACTGCACCAGCGGGTAAGTGGCTATTATATCGGACATCCACACTACAGATTGGCTAACCCACCTGACTCTTTCTACAGTGCCTCTTCCGTGACCATCTTCTACGGCTCCACCAACCGCAACAGCGCCAGGCTAACGCTGACCATCGGCAGCTCTGGCTTCCAGCAGCACACCAGCTACAACTCAGGCACCCTTGCCAACGATATCTCCCTGATCAAGACCTCCTCGGTCAGCTTCACCTCGTACATCAACAAGGTTCAGCTGCCCGCTGTTGCCAGCAGCTACTCCACCTATGCCGGCCAGAAGGCCATCGCCTCCGGCTGGGGCAAGACCTCTGATTCGGCTTCCGGTGTGACCAACACCCTGATGTACCAGACTTTCGATGTCATCTCTGTGGCCACCTGCCAGTCCACCTATGGCTCTGCTGTTGCCTCCAGCAAGGTCATCTGCATTGCCACCCCCAACAAGAGCTCCACCTGCAGCGGCGACTCTGGCGGCCCATTGGTTCTGGTCAGCGACGGCAAGCTCATTGGTGTCACCTCGTTCGTCTCCAGCTCTGGCTGCCAATCTGGCGCACCCGCTGGCTTCACCCGTGTGACCAGCTACCTCGACTGGATCAAGACCAAGACCGGCATTTCCTACTAAACGCACTTTCTATGCAGTTGTTGAATAGATTCACTCTGAATAAATTGAAAAATTAAAAACAAAATACATGTAGCAAAGCTTTTTTCAATGGATCAACAACCTTATCAATACATAAACTTATTTTTTTTTTTTATTATATTATATTTTTATTTATTATATTTTTATTAAGTGAAGAATCCATACAGCATAATATTGTATCTGAACATCACAGGGTGGGGAAATATTCTTAAGAATTACCAAACACTATATCAAATTGAGTGAAGTAGGAACATTGTCGCGGCAACGCCTTGTCGATTGAAAAACCATGCCCTCTCCCGGTATTCGAACCCGGAACCCCTGTATAATAGTCAAACGCCGTGACGACTTATCAACAGGGGTCAGCAATACATAAACTGATAAATAATAAGAAATGAATACCAAGCCCAAAGCCAAAAAGTATGCTACAAGAACCACCCAGAAGCTAACTGCTTAGGTATACCAACTTGGTGATCGAATTTGTAAAAAATTATTATAATTTGGGGTAAAATGCACTGCGACCTTGCAGATCAACTGTATCGTACCTTCTGCCGAGCTTCGAGCTCCCTATCCAGTCGAGTTATTCTAAGGAAATCCGTAATTTTGCCTGGACTGGACCTTATCTTAGTTAATATAATACAAGAAGGTGTTTGCCTAATGACACACTTCTTTTAAGTGCCATGGCCAGATATACTGTACGTAAGTACTCCAGTGCTCCGAAATCTAACTCGCAAAAGCTGCATAGTCCTTTACTCCCTATTCCTTGTTTGTTAACGTGTGCCTACAATGACGTGTAAGTTACTGCGTAGGCATTTTCATTGGGTTCAGTTTAATTAGCAGCTTAAACCCTTTAAACCTTTTAGCAGCCTAAAAGGTACCTTGATTGCCTCAAGCCTGTTGTTCATTCCCAGTCTAAGACTCGGATCTCTGCCTCCTCTGATCTCAAGTACTTCCTGATAGTGTATCCAACTAAAACGTAAACAGCACTGAGCCTATCATTGTATACTCATGATATGCTTTCGCTAGTGTGGCAGCCTCCTTACTTCCTGGTTTGCTAGTAAGTCCCCGGTATCTATTGTAGGTATCATTCTATAACCTTGTCAGCCCAACCTTTCCTCCTTTACACTCCCGCTTCATAACACAACCTTTACTTTATATGTTCTTTATTTCATTGAAGCTTTTGTTCCTCTAGTAAGAGATGCCAGTGTTGTCGCGTATCCAGTCCAAGTAGCTCGTGACACGCACCATTCCCTTGGGAGCTCCGGAGAGGCAGCCAGCTGAGGAGCCGAACGACACAATTCCCACCTGGTAGTTGTAGTCGTGCAGGACCAAGGGACCACCAGAGTCACCGCTGCAGGTACCCCTCTTTTCGGGTGTGGGAATGCAAATGAGTTCATTGCCAAAGCTACCGTAGTGGTTTTGGCACTCGGAATTCGGTCCAATCTGAACATCGACACAGTTCAAGTACTCAGTAACGCCACCATCATCCGAAGTCTTGCCCCAACCGGAAACCAAAGCCCAGTATGTCTCATAGTTGTTGTTGTCGCCCAGCGAAGGCAGACGGACACGATCCACCAGGGACCAGAAGTCAACATGAGGTGTACGAATCAGCGAGATGTCTCCGGAGCCATGTTCGATAAAGTTGGCCCTGCCAACGGTGTGGGTGAACTGTCCTTGAAGACGCCACGTTGAACCATAGTAGATGGTCACAGACTCCATGCCGCTTGTGCAGTGCTTGGCAGTCATAACCCACTCGTTGCCAATGATCGAACCACCGCACCAGGTGCCACCGCCGTTCTTGCTGAAGCCCAAGCCAACAATGTAGGGTACTTTGCCCTCATAGGCTGGATATCCATTGGTAATGCGTCCTTCGATCGATTGACCCACCGGAACATCCTTCCAGAACACACGCTCCTCAACAGCGGCTGCCGTTGCAATGACAGCAAGTAACACCACAAATACCTTCATGTTGACCAAATACTGAAACTTAATAACAATTTACACTTTACGCAATGCTTATATACCTTTTCGATAATGCAAATCGACGATAAAGCTAAGCTATAATTTACAACAGGAATTGCATTTTATTCGACTGATTAGCCAGATGAAAGTCTCGTAAATCATTGCTTGATAGCTACATATCTATAGTTTGATTATAATTACGATTATTTACACAGGAAGCTCATTATTTTTCGCTTGAGATAAGATTAATGTTTCTCGTGCTATGGTCAACATCATGTTTGTTCACCTCAATTGAAATTTACTAAAAAATCCCAAAAACAACTTCAAAATGCATAGAGCCTAGCATGAACTTTTCATTTTAGCTTGACAATTTGAAAGTTAACATTAAATTATATAATATACACATAATGACAGTAATACGAAAATTGTTATTACATTTTGTTCTACTTAGGATAAATAAATTAATTCGTAATTTCTCCAGGCCTTGACTCAGAATCAAAGAAACAATCAATCACCAATAGAAAACTGAAATATAATCAAACGTTTACCACGATAAATTGGCTGTACCTAAGAAATTGACTGATCCTAAACTCAGCATCAAGCCAATTAATGCTTTTACAATATATAATAATAAAATATATATAATAATAAAATAATGAAAAACAACTTATCAATTGCTCATTTTAAGAAAGCAACTTTATATTTAGTAAGAAATGCCAGTATTGTCACGGATCCAGTCCAAGTGGTAGGTGACACGAGCAAATCCAGTTGGGCCTCCAGATTGGCAACCAGCAGCAGGACCAAAGTTGGTAACTCCGACCAGTTTGTTGCCGTTGTGTGTAACCAATGGGCCTCCAGAGTCACCACCGCAAGTAGACTTTCCATCGACAACGCGTGTACAGATGATCTTGTCCTGGACCCAGCCAGTGCCATAGTAGTTGGCGCACTCAGAATTGTGGATGATCTGCAGGTCGACGCACTGGAGCCAGTCGGGCAGTGGGCTACCATCGTAGGTACCTCCCCAGCCGCAGGCAACAGCCCAGTTCTCGTTGTAGTCGTTGTAACGGTCGTTGTAGCTGGGCAGCTCAACCTTGTTGACCATGTGCCAGAAGTCGATGTGGGGAATACGGATCAGAGCAATATCGGCAGAGTTGTGGTTGATGAAGTCGTTGCGGCCGACCCAGTGGGTGTACTGGGCGTTGGTGCGCCAGGTGGCACCGAAGTAGACGGTCACAGACTCGGCGCTGCCGGAGCAGTGCTCAGCAGTCACAACCCAGGTGTTGCCAATGATAGAACCACCGCACCACCAGCCACCGCCGTTGCCGCTGAAGCCCAGACCAACAGTGTAGGGAGCCTTTCCCTCGTACGCTGGGTAACCGTTGGTAATACGTCCTTGGACCCAGGATTTTGGCCGATCCTTAGGGTGGATTATGCCGTTGGATGGGGCAGCCGAGGTGGCGGCGATAGCCAAAGCCAGAAACGTAATGAATACCTTCATGTTGCTTAAACAACTTGCCTTAACTTTGGAGCACATTCCGCTTTTATACCAATCAATAAGTGGTTTATATTTAAATTATCTTGATAAATATTATAAATTATATTCGCTATCTTTACAACCTTGTGAAACGTACACTGTAAATCTGTGTATGAAAACAGTTAACACGATTGTACTGGAACTTTGCTGGTGGGTCAGACAAAGATTAGATACACCTGCTGGACAGTTGATGGAAGTTTCGATGACAGTACGAAAATCTTTATAAGAAAACAAGTGATTAATTTGCAGACTTTAGACTTATTTTGAGCAAACTAATGAACATTTTGCATGTTGATTTTAATTATTAAGCAGAGAAGAATTTATATACTCAGTACATATACTTTGTTGGGTCAAAGAACTCTTCTTCTAGCTTTTGCATACATTTGAGGTTGACACAAAATGATACTAGCCTACTTATCAGAATAAAAACAATTCATGAATCACCCAAAGAAAAGCAGTACTGAAATATAATCAATATCATAATATTCAGTCTGTTAAGATTCAATCTTGACTGCCAAACACATCCCTATAAATCGAAAATATAAGCATATCAAATAAAAACCCTAACCTCCGAAGTATAAGAAAGCAATCAGCTTTATGCCTCATTACATAATTATTATTATATTTACAAAAACAATTCTTAGTTGTTTATTATGGAAAGTTTGTTTTAGTAAGAAATGCCAGTATGTTCTTTGATCCAGTCCAAGTGGTAGGTGACACGAGCGAAGCCAGATGGGCCACCAGATTGGCAACCAGCGTCGGGTACAAAGTTGGTTACACCCACCAGTTTGTTGGTATCATGTGTAACCAAAGGACCACCAGAGTCACCAAAGCAAGTGGCCTTGCCGTCGGTGACGCGAGTACAGATGACCTTATCCTGGACCAAGTCAGTACCGTAGTAGTTGGCACACTCAGAGTTCTCGATGATCTGCAAGTCAACGCACTTCATCCAGTCGGGTTGCCTGCCTTCCTCAGTCTGACCCCAACCGCAGGCAACAGCCCAATCCTCGTTGTAGTTGTTGTAACGGTCATTGTAGCTTGGCAGCTCAACCTTGTCGACCATGCTATAGAAGTCCACGTGGGGGATGCGGATCAGAGCAATATCGGCAGAAGTGTGAAGAATGAAGTCGTTGCGACTGACAAAGTGGGTGAACTGAGCGTTGAAGTGCCACGTGGCACCGAAGTAGACAGTCAGCTGCTCAGCGGTGCCAGCGCAGTGCTCAGCAGTCAGAACCCAGGTGTGATCAATGATGGAACCACCGCACCACCAGGCGCCGCCGTTGCCGGTGAACTCAAGACCAACGGTGTAGGGTGCCTCGCCCTCAGTCGCTGGTCGGCCATTGGTAATGCGGCCTGTGATGGAGGACTTTGGCAGATCCTTGGGGTGGATCACGGCGTTGGTGGGGGCAGCTGAGGCAGCAGCAACAGCCAATGCCAGGAACGTAATGAATACCTTCATGGTGGTCAAACAACTTGTGAATTGTTTAGAGTTAACACCGCTTTTATAGTATCAATAAGTGGGTTCTATTTAAATTATCTTGATATATATATAATATAAATTATATATGCTATCTTTACAACCTAGTAACACTTGAATCATTAATCTGTGTTTTATAAAGCTTAATTAGATTGCACTAGAACTTTGCTGGTGGGCAAGACAAAGGTTCTATACACTTTCCAATTACAATACCAACATCTTGTTTCTTGTTTCAATTTACGGACTTTAAACACATCTTAACAATAACCATCTACACTTTGTAAGTTGATAAGTTTTATGTTCAACATAATACTGGTGTCTAGAATAAGGGTATTAGCAGGTGGTGTAGGGTGCTTAAATGTTTCTTGTTATCTGCAACAATAACTAACATCAGATGATAAGAAATCAGAGAGAGTTCTCAGGTTTTTGCATAGAAGAAATCAAGAAATGTGAAAAAAAAAACTTGTTCAAAGTCTAATAATAGGGATACTGTCACTAAATTGAGAAGTCCAAGCTGTAACATCTAGGTTCTTAAACGGAAGAGCAGACAGGTAAACAGACATGGCATTATCTACTCAGTAATTGATGGCACAAAACTTTAATAAACATCTACCCCTTGAGTGGTAATATAAATATCCTCATTATGCATCAATATTGTCTCATGAAACAATAAAATATGCCTGTGAAGCAAAACAAATAATCAGTCCCCTACAGAAACCTAATACTGAAATCTTAGCAAACGTTCACAAAACCCAACAGTAGCTATTGCTTAGTAGTTAACTGAAACTTTCAACACATCTTCTTCAGATCAAAGGTATAAATACATCAAAGGCAAACCACTTTAATATCATTCTTGTAGATCTAAACCTAACCTCCAATGTATTACATTTAAACAATTCTTGGTTTTTTTAAAGGTCTTTTGTTATTGAAATTTCTGTTTAGTAAGAAATGCCAGTGTTGTCACGGATCCAGTCCAAGTGGTAGGTGATACGAGCGAAACCAGATGGGCCACCAGATTGGCAACCAGCAGCGGGCACGAAGTTGGTTACTCCGACCAGTTTGTTGCCGTTGTGGGAGACCAATGGGCCACCAGAGTCACCCTGGCATGTGCCCTTACCGTCAGTGACGCGAGTGCAGATGATCTTGTCTTGGATCAAGCCAGTGCCGTAGTAGTTGGCGCACTCAGAGTTGTGGATGATCTGCAGGTCGACGCACTGGAGCCAGTCGGGCAGTGGGCTACCATCGTAGGTACCTCCCCAGCCGCAGGCAACAGCCCAGTTCTCGTTGTAGTCGTTGTAACGGTCGTTGTAGCTGGGCAGCTCAACCTTGTTGACCATGTGCCAGAAGTCGATGTGGGGAATACGGATCAGAGCAATATCGGCAGAGTTGTGGTTGATGAAGTCGTTGCGGCCGACCCAGTGGGTGTACTGGGCGTTGGTGCGCCAGGTGGCACCGAAGTAGACGGTCACAGACTCGGCGCTGCCGGAGCAGTGCTCAGCAGTCACAACCCAGGTGTTGCCAATGATAGAACCACCGCACCACCAGCCACCACCGTTGCCGCTGAAGCCCAGACCAACGGTGTAGGGGGCCTTGCCCTCATACGCTGGGTAGCCGTTGGTGATACGGCCAGTGATGGAGGATTTTGGCAGATCCTTGGGGTGGATCATGCCGTTGGATGGGGCAGCCGAGGCAGCGGCAACAGCCAAAGCCAGGAATGTAATGAATACCTTCATGTTGCTCAGACAACTTGTGGATTCTTCGGAAAAATTACCGCTTTTATAGTAATCAATAAGTGGGTTCTATTTAAATTATCTTGAAATATAATATAAATTATATACGCTATCTTTACAACCTAGTAAAACTAGAATCGTAAATCTGTGTTCAGTTTGCACTAGAACTATGATAATGGGTTAGAGAAAGATTAGATAGATACACTTGCCAATATGTGAATGGAAATCAGATCGATGACAATATGAAAATCTTTTTCAAGGAAAGAAGTTATAAATTTACAGACTTTGGACTTGTCCTAACCAAATCATGTCGACATTGTAAGTTTTACAATCAAGAGTCTTTCATTCATTCTAAAGTAAGGGTATTATAAAGATGTGTCTGGTTCTTCTATATTTTGTTATCAGTAACAATAACGGAAATGAAATGATAACCGGTCGGGGAAGGTTCTCAAGTTTTTAGATAGAAGAAATGAGAGATCAATAAATTAAATTAACTTCAGTAATTCTTAATATAAATAAGGCTTTCTATTTGTTTGCTTTCTCTTTTTGAATTTCATGCTCTCCTTGTCTATGTAAAACTGTTTGTCTCACTTTGCTTATATCCCTTTCCATCTCTCTCTATAAGTCTCTTGAGAAAGCTTGCTCTCTTTTAATTTTTAACTAAGTCCGACTGAGTTCTCTCTTGATAAAACAAATAACTCTTAAGACCCTCGAATATGTTGGAAGTTTAATGATGATTATAAACATTAGAAATACACCTCATAAATATTAGATTTGTTTGTTTACAAGTTATTACTAGACAGTATCATATTGTGTCATATTTGACACAGTACAGTGAAACCCCTGGTAAAACATTCTAAAGTGAAACACAAAGTATCTTCGATAAATGTTCTTTTTATTAATGAAGGAAAGTGCAGAATTTAACCTTTAGTAGTAAGCAACTCCAGTAATATCACGAATCCAGTCCAAGTGGTAGGTGATGCGCTGGAACCCAGAGGGGTGACCAGACTGGCAGCCAGCACCGGATACCCAGTTGGTCACACCAATCAGCTTCTTGCCGTCGTGAGAGACCAGAGGACCACCAGAGTCGCCGCTGCAAGTTGATTTGCCCTCGGGAGTTCGCACACAAATAATGTTGTCGCGCACAGTATTAGAGCCATAAGTCTGCTGGCATTCGGAGTTGGACATGACCTGCAAGTCAACACACTGCATCCAGTCGGGAAGACCACTGTTATCGTGGGTCTTTCCCCAGCCGCAAGCAAAAGACCACCAGTTGTTGTAGTCATTGTATCGCTCGTTGTATCTGGGCAGCTCAACCTTGTTAACCATATGCCAGAAGTCCACATGAGGAATGCGGATCAGAGCGATGTCGTCGTAGTCGTGGTTGATAATGTCATGACCACCAACCCAATGGGTGAACTGGGCATTGGTGCGATGAGTGGCACCAAAGTGCACAATGACATGATCGATGCCTCTAGTGCAGTGCTCAGCAGTAATAACCCATGTGTTACTAATGATGGATCCACCGCACCACGAATAGCCTCCGTTCTTCACCAGACTCAGACCAACTGTGTAGGGAGCCAAACCCTCATAGGCTGGGTAGCCATTGGTAATTCTGCCCTCGACCCTGTTGATCTCTGGCAAGTCTTTGGGGTGAACTGTAGCCTCAGGAGGTGCCGCAGAGGCAACAGCAACGGCCAACGCCAAAAATGTTACGAACAGTTTCATTATTAATGCACAACCATGCTTTAGCACAATCCTGATGAGCTTTTATATTATTTCGTCTACTGAATTTCGAATTCCTAATATACGACATTGTACGCACTACGCACTGCACAAACGATAATCAATGTGACGTGGCCTTACTAAACTATCAAATAACAATCAGAAAGACTACGAAATACCCTATACGAAACATGATGATTTCTAAAATCAGAAATACCTATTTTACGCTGTTGAAACAGTTAATTGAACTTTGTAAACTGATGCAGAATAAATGGGGTCTTAATATATTTTTCAAACACTAACTTTCTTTACAAACTACTTCAACCACCTTATCCTAAGCACTTTATATAAACAGACTGCAATCATATAATTCAAGATCAGATAAGGATGTTTGTATTTTTAAAAGAAAGCAATTCAATGCGAATGCCAAAATCACAATTATCTGTGAGAGTTTTATTGCACAAAAGAAAGATTTATAAGACTCTCAGAAATCAGATAAGACAAGAATACACGTATTTTCCAATGAGGCTCGCAAGTATAAAAAGTCTTGGATCACCTCAGTGAAGCACAAGTTGCTCACACAACATGAAGGTGTTCTTAACTATTCTGGCTCTGGCTGTTGCCTCCGCTTCTGCCTTCGAGGAGGTAGTCCACCCCAAGGACCTCACCAAGGTCAGCAAGATCAGCAGCCGTATCACCAACGGCTACCCAGCCTACGAGGGCAAGGCTCCCTACACCGTCGGTCTCGGCTTCAGCGGTGGCTGGTGGTGCGGTGGTTCCATCATTGGAAACACCTGGGTCCTGACTGCCAAGCACTGCACTGGTAGTGATGTGACTGTCTACTTCGGAGCTACCTGGCGCACCAACGCCCAGTACACCCACTGGGTCGGACAGAACAACATCATCAACCACTGGGTCGATGACATCGCTCTGATCCGCATCCCACATGTCGACTTCTGGCACATGGTCAACAAGGTTGAGATCCCCAGCTACAACGACCGTTACAACGACTACAACAGCCAATGGGCTGTTGCCTGCGGATGGGGAGGTACCTACGATGGTAGCCCATTGCCCGACTGGCTCCAGTGCGTCGACTTGCAGGTCATCTCCAACGACGAGTGCAAGCGTACTTACGGCGATGTGACTGTCAACACCAACATCATCTGTGTCAGCACTCCCAACGGCAAGTCCACCTGCGGTGGTGACTCTGGTGGCCCACTGGTCTCCCACAACGGCAACAAACTGATCGGTGTCACCAACTGGGTATCCGCTGCCGGTTGCCAATCTGGCCACCCCTCTGGCTTCCAGCGTGTCACCCACCACCTGGACTGGATCCGCGACAACACCGGCATTTCATACTAAAAATCTTAGATTTCAGTTATGATATAAATAAAGCATTTAAAACGAAAGCGTACGACTCATTGTTTCTTAGGTAAATCTTCATATGGTTGAGGTTCAAATATAATAAGGTTTATTTTTATACCCTTTGTCCATTGAAAATGGTCAAAAAAGAGTATACTAACTTCGTGCAAAGGTATGTAACAGGCATAAGGAAGCATGACAGATGCCACAAAGTATATACCCAGTCGTTCTAGGGGTGTCGATAAGCCATACATAAACTACTTATTCGACTACTCCATACATGGGTAGTTACCCTATTTCACCCTTTAGTAAACGAACACCGAACCACTAAGTGTCAATCGAATTTTAACGCCTTCTTTTCGTCGCTTTCTCGAGTAAGTTTAGCAATATTTAAACAACATACCCGACTACTCCCTACAGGGGTAGTTACCCTAGTTACCCTAAGGTAAGCGAACGCAGAACCACAAAGTATCAACGAAGTTGAACGAACGCCTACTTTTAGTCGCTTTTTTCGTGTTCAATTTCTCACTATATTTTCGATAATGTTCATTTTTGTCTTAGTTGGCTTTGACAATTACAAAAATACTAACAATACAGTCAGGTGCTTACTGTATAAGGCCATGGATTATCATATTATACCGTAATAAAAATTTTAACGGTATGGAATCGCCGCCCGAATTTGATTAGAATTAAATAAATAAAAAAAATAAAATAAAATAAAATAATAAATAATTAATAAATGAAAATTCGCACCCGCCTCAACCGGGAGTTGAACACACGCAATCTCTCACAGCCGTCCGCCACTCTAACCACTCGGCCATTGCCTCACTTTTTGGCCTATCGGCAAAGCTGCATTGTCAACCAATTTTGTTACCATACAATGCAAATAAAAAGTTTCAAATGCTGTGTGTCTGACGCTAGATTTGAACTTCGGTATGCTTGCTTAAATTATGTCTGCTTAAGTATACATGTTCAAAGTGAGTTTAATTCGTATCATATCTCACTTATTAAAAGTCCGATTTAAATGAAATTTTCACATAACGCCCGTGGCAAAGTATTTGTCATGTAGGATATACAACTTTGGTTGTTGAACTAATATTGTAGTTTTTAAATAGTTATTACTGATTTACAGAGGCGGGAAGGGGCGTGTCCAAATGTTAAAAAAAACTTTGAGACACTGCAATATATACGTATGTTGTCGCAAAATTGGATGACTCTAGCTCTTATAGTTTCTGAGATCCAGTTGTTCATACAGACAGACAGACGGACAGACAGACATGGCTCAATCGACTCGGCTACTGATACTGATTCAGAATATATATAGTTTATGGGGTCGGAGATGCCTCCTTCGGCCTGTTACGCACATTTCCGTTCCGACAAACACAATAGACCATGCATTTTTTTAAAATCCACGGGCTAAAAACAATTGTCATGCTGAAATTGTTTTGTTTTGTTAATTTTTTTTTGGCTAATATAATCTGAAGAACTGTGATGAATTTCTTAGCCAATTAATAGGCGAATTGAAAAAAAAAAACCATAAGCTGGAGCTGAGACCGACGAAAAGTGTATCAAAATGGAACTTAGAGCCAAAGATTGTGATAACCCAGCCAGAGCCAACAAAACTGAAAGTGGGATGTTATAAACTGACGATGACTTAAAAAATAGAAAATATGGATAATCCGGCTGTTTCGAACGACAGACGTTGGATGGCGCTGACGATATATCACACACAGCACACAGCTCATCTGGCAGCGCCATCTGCCGGCAGTGTATAACTTCTTGCAGAATTTTATAATAAAAAAAAAATATATTTAATATATATATCATTATTTAAATGCATTTTATCTATGGGTACTCTTCCCACCCACCTATTCATGGGTATATAGATAAGTACTCTAGTCATGGGTACTCTTTTAACCTACCCATTCAGGGGTACCTTCAAAAGTACTCTTATTGTAGGTACTTCTTTCACTAGCCAATTCATGGGACCTAAATAAGTACTCTAAACAGGGGTAGTCAGTTGTAGTAGCTACATAAGTACTCCTAGCATGGGTACCCTATTCTCTACATACTGGTAAACGATGTGGTGGCGATTGACACTATTTGCGGACATTTCATACAAAAAACGAAATGATAAAATACATTGCTTAGGGTGTGTAAAGTAAGTAGCGGTAGTCCCTTAGTAAGTACTTATTTCACCAGCTACGAACAAGTGGCCAGTAATATAGGGTATTTTCTTGGTCAGGATCATTATCCGAGTCGATTGAGCTATGTATGTCTGTCTGTCTGTGTGAGCACCCAGATCTCAGCTATTATTAACTAGAGATACCAAATTTGGCATGAAGAGGTGCAATGCTAGTTGTGCTGTAGCTTGGATCGAAGACCTTGAGCGGCTGAGTTTAGCTGTATCATCTGCAAATGTAGATACCGTTCGGCGTCTATTTGTTGGAATACCGACTGTGTGAATAAGGTGTAGAGTTGGCCTACGACTTATTCATTTATTCATTTATTTCGATCACTGATACTCAAATTCCTAATATACGACATTGCAGAAGTCTACCCAATAACACCTTCAAACCCTTACGTTCAATCATATAATGCATATATGTACGTGCAATTATAATCAATAGGGCGAGCTAATAGTAAACTATACAAAGAGCAAGTTACGCAACACCCTATGCGGAACTTGATTTTGAATTGATAATCACCTCTTGCCTTGGATGAAAGTAAATTGATCTTTCGATAATGATATAAGGATGATTTCAAAAAAGTAAGCAACTTTTAATGTATGACTAAATCACAATTATCTATGAGAGTTTTACTGCACACAAGAAAGATTTATGGCACTTTTGAAAATCAGATAAGATTCAAATGAACATATTTTCCGCAGGCACTCGCAGGTATAAAAGGTCTTGGAACCCCTCAGTGAAACACAAGTTGCTCACACAACATGAAGGTGTTCTTAACTATTCTGGCTCTGGCTGTAGCCTCCGCATCTGCTTTCGAAGAGGCGGTCCACCCCAAGGACCTCCCCAAGGGCATCAGCAGTCGTATTACCAACGGCTACCCAGCCTACGAGGGCAAGGCTCCCTACACCGTCGGTCTCGGCTTCAGCGGTGGCTGGTGGTGCGGTGGTTCCATCATTGGAAACACCTGGGTCTTGACTGCTAGTCACTGCACTGGTAGTGATGTGACTGTCTATTTCGGAGCTACCTGGCGCACCAACGCCCAGTTCACCCACTGGGTCAGCCAGAGCAACATCATCAACCACTGGGTGGATGACATCGCTCTGATCCGCATCCCACATGTCGACTTCTGGCACATGGTCAACAAGGTTGAGATCCCCAGCTACAACGACCGTTACAACGACTACAACAACCAATGGGCTGTTGCCTGCGGTTGGGGTGGTACCTACGATGGTAGCCCACTGCCCGACTGGCTCCAGTGCGTCGATCTTCAGGTTATCTCCAACGACGAGTGCAAGCGTACTTACGGCGATGTGACTGTCAACACCAACATCATCTGTGTCAGAACTCCCGATGGCAAGTCCACCTGCGGTGGTGACTCTGGTGGCCCACTGGTCTCCCACAACGGCAACAAACTGATCGGTGTCACCAACTTTGGGTCGGGTGCTGGCTGCCAATCTGGCCACCCCGCTGGCTTCCAGCGTGTCACCCACCACCTGGACTGGATCCGCGACAACACCGGCATTTCATACTAAAAATCTTAGATTTCAGTTATGATATAAATAAAGCATTTAAAACGAATATATCAGACGTTTTTTAATTGATTTTTATATTGTAATTGGCTTATGTCGAAAAAGATAGAGTCAGTATATCCATTGAATTCTTTAAATTGAATTTTTGACATCTAGGTTTGGCTCTTTTTATGTAGGACACAACACTCTACCACGGAAAGCCCAGAGCGGAGGCGATCATACAGCATACATGCTTTAAAATACCATATATCATGTTTTTGAAAACAGTACATTCTACTTATTGTTCTTATGCATTTATAATAGTAATCCTTTTTTAATTTTATTCAAAATTATATGATTGATATATCATTCTGATGATGCTGGTTTACCGTTAAGATAAAAAAATAAAATAAGAAGCAAATGGGTGAGCTATCAAAAAAATGATAGAACCCATAATAATTATTTAATAATATGCACAGCAACAGAAAACCGATCAGCTCGTCTGTTTGTATTAATGCACCGATCTCGACAACTATAAATTTAAGGTACAAACAACATAGCATAAGGATTTCTTTAAACACTTCACATGCTGCTCTTACGTGCACAACAGCTTATAAATATGTTATGCTCATACTAAACAATACAATTATAAAGCTCACTGACTAAGAAATCCCCTGTACGGAAATTGACTTCCAATTCATATATTTATTTAATGAAATTTCAAGCTGATTTGTTGATACTGATATTAGAATGATTTTAATAAGTAAGTAATTTAGAATAAATGCCTAAATCACATTATCTATGAGAGTTTTACTGCACACAAGAAAGATTTATGGCTCTCTTGAAAATCAGATAAGATTCAAATGAAGTATTTTCCAATGGCGCTCGCAAGTATAAAACGTCTTGAAACCCCTCAGTGAAGCACAAGTTGCTCACACAACATGAAGGTGTTCTTAACTATTCTGGCTCTGGCTGTTGCCTCCGCTTCTGCCTTCGAGGAGGTAGTCCACCCCAAGGACCTCACCAAGGTCAGCAAGATCAGCAGCCGTATCACCAACGGCTACCCAGCCTACGAGGGTAAGGCTCCCTACACCGTCGGTCTCGGCTTCAGCGGTGGCTGGTGGTGCGGTGGTTCCATCATTGGAAACACCTGGGTCCTGACTGCCAAGCACTGCACTGGTAGTGATGTGACTGTCTACTTCGGAGCTACCTGGCGCACCAACGCCCAGTACACCCACTGGGTCGGCCAGAACAACATCATCAACCACTGGGTCGATGACATCGCTCTGATCCGCATCCCACATGTCGACTTCTGGCACATGGTCAACAAGGTTGAGATCCCCAGCTACAACGACCGTTACAACGACTACAACAGCCAATGGGCTGTTGCCTGCGGATGGGGAGGTACCTACGATGGTAGCCCACTGCCCGACTGGCTCCAGTGCGTCGACTTGCAGGTCATCTCCAACGACGAGTGCAAGCGTACTTACGGCGATGTGACTGTCAACACCAACATCATCTGTGTCAGCACTCCCAACGGCAAGTCCACCTGCGGTGGTGACTCTGGTGGCCCACTGGTCTCCCACAACGGCAACAAACTGATCGGTGTCACCAACTGGGTATCCGCTGCCGGTTGCCAATCTGGCCACCCCTCTGGCTTCCAGCGTGTCACCCACCACCTGGACTGGATCCGCGACAACACCGGCATTTCATACTAAAAATCTTAGTTTTCAGCTATGATATAAATAAAGCATTTAAAACGAAAACATCCGACTCTTTGTTTCATAGGTGAAAACTTCATATTTATACATATACAGAACGTCCATCTATAAGGTTTATTTTTAAACCCTCGACGCTTGAAAATAGTCAAAAAAGGGTATACTATATATAAATTCTTGATCATGATTACTATCCGAGTCGATTGAGCTAGGTCTGTCCATCTGTTTGTGTGAACACACAGATCACAGCTATTATAAAAGCTAGAGATTTCAAATTTGGCATGAAGGTTCCTGCTAACTATACGTAGATTAGTATATTTCAAATGTTGTGTGCCACGCCCACTACCCCCGCAGATTAATAATTCAATTTTTTACATATAATCATAATATTGAAACATCTAAGTGTCCTTCAAATTTCAATCTGATCGGACAATAAACACAAAAGTTATTAAAGAAAGTATGAGCATCACACCCAAAGGTAGTGTTAGTAAACAAGGCAGAAGTTGACCGCCATCTATCGAGAATAATTTGAAAGCTTGTACATATGTATTGTGTATGAATTTAACTAATTAAACTACACTGGAAAATAGGTCGAAGGGTATCCCACTCCGGTGAACTGTTGTTGAATTTAAAAATATTTCATGATGTGTTTATCGCAAAGTATGCATGTAACAAGAGGGTAGCTGTCAGGAGTCTTTACAGTAGGTTTTGTTATGCATACATAGTATACACAAAAACCCAAGACACTAAGCATTCGAAGCTTAACTGTAACCATAACCGTACTAAACAGTTAACAATATTGAAAAGGTACTGTATGGTTATAACATTTGTATAAAACTTCAATCAAATCTTAGGGACTAGTTTGGTTTGGTTTTGTGAACAGGTTTTTCAAACTGGTCTGCGATTAGACTAAAAATTCATTCGCTGTGTTGGTTGGTCCTTTCGGCAAACACGGGATCGACTGCTTAGCTGCGTTAGACCTCATTCTAGTTGGTAAAGGTGCGAGGAAAGCTGGTTAAGGTATTTTCCCTAGAGTTCCAAAATTTAATTTATGACTGGTGGAATGTGCAAGTCTCTTTGGATGATTTTGTTCCGAACGTACCACGGTGCCACAGTGATGGTTTTTAGAATCTTTAATTGTGTTCACTGTGTGATGTCAATGTTGCTTTTGCTGGCATTCTCCCATAGTTGTGAGCCGTAGGTCCATATAGGTTTCAGTACAGAATTGAACAATAAGTCTTTGTTGTCCAGGCTAAGCGGGGAGCAGGCGTTTATGAACCAGTGTAAGTTGTTAGCTTTGAGTTTTAGATGAGTTTTTTTAGCTTATAAGTGCCGGCGCCATGTGAGTCTGCTGTCAAGGTGTAATCCTAGGTACGTTGCCTCTTCTGCTCTCTGGAGTGGTATGTTGTTCAACAAAAGTGGTGGGCTACCTTACTTGTTTAGCATAAGCATTGGGTGTTTGCATTCTTATTCGTTTACTTTTATTCGCCAATCAGAGAGCCAATTCTCAATCTCTAAGAGGTGCAATGCTAAATGTGCTATGGCTTGGATCGAAGATCTTCAGCGGCTAAGTATAGCTGTATCATCTGCAAATGTGGATATCGTTAGGCGGCTATTTGTTGGAATATCGACTGTATGAATAAGGTATAGAGTTGGCCCAAGAACGATGCCCTAATGCTACACAACTCATTCATTCATTTCGATCACTGATACTCAAACTCCTGATATACGACATTGTATAAGTCTACCCAATATGGCGAGCTTATGGTAAACTATACAAAAAGCAAGTTACGAAACACCCTATGCGGAACTTGATTTCAATTTGTAATTACCTCTTGTCTTGAATGAAAGAAAACTGATCTTTCGATAATGATATAAGGATGATTTCAAAAAAGTAAGGAAATTTTAATGTATGACTAAATCACAATTATCTATGAGAGTTTTACTGCAAGATTTATGACACCCTTGAAAATCAGATAAGATTCAAATGAACGTATTTACCAATGGCGCTCGCAAGTATAAAAGGTCTTGGAACCCCTCAGTGAAACACAAGTTGCTCACACAACATGAAGGTGTTCTTAACTATTCTGGCTCTGGCTGTTGCCTCCGCTTCTGCCTTCGAGGAGGTAGTCCACCCCAAGGACCTCACCAAGGTCAGCAAGATCAGTAGCCGTATCACCAATGGCTACCCAGCCTACGAGGGTAAGGCTCCCTACACCGTTGGTCTCGGCTTCAGCGGTGGCTGGTGGTGCGGTGGTTCCATCATTGGAAACACATGGGTCCTGACTGCCAAGCACTGCACTGGTAGCGATGTGACTGTCTACTTCGGAGCTACCTGGCGCACCAACGCCCAGTTCACCCACTGGGTCGGCCAGAACAACATCATTAACCACTGGGTCGATGACATCGCTCTGATCCGCATCCCACATGTCGACTTCTGGCACATGGTCAACAAGGTTGAGATCCCCAGCTACAACGACCGTTACAACGACTACAACAGCCAATGGGCTGTTGCCTGCGGTTGGGGTGGTACCTACGATGGTAGCCCACTGCCCGACTGGCTCCAGTGCGTCGATCTTCAGGTTATCTCCAACGACGAGTGCAAGCGTACTTACGGCGATGTGACTGTCAACACCAACATCATCTGTGTCAGCACTCCCAACGGCAAGTCCACCTGCGGTGGTGACTCTGGTGGCCCACTGGTCTCCCACAACGGCAACAAACTGATCGGTGTCACCAACTGGGTATCTGGTGCTGGCTGCCAATCTGGCCACCCCTCTGGCTTCCAGCGTGTCACCCACCACCTGGACTGGATCCGCGACAACACCGGCATTTCATACTAAAAATCTTAGATTTCAGTTATGATATAAATAAAGCATTTAAAACGAAAACATCCGACTCTTTTATTCATAGCTATAGACTTCCATCTCTACATAAGGTCGACCTATATAGGTTATTTTATTTAATAGAAATAATACAATCGATATTGAAGTGTGGTAATATTGAACGAAGCAAGGTAGCCAGGCTATAAATAAAATCATAAAGTCGGTTTCTTCCCCTTATACTTAAGATCTTTAACTTTTTTTAGCTACATTTTATTACATTAAACGTTTTCCCGACTTGACTGAGGTAGGACTACTATGCGAATGGCAAAAATACACTCAAGATTCGATGCGGTAGGGTTTTATGCTGTCAGTATGAACGCACCGATATCAGAAATTATAAGAACAGGAATACACAAGCATATTCAAATGTTTGATGCCAAACCCCACTAACCTTTAGCATGATTTATCTTAAAACTCAATAAAATAATGATTATGGAAGACATTTAAAGTTAATTAATACGAAGGCACAAAACAAATTTTTTATGTTATTTATTCACACTATTTTGAATAAATCAAAATTATCTAAGAGAGTTTTATTGATTTCGGAAAGGGATCATTTATGCTAGTCTGAACAAAAACCAGATAAGACAAGAAAATCACGTTATTTCCACCAGCGATCGCGAGTATAAAAGGTCTAAAGAATTCACAGAGGAACACAAGTTGCTCACACAACTTCTTAACTATTCTGGCTCTTCGAGGAGGTGGTCCACCCCAAGGACCTCCTCAAGGGCATTAGCCCTCCCCAACCGCAAGCGACAGCCCATTGGCTGTTGTAGTCGTTGTAACGGTCGTTGTAGCTGGGCAGCTCAACCTTGTTGACCATGCTCCAAAAGTCTACATGTGGGATGCGGATCAAAGCAATATCATCCACCCAGTGGTTGATGATGTTGCTCTGGCTGACCCAGTGGGTGAACTGGGCGTTGGTGCGCCAGGTAGCTCCGAAGTAGACAGTCACATCGCTACCAGTGCAGTGACTAGCAGTCAAGACCCAGGTGTTTCCAATGATGGAACCACCGCACCACCAGCCACCGCTGAAGCCGAGACCGACGGTGTAGGGAGCCTTACCCTCGTAGGCTGCGTAGCCGTTGGTAATACGGCTGCTGATCTTACTGACCTTGGTGATATATTCTTTATCAGCTTCAACAAATGTGTGAAACTTATGTTATCTATCTCTCTGACATTTGCAATTCACTCAATACTTGAGTATTATCTTAAGAAAGTTCTCACAAAATGGTATTGTTGTTATCACTGTGAAACGGAGTATTTAGGGAAATTGACTTTAGTGAGTCTTTTGAGCCAAAAATCTCCCTGAGTGGAATAAACGTTTTGGACGCTGGGAAGCGAAATAAGTCATCATAGGACCTTCAGTATCCTTGTGCAGATTTTACCTGCTACTCTATACTGAGACTGGGCATTTCCAGAGTGTGGTTGGTGGTCTGTTCATTATTTTGACAATATTTTCTTACTCTACGGAGTATAATAATCATGAAACCGATTCAAGCCTTTAGTTACAAATGCATTTATCATCAATGGGAAACAATTTAAAACAATTTAAATGATATTAAACTAGTAGGAAACCTAAACACGAGCGCGCCCGACTGTGATATACTCGCTACCCACGATTTCTTAGGAATGTAAAACTTCCTTTGCATATTTTGTGTTGCATACTTTCAGGAAGCGGCTTCGAAATCAGTACATATTAATTATTTCTGAAATAACTTTTATGTTTATTATCCGATCGCAACCAATTTTCAAGAAACCATTTAGAGATTGGTATTTATTGTGTTTACCAAAAACCACTCATCAGCGTGCAATAATAATATAAAATTTGGTGGCCCTAGCTCTTATAGTCTCTGAGATCTAGGTATTCATACGGACGTACAGACAGACAGAAAGACAGACAGACTCGGCTGTTGTTGCCGACATGTGCGCATACTACAATGTGTATAGTTTGTAGGGTCTGTCACGCCTCGTTCTGCCTGTTGCATACATTTTTGGTTGGTTTATAATACCCTTCTACCCTATGGGTGGCGAGTATAAAAGACCCAAGTCAAATCGATTATTGGTTCTATATATTTTGTAGAATTTGTGAAGCTTACTCAAGCTTGTTATGCATAGTACGTTTGCATAAGATAAGTATATCATTTATAATGGAGAATATATATTCATATATAAAAAAATTCAAAAGTTATTTGCTCTTGCTTTATTTACACCATTAGATTATAATTTTTAGTATGAAACTCCAGTGTTGTCACGTTATCTTCTATGTTTAGTGGGTTTTTATTGCATACTTGTAGGCCATCAAAATTTATACTTCCACCTAAGTTGTTTCTTCAATAACTTCTATGAAACCCGTCCAATCACAACCAAATTTTCAGATATACATTGAACCGTCATATTAATTATGGACAACAGAAATAGACATTCTGGCATTCAAATCATAATTGTAATGCGGTTTTTTCTGATATATAATAATAGGTGTGACCAAAATTGAAAACAAAATTTACTACAATATATTCGAGTAGTCCCCAAATTTTACAACTCTAATAGTAATTTCTATGTTATAGACGTTGATACATTTCAGGGTCGGAGATTTCTCTATATGTCTCTTTCATTCATTTCGACAAACAAATAATACCTTGTATATTTGTAAAAGCAAATACTATTATTATTTATATATTCATTAAGTATTAAGTACCGGATAGCAGTTTCATCCATAACAATACATGACAATAAAAAACCAAACCTTATAAGGTGTTAAATGAGTATAAATGGTAGTGGCAACTTGATGCGCGTATATGTAAGTTCGATTTTACTGCAATACCCTATACTTGAATTCCGTACAGCCAAGTCGGAGAAATACAATAGCTGTACATTGCTCTTCTAGCTAGAACGTGCAGAGTACTCCGTCTGTTAAGTACCCAACTCACTTGATGCATCTGGCCACACTTTCTAACAATAGAATAAAGATGCAGCTCAAACGAAAGACATTAAATATTATACACGTACAAGAATTTCCACTAATTTATAATTAAAACAAAATTGTTATGCTGTCAGTTTTTTATGCTTTATTCAGTAGATCATAACTAAAGGTGTTTAGTATGAAATTCCGGTGTTGTCACGGATCCAGTCCAAGTGGTGGGTGACACGCTGGAAGCCAGAGGGGTGGCCAGATTGGCAACCGGCAGCGGATACCCAGTTGGTGACACCGATCAGTTTGTTGCCGTCGTGGGAGACCAGTGGGCCACCAGAGTCACCACCGCAGGTAGACTTGCCATCGGGAGTAGCCACACAGATGATGTTGGTGTTGACAGTCACATCGCCGTAAGTACGCTTGCACTCGTCGTTGGAGATGACCTGAAGGTCGACGCACTGGAGCCAGTCGGGCAGTGGGCTACCATCGTAGGTACCTCCCCATCCGCAGGCAACAGCCCATTGGCTGTTGTAGTCGTTGTAACGGTCGTTGTAGCTGGGGATCTCAACCTTGTTGACCATGTGCCAGAAGTCGACATGTGGGATGCGGATCAGAGCGATGTCATCGACCCAGTGGTTGATGATGTTGTTCTGTCCGACCCAGTGGGTGTACTGGGCGTTGGTGCGCCAGGTAGCTCCGAAGTAGACAGTCACATCGCTACCAGTGCAGTGCTTGGCAGTCAGGACCCAGGTGTTTCCAATGATGGAACCACCGCACCACCAGCCACCGCTGAAGCCGAGACCGACGGTGTAGGGAGCCTTACCCTCGTAGGCTGGGTAGCCGTTGGTGATACGGCTGCTGATCTTGCTGACCTTGGTGAGGTCCTTGGGGTGGACTACCTCCTCGAAGGCAGAAGCGGAGGCAACAGCCAGAGCCAGAATAGTTAAGAACACTTTCATATTGCAAGTTGAAGTTATTTTCTAATATAAAACCGCAAGTATTTATACCAAAATATTCGGGTAACTCTTTCATACATTATCTTCAAATGCATGGAGTCATAGTTCTGACATAAATTATGTGATTCGTGTAGATGCAGAGCCCGATAAGTAATCGTTTTTAGTATCAACACGGAATTTCCAAAATGTATTTGATAGATTTTCGCAATAACATAGTGTGCCAGATACACTGAGTAGAATTATTACAGCAAATATTTAGAACTCATGAAATGTGAAAATATTTCATATTATTTGAGTGATGAGTATTTGCCCTTGAAGTGAGTAGGGAAAGTCCAGACTACTTTTTAAAGGGTACTCAAAATACTTTTAACTTAAATTGTTTATTGTTCTTATAGATATCTTAAGTAAAGTGAATAGTTTGCGCCTTTGTTTAGTTAAGTATTTGTAATACTTAAGATTGATGTAAGTGGGCGAACAGTTAAATATTGAGTAAACAGTCGTAAGTGCATTTATAATTGAGTTCTATATATACCCAGCAACAAGAAAAGCCAAAGCAGAGCACACTTAACGAGTCATACTATTTATTATATTATATATTAGGCTTATAATTAATATTAACTCAGTTAATTATGAAAATAATCTAATTTAAAGTTGGGATTCATAATCTAATTCCAATTTGATAAACTGCCAAAAGGTAAAAACATGAATGAACGCAATCTCGTACGATCGCAAAGAGTGCTTTGTCATCTCATGGCATTATCAGTATTTATAACTTCCTTTTGATCAGTTCATTTAACAGATTATGCTTTCAAAATATTTACAATATGCAAATGATAAGAGTCTCTATTCTCTATCAATGAATGAAGAAGAGGCGATAGTCCCAAACAGTCTTAATGAATTTGTTTACTTTTATTTTAAACATGAATCTCAAAATCGAAGTAACGTGCGCTGATAACCTTAATTTATTTACTTAGATAACAATTATACAAATTAAGAACGTAGCGCATGTCCATGATAAGATACCAACTGTTTTGCATCGTCTATAATACAATAACAAGGCTCTCAGACTTTGCCGGGTTCAAATCAAAGAAGAAGAGACACAATAAAACTATTTGCATTATCGCTAAAAATAGAGAATAATGTCGTATGAACCATATATTCTTCATAGTGTCACTTTCGACTGCTTTTCTTATCAGCCAGACAAGGATTAATTGAAATGAAACCACAAGAAGAAAATTTATGATCTGCGATTGCAACTAAAAGACCTCAAGGGGTCTGCGATAAGTTTAACTCTATAAAAACAGTACAGCCTATAGGAACGTCGCAAGTTGCACTTCAAAGATGAAGCTGTTCGTATTCCTGACTCTGGCTATAGCCGCAGCCACAGCTGTGCCCACGGAGCTGAACAAGCCCCTCCGTGTGATGGACATGCCCAAGAATAACATCGAGGGTCGCATCACCAACGGCTACCCAGCCTACGAGGGCAAGGTACCCTACATTGTTGGCCTCAGCTTCGACGGAGGTTGGTGGTGCGGTGGTTCCATCATTGGCAACAACTGGGTTCTGACTGCAGGTCACTGCATCAACGATGGTTCCGGTGTGAGGATCTACTACGGTGCCAGCTTCCGCCACGAGGCTCAGTACACTCACTGGGTCAGCGGCAGTGACCAGATTCGTCATCCCAACTACAACAACCAGCTGAACAACGACATTGCCCTGATCCGTACTCCCCATGTGGACTTCTGGTCCTTGGTCAACAAGGTTGAGCTGCCCAGCTACAACGATCGCTACAACAGCTACAACGGATGGTGGGCTGTTGCCTCCGGCTGGGGACGTACCTACAACGATGGCGGTATGCATGACTACCTTAACTGCGTGGATGTTCAGATCATTAGTAACGACGAGTGCCGCAATGTATACGGTGGTGGGTACGTCATCGATAACACCATCTGCATCAACACCTCTGGTGGCAAGTCTACCTGCAATGGCGACTCTGGTGGCCCCCTGGTCACACACGAAGGCAACCGCATTGTGGGTATCACTTCCTTCGGTCACTGGGATGGTTGCACTGCCGGTCAGCCTGCTGGCTTCACCCGTGTCACTAGCTACCTCGACTGGATTCGCGACAACACTGGCATCTCTTACTAAATGAGAACCACTTAAATAAAGCATTTCAAAAGGCATCTGTCCTTGTCATTATTATAGGTTAATGAGTTGGTACTGCTTGTACTTAGTATCATCAACAAGGTTGGATATGTTCAATAGATTTATTTCGAGTATGAAATCTACAAAAAGAACAGTTTAATAGTAAGCAACACCAGAGTTGTCGCGGATCCATTCCAGTTGGGCGGTAACACGGGTGAATCCAGAGGGCAGTCCAGATTGGCAACCAGCACCAGCAACCCAGGAAGTGACACCAGCCAGTCTGCCGCCGTCGTGGAGCACCAATGGGCCACCAGAGTCACCACTGCAAGTGGACTTGCCGTCGGGGGGTGGCAACGCAGAGAATACCCTCGGGTTGGGTGCCGTAGGTCTGAGAGCACTGAGAGTTGCTGATGATCTGCAAGTCAACGCACTGCATCCAGTCGGGTTGAGAGCCACCATCAGAGGTGAGACCCCAGCCGCAGGCAACAGCCCAGGAGCCATCGTACATGTTGTAACGATCGTTGAAGCTGGGCAGCTCAACCTTATTGACCATGCTCCAGAAGTCAACATGGGGAGTGCGGATCAGAGAGATATCATTGCCATTAACATTGGGCCAGTTGTGGTTCTGGATGAAGTTGCCGCTGCCGACCGAGTGGGTGAACTGGGCGTTGGTACGCCAGGTGGCACCGTAGTAGATGGTCACAGAGCTGGCACCGTTGGTGCAGTGAGCAGCAGTCAGCACCCAGTCGTGAGCGATGATGGAACCACCGCACCACCAACCGTTGAAGCTCAGGCCGACAGTGTATGGGGCCTTGCCCTCGTATGCTGGGTAGCCATTGGTGATACGTCCACCAATCTTGGAAGCCGGCAGATCCTTGGGATGAACCTGCTCCTCAACAGTTTCGGCCGCAACAGCAGCGAGAGCCAAAGCCAATACAATAAACACCTTCATGTTGAACGATCAACTGATGATACCCCCCATAAAACTAACAACATTTTATACTATTTTCAATTGCAGCTATATCTTCTAAAGGCAATCGACCTGGTGATAAACCAATTAGTAACCGGACGAATGAATCGCAGTTTTGATAATTAAAAATATATACCTGGTGAGCATATAAATATGGAATCGCTCTCTATCTCTCTCTCTCTCTCTCTCTCTTTCAGAGACTAATCAATCAGTGCTTCTCTCTTTCAGAGACTTATCAATCAGTGCTTCAAGAACGCACTCGAAACTCTTGAAAGGAAAGTTGTCTAGCACAACTTAAAGATAACATATTTAAATATAAGTCTTTTCTTAGCCTTATCAATAAATATACGTTCTTAAGTTAAGCTATAATTATTTTCAATAGATTCCACTTTTAGAAAGTGTATTTCTATAGTTATCCTAATGAAATATATATATATATATATGTTAGGTTATTATTAAAGAGTTTATTATTATGGTTCAAATCAATTCAGTAAGGTTAATTAGTTACAAAATAGTGTACTTTAGAGCTTAATATTTGGCAACTTTTACAACTTAATAGCGGTTTAATTTATGCACCTTCCACTGTCAACTTTATACGCGAGACAACCGACAACGACTCTCTTCTGGCAACACACTCTTCGGTTCGCAGTGATGCCAACTTTCCTCTATTGCCGGAGTTGCCAACCTGCATCAAAGTATACCATCTTACATATATTCAACCTGAGCTCTATCGATTCACGCGAACGTTCCACGCGTTCACGCAGACAGATTGGCATAACGAACACATCGAAATCGATTAGTTTATCGATAGCGATCAAGAGTTACTCTACACAAGCCATTCTCAATGGGGCTGTAAGTGTACTCATTCATTCAGTTATCAATCCCAAGTAGCGTGTGGCACTTACTGCAAAATACTTTAATTTATTTGCCCAGATAATAAGATTACAAATAAATATTCGGGTGGTCTGGTTTCTATGATAAGATAGTAATTGATTTGCATCGACTTAGGGCCTTTAGACTTGCGCGAAGTGTGCGCAGTGTCAATCAGTAACTATCACATCCGGTCACGAATAATGTAAGCAAAAAAAAAATTGCGTAGTTGAAGGCCGGCAGTACGCAGATATGTATAAAGAAAACCCCAAAAATAACCCAAGAAAAAAGAAGGATAGAAAGCAAACAACTCTTACAAATCTACTACAACATTGAAGTAAAGGAAGAATTGAGAGAAAAATATCGAGCGAATACAAAAAGGTTTAATCTGCCTCTTAAAACTGATAAATATATAATTCTTATGACTGTTCAGTCTTTAGTCTGCTCTACAGAAACTTTATTAATAGATACATACAGACAAGTGTCTATTCCATATCATTTCCTTATTCACTTCGCTCTTGATCCTTTTTCCACAATATATCTTAGCGAAAGCGACCAATTCGCACAATTATTCTTAGTGCAAACGATCAATACATTAATCTTATTGCAGGAATATTTAATCGGAACCACTCGAAAGTTCAAGTCACTCGCGTCCACAATCTAATCACTAAACAAACTGCAAATGTGAGACCAAATGCGGTCTGTGCTAGGGGGGTCTTTTCTTAAACCCCTAGACGGAAGAACAAAATGTACGCACGGCGAGCCCCTAAACAAAAACAAATAACAAATCACAGAGGAATTCCCCAGATTGTGACTTATTCTCGATAAGTTATCATCAATATCTCTAAAGAAAATATTATAGAAAGTAATTAAGAAATTGAAAAAAGACAGACAGGTCTCTCCCTCTCTCAGACACGTTGCTTGTCGAATACAAAAAGGCTGTTTTGGTTGAAACCCGGCTCTCCCTTTGTCTCTTGAAAACTCAGCTCTTTTGTTGCCGTTAATATGAAAATGTTTATTTAAATATATAGTTAAATATTTCGTCTATTAGTAAGCAACACCAGAGTTGTCGCGGTTAAATTCTATACTGTCATTTAGAATACAGATTAAGTAAACTTTATTATAGCTTTATTCATTTAATACTCATGCAGAGGGTATATTAATTTTTTGACATCTGTGACTCCAAACAGAATAGAACAGAACAATATGTTAGATCAACTGAAAACCTTATTACTTTGGTGGCTGTAAAGATTACAACCTAACAAGAACAAAAGAAACGACCGCCCTGAACAAACTTAATTTAGACTTCAGATATTTTCTTTACAATTTCCTTAAAATCTTACTTAATTAAACAGTACCAATTAAAGTTATTAAGCAAACCGTTGGGCAGCCATATCCAATAACTTTCTTAGATACAAACAATATGAAATTGAAATTTCTGTTCAAATTAAAATTGCAATTAAAGTTCCTAAATGTATTTAACCAACAAATAAGAAAGACACTCCTTAATTAGAAGCTATAAATTAAAGTTATCAGCACAGTCTTTTCTTTCCATCTGCTCTTTCTTGTAGTAAGTAATTCTTTTCCTCTATCAAAACTAATGCATTAAGTTTTTCTTTCATTACTTCATTTAATATATTTAAATTTGTGGAACAGTTTAGTAGTAAGCAACACCAGAATTGTCGCGGATCCAGTCCAGATGAGCGGTAACACGAGTGAAACCAGAAGGCAGACCAGACTGGCAACCAGCACCAGAAACCCAGGAAGTAACACCAGCCAGTCTGCCGCCGTCGTGGAGCACCAATGGGCCACCAGAATCACCCTGGCAAGTGGACTTGCCGTCGGGAGTGGCAACGCAGAGAATACCCTCGGGTTGGTTGCCATAGGTCTGAGAGCACTGAGCATTGCTAATGATCTGCAGATCGACGCACTGCAGCCAGTCGGGCAGTGGGCTGCCATCGTAGGTACCACCCCAGCCGCAGGCAACAGCCCAAGAGCCATCGTACATGTTGTAACGATCGTTGAAGCTAGGCAGCTCAACCTTGTTGACCATGTGCCAGAAGTCGACATGGGGAGTGCGGATCAGGGAGATATCGTTGCCATTAACATTGGGCCAGTTGTGGTTCTGGATGAAGTTGCCGCTGCCGACCGAGTGGGTGAACTGGGCGTTGGTACGCCAGGTAGCACCGTAGTAGATGGTCACTGAGCTGGCACCGTTGGTGCAGTGAGCAGCAGTCAGCACCCAGTCGTGAGCGATGATGGAACCACCGCACCACCAACCGTTGAAGCTCAGGCCGACAGTGTATGGGGCCTTGCCCTCATAGGCTGGGTAGCCATTGGTAATACGACCCTCGATCTTGGCAGACCTGGGCAGATCCTTGGGGTGGACCAAGTCCGTAACCTCCGCAGAGACGGCAGCAATTGCCAAAGCGAGTACAATGAATGCCTTCATGGTTCAAACACGATTGCTAGCTTTCCATAAATTCTGTGCCGCTTTTATACTTTTCTATACATATCATATCTATGGCGACTTGTGACTTTTAATTTTTCTGGGTACTAGAGATTAATCTATGCAAGCACTTTCAATCAGAGCTAAGATAAGAACTTAGTTAATTGACGGCGGGCGGACGTTACTGAAGTGTCCAAGATAGGTAAGACTTTTGATACTCTTTCTCAACCCAATGAGTTTATGTATGTATATATTAAGATATAGATAGATGAGGAAACAATATGTATATTTGCGTAGGTATTAGGAACTTATTATTCTCGAAGGGAAGAATAACTTTAGGTCACAATTTGATCTCGCTTAATTTATTTATTTATTTAATGTATTTATTTATTTATTTATTTATTTAATGTCGACTAATGGCAGTCGACTAGGAAAAGAGTTAAAAATAAAAATTAAGAATTAAAACTGTTTCCTATTTTAAATGATACTTTAGGGTCAGGTTTAGTTAGTACCCTTAGGGTTACTTAGTCCCCTTTATATTTCTGGAAAGATTATAACCACTGTTTAATATATAAATAAGTATAACAAACTTGAATTCCAATTTTCTAGCTTTCAACCCTGTTTATTCTTAATCAAAATCAACAGTCGATAAAGTTATGTACGACTAGGTCCATGGATCTATCTCCTAAAACGCAAACTAATGTCTCAGATTAAGAGTCATCTTAATGAAACTTCAACCAATTAAAGTTATTCAGTAACCCAACTATATTTTTTGCATTTTATCCACATCGCTTAACTATATTCAATAGCTTTCATAGGAACAATCTGTCGAAAATAAAGTTTGTCGAATGCTTTTAACGAACAAGTTAACAATGTTAAGAACTTTGGTTTTGTCATATAAAGTGTGATTTTTATTTTAGCTACTATCTTTTTGGCAACACTGGTTTAAAGAGCTGACGCGCGTTTTGTGTTTTGTAACACTGTCAAACATCTTCAGTTTGGTCTATAATTTACAAACGAACAACGCTTGCAAATTATGCATTTTATTATCAAAATGCGTGCTCTGTTAAGAAAGTTCATTGTTTCATGCATTTCTCTGATTTTATGTGTTTTCTTTTTTTTGAAATAACTTTCCTATAGCTCTTAAAAAATCACCCTTTATAATTGTCATAAGAACAATAAGTAAAGACCAAAAGCTACAAGGGCATAAAACCTTCGCAAGGCAAAGGAAGTCTTCATATAAGATCTTTATTCATATAATATCATGTACAGAACACAGTCATTTATCGATAATCAGCTGTTGCGGTTCTGAACACAATAAAAATAATTTTCTGTATAATTTTTCAGGGAATCTTTTCGACACTCAAGATCTTAATTCTTGTAAGGCCTTTCTTGAGCTGCCAACTTCCCTTTTTTCAGCTACTTCGCTCTATCATAACTAAAGACTTAGGCATTTCATTTAGCACTTCATTTTTATTAATATATTTTCAGAATAGTTTAGTAGTAAGCAACACCAGAGTTGTCGCGGATCCAGTCCAAGTGGGAGGTGACACGGGTGAAGCCAGCTGGGGCACCACTCTGGCAACCAGCGGAGCTGCCGAAGGAGGTAACACCGACCAGTTTACTGCCGTCGTGGAGCACCAATGGGCCACCAGAGTCACCACCGCAGGTAGACTTGCCGTCGGGAGTGGCAACGCAGAGAATGCTATCGGGAAGGCTGCCATAGGTCCTGGAGCACTGGGAGGTGGAAATGATCTGCAGATCAACGCACTGAAGCCAGTCGGGCAGTGGGCTGCCATCGTAGGTACCACCCCAGCCGCAGGCAACAGCCCAAGAGCCATCGTACATGTTGTAACGATCGTTGAAGCTAGGCAGATCAACCTTGTTGACCATGTGCCAGAAGTCGACATGGGGAGTGCGGATCAAAGCGATATCATTGCCATTGACATTGGGCCAGTTGTGGTTCTGGATGAAGTCGCCGCTGCCGACAGTGTGGGTGAACTGGGCGTTGGTACGCCAGGTAGCACCGTAAAAGATTTTCACAGAGTTGGCTGAGTTGGTGCAGTGAGCAGCAGTCAGCACCCAGTTGTGAGCAATGATTGAACCACCGCACCACCAGGCGTTGTTGAAGCTCAGACCGACGGTGTAAGGGGCCTTGCCCTCGTAGGCTGGGTAACCGTTGGTGATACGTCCCTGGACCTTCCCAGTCTTGGGGAAGTCCTTGGGATGCTCCTGCCCCAAGATCTCAGCAGAGACGGCGGCTAGCGCCAAAGCCAATACAACGAACACTTTCATGTTTTTCGATGAACTCGTACTGAATCCACTCAAGTTAGGGGTTTATATACGAAATCGTGTCTTCTACCGGTTTATAATGCGGTGTACTCATAATGTTTAGAGTACAAACGAATTGATAAGACACTTTGGCCATTTTACGGCTTATCACAGTATTTTGACCCACTCAATAACTTCTTTGTAAGTATAAGATTGTCTACCAATCGAATATTTACTGGCAGTTATCTATGGAGAGTATTTGCCATATGAAATCCAAATTTGAATACGCACTCAGAAATTAATTTCCTTTTGGCGTTCAATGGCTGATTGCAAACATTTATAATTAGTATTTAAAGTTAACCACAATTTGATAGTGAAATTATAACATTATCTACTTTGAAGTGCCTACAATTTTCCTATTTATCACTTTATAATCATTTTCTTTCAATTCCTGCATAGCATAACACAGTTCAAATCCCAACCGTCACTAAGCGCCATCTATTGCACATAACATTAAACGCATTTAAATGTTGGCAATGTTGTTCAAATTTTGTAACAGCAATGTTAAAGTATTTATCGATTGCTTGAATTTCTGTTAAATTCAAATTAAAAAGTAGTTTTTCAAATTTGTAGCATGTCAAAAAAGTTATCGAAATATTTGTGAATTTAAATTTTGTAATATTTATTATGAATTGTTGGCCAAGTTAAACTAGCAACAAATACGAATTACCTGCAAATTTCTGCAAACTGTTAAAGAGCCCAACCATTGTGAATGGCAACCGGGCTGTAATGTTAACTTAACAGCCCCGCTTTGCACATCATTCTTCCTCTTCTTAAGAAAGAAAAAGTGTAAATAACAAACTTACAGCAAATAAAATAAAATCGGGAAATAATGAATACAAACTGAATAATGGAAAATATTGTGCACAATTTTGCAAAGATTAGTTTTCAGCCAAAAGAGGTGGTTTTAACAGAGAACCGGTAAGTGCAAAGAGGAGAGCAAGAAGAAAGGAGAGCGCAAGACCAAAGCAACATCTCTGATTTTTTCTTTGCAGAGCTACTTCAGTATTTTCCAGCGCAACAACGACGACAACGACGCACAGCTTCGAGTGGAATCCCAAATCAATGTCTCTTGTTGCAACCAGTCCGAATGATGACATGCTGGAGTCGGAGAGTGGCGACACGGATCAGTCGGACGAAGTGGATTCATCACAACTTCGCGGTGGCGACGATGAGAGCGACAGCAGCAACTGCAGCAGCTACGGGGGGAATCATCATCGTGGAGGCGTCTCTTCCTCATCATCATCACGACGTCGCAATCCCGCACGCGTCTCCAAGGACAATTTCAATCGTGTCTGCAGCACCATCATGAAGACGAGCAGCAAAAAGAAACGCCGGGAACTGCATACCAACGAGCAGACCCTAAAGAGCATCGAGAAGATCTACACCAGCAAACGCATGAAGAAGTTCACGCCGGCCAATCTGGAGACAATCTTCGAGGAGCCCAGCGATGAGAATGCCGCCGATGCAGAGGATGACAGTGAGGAGTGCGCCATTACCAGTCAGGTGCGATTGGTTAAGTTCGGTTCGCGTAAACTACGTCGTTCCATCTCCTTCAACGATGGGCTCAATAAGAACAAGAGCTTGATCAAGAAACGTCGCTTGAAGGTGAAGAAAACCTTTGGCAAGAGATTCGCATTGAAGAAAATCTCAATGACAGAGTTCCATGATCGTCTCAACAAGAGTCTCGACAGCGCCATGTTCGATGGCGACGATGAGCCCCCAAGCACTGGGATTGCCGAGGCGAATCTAGATAGGGCAACGGATATAGCATTCATGGATGATATGCAGCTGCCTGCACTGCTGGCACATCAGTCCTTGGCCTACGAATAGGTCTTGTTATCCGATCAAAATACCGTACTGATTATTAAGAGAGAGAGTCTTATATAAGTTTTACTAAGTTTTATTTAGGATATATACATATAGGAAGTGCTGTCAAGCGTGACTCCCCCCTCACACATACTATTTGTATTTTCATTTATTAAGTGCATATTTCATATAAGAATTCTGAATTCAGAACTAGAAAATACCTGCAGAGAATGAAGAAGAAGAAGAACTGTACCAAACTGCACCCACTAAGTAGTCATTAGTTTTGTTGTTGTTACCAAATAGGAACTGCTGCGTACCCGGCTCATTATTTTGACTGCCTCAAATAGCAAGTTAATAAAAACTAATTTAATTCAAACATAGAGCCATAAAGTTTAAGCAAACAAGTGAAAGAGAAGGAGAGAGTGTGCGAAAGAGATGGGCATGCACAGTATCGTATCACAAATATTAATCAATTGGTATCGTGGTGCTAAATTGAATAACGGCAAATGCATTAGCAAGTGCAATAAGATAAAAGTAGTATGTGCTTATTATTATTAAATAAAGTACATACATACAAACACAACACGCAAGCGCGTTAATCATAATTCCCGATTATGCATTAAATACGACGCACACAGCACACGAATTGGGTGCAAAACAGAATTACAAAACAATAAAAGAAAATAAATGTTCCCCACCCCAACGTACATATAAATGCAACGAATTGTGCATACCCTTGCCCAGTATGAATATTGAGTATAAAACTTACAACTTAAACATATTTATTTTCATTTTAATTTCCATTTAAGCATATTTAATAAACAAACTTATAAATGTACTTACATATCAGCATTTTTTTTTTTTTATTTCCATCGATATCGATATTCGATCTGCCTTCAAAGTCGAAAGGGTATCACAAAACTGCACAACACTAGCCACAAGAGGTGTGGATCAGCGCGACGGGGGGCGGAGGCGAGCGAACATTTGCATAATCGGCGGCCACACTGACTGCTACTGTTACTACCACTGTTACTATTGTTGTTGCCGTCACTGTTTTTACTGTTGTTGTTGCTATCACTGTTACTGTTTTTGTTGCTGTTGCTCTCGTTGTTGGCGTTGGCGCTGATTGTTGTTTTGTTTTTGTAGCCTCATTACATTCGAACATATCACCGAACCGATCGCGAGACGATTTGATTTATTTGCTTCGCTAGGCAGACAAAGTAAGCCGCAATTTCCTAAATAGACAATGCAGAAACCAAGAAATACTTTCAACACCAAATTAAAGTTATTTTTGTCGAATTAATTTAATTAACAGCAATACCATGCAACAAGTTAGCGAATTGCTGTGGGCGGCAAAGGGGTGTGACGGGAGTGGGGGGCGGGGTATTTCATTACTTTGATTTCCTGTTCAGAATTCTTCACTCCGCATGCAACTTGCAAATTTGTTCAACTCTGGCAACGTCTTTTCCAAAACTTGCGCCTGGCAATAACCTTGGAAGATCCGGCCGCTAGATGGCTGCACAGTGGGCGAAATGAACATGTGTAACGGCTCTTTCACTTGTTGCTTACCACGTGCTGCAAACTTTGCCCATTGTGACTGTGCATAATATGCATGTAATCGGTAACCAGACAGGGGGGAAGAGGAGGGCAACAATGCAAAAGACAAATGTATCGTGTAATATTTTTCTTTGACTGCTAACAACAACAACAACTGCATGTTATTTTTCTCAATGAAAGCATTTCTCGCCGCATGCTGCGCATTACCCAGCGCACACACACGCACTCGCGCGCACACACACATACACAGGCGGAGTCATGTGTGTGTGATGTAATAACGCCAAAGTGAGCAGAGGATAAGTAACTAGAGTTACAGCTTTGCTTGCTTTTTAAATTTATATGGTAAAGACAACAAAGACAATAACAACAACCACAACACGCAGTCGCAGTAGCGTCGGCCGCGGCGCCGGCGCTGACTCTTTTTATGATTTTGCTTGCACACACACGCGACAACAACAAAAAAAAAACCGAACCGGTACCAAAGGGCGACACGAACAATTTGACGGTAGGATGAGCAATGCAGAAATGTGACAACAGGTGGCGCCGAGTGCAGTGTGCGCGGGTGGAGTTTAGAGAGGAGCGCGGGTGATAGTTAGAGATGTGCGTGAAAGAGACAAAGAAAGGATGAAATTAAATCGATGCACTGCAATGAAAGTATGCAAAGCTGCGGACGGTGTCGCTGTCGCAGTTGCCGTCGCTGTTAAGCAGCGACACATTAACGTCGACGTCAACGTCGACAGCATACGCTGACGGCGACGTCAAATTAATGCAGCAAAATAGACGAAATAATTAAAGCGGTTGCAAGAAATTGTAGCAAGAGAGTTTATAAAAGTGCTTGCAACATGCGCGCGCCGCCACAGTCGACGCGAAACGCTGACCGACAGCACCGACAGTGACTCCCAACAGTCTCAGTACCGAACCGACTTCGCTTCCGAAAGAAAGTAACGTTCGCTCGGGAAACTTGAAAAGTAATCGAAAAGTGATCGAAAGAAAGAGGAAGCAAAATTGCGCGTGCGTGCGTTTGTGTCTGTGTGTGTCGCTGTGTGTCGCTGTGTGTGTTCATTAGGATTTAAAATTATAAGAATTAAATGCATAAATGTGTTTACAAGCCTCCCACAACAACAACAACAACACCAGCAGCAGCAACAGCAACAACAACAACATTGTGACACTGCGACTGCGCTGCCTAGCGCTGCTGCTGCTGCTGCTCAATGTCGGCAGCGTTGCAGCAGCGCTCGACTGGCAACAGGTTAAGCCAATGTATTTAGTGTCCATGTATCCGGGCCCATTCGGCATGGCCTCCACGACGAAAACATCATCGCTGTCCGCCGAACTGGACGCGGAAATGAGTGCCACCAATGACGACAGTCGCATCAGTAGCAGCAGCAGCAGCAGCAGCGAAGCCAGCATCGACAGCGCAGCCGACAGCAGTTTTGGCGTACGCGCCGCTATGGAACCCGAGCCACTCGTACTCAATCTGGAGACAACGCCACTGCTGGACAGCATGTTGCCCGAAGGGGCCATGGCCATGGATCGCATCTTTGGCGGCGATGTGGGCAATCCACACTGTTTCCCCCTACCAGGTGGGCATGTTGCTGCAGCGTCCCAAGGGTCTCTACTGGTGTGGCGGCTCCCTGATCTCCGATCAGCATGTGCTGACGGCGGCACACTGCGTGGACATGTAGGCAAGTCCTTCCTTGCCAGCAACACTTAACTAATTCCCTCCCCCCCCCATTTACTGCAGGGCCAAGCGTGCACTAGTCTTCCTAGGAGCCAATGAGATCAAGAATGCCAAGGAATCGGGACAGGTGCGTCTCATGGTGCCCAGCAGCAATTTTCATATATATCCCACTTGGAATCCGAAGAGACTCAAGGATGACATTGCTCTGGTGCGACTGCCACATGCGGTGAGCTTCAATGGTGAGTTGGGAGTGTACCCCAAAGTGGTTAGACTCTAACTGCGATTATGTGGTTATATTAACTCCTATTGGAAGTGTCTGATTACACTTGAACTGGGTTTATCTAGTTGCACTTACTCTAACAAGGATTACCTTCTCCTTCGCCCCCTACCTTCTACCTTCTCCCCTCCCTCTTGTAAGCTTCAATGTTAAGTTAGGCCTGTCACTTATACTAGTTAGACTCCAAGCTTATCAACTGGGGTTAGCTGTCTGCACTCACTCCAACTGGGACTATCTGGTTACACTTACTTCAGCTGGGGACTAGCCTCCTTGCGAGCTTCACTAATGAGTACTATATCCCGCTCTACCGACTTGGTTACATCTACTCCCACTGGGATTATCTGGCTACACTTACTCCAACTCAGCTTGCACCTTCTTTTACTGAGATTATCTTTCCCTCCTTCTTTCCCAGAGCGCATTCATCCCATCCAGCTGCCCAAGCGTCACTACGAGTATCGCAACTTCAAGAACAAACTGGGCATCGCCTCCGGCTGGGGGCGCTATGCAACGGGGGTGCATGCAATCAGCAACGTGCTGCGCTATGTGCAGCTACAGATTATCGATGATCGCAGTTGCAAGCGGAACTTCCCACTCTCGTTTCGCGGCACCAACATATGCACCAGTGGACGCAATTCCCGCTCCACCTGCAATGGAGATTCTGGTGGCCCCTTGGTGCTGCAGCGTCGTCACTCCAAGAAGCGTGTCCTCGTAGGAATCACTTCATTTGGCAGCATCTATGGCTGCGATCGCGGCTACCCCGCAGCCTTTACTAAGGTGGCTTCGTACCTGGACTGGATTAGCGATGAGACTGGCGTCCACTCGCATCAGGACACCACGGAGGCCATCTTCTTTGATAAGTACATCAAGAACTATGCCAAACAGAGCAGAGCTAAGGACTTCGATGATGATCTGCCCGACGAACTGGATGTGAGCGATCACTTCCAACGACACCAGCGACAACGACTGCCCTCGTCTACCCTCTCCGACGAGGACACATCAGAGGATGCAGTCAGCCTGCGGCCACGACCGCTGCCCAAATCAGAATATGATTTTTATTTCTTGTAGAGAGAATAAACCTTTATTTTAAGTCAAACATAGAAGTGTCTTCTTGGGTCGTTTACAGTCCACTGTTGACCACACCGCTGTTCTCCTCGATCCAGTCCAGGTAGGAGGTGATGCGGGTGAACACACCTGGCCAGCCAACCTCGCAACCCAGAGCAATACCAAAGGAGGTAGCACCGATCAAGGTGTCGCTGCCGTCGTTCAAGACCAGAGGACCGCCAGAGTCACCGTTGCAGGTGGAGGTACCGCCGGTGGTCTTGATGCAGATGTTGGTGGGCTGAACGATGCCACCGAACCAGGGGGAGCAGCCAGAGTTGTTCATGATGGGCACGTTGATGTACTGCAGCAGGTCAGTGACGGCGGTGGCAGCTACAAAGAGAGGAAGGCAGCGAGGATTAGAGGAAAGTGATCTCCAGGGGTTCAACGTGCTGTACTTACAGTCAGTGATCTTACCCCAGCCGGAGGCAACAGCCTCGAGGCCAGCGTAGGTAGCGTAGGTGTTAGCCTTGACGGGCAGATTGGCGGGCTTGATGTGCTCGTTGAATTCAATGGGCACGGGCAGCTTGATCAGGGAAATATCGTTGGAGATGGTGGATGAATCGTAGTTCTCGTGAACAATGACGTTCTTGGTCTCCACAAACACGATCTGTTGTCCATCCTCAGACTTGTCAGTACGATCCCAGGCACCCAGATAGACATCGACACCAGTGGTCAGACTCTCAGTGCAGTGAGCGGCAGTGACGATCCAACGATCGCTGATCAAGGTGCCACCGCACCAGGCAGCGCCTCCGTTAACGTACAGCAATAGTCCAACCTGGTAGGGGAACTGGTTGCGTGCAGCGGTCTCGCCACGAGTGATGCGACCGTTGGGAAAGCTATGACGGCGGATCATGGGCACACTGGGCTCAATGTCCAGCGACTTGACGGCGGACCAATCCACGGCATTGGCGCCGAGCACGGCGGCCAGAAGCAATAGCGAAGCACAGGCGAATTTCATGTTGGCTCAAAACAACTGAATGGAACTTGAACAACGTGAGAATCTTTTATAGTCACCGACAACCTCATTCCTGGCCATATATCTTGGATTATCGCTGGAGAGATTAGATAATCAGTTCAGAAAACAATTTTGATTTACTAGCGAGACGGTCTGGGGCTTACTACCGATCACCGCAGATAATACGATCGGTAGACGATAAGAATCGCGTGGCATTTGCTGCCACGAGTCTTGCGGCTTCTCCATTTCTAATCAGAGGAGTTACCATAATCTTTAATCTTCAATCTATAAACTTGACCGCAATCGATTATGGTGCATGTACCTTGGGTCAAGGGCAAAAGAATCGATCAAACTCGGGAGAAGAATGTGATAAATAGTCGCACGAAGAACTTGCGCCAATATTTTCGAGTAAACCAAAAGGTTCTAATTGGTTTGGTGACAAACATTCAAAAGTTTCAGTTAGAATTCTACGAAAAGTTCTACAAATATTTGAAAGGCTCATTTTGCAATAATACGAAATCAAACTTGAGGTTTATCAAAGATGGAACACAAACATGGACAAGCAAAATGTATAAATAATAATCATAAATGACGCACGATACTATACTTAGTATGACGCATTATCTCAAACTGGACATGACGAGAGTTCTCCTTTCTATAGCTCGTTACGTGAGAACTTTATAGCCTCCGTCTCCGCCTCCGTCTTCATTTGGTTGCATCTACTTTCTCTTGCACTTCGCTTTAAATGCAAATTTAATTAAACGTTTCTTAACCCCTTCCCTCCTCAAACAAACTGTAAACTCATTAACAAGACTGTTTTAGCACGTATGCGGCTTCGGTTATAAAAATATAATAAGCTACAATAAAAGTCGAGAACAGCAACGAACCAAGAATTAAAACGGAAATGCTTTTAAATGCAAAATTATTTGTTTGCCAAACTGAAGGTTGCATTAATCTAAGTACACAGAAACGAAAAAAAAAAACTAAACGATAATTAGAAATAACCCACAAGGCGAATAGTCGATGCTCTACAAGGCATTGGGACTCTCTACTCTGTATGGTAAACTGCTGAAGAAAAGAGTGTATCGAGCAGGCCTTGAGCAAATGATTGAGTGGGCGAGGTAGCTTGGCATGCTATTTGATTGATTGCCAACGAGTTCAACTAGAGTTCAAAGTGGAGCTTGGTTATGACTTGTATAAGATGTGATTAAATAAACCTTTCAGTGTTGGTTTGGTATTCTTCTTCTTAGGTAGCCTTTACATTACGGCCAAACTCAACATCTCGCACCAGGAGCATCTGCTTCTTGCAAGCCTCCTCCAATTTGTTACACCAAGCGAAGCCAGGTTCTCCTCTTTGGAGTTATGGAGATCTGGCTACCCTTTGAATTTACCAATCATATTTATTTAAATTATAATTTATCGATATCCTTGTAATCATCGTTACTTCTTCCTCTTTCCATCGCTACCACACGTGCCGCTTTGTGTCTTTTTAAAACTTGTATCTTAATTGAAATAAATCTTAAGTATAAATAAACATCCACTTTATTTAATTACATAAACATCTACCAAAACTATTGTTCTCCACAGAGTTTAAGCATTCATTATAATGATCTTTTCTTTAGAATCACTAAATTGATCTTTATTGAGAGACCTTTCCGGCTAGCACACTATTTATTCAGCAATTAGAAATGAAAGTGAAATAAATATGTATAAAATGTAAGTTGACAGATACCTAATACGTCTCAAGATCCTTAACAGTTACGAATTTCGTGAGTTTACGAATAAATTGTTCTAAATTCATAGTTTTACACGATACTAAAATGAAGTACAGATCTTTAAGTTAATTCGTTTCAGGATACCGAAAGATATGTCTATAAGTCTAACTTGAACATAGTTTACTGTAAAGAAATTCATTTTTAAGAATTATAATAATACATTTTGGCCCTAATTATATTAAAGTTAACTTTAATGAAGTGAACTAAAATGGCATAAGAAATGTCTGGAAGTCTGCTGAATTTCGTGATTTTACGAATTTAGAACGCTAAATGGTTTCATATTTTTGTAACACTTTATGCCTTCATTATTATTTTCATAAATTTTCCACCCCTTTGAACATGTTTAATTTACTATTGATTTAGCATGTTAATTAATAAGAATTTATACGGTAAAGTCTCGTAGAGAATAAGGTGCTTGATGAAAAACAACATATTGTCGCCGTGTTTGTGCTCCAATTAGCAGTAGCTAAACGAAATATGGTGAAATAAAAACGCACAATGTGCACTTTCTAAACCAAAAAAAAAAATATCAAACAAAATCGATCGTACCAGAAATATATCAAGGCATATATGGCAAACAATATCAAATGACAGCTGCCAGCGTGAGTTGAAACAACGATGCTATTTCAATCTCAAACCCAAACCCCAATTCCCAATCTAGAGCTATCGATCTGTGGCCGTCTAGGTGCTATGACCCCCCCTGTGCAAAATGCCAACATGTCCCTGAAATAGCCTCAAACGGCGCTAATTAAAACATTAAATGCGTAACGAGTCGCACAAACAACAAACTAGTGAATTATAATACAAATTCGCAGTGCGAAACAAGCTTGAACTGGAGGAGGTAAACCCAAACCCCAGCACAGAGAGAGAGAGAGGAAGGGGAGAGAGAAGGTGTCAACGGTTAACTGTAACAACAACTTTCGCACACGAATTAAGAACAAAACATGTTTTCGATGGTGGCAATTAGCTGATCAGTTACCAGATAACACTAATTATGTAATCTCCAAGCAAGTACTAAATTAATAGCCACGGGGATATCGGAACAACACACATTTCAAATGTTTGACGGGTCGTTACTGTGTTGAGGGGGGTGTGTGTGTGACTCAGTCAATCATCAACAGGTGCACATTTTTGAGGGGTTAATCCCCCCCCAAGAGATCGCAGCTGATGAAGAGAACATGAGAAGAAAACTGATCTCCTTTATGTTATTTCTTAAACGTGATTCACGTGCCATGGCAGCTGGGGGACACCTGCAGCGACGCGCCCCGAAAATGTTGTTGACGAAAATAATCTCTGAAGAAAATGAAGCTGAAGAGGCGCTTAGGATCGTCGTCGTCGTCGTCGTCGTTGTTGTCGTCGTGCGATCAATCCGACAATCGGCAATCGGCACGACCGGTTTGCCAGCTGTTTTTTCGCACTGAACTTTCGCTGCCGGCTTTGCCATTTCTTGGTTCTTAGCTAACTTCGGCTCAGCCTGATCTTACTGAGCTCAGCTACGGAGCTCGCTGAGCTGATATAAAAACGCCATCCGGTGCGCGTGCTCAGTTCAGTTGAAGAACATTAACGGAAACAAACGCGCGCGTGCGCCTCGACTCGAGCTCTCGACTTGGCATTTTTTTGGGCTTAGCTGATTAACGCTACACGATCCACACGAAGCAAGCTACAAGCCTCAAGTGAATTTCTTTTGTAACTACAACAACAATAAGTGCTATACAATTGCACTGTGACACACATTACACAAGGTCGAACATGGAAGGTCAGGCCAAGCAAGCATACTTCGTCAATGAAGCATATAATCACGAAGAGCAGCCCCACGGAGGAGGAGGTGGAGCGGACAACCTGCCTCGTCGTCGCAGTGGTGGCAATACCAAGGAACTTCAATTGAATATGTCCAACAAGAAGGCACAAGAACTGGCCGAACAGGCACCACCACCAGCCATCGATTTCGATGATCTACTTCCATTGATTGGCGAATTTGGACGCTACCAGAAGATCTTGTTCCTGCTCATGATCCCATTCTCGTTCTTTGTGGCGTTTGTCTACTTCTCACAGATCTTTCTCACACTGATACCCGATCAACATTGGTGTCATGTGCCCGAACTGGATGCGCTAGATGTGGAGGCAAGGTAAGAGAGAAGTGACGAAGAGACATGACTCAGTTAGTTTGGGGGGGGGGGGTACCTCGCACTACTTCGGGTATTCCCGAGTTAGACAAGCTTTGCTTTTGGCATTTAACTTTCGCATAGTTAGCATAGCTCGCGTCGTTTATGCAAATGTGATGACTTTATAAAGAGTTGATGGAGTTGTTGGAGTTTGATATATGACGTTTATAGTTACTGCACTACGTGTAGTATACGTAATCTCAAAAGCAAACACAAACACTTTCAATTAGTGCCCGCATGTCATTAGAAGCATGTTGGTCATATTTCACATAGCATTATGTGTTTTTTATGCTGATTTCATTCGTTATTATACAAAACGTTGAGTTTCTTTTCTATATATGCTAAGGAAATATGCTGTCAAATTGGGGATTATGCGATATTTAGCTATACACAATTGTTATAGCTGGTATTGTCCGCAACAAAACAAAGCTCTGGCTCCGACCCTGAAGAGACTAAGACACAAAGTTAGAACCAACAGCGTCGCATGAAGGTTGAAGGTTACTAAAATATTATATATGAAGTGAATGTCGGTTTGGCAAATATCTGTTTGATCTGTAAATGTATAAATATCATATATTATAGATTGATTGGCATAGGTTTAATTAGTATAAACGAGAGAGAGAGAAAGTGTGCAAACAAAACTCTTCCTGTCCTGCATGTTGTTCTAATTAAAATCAAATACTACAACCAAAAAATATTTCAATGCAATTAATGCCCCCGTCCCTTTCCGGAAATGTGTGTGTATGCGAACTATGCGGTTTCCGTTAACTTTCACAATTGCCGCCAATTATAAACATTGTCGATTTGTCGACTTTGATCGGGCATAATTCAATACAAATGCCTTGAAATCAATCGACATGGACGCGTGTGGACTACACGTATGTAAATCCGGTTTGAAATGCGTGTCAGCATGGAAAAGCCAATAGAACTAAGATTTCTATAGGTTCTAAGAGTCCAAATTATGTGGCATGTAACTTGTTTAATCCCCCCCCCATGATCCAATTAAAACTAGTAAATGAAAAGCGAAACGAATCAAAAACTAAATGAATTATTGACTCAAATTCGAGTCAAATTCGATTTGGAGTGTTCTCTGACCAAAGTCATTAACTCGTCTAAGTGCCTTAGTGTGTTCGGCTTAGAATGCCGACTAACCTTGCGCTATGATTGGTTTTCATGTCAGGCTTAATAAGGCAAAGAACCTTACAAACGGGCATCTCAGAGAACAGAGGAGAAAGAGGGGAGGAAGGCAGCTTGCCAATGCGAAGGCAAATTCAAACAGTGGCAGTGGCAGTGGCAGCGTTAGATAAGCAGACAGACAGGCAGCCCAGTCAAGCCAACTAAAGTAGCCAACTAACCAAGCAGTCAGTCAGTCAGTCAGGCAGACAGGTAAGCAGTTAAGCAGCTGCACAGGTAGGCGACGCTCGGCAAGGGGCGTCTAATTAGCAAGCGCATGTTGCGACAGAGCAGCAGCAGCAGCAGCAGCGGCGCACAAGTGAAATAATCGTGGTAGCAACAGCAACAACTCTACAAGTACAACTACAACTCGAACTAACTAAGCAACTAAGCTGACCAACTAAACAGCTAAACAGTTGTATAGCAAGAGAGAGAGAGGGAGTGAGAGGCAGAGCAACATTTCCACCTCTCTCTCTTTCTCTTAAAGAAAAGCTGCACTCTCTCTTCTCTTATACCATATGCAAATGCTCTGCTTCGTATCGATCTGCTTCCAATCGATTAACTATTTAGTTGAAATACAACAAATCAAATTGGCTTAATCGCCTCAAAACCTTTCACTAAACTCAATCAAAATTATTATAGGATTAAACAGAATTAAGCTTGGAAGTTATGTAATGTCAGGCTAAGTTTATTACTAGATGACGGTGTAGTACGGAGAATTTAACAATTATTAACTGAGCATGAAATTTGTCAAAAAAAAGAGTCGCCTGTTGTCGCATTTTCTTTTCATTTAATGTATAAATAAAGTCATATGGAGATTTATTGTTGACAGTAAGATTATCAGGTGCTAAGTGACTCGCAACTGTCGATCAGAAAGCAGAGAGACTGAGAGACTGTAGAGTCATGGCAGACAGATTGTAGATATGACAAGCAGAGACTGAGGAAAACTTACAGATGTGACGAGGGAGAGAGAGAGATCATTATGAAGATATGCCACGAGTGGATTACAGATGTGACGAGAGAAGGAGATCATCATGAAGATATGCCATGAGTGGATTACAGATTCAAGTTGTGATTAGAGAGCTTTATATGAAGATATATCAATAATGAACGATAGACGATCGATAGACTGAAGAGCCATGGCAGACAGACTGTAGATATGACAAGCAGAGACAGAGGACAACTTACAGATGTGACGGGAGTACTTTATGTCTACAGATTAGTGATATTAATATAAAGATATATCAAAGATCAACGATCGACGGCCTGAGAGTGTAGAGTCGATATAAGACACAGAGTAGTAACCACAGTTATGACAGCAGAGAGAGAGATCATTAGCAAGATAAGCCAAGAGAGCATCACAGATACGATGGAGGTACTTCCAGCTGTGATTGGAGAGCTGAAGATATTATATATCAATGATCAACGAGAGAGGATTGACAGACAGAGACTGTAGAGTCATGGCATATAGCTGCAGATATGACAAGCAGAGATGTAGACAGCTAACATATATGACGGGAGTACTTTATGTCTTAGAGATTTGTTATATTAATATAAAACGATCAATGATCGACGGCCAGAGAGGTTGGTAGTCACAGCAGATAACTGTAAAGATAGAATAAGAGACATAAAGTAGTGATAGTAGTAAGTAGAATAACATATACATACCACAGATTAATATGAAGATATATCAAGGACCAACGATGGACGATCGAAAGACTGAAGAGTCAGGAAATTAACTTTATACATATATGACAAACAGAGATGTAGACAACTAACAGATACAACAGGAGTACTTTATGGCTAGAGATAAGTAAAATGAATATAAAGATATATAAACGATTAATGATCGACGACCAGAGACTGAGAAACAAAGGAGATAACTGTAAAGATAGAACAAGAAACACAGAGTAGTAAAAGTATTAATATAAATATGACAGAGATACTTCAATTCGACAGATAAATATGAAGATATATAAACTATAAACGATCAACAGATGGACGGTAATCAGGGGAAGTTAAACACAGCTATTACCACATGGATGCTAACTAATTATTCCCACAACTAGTCAAGTGTGCAGCTCCGTCTAAGCCAAGTAAATAAAATTGGCAATTAAACAAACGTTTCCCGCATGTCATATCAAGCTGCAGAGGGGGAGAGAGGGTAACTTGCATGGCTATATAATTTAGACATACTCACATAGACAACGGGCGGATTTAGTCAAGATCATGGGATTGATAATTATGCTGTCTATGCGCGCATTTTGGGCTGCGTCATGGCGAGAGAACAACCTGACCCTGAGCAGTTAATGACTCCCACTCCAACTACAACACCAACTCCAACTCTGACTGACTGCAACAGCATTATCTGCAACTAATCCCTTTTACACTTACACAGATTGGCCCTCTCCATACCCATGATTAAGGGGGAGTACAACAATTGCTTTATGTACGATGTCAACTACACGGAAGTGCTGGCCAAGGGCATGGCAATGGCTGATCCCAAGTGGCCGCAGGTGAAGTGTCGTCACGGCTGGTCCTACAACTTCACAGAGATACCCTATGCCACAGTGGCCACCGAACAGAATTGGGTCTGCGATGATGCGGCGCTGCCCACCTATGCACAGTCTATATTCTTTCTGGGTGCCATTTGTGGAGGTCTACTCTTTGGCTGGGTCGCCGATCGTTTTGGCCGCATTCCAGCTTTGATCAGCTGCAACATGATGGGTCTGGTGGCAGGTGTGGCCACTGCCTTTGTCAACAACTTCTGGCAGTTTGCCACAATGCGTTTCTTTGTGGGCTTCGCCTTTGACAATTGCTTTACCATGATGTATATACTGGGTAAGTTTGCCCGCTCTAACCTTGAGTTCTTCGACTATATCAAGGGGGTTTCTTTGGCTTGTGCAGTGCTCGAGTATGTGGGACCCAAGTATCGCACGTTTGTGGCCAACATGTCTATTGCCATCTTCTTCACGGGCGCCGCTTGCCTGCTGCCATGGATCGCTTACTATTTGGCCGACTGGAAACTGCTGGCAATAGTCACTTCCACGCCTCTGTTCCTGGCTATCTTCACGCCTCTGGTGGTGCCCGAATCCGCACGCTGGCTCGTCTCGCAGGGCAAGGTGGATAGAGCTATAGGAATACTCAAGCAACTAGAGAAACGCAATGGACGTCAGGTGCCGGCGCAGACTTATCAGAACTTCAGCGACAGTTGCAAGCGGATGAGGGATCAGGAGCAGGCACAGAATGCCAGTTACTCTGTCTTGGATCTGTTCAAGTCGCCACGTCTGCGTCGCACCACACTGCTGTTGATTGTCATCTGGATGGCCATCTCCCTGGTCTTCGATGGACATGTGCGTAATGTGGGTTCCCTTGGCCTGGACATCTTCTTCACCTTCACTGTGGCCACGTTCACTGAGCTGCCTGCGGATACTATGCTTACCCTCACACTGGATCGCTTTGGACGACGTTGGTTGGCCTGTGGTTCCATGGTTGCCAGTGGCATCTTCTCGCTGCTTGCCACAGTGGTGCCCGTGGGCGTCTACTCGGCTGCCTTGGCCATTATGGGACGCTTCTTTGTGAACATTAGCTACAACATTGGATTGCAGTATGCTGCGGAGATATTGCCCACTGTGGTGCGTGCCCAGGGCGTGGCGTTCATTCATATTATGGGTTATGTGGCCAGCATTATAGCGCCGTTTGTGGTGTACTTGGCGAACATTTCGACTGTTTTGCCACTGATCATTTTGGGTTTGTTGGGCATCTTTGGTGGCCTGCTGTCGCTGCTGCTGCCCGAGACACTGCATCATGATCTGCCGCAGACACTGAGCGATGGCGAGGAGTTCGGCCGTGGTCAGAGCATCTGGGATTTCCCTTGTCTAGCCAAGCAGCTAGACGAGGACGAGGACAACAAGTGCGCCGATGTGGAGGATGTGCGCTCACAAGCATTTGTGCGCGGCACACAGACAGGCGCGTCTCTAACGGCATCCACACGTGGAGAGCTGCGCTCGAGCATTCTTCGGCGATCCATACAATCGCGCAATTCCACCAAATTGTAAACAAAACCTGCAAGAAGAGAATATTATTAGTAAGTTCTTTAGTTACCATTTGAGAATGTGCAAGTCATCGTATTGTGCGCGTATTCTTGCATTTCTATTAGCTCGTTTAGCCTAAGCGATTTGTCCAACCTTGTGATATTAATTGTAAGTAATTTTCGTTGCCATTTGGCCCAAATAAAACGCAATAACAATTCAACTTAACGACTGGATAATCGATACGTTAGCATTTATCGAAGTGCATGCAAGATGTGGCGACATTGTGAACGATAATTTATTTGAATTTAGTTGCGTTAATACGCTAAATGTTAGCCAGATGGCGCCACATCGAATGCGGCGACATTGTGAACTATTAAATCGATAACGTATTTAAAACTTGTTGCTGGCGATAACAGCGCCTGTATTGTTAGTACATTAAGTGTTGGCTAGATGGCGCCACTGTTTTATTGACATTTGAAATTGGAATACATTTTTATAGCATGTAAGTAGCAATTTTATTTGCAATTTTTATGGCTTAACAAACAATTACACACTGCCTATCTGCATGATTACTCGGAAATTCCAATGCAAATATTCGATTGAACTACTAATGAAACCGGCACAGGGCCCTGGGGATGCTATAAGAGCCCGAGCACAATGCGGAGCCAACAGTCGTTGTAACGGTGGTAACCATGGCTGGAGTGGCAACTAAACTATTGCTGCTACTAGGCCTCACTCTGGGTGGGAGTGCAAACAGTGGCATATATAATAATAGCAGGCTGCTTTCCATTCTCAATTCCTCCGTGCCTTTGGATGTGCTGCTCCACATTGATGTACTTGCTGGAGATGCTGTTAATCCACTGACTACAGCTAGCAGTCCACTGAGTCTGGAAGCCATTATACGTGCCGAGGTCAATGGGGATTGGGAACGTGCTCGATCCGTGCTCAATCTTGCCACCAGAGCACGCACCCCAGAGCTGAAGCATGCCATCTATGAGGCACTGTGGCAGGAACTGCAGCAAACAAAGCAAATCTACGATCCTCTGCAAGTGTTGAATTTCTATGAACAACTGGAGGATATGTTGGAGGTGCCTGAGTCCTTGTTAATCCATGTTTACTCGGAATTTGTGGCACGCAGTGCTCAGTTGCTCTCGGCACCCTTCCACACCCGCAGTCGCAGTGCCACGTTCCCCTTGGTCAGCTCCCTGCTGCAGCGTCTCACTCTGAGCACCTTGGATTACCTACGTGATATACTGGATGCACTCTTCGACACGGTGCTCGCACTGGAGTCCACACTGAGTGTGGTGCAGCGACTGGGCAACTTCAGTGCCAGTCTGACGCAGTTAACCTTGGCCAATCTGGAGCTGCTGCAGCGCGTGGAGCTCCAACTGGATGCAGTGGCACAAGAGGCACTGCAGGCCAATCTACGCCAGCTATTGGAGCAGCCTGACTTCGGGCAGGATGTGGAACGTCAGCTGCGCCTAGAGGTATACGCTCAGTTGCCAACCGAGGAGCGTCTGCTGTACACGGCTCAGAAGATTTGCCTGCGCAACGTAACCGACAGCGATGCCTACATCTACGAGTGCCCGCAGACCTACCTCATCTGCACCAATGCACGTGATCCCAAGAAGGCAGCGTACTACGTGCAGCGCGGCCATGGAGGTGCCAACAACAGTCTCCAGTTTGCCTTCTACAGCTCCTACTGGCGCAATCGTTACATTCTGTTAGAGGGGACCAACCAAACGGTGTCTCTTCCCGGTGCCATTACCAAGAACATTTTCAGTCGCGACACCATCAACTGGTGGCACATACAGCAAGTCCAGGGTGGCGGTGTGGCACTCTACGATGCTGCCACAGGTCGCTCGGTGCTCTGCGGCGGCAATCCTGCGCACTGGGATGGCGAGGAGCGGCATGTCTACACACGCCCCGCATGGGCCTTTACTGCATATCGCCAGGAGTGCGTGTGGAGCATTGAGGACTGCAGCGATGTAGCCTAAGCCAGCGTAATAAATATGAAGGGGATTAAACATCCCTTGGAACATTCACAAATATTGTACAATATTATTTGATGGGGGAATTAGGGTTTTACTCTCTATTGAGCTCTTTATTACCTTGCAGTCTGGCAGAGACTTTGACCTAGTAGAACTTTTGAGCTCCTGCTTTACTTCATGCGCTGCTTAAACCTCTTGAGGTTGCAGAAGTCTAGAAGGAACTTCAACCTTGTTGAGCTATGGTACCTCACACAGAGCTCAGAGCTCTTGCTTTACTTGCTTAAACCTCTTGAAGTTGTAGGTGTCTAGAAGGGACTTTCAACCTTGTTGAACTACTGCATCCCATAGAAAGCTTAGAGCTCTTGCTTTACATGCTTGAACCTCTTGAGGTTGTAGAAGGGACGTTGACCTTGTTGACCTATTGTACCCCATACATAACTTAGAGCTCTTGCTTTACTTGCTTAGCTGCATAAAGGTTTTTGAGGTTTTTGGAGTCCAGAGAAAACATAGTTTGCTGTAGGATCTTTATTCCCCTCGCAATTAAAGAAGGCTGCCCTTTGTACTGACACCTAGATCTACTGTACACCTGTTGATCTCAGAACTCTTCATAAACTGCATTACTGCCCCCTGCTGAACTTCGAGCCTGCTTAAACCTCTTAAGGTTATTGGAGTCTTAAAGGAGCTGCTACTTTGCTGTAGATCCAATGTGCAATCCCAGAACATTTCACAGATCTAACATGCTCGGTCTTGGAGTAAAGAACAGTTTTACTGGGAACTAGATCTCTTTAACTGTATTATCTGCTTAAACCTCATGAGGTTATTGGAGTCGACAGCGAACTGCAATAGGTATAGGTCCGGTCTACGATCATCCCAATGCTGATCACAGATCTCTGTTTAGACAAGAAGGAAGGAGCTGCTTAGAGCTCTGCTTAAATCTCTTGAGGATGTGCAAGACAAATACTTCAACCTAGTACAACTATTTTAACCCCTGCAGAACTTAGAGCTCTTACTTAACTAGCATTCCATATACCACTGCAGGTTATTGGATTCCAGAAAGTGCTTCTACTTTGCTGTAGACCTGATGTCCAACCCCTGTCACAAGTTCACAAGTCTTTGTCTTCTTCACTCATTGAAAATCCCTGATAAGGCGCCGATCCTATCATTGAAGCCTCTTCTCCTGCTTCTCCTGCCACTTTAACTTCCTTATTTGCGTTTAAACATTCATTAGTTACTAATTTATTATGCTTATTGTCAGTGTTCTGTAAGGCACAAGAGATTGAATGAAAGAATGAAGAAAGGATGGAAGCTACCTGCTGCTACTTCTGCATAAAATCCCAGGGTATACAGACGACGCCGTCCACATGCACCGAGTAGTAGTGGGATATATGCAGCTTGATCTGTGCTAAATGCTGCGGCTTGCAGCTGAGTAAATCCCTCAGCGATGCGATCATCTTGTCGGGCGTCACAGCATCGTCTTTGGTCAGAGATTGCAGCTTCAACTGGGCCAGACAATCCTCAATCAGTTGCTGCTCCACATGTTTATCCTTCTCGTACTTGAACATACGTTCGCGGGCCAACTCCATGTTCTGGTTAATGAAGTCCACAAGTATGCTGCCCGGGCAGGTGGCAGGGGTAATAAACTGCCCTGTTGGACTGACCATTAGTGGCCCTGCCTCGGATTCAACAACTATGGTGAACTCCTTGAGAGATGCCGGCCAACTCTGTGGATATTTCTGCTTCGATAGGTAATCATTGAGGGATGTGGTCACCTTCATCAGGTAGTTGGCATAGCCACGTGCCTGTGTCTTTGGCATAAACTTGCGGCGTCCAATTTGAATGCCACGCAGCACCTGGGAGAGCGTCAGCTCATAGACAGGCACCACACGCAGATAGACATCGTGCTGTGGAATGTTTTTGATGAAATCAATCCAATTGTTCTGCACGTCGCCGGTGAAGAGCATCACGTGACCCTCCAGACTGATGCCAGTGAAGGGTGCAAAGACCACAACGCGATTCTTGAGTGTGTCCACCACATCTGCATGCGTGCGGACAAGACGCTGCAGCGATTTCAAACAGCCGCGATAATGCTCAATGTTCCAACCGCATTCATAGCGAATGTCTGAAAGCTGCAGATCCTTGACCAGCACGTTCTTTAGCTTATCTATCTCGGCTTCCAGATCACTAGTCTCCTTGGCACGTTGCCGAGCCCTAGGAGCATTCTCCGCCAGCCAAGTGGCCAGCACTGGACGCATGCCCTTTGCTTGCTGTGGAGAGAAGGAATTAGAGAGAATACTACTCATCTTTAAGGCTTACTCACACTACGAAACTGTTCCTCGAAGTCGGCAAACTCTGAATTGTAGTTATAGTCCTGGCTAGGCCTATTGGCCATGCTCGGTTCTTGTGCTCTCTGTGACGCCGTCGTCGTCATCGTTGGCCTTACGGTCTTTATATAATCTGTCGAGAGGTTACATGACTCCAGCAGGTGCTGTATGAATCTCTTCGGATCGCGCGTCCCTTTATCTATGCGTATCTGTATGAGTCTGAAGTTATCACGGCGATCTGACTCCTTGCTCTCCCGCACATAGAACTGCAGCAGTTTGGCATCGTCGCTGCCATAGCGACTGTGGTGTAGTGCCTCCAGGTGTGCACTGAGCAGCTTAAGGGAATTCTCATTGGTTTTACGCTGTTCGGGATGTTGGCCAAATAGATCAGGATGTACGGCAAAGTAGAAGGGGCGCAAGGCCGCTGTTAGTTCGGTGCTTAAGCAGCGACGGAATAACAAACATTTCTGGACTGTTTGGTGCACCTGACAAAAGGCAACAGCTGTTGCCATATTGCCGCTCAGTCGGAGAACCGTTGCCATTATGTAACCACTAGAGCAGCACGCTGCTCATCCGTTGCTGCTGCCACACACATCCGTACACGGATGTGGCGTATAACACAACGGCGGCGATATTTACTTAAAATTTTGGATTAACTGGCAGAAATTATTACGCCTTTGACAGTCAGCTGTTGAGGCACATACCGAAACATACATACACGCAGAGTTGCATGTGTAGGCAAGCAGTGTACGCTGTTCAGAGTATAAAATATATTTATTGGTATTGATATTTTACATTCCATAACTACTCATTAGATATTCTTCTTTTGCTTTACTTCTTACTTTCCATCATAATAATCTCATTGTTATCATTAATTTATTTATTATCCTTATGTCCATTTTTTATTCCACTAGTCACAATTTTTCTGCACAGCTGTCTTGAGCTGCGCACTCTTTGTAAACATTGCAGCTGGGTGGCAGCTCTGCACTGAGAGTGTGCCCATATTTAGTTAAGTAAAGTCAGCTGTGTGTACAAATTTGCTTTGCATCTGAATTTATTTATATTTATTTATAATGTCCACCTATTACTTTGTAATTGTTGGCCACAATGATAATCCCATATACGAGAAGGAGTTTAGCACGGTGAATAAAGAACTGCGCGTAAGTAGAGCAAGAGAGAGAGAGGGGGACAGAGGTTTCTCAACTGCACCGTGTTTCTACTCCACCGCAGAAGGAGGATCATCGACATCTCAGCCAGTTTATAGCCCATGCTGCTCTCGATTTGGTGGATGAGCACAAATGGAAGACAGCAAACATGCAACTGAAGTCCATAGATAGATTTAATCAATGGTTCGTCTCGGCATTCATCACCGCATCGCAGATACGCTTCATCATTGTGCACGACAACAAAAACGATGAGGGAATCAAGAATTTCTTCAATGAGATGTACGACACGTATATCAAACATTCCATGAATGCATTCTATAAGATAAATACCCCCATAAAGTCAGCCATGTTCGAGAAGAAGTCTGAGATCTTTGGCCGCAAGTATTTGTTATCCTAGTTATAGTTTTTATAATAATAAATATAAAGTTAATTATAATTTTGATTTTATTTTATTTAGAAAACCAGTCTAATGACACAAATATAGCTTAACTTTCAATGGATTTATTTCTTTCTCTTCTGGCTCTATCAATTCTCTCATTATTCAATGCGTCTTCGATTCAAATCTAAAACGATTTAACGCTCCCTACAATTCCAATAGGAGCTGTAGTACCTTGTAAACTTATAAATGTGTTGGTGTGTGTGTTGGATGATTATATAGATATATCAACTATGTTGTACGGAATTGTAGTGGGTGGAAAAATCTCTTCAAGTATTGTTGGTGTTACTGTTGTTGTTCCAATGCAAGAGACACGCTGGTGAAGTCTTCTTCTAAGTACACTTAATGCTTCTTATTCTTGCCACTGCGCTCGTATTTGCTCTTGGACGAGTGCCACAGGATGAGTGGAATAGCCAGAGAAGGCAGAGTCATGATGGCGAAGGCAACCCAATCAAAGAAGTGGGAGGAGAAACGCTTGTTGTACTCGTTCAGGTTGACAATGCCGCCCTCTCCAGGCTCAGAGCTGATGGCCAATTGGAGCTGCAGCAGGAGAAGAAAAAGGAAATCTCTGATAAAAAAGAATCTAGAGAAAACAGTAACCAGTGTGTGGCTTACCGTCTCGGCCTCCTCGACGGGCTTGTAAGACACCTCGGCGGCAGTGAAGTTGAAGTAACCAAAGGCCTTGGGACGCACCACCAGCACATGAGTGAAGTTGGTCTGTGGCGCAATACGCTCGACCAGAGCAGTGGGCTGGCCACCAACCACCTCAAAGGCCTCGGGGTGGAAGCCGTTGTCAACCAGTTGCACATTTGTGGCAGCTCCATTGCCCACATTGAAGATTGTGTAGCGCACCAGGAGATCGCTTTTCTCCACCAAATACTTGTTAAGGATCTGCTTGGACACCAGCAGACGAGCGCGTGTCTCGTCCTCGGAGGCACCCATGGCCAGCACTGCGAAGAGCGCGCACAAGGCTAATGTTTTGCTAAACATGCTGCAAAGAGATATGAGAGAATTGGGAACGTTTCACTTTTCTGATTTTTGTTGACGTGGAAGGGCCAAGAGGAAGAGAGAGAGAGCGGAGGTAAATGAAAGCGGCACAATTTGTACACGTTTATTACAGTGTATATTCACTTAATTATGCTTCGCAAACACTTTGTTATTTAAGTAAATAATTTATTTATTATTTATAAGCAACTTACATGAATTTCAGTTATTTAATACGCGGCTAATCGAGTTAAACTAAATGCGAGCGACAACGGCGGCTGCTTTCTCGTGGCTGCCTTCGTGACGTGTAAACTGTCGGCTGTCAAACTTCGTACAAGTACATTTTGGCATCGATACCGCTGTCGATATCGTACTCGATAAGCGATTGCACTCTCGGCACTCGTTAACAGCGACAACTCTGCGCGGCACCGAACAGCTGTTTGACAACAAAACAATAACAAACTGTCAACTAACAAAATGTTTGGGCGCAATGTTTAATAAATATTGATTACTGTTTTAGTTAACTAAAGTTGAAATTATATTTGTTAATGAATAAATTAGGGCAAGCAGCAGTAGCAGTCTATAAACAGATATATTGCTTTAGAGTGTGGGTGGCTGTCGTTCCGGTAACCTGTGAATGCCCTTGAATGACATTGTCACCCTACAGCAGGCAATATGATAGATGCGTTTACATATGCATTTCATAGTTTTAATGCATAAATTCCGTATAAAATAATATATCATCATTGGTTTGCATTATTAGTAATTAAAGAGATTGTATTATTTATTTGACAATCAACAAAATGATATCAGCAACGTTTGTTTTGACACGCAGTCATCATGATAGCGCTTATCAGAGTCTGTATAGCCGGCACCTAGTCTTATCAACAGCGCAGCGCAGCTTTGACGCTCGCTTTTCATCGCACGCATACACAAATTAGTAGCGCTGCCTTCAAGTCGCACGCAGTCTGAATTTCACCAGCAGCTGGAAAACTCCATAGTCGCAGCATGTCCCTAAGTGTGGAAACGGTGCAAACAACACCCTACGAGGGCCAGAAGCCTGGCACCAGTGGATTACGCAAAAAGGTTAAGTAGAAAGCTAGAAAAGAGCCTTCTACAGCATCCGCGACTGGTGTGATCATCAACGTGTATATGTTTTCCATCTGCAGGTAAAGGTTTTCACGCAGTCCAACTACACGGAAAACTTTGTGCAGTGTATATTGGATGCCAATGGAGCTGCCTTAGCTGGCTCCACCCTCGTAGTGGGTGGTGATGGACGCTATTACTGCAAGGAGGCAGCGGAGCTGATTGTCCGCATCTCTGCGGCTAATGGCGTTGCTAAGTTGTTGGTGGGCCAGAACGGAATACTCTCCACGCCCGCCGTCTCCAGCCTCATACGTCACAACAAAGCTCTGGGTAAGGTGTCGTAGTTGTTATTTAATCAGCTGCTAATCCCCCCAGCTACTACTGCTGATAGTGATCAGCAAAACACAATTTAAATAGATTCGAGCGTTAGTTGTCGCTGCTATAATTGCCCACAAGTCTTTGGGGGAGGCCGTCAAGGTCAGCAGAATATTGAACAACAATTTATGTTCAATCGTTTGGCCTCCAAATTATTCAAATTTGTTTAATAATTGTGAAGTGAGATTCCTTAATCAACCAGTGTTGCCAGCAGCCATGAAAACAGAATAGATGAAGAGAAAAAAAACGTTAAAAAGAGGAAAAAAAAGCACAGAAAACAAGAATACAAAAAATATGTTACAATTTCATAAATTAATATATTTATATAATTTTTTTTAAAGCCACGGTTAAATATTTATTCCTTGATTAAATCGATTAACCAGGATAACGATTTGTTAACAAATGCTGTGGTGGTACGTCGATGTTGCAGATGTAGTAGTAATCGAAATCGGCTAATTTAATGCACAATGCATGAAGTATTTGTTGCTTGGATAGAACTCGATAGCCGAATCGATAAGCCAGGATAACGATATGCATTCGAATTATGTGGTGGTATATCGATTTTTAGAACACTTCAAAATCGTTTCTAAAAACCGTTTTATTAAGGACAACATTGGCAACACTGTAACCTTTTCAATTTGAATAACATTAAAAAACAATTTCCTCTTGCAGGCGGCATCGTTTTGACTGCCTCGCACAATCCTGGTGGCCCCGAGAATGATTTCGGCATCAAGTTCAACTGTGAGAACGGTGGCCCCGCGCCTGATGCCTTCACCAACAACATTCACCAGCTCTCCACGGGCATCAAGGAGTACAAACTGGTGCGTGGCCTGCAGATTGACATTGCCAAGGTGGGCGTGAGCACCTACGATGTGGCAGGCAAACAATTTGTGGTGGAGGTAATTGATTCAGTGGCCAACTACGTGCGTCACATGGAGGAGATCTTTGACTTTGCCAAGCTGCGTGACTTTGTCAGTGGCAAGACAAGTGGAAAACCTCTAAAGATGCGCATTGACTCCATGAATGGCGTCACTGGCGCCTATGTGCGTGAGATCTTCTTGAATCGTCTCGGAGCCACTGAGACCTCTGTGGTGCACACCACCCCATTGCCAGATTTCGGTGGACTGCATCCAGATCCCAATCTAACCTATGCCAAGGATCTGGTGGAGACTGTGGCCAAGGGAGATTACGATATTGGTGCCGCCTTCGATGGTGATGGTGATCGTAACATGATCATTGGCAGCAAGGCTTTCTTTGTGACTCCAAGTGATTCCCTGGCTGTCATTGCACACTACCTGGAGGCCATTCCCTATTTCCAGAAGAACGGCGTGCAGGGCTTCGCACGCAGCATGCCCACAGCCTCCGCTGTGGATTTGGTTGGCAAGAAACTGGGCAAGGAAGTATTCGAGGTGCCCACGGGCTGGAAATACTTTGGCAACCTCATGGATGCGGGTCGTCTGTGCCTGTGCGGCGAGGAGAGCTTTGGCACTGGCTCCAATCACATACGTGAGAAGGACGGCATCTGGGCCGTGCTGGCCTGGATCTCTGTGATGCAGCACACGGGCAAGAGCATTGAGGATATACTGAAGCAACATTGGTCTGTCTATGGCAGGAATTACTTCACACGCTACGACTACGAAGAGTGCGATCTGGAGCCTTGCAACGAGATGATGGCGACAATGGAGAAGAACATCACAGCTGCTGCATTTGTGGGCAAGAGTTTCGCCAGCGGTGGCAAGAGCTATAAGGTAAAGGAGGCCGACAACTTTAGCTATACAGATCCTGTGGATAAGTCTGTGGCCACCAAGCAGGGATTGCGGATTGTCTTCGAGGATGGCAGCCGCATTGTCATGCGTCTCAGTGGCACAGGCAGCTCGGGTGCCACTGTGCGGTGAGTAGTGAAGGTACTTCTTGGTTGTTCCAATATATAACACCCCCTTTCTGCTCCCTACAGCCTCTACATCGACTCCTATGAGCAGGACAACGTGCTGGGCCAGGCCAGCGTCATGCTGAAGCCACTGATTGATATTGCTTTGCAAATCTCTGAGCTGCCCAAGTTTACTGGACGCAATGCACCCACTGTCATTACATAAATGGAGCACAAGGTTTACTACTGCCACGCCCTACATTTTCCCTTGGTATTGTTGTTGTAACTGTACAAAAAGGGAATCTACAGCATAGAATCTTCATAGCATTGGCCACACTTCTTTAATTTATACAGAATAAAACAGTTTACCAAAGTTTGTTAACATCATAATATGTATAAATATGTTACTTATGTGTGTATATATATGTATATGTAGCCCCTTCACTTTAGGGGCGTGGCCAGATACTCAAGCTCGCTGAGAATCATGTTGGGTATGCGCTGCTCCAGCACATTGAGTGGCAGCTGCGCCAGACGCACAAAGGACTGCAGAAAGTGCAGTGCAGTAACCACCTCCGGACCCAGCAGCTCCTTGTCACTGCAAAGGAAGAGGGAAGAGGAAGTTAGAAGAGATTCTCTCACCAGAAGAAGGCAAGAGATGCAGGCAGCATTTGCAGATTCCCCTACAGACAGCAGAGCAAAATTGACAAGCACAGCAGAGCAGACTTATGGAGGGCACTGCGATGAGTTCCTGCGGCACATGAGCATCCTTAGTTCTGCTCCTCAACACAGCAGAGCTGCTGCCTCCCTTCGTTTACTCACCTAAGCTGCGCCTCTGCCAGCGTCACCACATACTGACTCATGTAGGAGATATAAAGCATCTTGACATTCTTATGGAACTGCTGTAGAATGGTCAGTAGACCCAGCATCAAAGGCACTGCATCAATGACATCCTTATGCGACTTGGGCAGCAGGCAATCCGTGTTGCTCGAATGCTGCAATCTGCCCAGATGCGCAATGCTGAAGAGGAACAGGAACAACGACATATTGTGCGTGTTCTTGGTGCACACAAACACCTGATCCAGTGGCTCATAGTTCCCCGTATAGTGTAGAATCTCCTGCAGTTCCATTAACATGGCCATGCCCTGCTCATCACACAGTTTGGTATTGGAAGCCAGCTCCAGGACAAGTGCACTGGCAAGGGGGAAAAGAAAAGAAAGAGGTTTAAGCTCCTACTCCTTCCATGCTTAAAGCAACCTTACCGGTTCAGCGTATCCGTCGTATTCTCCAGCAACTTGGCATCACATTTGCTGCTAAAGCTCAACTCGCTGGAGATCTGCTGCCTGAGCAGCTGCTTGTGTCCCAGCTGGAGCACCCAATCCAGCAAGGTGGGCCACACTTTGAGCCAACGCTGCGTGTAGCTCTGATAATACTTGAGGGGCTGCTTGCCTGCCCCTGCAACAGACTGAGGAAAGTCCCTGGATTCCAGTTCCTTGGTCATGTTGGCGAGTGCCTCACACCACATGCGATCTGTGCTGAGGTTCTTCTGCAATCTCTCCAGATTGCACTTCAGTTCATCTGCCAACATATGCGCATAGATGCGCTCCAGACCCACCATGCCAGCTGGAGCCATTGCCTCACGCAGCACACTGAAGAATCCTGATGCAGCCAAGAGTTCTGCATGTGGCGCACGCTTCTCATACCACGTGCACTTCAAATCCAAATAGATACTGCCACGTGGCTCTGTGCAGCGCAAGATCTCGTGTGCCAGGCGTCCAATGAAGTTGTTGGACTTGCTGGCATCCCCTTGCAGTGGCAGAAAGTTGGGTATGGGAATGGTTTGGGATTGAAAGCGTGATTGCCACTCCTGCACCTTGTTGCGCATGAAGCAATTGCATTCCTTCTCCACATTGTAGTTAATGATGCGCTGTGATTCCTCCAGCAGTATGCGCAATCCCTGCACACGTAGATAATCCTCAATGTACTCAAAGGATCTGCGATAACCCTCAATGGTCTTGGCCAACGATTGCAGCTTCTGCTGCAGCACTTGCACGCTGCTCTTGCCCTTCTCTGGCGCAAAGATCAGTCCCAGATTGTATGCATTGGCCAGATGATTGACCAACTCCTTGCGTATGCCATCCTCCAGCAGTTGTTTGGGATCCAATTCGATGACACCCACCAGAGTCTTCTTCATCATGAGTATGCCCTTGGTGAAGACAGCAATGGAGTTGGTCAGCTGTGCCACCTTGGCGCGCTCCTCAAACTGCGCATACTCCCGCAGCTTATCCTTCTCCAGTCGTGTGGGAAACTCCTTGATGACATTGGTCAGCAATTGTATAATCCTTGCCAGTATACTGAACATAGTCTCGGGCACAATTTGCAGCACACGCCTGAGAAAGTTAGCCAGCTCCGTGCTGTAGTAATTGGACACAGAGACAAGATCTTCACTCTTGGCCAGATTGATGCGCATCAGTGGCACCTCCAGCGTGCTGGCCAGCTTGAGGAACACCGCACGAATGCCTATGACAGCTCTGGGCTGTCGCTTTATATGCTCCTGCATGATGGCAATGAAGTCACGCTGCAGCAGCTGCCAAGCATAGCTAAAGTCGCTGATCATTTGCATGTGTATCTCTATGTCCTCCTTCAGATTGATGAGCTGCCAAAGGAGTAGGAAGGAGGGATTAGTTCTCTATATATAGTCTTCTCTCTTGCCCTCTTCTACCCACCTGAGCCATGCGATTGAGCAGCTCCCTTGTCTCCTGCAGCTGCTGCTTGACCAGCATGTTGGCATGCAGATTATGATACTCCTGCACCTCGTCCAGTGCCTGCATGATCTGTATGATCAGTCTGCCCGCCTTCTGTGGCTTGGCAATGTCCAGTTTCTGCAGACGCTGCGCCACCTGAGCAAACCATTCCTGCAGCTGCGCATTGGCTTCGATCTTAGTCAGCGGACGTGTGCCGGCAAAGGCTTCACTAAGCTCACGCACATACTCCACAGCCTCCTCACGATGCTGCGTCCAACGTGCCTGCTTGTGACGCTGCAGCTCCGCCAAGCACTCACGCACAGTGAGCTCCATTTGTCCACAGTTGAGCAGCAGCTGGTAGAGCTTGCCACGCTCGAATTGCAGCTCCTGCAGCAGCAATTGATGCACTTGCTGCGTGGCATGTGGAGAGATGAGAAACACAGCTGAACTGGTGTGCAGGCAGTACCAACGTAGCAGCACATTAGCCTGCCTCATGAGCACTATAATCTGATTGGCATGCTCCAGCACAAAGGCCTCATCCAGCACACCCTCCCTGACAATCTCCTGCGTCTTCTGCAGCGTCTTCTGCAACTGTTCCCGCTGTTGCTGACACAGTGTGCGTATGACTGGCGGCGTCACCACATTGTTAATGGCAGCACTTGCTGCCTTGAATCCTGCCCAGACATCCACTAGATTGACTGTGATGCCCATGTAGATGGACAGCGTCCAATTGTCGCAGTAGAACTTGTCCACAATCTCACGCATTTGAGAGCGTTGCACATGCAGCACTTGGGGGCAGAAGTAGAGACACACGTACAGCATGGCAGCCTGTGTGGAGAGTGCTGTGGAACGATGCGAGGGATGTGGATAGATGGCCAACTGATTGTATATATCATCGCAGCGCAGACGAGCCACCACCAGATCTATAAAGTTCCCATCGAAGCTGAAGCGGGCAAAGTAAGCCTCGGGGTACTTGGATGCAGCAGAATTCCCCTGACTCTGTGCCTGTGTGGGCTGCACATACTCAGTGGAGCGCAGAAGCAAACAAACATCATGTATGTTGCTCTCATCGCCACTGGGCGTGGCATCGCCGCCACTGTAGCGATAATAGGCAATCAGAAGACGCTCCCGCACATCGCCAGGAATGTGAAAGTCCAGGACAAGCAGAATAACGCCATACAGATAGAGCGACTCGCACTGCAAGGGGGGGAAGGAGAGTCAAAGCTGCAATCTCTGCCAGCATTAGTTGAATTCTCACTCACCAGCAACTGTTTGCCCTCCTCATCCTGCAACACCGTCTCCAGTGTTTGCTGTATGTAGTAGCCCGTGTTAAGCTCCTCTATATACTGCTTTAGATCTGTGGCATAGTGGTGCACGCTTTGAAAGGCCAAATAGAAGCGGGTGATCAGCTGCAAATGATTCGTTTGTGTCTCCAGATCCAATTCACTTAGCTCCTATAGCAACAGATTTTAACTTGTTATATTCCCATTAGAAACAGCACAGACTTACTGGATTTTGTTCAATTTTCTTCTCCTGCGCCTCGGCCACCTTAAAGTAGCTGAAATCCAAGATAATGTCGCCATATTTTTGCTTATCGGCGGCGTTTTCCAATCTGCGGGCACAAAGGTTTAAATATGATTTCTATTTTATGGTTTTCTAGTTACTCGCCTGTAAATGCTAGGCACAAAATCCTTGAGACGTAGTATTTCTGCTATAATTGAGTTGCCCACCGACACAATGTTGAGTAAATTCTGTCCGCAAGCATTATTTTCCGAAAGAAATTCACTCATTTTGCGAAAAACAAACAAATTGCAACGCGTCAGCTGTTTATTATTTACGCCCAATTGCTAGAGATGACACCACTTGCTTATCGATTGATGTAGCTAACGATCTTTACTGTAAATTCACAGCTGCTGTTAAAATATTCCATTCTAATGCAATGATACGGCAAGACTGCAATATAAACAATCGAAAAGTTTTCAAATATCGCTGACATATCGTAAGATTGACATATCGATATCATAAACTTAACGAACCAGCACTGTTTTTCGTTAAATCTATATATCGAATTTTAATTTAATTTACATTTTTTTGTTTTTATAACTTCACCATGTTTTTGAATAGCAAAAATAAATGTACTATACAAAATAATGAATATGTATAAGCTTCTTCATTGTGGTTAACTCAATTAAACAATAATATTTACAAACAGTTTTAAAAGCAGCAGCTCATCAATGTAAATGCCATGTTAATTAACATATCGTTTCTTACATCCGTTCGCTGTTGCAGCGCAACAACAAAATAATGTTATTACAGGCAGTAAACTAACTGGGGGCACGTACGTAACGTTGATGTTTTTATTGTATGCGCAGCGCACTTGAGAATCCACACATTGTTTTTGTTGCCGCACTGTTCTATTTATGTATATTCGCGCTCGCTCGCACTTGTTGTTGGTGGCTTGTGTTGCTAGATTTACAGACTTTTCCCCAATTGTGTGTCAGTTTGTTCCGTTTCTCGTTCCTTCCTTCGTTCGTTCGCGTTCGTTCATTGATTTCCTAATTAAGTTTATAATTAAAATTAATTGAAAAATTACCCACATACGTACATAATATGCATGTGTATCTGCATTGGAATATGTAAAGTGGCGCGCGTGTTGTAACATGTCTATTTATGAAAATGAAATGAAAGCACGTTAAATATTTAAACAAAAAAAACATCATCATCATCGCAAAAAAGAGGTAATTATATTAAGCAGAGTGCACGTTTATAATTCTCTCTCGCTTGTTTTTGTTGTATATTTCGACTAATTGATGACTTCCCCTGCCGCGCTCTATTTATAATTAAAATCGTCTGCAATGGCAATTATATTTATTGAACAAAAGGCGAATCTGCCTATATACACTGTTCATACATACATATACATATATGTAGTACATTTCATATGCATATTGTATAAAATAACTATAAAAATTCATTCCACAACATTTTAAATGGTCATAAATTAAGCCGAAAGTCGCGCTACGACTTAAATACAAAGAGAAGCCGGAAGAGGAGGAAAAGAAGAAGGAGAGGGAGAAGAAGGGCGTCGAATGTGTTGGAGCTTATCCTATTTAGTGACTGCCAGAGTTGTCAACGCTTTGTCGATTTCATTGCAATATTCTTGCCTTGTTGCCACTTTTTGTTCTTTATTGTTACCTGCCACCTCGTTGCATGCTTCACATGTGCGCGCAAGGTGAAAATTCCTGCTGTGTTTATTCAAAAATGCTAGAATAAAAATTCGAAAAGTAATAAAAAATAATTTCTTTCTGCATTCCAGGTGGTCTTGTCTAGATACAAACAGGGTGGCAACTCTAGGCAAATGAACTGTTTTACCTGCACACACACACACGTGCGCACACACAAATACATTTGCACAAGCGCAACGGATAATTTAGTGGAATTTTCGAAAATAGCAAAGGAAAGGCAGCCATAATCCTCAAGAGCAGCACAATCCCAGTCCCAGCAGCCTCAGCAGCGACAGCCGCAGCAGCAGCAGCAGCAACAACTACACCAGGCATAATAATCAAAGATTAAATCAGGTTTATATGGAAGGGTTAAAAAGAGCAAAAGCAGCCTGTCACAGGAAGAAATACACGTTTCCTAGTCGCTGCTGAGCCAGCAACAACAACAACGAACAACTGATTTTGATTACAACTACAACGAGCCCGCGCAACACACACACACATTCACTCTCTCACACACAGTCAAACGAGAGAGAGCCTCACGAGAGAAAATCACACATACCCATACTCACGAGCTGACTTTGCGAGAGAGCGAGAGAGTGCACGACTTCTACGTGTGAACGAGCGAGAGCGAGCAAGCAAACACGAGAGAGAGCATGCACAGATTAACTAGCGGCCTCAGTTTTCTTTTGCTCAGTTCTCATTCGAATGCGGTACGGTTACGTTGTCGTCGCGTTGCTTAAGCCAGAAGAAAATACAAAACATATACAAGAAGATTTTCCGTTTTCCGCGACGTACGACGGCATATGGGCGGCATTTGTTTTGAAAAAGCAATGTAAGAGGCAAACGAAATATAAACTAACGTTGCCGTCGTCGCGACCGCGCTGCTAATATAACATTTATTTATGTGTTTGTCGGTTTCTGTCTTCGTCTGTGTTTGTGTGACCGTTTATGAGATGCAAAGAAAGGAAGTAAACGAAATCAAGTGAAAATAGTGCAAAAGAAATAAGAAATATCAATATTAATAATAGTAATAATAATAATATTAATACAAAGATAGCCAAAAGACAGAGCAGAGCAGCGGCAGAGGTAGCGACAGAGACCAGTTTGAAATCGCCGCCTATTTGCAGGGCAATACACGCGCCGCAGTCGCCGTCGCTGTCGGCAGAAGCAGAAGCAGTGCATGGCTATGTGTGTTGTATGGGTGTGAAAGAGCTGGCGATAGTTTTGAGTGTGGTGAAGGGGCAATGGCAGTGGAAGGCAATTGAACGTACACACACACACACATGTGCACATGCTAGCCAAGACATTGCTACAACAACAACTAGAGAAACAAGCGACCACATACGGTGAAAAGGCCGCGACGCCGTCTCAAGGAGCGAAAGGCAGCACAAGAGAGAGAGAGAGCGAGCTATAAGAATAATAAATTACACTTTGCTTTTGCTATAATAAGAAGAAAAATTTATATACACACACACATACACACATGTGCAAGTAATGTTTTGTGCTTGAGTGTGTGTGTGCGAGTGAGTGCGGTGAAAATTGTAATAAAATATGAACGCACTGGAAATGGAAAACTAAAAGTAAATTTCGAGCAAATATGCAGCTGTATTTGTAGGTGCATGTGTGTGTGTGTCGCTTGCCCGTGTATGTGTAAATTATTAACTGTTAGCAGCGCAAAGTCAAACGAAAGCAAAGGCAGAGGCAAAGTAAAGTAAAAAGCAAAGGCAGCGCAAAGTAAAAGGAAATAAATAAAGCAACAACAACAATACAAACAAACATTCAATGTGCCATAATGTCTAACAACAACTGAAACTAAGCAAAAGGAGCAGCTTTAATTAAAACAACAACTAATTAATAAATAAAACTAAATTAAGCATAAAATACAATTAAAATAAAGTAAAAATAAAGTAAGAAATAAAAGTAAAGTAATAAGCAAAAGTAAAGCAAAATACAAAAGTAAACTGCAAATCAAAGTAAAATACATATAAAACATATATTAAGCGTTATATACAGCAGTATTAGCAACAACAACAATAACAAATAAATTATATAAAATGTCCTGCATATCGAGCAACTTTAGCTCATTCTTTCTCAACACACTCAACGATCCTTCAGAGTTTTCCAAGTACTTGAGCAATGGCGAACTCAAATGCACAAATTTCGAGGAATTTCAAGTGTTTGCGACGCAGCAGTCGGCGCAGCAGCAGCAGCAGCAGCAACAACAATTACAGTATTCACACAGCAATGGCGTTGGCGTTGGCAGCGCAGCAGCAGCAGCAGAGTTTGCCTACGATGCAGCAGCAGCAGAAACGCCGGCAATGACAGCATCGACAGCAACAACAGGAACAGCAACGCAGCCAGCAACGTCGGCAGCAGCAGCGCAGTCAACGTTGCCCCTCAGCAATCGTTGGCCCACCGCAGTGGCAACGCCAAATGGACACGCACCCGCTGCAGCAGCGGTGGCGGCAGCGGCTGCAGCTGCGCAACATTTTGATGGTTCCTTTGAGTTTATCAAATATCTGCGACACTCTACGGACTTTACACCCACAGGGGGCACTAACGGCGGCAGCAACGGTGGAGCAGGAGGTGGAGGTGGTGCAGGCAGTAGCAGCAGTGCTGGCAGCGTAGGCGATGCAGCTGACTGCGCTGCCACAGCGGACAAGGGCAGCAAACAGCTTGTAGCAGGCGCTGCAGCTGGCAGAGGAGGATTAACAGCATCGCCGCCGCTGCCACTGCCCGCTTCCCCTGTGGGCGCCAGTGGAGGTGCAGGTGGCGGTGGAGTGGGCGGCATTGGTCTGCTCGATCTGGATTCCACAAGTATTGCACAAAAGTCTCGCTCTGCATCCCGTAAAGTTGCCGCACTCCTCTCTTCCGTATCACGCTCTTCCAACTCGCTCGACGCCAATTCATCCACCCTGGATGCAGTCTTCGATCACGACTCCAAGCAGACCATGTTCGAGCTGCAGCATCTGACGAGCACATCGAATGGCTCGAATGGTTCCAATTCCAATGAATCCTCTCTAGAGTTGCTCGCCTTTCCCAACTCACATTTGAATGCCTCGAATTCGAATACTTCCTCGGAGGAACATTGCGGAGAGTTCGGCATGGGGCTGCTGAGTGGTGCAAGTTGCTCCAGTGCCGCCTCTGCTGGTGCTGGTGGTGCACCTAAGCTACTGGGCAGCTTTGTGATCAAGGAGAACTTCGATGTGCATCCCTCGCACAAGGTGGAGGAGGGCATCTTTCAGCACATGAACAAGCTGCCCTCCAAGAAGAAGGACACACTGAAGCAGCTGGGCGTGCGTTTCACGGGCCAAATGACGTTCACGGACAAATCGATTGTTGTCGAAAATTTCATTAAGTTTTGCGAGGTGAGTAGGAGGTATGGGAAAGGTCTTGGCCTGGGCAGGGACCGGGACAGGCCTTGGCTTGGGCAGGCTGTGGGGACATGTAAGCAAAATGGCTGCCATTTCATAGGGAAGTTTTGAAAATTGGATTAGACGACAGACAAATGTCGTTTGCATATGTAAATATTACACATACAGACACACACACATACACTCAAGTATATACAGAGAGAATGACAGGAAATGAAAAGCGGAAACTGAGGCAGAAAACAACAATTTGTTTGTTTGTTAGTAGAGAAGGGAGAAGGAGGAAAGGGATTCTAACACACTATACCATATACCATGCATAGTTATTGTTTTACATGGATTCCTACCTACTATACCATATACAGTTATTGTTTTACATTTAAGATGTACTATATTCCTATATGTTTGGGTCTCTATTCCATTCATACATATACGATCTGCTACAATCTGTATAGTATTCATATATATAATATATCATATTATACATAGATATCCATTAAGTTAGGTTTTCTGGCACTGTCTTAGATTTTTGTAGAGAAAGAGCAATCATTTCCATCATATACTATCATTATTAAATCCACTAAGTTAAGGTTTCCTTCCCGCATACTCTATATCTGATATATTGTCGGGTTTTCTAGCAAACTGTGTTAGTTTTTTATAGAGAAAGGCATCACTTCCAGCATATACTATCATCAGCATATTCCACAAAGTTTAGGTTCCTTTCCCGTTACGCTATAGTCGATATAATGTCGATATACATGATGCATAGTGCAGATTTTCAATTGCAGTTATTACTAATACTTCACCTAGTTTCCATAGGAAGTTCTTCGTGCAAATTGATATTACTAATACTTTCCATAGTTTCCACAAGAAGTTCTTTCTATAAATTCAAGTATACTTATATATAGTATATAGTATACTATAGTTGGTGCACTCTCCATAAATATACCCATTGTAAAACTTATATTTTCTATATTTGAATTCTTTCACATCTATTCGTCTGGCGCTTTCACGAGAGAGAGAGAGAGATGTCGCACTTTTTCGATCCTGCAAGCTCGTTGACAATATATCGAGTGCCCGTTTCTTATCGATAGTTACAGTGTTACCTTATTTTTAGCTTATATTTTATTTAAACTATTTACAAAAGGATCTTAGCTTTATACTCTCCATAAATATATGTACCTATAAATTTAGTTGCTATAATTAATTGCATACATTTAAGTTTATATTCCCTTCCCACATACATACGTAGACGATATTCTATAGTCGATATATTATCGATAGACAAGTCGATAAGTTAAGTTTTCTTCTCATCTGTATACGATATACTGTATAGTCTATATAGCATCATTACCTATCACCATAAGTTAAACTAAACTGCCTTATCATTCTATTTTCAATTATTTACACACACACACGCAGACACAGCTACATCTGATATAGATTTGTATATATGCTAACCATATGCAGGTTTGTATATGTATGTCTCTGTGTGTGTGTCGCATTTATATCATATGTAGATATATTCATAACGCGGATACACCGTTCATATCCTTTACACAAGCGCATTTCTCACTCTATTATACGTGCCATACACTAGCACAAACACACACACTCACACATTACTGCCATCCTCACCCAACGAATGTCATTATAAATTGTAATAACAGAGGCAGCGACGCTAACGTTGACTGCGACTGCGACAGCGACAGAAGCCACAACCACAAATTCAGCATACAAATACAGCAACAACAACAAGAACTGTAATCATATGTGCCGCAATGTGTGAGTGTGTGTGTATTTCTAAACACCTACATACGTACAAACATACCGTGTATTTATATGTATTTGCACACATACCTTCATACACTCACACATACAGGCATGCATTCATTCCCCCCCACTGCCATTTGGCGCCTTTTCAACACTATGCCTGGCAGGCAGGCAAGCAGGGTGGCAACCCTCCCCAACACTCACTCACACCGTTACATGCTCATTACGCTCAGCTTTATCGGAACGTACACACACACACACACACACACACACACACAAACACCAATACATAGAAGGAAATCAACTAGATTTGGTCGAACCGAATAGCACCCACACAATCCACACGCTGAAACTATGTACGAAACGGCATTGATGGCATAATACAGAAGAACACAGGCAGCAACAACTAAAGAGGAGACCCAACGACAGAGGCTGAGGCAGCAGCAGTGGCAGAGGGAGCAGCAGTAGCAGCAGCTCTAGAGCCTAACCTTATTTCAACATGGCTGCCTTGTCGGCCCTTCGGCCGCTATTACAACATTTTAGTTCTAAGATGCCTAGACCCGCTCTTAAAATTGCTTACTCTCTTACTCTCTCTCTCTCTCTCAGTCACACATACACGTACACTCGAACTCACTCCTTTGCTTGAAAAGTTTACTTACAAGGAAGCAGAGGCAGTGGCAGAGTGAGAGGCTGCTCAAACTACAAAGTTTTGTATATGTATGTGTGTGTGTGTGTGTATAGTTATGTGTGGGTAAGTGGGTCGGGCAACCCCCAAAATGCTCAAGCGGGTGCGCTATTGAGTAATTGTATATGTGCCCCCTCTCTCACACTCTCTCTCTCCCTCCCTCACACATGCGGAATTTCTTCTCTCTGCACATACACATACAAACATACAATCATCAAGTTACTTGGGGCGTTTGTCCGACTGTCCATTGAGTTGCCTTCGTGTATGTCCTTTCGTATGTACACACACACATACATATGTTTCCTTGTGTGAATGTGTGTGGGCCCCTAGAGGCGTCGTTGAAGGCTACTAAATGCGCATGCAGCAGCAACGACGTCGGCAGCGAAGGCAACGACGCAGTCACCAATACAAACACACATGCAATAAGTTTGAACATCTTTGTGTGTGTGCGTGTGTGAGAATGTAAGGGACAGCTTAACTCTGACTGCGTACCAGTGGGTGGGGCAGAAGCAAAGGAAGAAATGGGAATGTGGAAAGCAAGGAAATAGGGGGGAGTGAGGGAAGGAGAGCAGACGTGCGTGTGTGTTACTGCGGGGCAGGTACAATGTCTCGGCTTCGCACAATTTACTCGCACACATGCACATTGATTATAATTTTAAATTATATACTATACACACACACACACACGTGCATATACACGAAACTGTACTTGCCAAACTTATATGATGACTATATATGTATGTACATATATATACTGTCAACTTACAAACTTACATACATATGCACATAAAATATTTAGCTTTTATGCGTTGCTTTTGCCGCCTTTCGGGGCCGCATTAAATTAGTGTTGTATAATGAGCGTACAAGGGTTGAGGTTGTGGTGCAAGGGGGCGAGCTGCCAGATTGTTGCCAAAAATGAAAACTACACATATGTACACACATGTGTATATATGTGTTATGCATGTATGAAATGCTGTCGAATATATTTTGTACACTTTGTTGTTGTTGCGCTGCATTTACATTGCACGGTTTGGGCTCATTAGCAAACAAAATGTGAGGTTAGGCACGGCATTCTCAACTCATCTGATGTCGTTGCCAGTTCTCCTTCTCCTTTTGCGACATTAATGCAAAGATAAACGTTCATTAGGCCCATAATTAATGAGCCACGCCGCATGCATCCCCTGTATTTTTTATTTCACACGTGCAACTGTTGTTGTTGCTGTTAAAAACCTGTTAAACGCAAAGAGTGAAAGTGTGAAAATTGTTACCCTTCCCCGTCCGTCCCTTGCTGGCAAACAGTGCAGACACGCACACACAGGAAGCCGGCTGGGACTGGGGCGCCGCACACACGCAACCCTCAAAAATCAAAAAATCATTGGCGACATGAACGAACAACTGTTGTGCAGCAAAACAGAGAAGGAGAGAGGGAGAGAGAACAGAAAGAAAAACAATTCACACTTGTCTCAATAAAAACAAGAACAACAACAACACACCACACTCACCACAGACAACAACCGCAGGCCGCACACGCACACACTTAGACAACACACCCAGGATACGTCACGCACAGGCACGCACAAAACACACACACACGCAAATACAAACAAAAAGTCTGCTTGCTGCCAATAAGTTGCAAAAAGCAACAACAACAAACACACACACACACAATAAAAGCAAAAGCAAAGAACACACACAACAATGCGGCAACACATTGCCATAGCTTTCATTCTTCTTTCGTCTTGTTGTTGCTGTCTTTTTTTGCTGTGTGCTCGCTATGAAACAGTTAAGCGGCTATGGGAATGTAAACACACAAACAGTGCAGCCCACTCCCTCCCACCCACACAAACAGGCAGGCAGTCAAAACAATCAAGCGACAGTACGGCAACACTTGGCTTGACAGTCAAGCTCGGCTCTCACTCTCTCAGCACACTGCACCACAACCTTCCATCACTCTGTAATGCTTGCTCTCTCGCTTGCACGCACGCACGCACACACACTGCTGTTAATGAGGCGACAGCGACAAGAACAACAACAATAACAGCAACAGCGCAGGTAACACCTCTCTGAAGGGGCCTGTCATCATTGAAAAGGCGTTGAATTGCTTGCGCGCGCTCTTTACTTGTGTGTTGCTCTGCTCTCCTCTCTCTCCACTCTTCTTTCTTGGCCGCAAATACGCCAAAGTCAAGCTTAAAGTGTTTCTCTCACTGCCCACTCTCTCTCTCTCTCTTTTAGTGCCTGTCCAGCGTTGCCATTGGCGCGGGGCGTCGTCACTCCTTTTTGCTCTATTGATTTTTAACATAATCAAAATCCAAAATGTATGTACACATACACGTCCGTATGCATAACATACATTCATAAGTACATGCATACATACATATATTGTGTACCCATCACACACACACAGACCCACACATGCCATTTTCGACAGCGTTGCCATGCATGCTTAGAGGGCCAGCCTCTGTGCGGTGTGGTGGGATGTGTGGGCTGATTTCTGGATGGGGTGGCAACGTTGGCGTCGCGCTGATTATGAGGATGTTGATAAGTTTCAACGTCGACGACGATGGAGACGACGAACGAGCGTTGACGAGGCGTTGGGGCGATGCTTGTTGACTCTCTCTCTCTCACACACACACACATACACACGTACATAGACGTCCGTCAAGCTGCTGCGCCTATTTTAAACACACACATACACAGACAGGCGACAACCCTTTTGGCACCCCACCCCTTCTCTACTCGTGCCTCTCTCTGTTACCCCCAGCCCCCTACCCCTCTCCCTGTTCTCTCCCTCTGTCTGCATTGTTGAAAATGGCTTCATTGAAAATGTTGTTTGCTTTTCTATTTGGTTTTGCTCTGCTGCCTTTTCCTCCTCTGCTCCTCCTCTCCTCTTCTGCCTCCTTTTGCCTTGCTCGTTTTAGCTTTATTCTATATTTTTACACTATAAAATATACATGAAGGGGTGTGAGTGTGTGTGTAAGTGTGCAAGTGTGTGCATGCTTTTAGGCGCAGGTTCTTTTGCCTTTCCTTTCCTTTTTCCTCTGATTGTGTTTGCATTTTGGGTTCTCTGCAAGTTTTTGGCTTTTGTGAACATTTTCCATTTTCAACTTTTACGTTGTACACGAATTATAAGTTTTGATTAGTAGTGGGCAAAGTTTTCAAAGGGTTGCTAGGGGGGAGGGCAGGGGGGTCGACTTAGAGGGTAGTCTACGATAAGCACCACACACACACAGAGAGACACATGTGTAATATCTAATATATACATGCCGTATATAGTCACGAATTTGCAGGAAATGAGTTAAAATTTACAGCAGGGGGTGCGGGTAAGGTGTGTATTTACCCCCTGCTGTGGTAGGCCCGCCCCTGTTTGTGTATATATATTGCATACATATGTATGTATGTATGTGTAACGGTGCTTCTAGAATTTCCATTTAAGCATTTTCCCATTTCCCATATGCGTTGCTAGCAGTCGAACCCCTTTATGGCCTTCAGAAATATGTGAACAAATGGAGGGTAATTCTTGCTAACCGGTTTGCATAGCATACTTTTTGGGGTATTTGATAATTTTGTGAAAATTCATTAAAATTTAACTAATCAAATTTTGTGTGTATATTTCTCTTTCTTTCTCCCTCTCTCTCTCTTTATCTTTCTCTCACGACAGGAATACGACATCAAGGATCATCGACCGTGGCTATCCTTAAATCAATGTGGACTCAATAAACCCGAACAAATCAAATTTGCGCGTTATTTGGGCCAAGGGTTGCCAACGTTCACGCTCTTTTGCATTTATAGCAATTTTAAGAATCTCTTCTGCACCAAACGCACCGAAATGTAAGTTAAAAGAACGGAGGAATAGATATATAATATGATAATATGTAGAGAAAGGGAATACAATACAATAATATATAATATTGAGTATAATACAATGAATAAGAATGTAATATAATGATGTGGAATATAATGTATGTATGTATATAATTATGTCATTTGTATATAAAGGATGATTTTTTAAGAGCTATAGGAAAGTTTTTTAAAAACAAAACACTTGAAATTCAGAGAAATGCATGAAATCTTTATTTGAATCGATAGCACGCTGCATATAATTGAATGTTTAAAGATTATTTCATGCAAATGTTGAGCGTGAGTGCGCCTCAAATGGGGTCTATCTGCTTATTACAATTTTGGCATACTCTTTCCAACATTATCTCACAACGGTATCTCACAAATAAATCCTTCAATGTTCTCCTCCAATGCGTCAATTGAAGCGGACTTGTCTGTATGGACATTAGATTTAATATAGCCCAACAAACACTAGTCTAAAGGAAGTTAAATTGCACGATCTAGGCGGCCAATTGTACGGTGCCGAATGTGAAATAAAATGTTCGCCGAACTCGCCTCTCAATGGGTTCCATTGTCACACGTGCTGTGTGGCATGTGGCAGCGTCTTGTTGAAACCACATGTCATGCAATTCAAGCTCTTGCATTTTGGGAAAGAAAAACGTTTAATAAAAATATCAATCAATATCAATACAGTTACGATGCGAATATTACATATATTGGAATTAATAATACAGAATAAATAATATAGTATGTAATATAAATAATATGCAATGAAATATAGCAATATATCATATAGTATTTATCAATACCTTCTCTTCTATATATGCACATGTTCCACAGTAATCTCACATTCCCTCCTCTCTTCTCTTTCAATTTTGCTCTAGCTACACCAAGGATGGCTACAATCTGCCTTATATACTCGATAAAACCAAACGCTTCCTGGCCAACACAACAGCTGGTGAGTAACCACATAAACACACTGTACACCAGCCACCCCCCCCACCACCACCACCTACCCCCTCTACTCTACCCCCGCTCTGTTCCTTGCCACTTTCCACTGTGTGTGTAGTGCAAATGCAGCAAAAGATTCAAGAGAAAAAACAGGCAACAAATTAAAAGAAAACGATAAAGAAAAAAAAGACCAAAAGAAAAAAAAAAACTAAAGCAAAACCAAAGAAACATCGTATGGTATATGCAAGAAAAACATTTCCCAAATAGATACGTTAAATAGCATAAGGCAAAAATGTGCTAAATTTTAAAAATATACACACAAAAACAGAGACTACAAAAAACATTTTTCAGTTAATTTTTATGATTTCTCTCTCGCTCTCTCTTGCTCTCTCTCTCTCTGTCTTCTAGTTTGCATCTCGTTTCTCTTTGCCTCTCTGTATATATACAATATGTTTGTTTTTTTTCACCACATGCACTTGCTGCAAATCACACACACAATATTCTATATATATATATGTACATATATATCTATATCTTTATATAGACAATCATATATGTATATATTTTAGTTGCGGGAATATCAATTGGCTGCTCTAGTAGAAAATCGAACAATCGATAATCATTAATCGAAAATTGCAAAAAAATCGTTTTTTAATTTCTCGACTTCAATTTGTTTGTGTTCTTCTTCTTCTTCTCGTTCTTCTTTCTTTTTCGCTTGACCAAATCACTAGGCGAAAATACCAACAACAACAGTAACAGTAACAACAGTAACAGTAACAGTAACAGCAACAGCAACTGCAACAACAAGCACACAACAACATCCACAACATCCACACCGGTCAAACAGCAGCCACATGAGCAGAGCGATTCGGCGCCAGCATCGCCGTCGGCAGCAGCAGCAGCGCTGCCTACTCCCCACAACACAAACACACACGCAACAGGCAATAGCAGCACACACCTACACACGCAGCCCACAACAGTAACAGCCGCAGCAGCAGCGCAGCCGCCACCTCAGTCGCACTCGCCCTCGCAGTCGCAGTCACGCACAATGTTGGCGCCCTCTGGCGGCCCAGGCACGCCACACACCATGCCAAGGCCAGCGACGCCAACGACGCCAGCAGCAGCAGCGCAGTCGACGGCGCCAGTGACACCACATTCGCAACAGCATTCGCATCCGCATCCGCATTTGATGCAGCAACAACAACAACAACAACACACGCCACATCATCTGCAGCAGCATCAACAGCCTGCCACGCCCACACGTGGCACGCCCATGACGTCACAGCAGCACGCACTACATCAGCAGCAGCTGCAGCAGCAACAGCAACAACAACAACAGCAGCAGCAACATCCGCAGCATTCGCATCTAGTAGCTGCGCAGCATCCGCATCACTATCCGCATCCGCAGCAACAACATCCGCATCCTCATCAACATCCACTTGCACATCCGCATCCGCATGCACATGCACTTGCTCACACACAGCATCCGCATGCACATCCGCATCCACATCCACATCCGCACTTTGCGTACACACATCCGCATCATACGCACTACGGGCTGCCACCACAACATCCGCAGCAGCAGCATCCTCATGCACATCCGCATGCACATTCGCAGCACGCACACATGGCTGCAGCCATGGCATATGGCCAACAACAGGTGGCGCCACCACAGACGCCCTCATCCGCAGCACAACAGCAACAACAACAACAACAGCAGCAGCAGCAGCAGTCTCTGACTCTGCCGCCGTCGTCGTCGTCTAGCAGCGGCAGCAGCAGCGCCATGTGAGATTGGCGTCGGCGTGGCGCCAAATATGATGATGGCCGTGGCGCCACCTGTTGACAAAGTTTAGAGCCGCAAACTACTACTATGATTAGCACAAAAACAACAACAACAAAACAGAAGGAGAAAGAGAACCTTGTAACTGTAATTTTAGTTATTCACCAACACCCCCACCCCCCCTCTACCATGCCCTGCCCCTTTTATTGTGTCTTCTGTTTTTAATTTTATAGTCTAATTTTAACTAAGCTTTTTGCCAAATTTTTACATACATGTATTATGTTAAACGACTAAATTGTTGATAAGGATGATCACGCCCTGAACTATGCAATGTTATTCCTTGAAAAGAGATTATTACAATTACACACACAAGATGATTATAGTGACTATTAATAATATACACACACACATACATATGTACATATATTGTATACATGTGTACAAAATCAATCCTAACCTATATATACACCACAATCAAAGTATATACGAACACTCACACATATAAAGAGAAGAAACAACAACAAATATATATATACATATAGCGAAAACAACAACAAACGGCTTCTTTTTTCAACACACACACGCACATGGCATATGCATGTGTGTGTGTGTTGTGTTTGCCTGCTCTGCATTTGTGCTAGACAAGCCGCTCTTTTTTTATTCTCTCTCACAGCCTCTCTCTCTCTCTATAAATGCAACTCTTTTTGTTGTTGTAGACCTCAAGAATATGGCGGCCGCCAATGACGGTTCGCTTGAGTTTGCCAGCAGCAGCAACAACAGCAGCAGCAGCGGCGGCAGCAATAGCAACAACAACAACAACAACAGTAACAGCAACAGCAATGTGAACAGTAACAGCAGCAGCAATAGCAACAGCAGTGTTAACAGCCTTAACAGCAACAGTCTCAGCTCCAATACAGTTAACAGCTACGTAACAGCAGCAGCACAACAACAACAACAAGCATATGCAGGCACATCAGCAGGAACACCGTTGCCACTCTTGCCGCCACCTGCGCTGCCCCACAGCGCACACCACTTAGGTCCTCCACCCCGTTCGCTGGAACAGCTGATCATCTATGAGAATTTCCCAGTCCACGAACAGCATCGGATCGAAGATGGCGTCTGTACGCACATCTCCCGCCTGCCCCCCAAGAAGCAGGAGCTATTGAAACAGTTCGGTATACAGAGTAGTAGCCAGCAATGTCTGAGCAATTATGAAAAGTGCATACTCATCGAGAACTTCATCAAGTTTTGCAATGTGAGCAAATGTGGATCGCAAATATGTGTCTGTGTGGAACGCATCCACACGACGAGAGGAACAGGCAGAGACAGCAGCGCAGCGGAGCTTTGTTCTTGATTTACCCCCCACTCCCTCTGAAATTGGCATAAAATGAGAATCATTAACTATATTGGCATTATTCATTTTAGTGTAGCTCAAAATTGCAACGTCATCAATAGAACAAAACTCTTTGCCGTAACCCCTAGTGGGAACTAATGTGAACTAATTTAAGGGAAATTTTCTCTTCTCTTCTCTTGAATTTCCCCCTCACAGGAATATCAGATATCCGATCATCGACCCTTTTTGGACTTCCACGAGAGCGCTTTATCCAAATGTGAACAACTTAAATTTGTACGATATCTGGGCCAGGGGTTATCCAATCTGACGCTAAACAAGATATATGTCGCTTTTAAGGATCTGCTGGGCAATGGACGTTCAGAGAAGTGAGCGCAAAATTACTGCCGCATTTCTATGTTCAATCATAACCTCACTATCTTTATTTCTTGCAGAGCTGGTGTGGATAACTATAATTTGGATGCGATCATGAAGAAGAAGCGCAAGAATCTTTATAATCGCTTGCATGCAACGGGTAAGCATAGTTTTGAACTGATTATGATAGTATAATGGCTACAAACACCGTTAAGGACACTCGGAATAGGGGATATTAATTGTATAATTGCGCCGAAAAGTATGCTACAATTTCTAATTAACAACTTGGCTCTCTACTTGCAGCCAGCAGCCTCGAAGTGACGAGCTACGATGCTGCAGCTCAGCAGTCACAGCAGCCCCAAACGCAGTCGCCACAACACGCATTGATAACAGCTGCCGCGCCACGCCCACATCACGCCTTTGCTGCACTAACAGCTGCCGCCACACAACACGGCAGGAGCAACAGCAGCAGCAGCGAAGTATGCAACGATCTGCCGCAATACAGTTACGCAGCGCCGCGGTAAAACCAGCTGCCCCCTTTGACGAGGGCGTGGCAACAAGCCATATGATATATACATACATATATACATATATTACATATATACTTCCTGGAACTGGACCAGTAACTGTTGTGTCTTCGAAACAAAGAAACCAAAAAGGAAAACCAAAAACAAATTATAAAAAGAAAATGTGGAAAATTGTTGCAGAATTCAAGTGCTAAAAATACGAGAGAGAAAATTAGTGAAAATTAACATAAAGAAAGAAAAACATAAACTAAATCCTATACTAATCAAGGCAAAGCGAATTCAATTCCAAACTAAGCACAGCAAGAAAGAAGAAGAATCAGAATACACGTTTATAATATTTAGTTTGCCTTCCTTTGTAGCTCTCTTACTGGAACAAGAAGAACGTATACATATATACTATATATACATATATACTATACACTATATATATACTATATACTATATATATAGCTAGTCCTAAGTAGGCTCTAAGTGTAACAGCAAAATTCAAAAGAAGAAGCAGAAGAAGAAGATGCAAATCAAAGACCTCCCAAATGAAAGTTCCCTAAAATGCATATACACATCAATTATATATATATATAGCTATATAGTGCGTAAGTTGACATAGAACAGAATACGCAGAACAAGCAGAGTCAGAGCAGAACATAAATGATTAACAAACCAATTATTCCTATATACACACAATACTTATATACAACAAATCAAATATATATATCTAGAATATATAGAGAGATCAAGTAACAAGTTTAGAGAGAGGGAGAGAGAGACGCTAAATCAAATACCAAACAAGCATAGCAATTGTAATATATATATACAACAACAACAACATGAACAAGAATATATATAGTAACAACAACAACAACAACAACAAGAAATAACAAATAAACAAATATATTATATACGAAAAACGAAGCCAAAAATATCTTTAACTTTATGCAAACTTTTTATTATCTATTCAAAATTGTTCTCATTTTTAGCTCTCATCTTTATATAGTATATGTTTTATATGTATGTATGTATATTTGTACGATTGTACTGAACGTGGAACGACTTGGGATACAAGAAACAAGGAATACATACAATACAATACAAGGCAGTTCAAAACGTGGATGCTGTCTGCTTGCCAAGATGTGTTTGAGTTTACTTAAGATTAGCACAATAAGTATATATTTATATATGTTCTCGTATTCGTATTCGTAAGTATATTCCCGACTAATTAGCGGCAATTTTTAATTGCAAACGATCGTTCGAAAATGTGTGTGTGTGTGTGTTTATAAATGCTTTATCTAATTTGATTCCTTTTTGCTGCGATCCAGCGCCCGCTGCTTGGCCTTCTCATAGATGGGCAACAGTTGCCCGGTCTCGCCCAGCATCTTGAGTAGCTCCACAATGAAGGGCAAGTAGTTGTGCTTGCGACGCACGTTCTCCACCTGGAAGAGGAGGAAGTTCTCATTAGTTAGATATTTAAATGATATATCAACATGTTATACATATCTCATTACACATAAATGGCATATATTTCATATAATGAATCATATATACAACCCGTAGGGGCTGCCCTACCTTGTATCGCTTCTTCTTTTCAACTTCATACTGTATGTACGAGCGCAGGCTATTGATTTCAGTCTGACGATCCTCCTCGGTGTCCATGGCATTGGCAGCAGGATTGAGCAGCTTCTCAATCTGCTGCTCATAGATACGCTGGCGATCCGAGATCAGTGCCATCAAATTGAAATGTATTTCACCATCACTATAACGCTGCATACGCTTCTCAATGATGGGACGCACCACATCGATCCAATTCTGCTCTGGTTTTATCTCTCCCAGATCAATGGGTCCCTCACGCAGACCATCCAACTCATACAGACGACCCGCAATGGGCATATAGCCTACGAAATGATAGACATCCTCATCCTTGTTCGGATTCTTCATGTCCAGCTCGAAGAGGGTTTGGCGCGCAAACGAATTGTGCACCGTACGTATCTGGGATGCATTGCTCAGCGTCAGACCCTTGTTGTAGGGATCGAAGCATTGACAGAACTCCTTGAAGTTGGTCAAGGTGTCGCCCAGCTTAATGTCCTCATGATTTAGGTTGAGCAGCAAACTGAGTATAGCCTGGGTGGCACACGCATTGTTGATCACCTGCTTGGCAAAGAATATGTGATCCCTATCAAGGACCACCTTGCCTGCGGGCTCATCCTCTTGCACCCATTTGAACAGGAAGATAAGACCGTGTATCGGCTCCAGATCCTTGAATGATTCACTGTCCAGACTCCAGATCTCTTCCACCTGTGCTCCATCGCAACCTAAACAAAGGAATTCGCAAGATTTTTACATTTTTCTTTGACCTGGAGTATACGCTACTTTGTAATATCTGAAACCGGCATCGGCTTTCGCGTCCTCTTGCATAGCGAAAAAAGCGCGGGCGGTCTATTTACTTACCAAATTCACGTATCAGCTCCGTAAATACACCTGGATCACTCTCTATGAGACACCAATTTCCAGCTCCTTCGCCCATAGTGCGTTGTTTGTTTAATGTTCTCTTAATTTGCGAAAAACTCTGACTAAAATTTTTTGTCAACTCACAAGCGTCACGATTAGTGTTAGGGATGTCACAAATTTATCGATATATCGACAAGCGAAAACGAAATGGACAATAGTTAGGTAGTTTACAGCACTTAACTATCGGTTGAATGGAGCCAATAGATGGGGCAATTCATAGATTTGAAAATCTACTGCATGAGAACACCAAAGAAATCTTTGGGGCCTATAAAAAAATACTCAACACCAATTTTTAAATTTATTTATTTTATTATTATTATTTTGCTTATTAAAAACGTGTAAATGCACTTCTGTTCTTGGCATTTAACACAGCTGCATGACGATTGGCAATTGTTTCGATGTTTTTTGTTCATCACTAATGTCATGGCGGACACAAAGCAAAAGCGGTGGGAGAAAAAAATATGTGCGCAAAGAATGAAAAAATCTAACGTAAAAAATTAAAATTTTTACTGCTGCCTATGCAGATGTAAACTAATTATGTGTACTATAACAATAATAGTGAGACAATAATGTATAATTTAGTGATATATATTTGTAATGCATACGGTCCCAGCGAAGCAATGAAAATATGACGCGAAAATATGATTTCGACTCCGTTCAGCAGGCACCACCAACAAAATCAGTGTTTGTAGTGTCAGTGGAAAATTGGCAATTGCGTACGTTTATGTAAATGCGGAGAACGGGGGGGATAAAAACAAATTGCAAAATTGCACAGAATCAGAGCTGAGTTTTTTTTATTTTCAAATCAGCTTGTGTGTAAAAAAAAAAAAAAAATAAAGCGCGTTCGATCGCGATAATATTGGGGGGAAAAAAGAGGCGCGAAAAATTCGCTACAAAATGGTTGTCTCGAAAGACAACAAGCGTCGCCGTAAGGAGACCGAGACACCGCCAACGTCATCGTCGGCAGCGGCTGCGACGGCGGCAGCAAATGCTGCTCTTGCTGTGGAGTCATCACCCGAGATGCCTAAAAGGTGAGAGATGGTGTCTTTACCACCACCCCCCTATATATATCTTTACTCTACATATGTGTGTAATTGTTGGGAGATGACGACGCATTGCCCACTGTACATACATATGTACGCTTTACTACAACACAGCAGCAGCGCCCTCTCCCCCACACAACGTGAAGTGTGGTGCGGCTCCCTTCATTGTATAAGCAGCAACAGTGTTGCCAAATTTAAAATAGCCAATATTTTTTAATACCAAAAATACTAATGAAAAATGTTAAAAAAGTAAATTGATGACAATTTTTGATGTAAATTGATTTAATTAATTAGGAAAATGCAAACTGTTAGAACTTAAATAAATGTATTTAAGTTAGTTATTTGCAGTCTTAAAATATGTAAATGTTGCCGCTTTGCTTGCTGTTTAGTTTTGGCAGCAAAACAGCCAAGTTTGGCAACACTGTTAAATGGCTAGCGTCGTGGCGCCGCTGTTTTTGTTGTTGTATGTAGTACATATGCAAAGGGCGGCTTTAAATCAGGTGCAAATGCAAATGTGTGCGTGTGTGTGTGTGTGCAACGTAATTCAATGCGTTATTGTTATTTCCGAGTTGAATTTGTGCATAATTTGTATCAAATTGCATTTACTGCTTCCCAATTAAAACTCACTCACATCAATAATCTGTGTGCGTCTGTCTGACCAACCCCCCTCCTTCCCTTCCTCTCTTTTTACAGGACGAAGGTGCAGGCACAGCGCAAATTCGCACAGGGCCAAAGTGCGCCCAGCTCAGCTCAGGGTGCATACAGTACGCTCAATGTGGCAGCCGGACAAGCAGCATCAGGTCCGAGTACCTCAGCGGATGTACAGCAGCAGCAACAGCAGCAGCAGCAGCCTCCCATTGAGATATTGCCCAACAAGTGCCCCAAACCGCAGGATTTCCTAACGTTCCTTTGCTTTCGCGGCACACCCGCATTGCCAGCGCACTTGGATTATCTCAATCAAGGCAAATCCAAGCCAGAAGTCCCGCCCAGCAGCAGCGCCAGCAGCAGCAACCAAGACAAGAACAAAAGGAGCAACAATAATAAAAAGAAACGAGGCAGACCCGCTAGGACAGCAGCTGGCACAGTGGCAGGCAAAGCAGGAGCAGAGCCAAGTGATAAAATAGAAGCTGCCACACCTCCTGCTGCGCCGCCTCCACCTACTGCAGCGCCGCCGTTGCCCATGCTGGCGGGTGCAGTGCGTAAGCGTGCCGAGGTCATTACTGAGGGCAATCGCAGAGGCGCGCGACGCACGGAGATGGCATTGAAACGTCGCTCCAATCGTGCCAACAAGCAGAAGGAGAAGGACAAAGAAGAGGAGGAACAGCAGCAGCAGAATAATGTGCAAATGGAGCAGCAGGGGATGGAGCAAGAGCAGGTGGAGCAGGAGCAGGAGCACGAGGTAGAGGAGCAAGAGGACGATGAAGAATTCTTCTCAGCTCACGATGCCAGCTCACGCAATGGCGCTGATGAATTGGCTGCAGTCAAGTCAGAGGCAACTACTCGACGTGCACGTGCACAGTTGACAAGGAAATCCGCTGCAGTAGCAAGAGCAACAGATTCCCCAGCCTCCACAGTGGACAAGGAGAAGAAGAAGGAGAAGGCGCCGGTGAAGCGTTTGCGACAGCGAGAATCACCCATTTTTATACCATCCCCCGAGTCCTCAGGTCGCATGACAAGACAACGTGCTTTTTTTGAGCCAGTCAAGGTGTTGCCAAAGCAGGAACAAGTCCAAGAAGAGAAGGAGGAGTCAGAGGAGGAAGCAGAGCAGCAGCCCAAGGCACAGGAGCAGCCACAGCATAAGCCTGTGGCCAAGGAGAAGATCAACTCCAGCATTTATGCCAAAGATGCTGCCAAGCAGCAGCAGCAGCTGGAGAATGGCGGCGCCACTGCCTCTGACTTGGCAGCAGAGCAACAGAAGGCACTAAATGTCTTTGACTTTAGCTCAGATGATGAGCAACCGCTGGCCAAGGCCATAAAGCTGAAAAAGGGCGTCAAGAAGGGCGGAGCAGCTGCAGCAGCAGCAGCGACAACAACGGCGGCAGCGGCAGCCACAGTCAATGCACGTGGACGCAAGTCTGCAGGCGCAGCCAAGAAGCAGCAGCAGCAAAGAGAGGAAGAGAGGGAGAGGGAGAAGGAGAGGGAGAAGGAGCAGGAGCAGGAGCAAGAGAGGAAGCAGCCTGAGCCAGCGCTGGAGCAATCTCTAAACAAGACAAAGCGCAGCAAAGCGTTAAAAAAGAAAGCTGAAGAGTTGCCCGAACCCGAAGTGGAACTAACGCCGCCTTCCCCCAAGAAACCAAGTCAGCACAATGCGCGTCCTGCACGTCGTCAGGCGGCCGGCAAAGCTCGCAAGGCTCAGCCTGCTGCTGCTGCTGCTGCTCCCTCACGCTCTGTCACTGCCAGTCCACAGCGCAGTCAGCGACCGTCGCGGAAGACCAAGGAGGCAGCTGCCATCTATATGGGCATCATAGGACACAAGCTGCAGCTGGCAGATGATGAGGAGGATGATCTCTCGCTGGACAGTTTTCCCGACATACCAAATGTGAAGCAAATGGAGAAAATGGAGAAGGAAATCAAGAAGAATGCGGTGGGAAAAAAAGTCAACAAAGGCAGCGGGAGCAGCAGCAGGAGGAGGAGCTGCAGAGGCAGCCATAGAGGTTGCAGCTGAGCAGCCAGCAACATCTGCATCCGCTGCAGCAACTACAACTGCTGCTGCTGCCCCTGCTCGACGTGGTCGCCCACCCAAGACGCAGTGCCGCACAGCCAGCGCAGTAGCCTCGACGCACGCGGCTAAACCACAGATTGAAGGCATGTTGGTAAAAAAGGGTGCACTGGCGCTGGCCAAAGCCAAGTCCGAACAGCAACAGAAGCAACAGCAGAAGGTCGACTCCGATGCGGAGGAGGATTTTCTGATCAATGAGGAGCTGAATGAAACCAAGCGCAAGCTGGAGAAGAGCTTCAGTGACTCTGATGATGAGCCGCTGGCCATTAAAGTGCCCACAGCAACAGCAGCAGAAGTAGCAGCAGCGCCAGCAGCAGCAAAAGCCACAGCAACAGCGCCAGCAACTACAGCAACAACAGCAACAACAGCCACGCCAGCAACACCCCCCAAGGCAGCAGCAGCAGCAGCAGCCACGACACCACCAACAGCCAGCATGGCAGCAGCAGCAGCAGCGGCAGCAGCAGCCTCAGCCAAGCCCACAACTGTAGGTGGATTGGGAGTTGGTCTAACTGGAGCTATGCTCAACTGCTCGCCAGCCAAGCTTAGCTCACAGTTTGGAGGGGGCGGCCCTGCCACGCCCACGCAGCTAACCATGCTGCCACTGACCAGCAAGCCACTGCCCTACTCCATCTCCCCCGCCCAGCTATGCGCCTGCTGCTGCTGCTGCACTCAAGGCCATGGAGAAGAAGTCGCCGGTGCCCACATCCAAGATACTGCATGTGCCTGCCACATATGCCTTGCCAGGCACAGGCACAGGCACAGGTGTGCCAGGTGTGCCTCCAGCTGTGGGCGGCACTGTGGGCTTTGTGAAGACCTCCTCGTACTTGCCACAGGCCTCACCACATTATCACACGCCCTATGTGCGGCCAGCTAGCTTTGGTGCAGCTGTGGCAGCAGGCAACAAGACGCCGCAGCAATTGCCAGCGACAACAACATGCAGTGTGGTTGCTTCCCCACTCAAGTATCAAACACCTCCCACCACTTACCCGCCGCCCATTGAGGCCTATCAATGTCCCAAGATAAATCCCAATTTTCTGACACCCAAATACGAACGCAGCAGCGTGTTGCCGCGTGCCAACAACAACAACAATATGGTTAATAGTTTTGCAACACCAGCACGCAACAGCATGAGTAGTCTGGGCACGCCCACCACCGCCTCCAAGAGTGTGCTGCCAAGTCAGACGCAGAGTCTTAATCTCAGTCTGGCAGGCGCTTCTACCTCGGCAGCAGCAGCAGCAGCGGCAGCAGCAACAGCAACAGCAGCAACAGCAGCAACAACAACAACAGCAACTCTCAGTTTGCAACAGCAGCAACAGCAACATGTGCAGCAACAGCCACAGCAGCAGCAGCAGCAGCCACAGTTGCAGTTGTCTTCACCCGCCGTGGCCACACCCACCTCACAGCAGAGCAACAGCAATAGCAACAGCAACAACAATAACAACAGCAATAGCAACAACAACAACAACAACAACAGCAACAGTGCAGCAGCAGATCCTCTAAAGGATGAAATAGGCAGCATCCTGGCGCAGGCCACACTGATGCCCAGCAAGGAGGAATCTAGCAAGATCTTTGGCATAGCCAGCGTCAGCTTGGCACAGAGTTCTGGCCCCGATAATACCAAGTGTACGCTGGGCAAATGTGGTTCCATACACAAGCCTGTGCTGGGTCCTGTGGTGCCCACCGAGGGTGGTTACTTTAGCGATCAGTTGAGCAGCAAGGAGCGCAGGAAGGCCAAGGTGAATATGACACATGAACAGATACAAAAGTGGCTCATCGAATGCAGTTCGAATCCGGATGAAATACAAGATGATCTCGAGGATGATTATGATGACAGTCTGCGTCCGCAACAGTCGCAGACGCCGCCTGGTCCCAATCAGGATAAGGAGAGCACTAGCTTCAGCAGCTCGTCGAATAAGACACGCGGCGAGTTGGGCAAGTCGGAGAGTGCTTGGTCTGCCAAGGGACCCTCGCTGAAGGCCACGCCTGTGCTGGTGGCAGCCACAGCACGCAAGGATGTAGATGTAGATGCAGATGCCTTGGACTTTGATAAATGCTCCACCACGCCAGTGAATCTCAGCCAGAAATTGCAGTTGGAAGAGCGTAAAATGCCTGAGAGACGGGGCAGAGCAGGCAATGCTGCTGCTGCAGGCAGTGCCAAGACAGCAGCAACAGTTGCTGGCTCACCTGCACCGGGGCAGAAGCGTAGTGCCAGCACCACGCCCACAGCAAGTGCCACGCCTCCGCCACCGCCTAGCAAACAGAAGGGAGGCAATCGTAAGCAGGCAACGCCCTCAAGCAGCGCCAGCAACACGCCGCCATCGCAGACAACAACCACAGGAGCACATGCTGATTCACCCACAACAACGCCAACAAAGCGCACACCAATCTATCAGAGTCCCAGCAAGACAAGGGACAGCAACAACAAGCAGCAGAAGGCACAGCAACAGCAGCTGGAGAGGGAGAAGGAGCAGGAGAAGGAAAGGGAGAAGGAGCGCGAGCGCGAGCGGGAGAAGAACTCAACTACATCTGTTTATGCCTTTGGCAAGGATGAGGAGACCACGACAACAACCAGTGGCACTGCAACAGCAACTGTTGCTGTCAAAACAACAAATCGTCGTCGTGGCAATGCCTCCAATGTTGCTGCTGCTGATGTGGCGCCTGCGCTCAGTGAACGTACGCCCACAAAGAAGCGTGCAGCGGCAACGGCAGCAGCAGCTGCCACAGCAGTGCAGCTGACACTGAGTCCCAGTGAGAAGCTGGACAAGCACAGCAAGGCAGTAGCCAGGAATACCAAGAAACAGCAGCAGCAACAGGCGGCAACAGCAGCAGCAGGAGCAGGCAAGCAGCAACAGACAGCAGCAGGAGGAGGCAAACAGAAGCAACTGCAGGCAGCAAAGGCAGCCAGTGCTGGTGGCGATTCAGATGCTGAAGGTGCCACCTTCTATATACCTCTACTACAAGGTGTCAGTGCTGGGGAGGGCGGCATACAGGGCGTGGCTGTTAAGCTGGGACGCGAAGGACCCGATGGACCCAATCAGAAGGTTGTCATGCAGGCCACGCTAGTGACCAAGGCACAAATGGATACCAACACAAAGCCTTTGCCAGATAATGAGCTGGTCAAGACGCTGCTCAATGCAGCCAGCACAGGTGGCACAGCTGGCACAGGCGATGCCACAGCAGCACCAGCGTTGGCCAACAACAAGGCCAGCACCAGCACAGCAGCTGCAGCAGCGGCGGCAGCAACAACAACCTCCACTGGCTCTGGCCTGGTGCGTGTCAATTCCAACTCCTCCCTCTTCTCTGGCTCTGCCAAATCACGCACGGCAGCAGCAGCATCGGCTGCACTGGCCAAGAAGTACAAGGATGACACGCCCATTAAGATGGCCAACAATACAGCCTTCCCTCGCCACGATGATCCCACGCAAATGGTGGAGGCACCCATCTTTAAGCCCACCGAAAAGGAGTTTGCTGATCCCATAGAGTTCATTGAGCGCATTACACCCATTGCGGCACGCTTTGGCATCTGTAAGATCATTCCACCGGCTAGTTTCAAGCCCGAGTGTCGCATCTCGGATGAGATGAGGTTCACGGCGTACAATCAGTATGTGCACAAGATGCTGCATCGTTGGGGACCCAGTGCCAAGGAGCTGAGTGCCATCAAGAAGTACTTGGCCACACAGAGTATTGTAATGAATCATGCACCCTGGATTGGTGGCATGGAGGTGGATCTGCCACGTCTGTATCACACTGTGCAGGAGTTGGGTGGCCTCAAGGAGGTCATCGAGAAGAAGAAGTGGGCACGTGTGGCAGAGGAGATGTGCATACCCAAGCTGGCACAGGATAGAGTGACCAAACTGGATGATATTTACTGCAAGTATCTGTTGCCCTACGACACACTCTCCCCTGCGGAGCGACAGAAACTCTTCGATGAAGTGGAGGCAGATTGGGCAAAGCGTGAGGCACGTGCGCGACGCAATGCAGATCGTTTTGTGAACAGCACAGAGAGTGTATCGAATGAGGAGGACGATCTGTCCACCGATGAGGATGAGGAGAGCGAGGAGGAGATCGATGGCGTCTCCATGGAGTGCATTGTCAAGGGACGCAGCATGCCACTGAGTCAATTCTTTCGCATTGCCCGCAATACAATGGCTTTGTGGTTTAAATCCACAGATCCCACTGTGAATGAAGTGGAGGCGGAGTTCTGGCGTCATGTCGCCGTGCGGGACAGTCATGTGTGTGTGCATTCGGGTTCCATTGATAGCTCTGGCTGGGGTTATGGTTTTCCCAGTCCTGGACCGAAGGGTAAAGGCTCCAACTATGCACGTCATCCGTGGAATCTCAAAGTATTGACCAACAATGCGGGTTCGGTGCTACGCTCCCTGGGGCCTGTCATGGGCGTCACAGTGCCTACACTGCATGTGGGTATGCTCTTCTCCGCCTGCTGTTGGTATCGTGATCCGCATGGACTCTCCTGGATTGAGTATCTGCATACAGGTGCCTCCAAGCTCTGGTACGGCATACCCGATGATCAGAGTGCCAATTTCCGTGCGGCCCTGACGACCCTCATTCCCACACACTGTCAGAATAAGACGATTTGGTTGCCCTGTGATACGGTTATGGTGCCACCACACATGCTCACCGATCGTGGCGTCTCCTTGTGCCGCATTGAACAGAAGCCGGGCGAGTTTATAGTTGTCTTTCCACGTGCCTACACCTCCAGCTTGGCCACTGGCTACGTGGTCTCTGAGAGTGTCTACTTTGCCACCATGTCCTGGCTGGATTTGGCCAAGGATGACTTTAGAGTGAGTAATGACTTGGTATATGTAGCATCCTCTCTCTAATTATGGCTTCTTCTACTTTCTAGGACATACATGAGAGCTGTGAGCCTGCCATGTTCTCGCTGGAGCAGCTGCTCTTTGCCTTGGGCTATGATCAGCGTGTCAACTCGGATACATTGCAGCAAATGCTGCCCATGCTGAATGAGGTGTGCGAGAAGGAGTCAGCGGCAAGGGAGCAACTACGGGTAAGATAACGTGAAGAAAGAAAAGAAAGTGGAAGTAATTATAATGCTTTATTCCCTCCACAGGCTGCTGGTGTCACCTCCACGGAGAAGGTGCAAGCAGAGAAGGGACAGAAGGCAAAGAAAACACAACAGCCACCGCACAAATCGATTGAGAGTGAATGTGATCTGTGCCGTGCCAATTTGTACATATCGATGGTGCGCACTGAGGATGGCAACGTCTATTGCCTGCAACATGCACTGAAAAATCTCAACAATGGCAATATACAGGCCAAGCAATGTAAACTCATCTATGCCTACAATGTGGATGATATACAGCAACTGATACGGCAGCTACAGGAGAAGATACAGCACAAGGCGGCGGTGAAGAAAAAGTAGCATCGTCGGCGTCGCTACTAGAAACAGATAGAGCGATAGATAAACAAACGACAAGAACAGCAACAACAAACTAATTATATTAACTGCAACATAACATATTGTACATACGCTACTATATACTATATATATATATATATATTGTATTTATATAAGGGGGGATGAGTGTAGCATAGGGCTTATCATTTTGCAATTTTGACTAGTTTATACAATTTATACAGATATAGTTTGTAGTATATACATATATAGTCTATAGGTAACGCGTTTGCAATGAATTTTGTTTTCCATTTATTCTTGATTTTGTTATATATAAATATATAATATACTGTATGTGTTATTGATTTACATTGTATATAGTAAATAAGAATGAATAGTTTTAGTTACTAGACTAGAGAGGAGAAGAGAATGCGCTAGCCTCAGTTAATACAAAGATTTACACACAATTTCTACTACCTTTTTATACAATTAACAAGGCAATAGGAACCTTAGACTCCTAAACAACAATAACAATAGCAAGAACAACACACATACACACTGGCTTAAACTAAACTAAGAAACTAAAGCAAAGTTACTTCCTATCATGATATGATATAGTGTAACATTCGATTTACCAGTTCCATGTATGTTATTCTCAACATGCAAGATATATCCACCAGTGCTATATAGAGAATCACAATCACACACACACACACACACACACAGTACTAACATCAAAATATGGCAATTAGAAATGAGAACTTTTATTTAGCTGTTCCATATGTATTTATATAGTTGTAATACAATATTTAAAGTAACAAGTGCAACAATAAATCTTAACTCGAAATATGATAAAAAGATCTGCACATGTTTATCTATTATCCATTATCTTCCTTTATCTACTTCCAATTGGCAGTATTTGTAATGTTTATAAGCTTAAGAGGGTGTCGAGACTTGCATATTAATCAGCGCTGCCAGGTCAGCCTTTTTTGGAAGAGATCTGTGGATCTTAGCCAGAAAGCAGCTTGAAATTCTTATGTCTGGAAGTTTGTGCTCTTTTTTCTGTTTTTAGTTATGTTTTTCTTTATATTTATATTTATTTTCGTTATTATTGTTTTATAAATCAATGCACTACAGCCTAAATTGTATGTAAATTGTTATTCCACTTAACCGATTGCCCTCTTGAGTTTTAATCTGTTGTAAATTATAGAAATTAACCTGACAAGTTACAAATATTTCAAGAAATATCTCTACAGCTGCTCCATGAGGCATTCTTCAATGCGCGCCAAGAATGGCGACAGTATCTATCTATACAGCATATATACATTTATAATCTGTATATATTTATATATAAGAATCTATGTAGTTTAACCTCTTTTTAATTCAATATCCTACTATGTTGTTCTGCGTCCTTTTTTCCTATTAACTGTCCGTTTGTAAGTCTTGGAGCAGGACAGAGCTGTCGTGCTTTTGTGGCGTTACCTGGCAGCCATTGTGTCTAGACTTATATTGTTAATAGTACTGGTTAGTACAAGCGAGGGTATAAGGGATCTTAAACTATGCTTGCTTTAAGTACAATTTATGTTAAGCCTTCTTCTGTTATCATCATTCGTTGGCTCTACATGAGACAACACTAGATTGCTTTGGGTTTCTTATTGGGAGGAGACAAACTGTCGCTAGATGCACGCTTCACAGCAACAGAGACAGTCGATACAGTTGCAGAGGGAGAAGGAGGCGGAGGCGGTTCAATGCTCTTGGCCTTGGCCAGTACATCCTCAAGTTGTCGCTTGATCTCAGAGACCTGTGTGGCCAGTTCGGTTATGCTGCCCAGAGCCTCCTGCAGGCGGCGTCCCTGCGAACGACGTGATCCCTCCAGATAACGTATACGCGTAGTCAACGACTTCTGTAGATGCCACTGTCTCTGCAACTGTTTCACCAGGACATCTCGATCGCAGCCACATGGATTGACAACATCCTCAATGCCAGCGGCACTGGCTGGCAAGGATTTGGTTAGTAGAAGTGCCTGCTGCATCACAGAGTCTGCTTTGGGATTAATACACAACATATTGTGCAACTGTTGCTGCTGCTGCTGTTGAGTGGAGGCCACTTGAGTCTTCTGGGTCTTCAGTGGACCAACCTTGACGCCATTGAAGCTAATGTCGCCCAGACTGGAGCAGACAACAACTTGAGCTCTACTCGAAGTGGAGGATTCAGTCAATTTTATGGCAGCCTTAAAGTGCACTGCGATTTTCTCATCAAAATGTTCAATTGCCATGGAGGAGATGTCACGCAGCTCCTGCAATACCTCATGGGGGCGTAGCGGCTTCGTTGTGCTGGCCAACAACTTCAATATGCTGTTAATCTCGTCCAGCACGCGTCCTGGTATAAAGCAACATATGTTGAGATCAATAAATTTCGAGTATGTCATGGTGAGCATGGAAATGCGCGTCTCAATCGAAGTCAGGATGTCGCTGTGGCGAGCCAATGTGTGATTACTGTACGAAAGAGAAAGAAAAAAAAGAGAGAATGAGAGAATACCGATTATCCTCATATCCTTCATTACTTACCGCCTCTCGGATTCGCGTCGTGGCAGCAGGGATTTAATGCGCCTTAAATTCTTTCCATGTTCCTGTACAACCTTATTGAATCCCGTATTTAATACCTGTTGGCAAATGTAATTGAAGCGGGAACACACCTGGGGAAACATACCGTAGAACATTGTAGAAGCGCCCTGAACTATGTAACACAGTGTTGCTCACCTCACGTTTTTTGGCCACTTCATCGTAGGAGAGCAGCTCCAGTATGTCCATTAATACCGTGTCCGGTAAATCTAAGAGATGCATCGTTTACTTTTAAATGTTATTAATTATTTAAGTCAATCAAAACAGTAAAATAAATTGAACTTGAGCTCTGTAAGAGACGATTGAAAACAAACTAAAAGAGAAAGAGAGAAGAAAAAACGTCAAGCGTTGCCAGATAGTCTTCTCGTTGGCTTATTAAAGCTCACTGCTATGTTACTCAATATGTCGTCGTTCAATTGTAACGGCACTTGCGGCTTTTTATTTCAAATAAGTTTTACTTTAAATTTGTAAAAATGAGAAAATATGGCTCTGCCAATTGTTGTTAGTCCTGCCACCACTTATTGCTCTGAATTGGAATATTTAATTGCCCTGCAATCGGATGAAATATGCTCACAAGTGCGTCGTTCACAGCGTTTGTTGGAAAAACAACAAAGCAACACAGGGAATTCCATAGATTATAGACAGAATCTTTCACAATCTGGTGCTGGTTCACCTCAACTGTTCACCGAGACAGATGTGGAATGGAGTCAGCTACCTCCTAATCGTGTTAAACCAACGAAAACGAAGCGTGCAAGGGAGCAGAAGGTCGGGAAAGTGGATGCTAAGCGGCGCCGCAGTAGTCGCCTTGGTCAGTCGAGTTCCAGGTGTAAACAGGAATCAACAACTCCCACAAGTCATGAAGGAGTACCAATGGACTTATCATTCGATGTGGTCAACAAAACTACAGAACGAACTGCGGTCCCTCCCAAGAAAGGACGTCCTGGCAAGGTGTCCAAATCGGAAAAGAATCCAGCACAGCAGACTAAGTCAACAGGCAATGCAGAACCGCCTCGTCTATCCACCAAGGCGCCTCCTAGGTCTCGCACAACCAAATCCAAGATGCCAGAAGTGCATCCTTGGCCACAGCTGCCATTTAAACAGAATGTGCAGCTGGCAAGCGCATCCTTTCTTGGTATTCAAGCAGAGCCCCAACCACGTTACTGCAGCTTAAACAATTCCTATGTATATCAGCCATATGCCATACAAGCTATGCTGCCCGATGTTTATCCCCCTCACTTTGTACATCAGTTGCCACCAGAACCCGTTGCCCCCAAGAAGGAACTCAGTGAAATGTGTCCTACACCAGAAACCACGCCGGGCTACAAAAGGGAAACCTATTCCCGCTCACCCTCCCTACGCACTGAATCTCCCATCTCTAGTAATCCATCACTGAGTGATTCCGTTGCTGAGGTCTTTGGCACCAAGAACATACGGGATATATTGAAAATTCAGACACCACGCGAATATCTGGTGGAGGAAGTGCATCTGCCGGTCATCGCCTTGATACTGGATGTGGAGCTGGAACGGCTACGTGCTGTGCTAGGCATGGCGCAGCGTCTATCACCCGATAAAATGCAGCAAATTGCCAATAAGCCTTACGAACTGATCAACATAAGCTCCTCCAGTGAAGAGGAATAATCAGAATCAAACAAAAAAAAAAATCGATATCAAACTAAATAATCTCAATTCATTAGAGTAATCGAGAAGGAATAAACAACGTTTATCAGACTCAGAGACGATTAATCATCAATCAATGAGAACGAATAATCGAGTGCTTAATCGGAATCCATAACGAGAAAAAATCGAAACTAATCAGAATCAAAATATTGCCAAATGTAGTTTTTTTTTGATTAATTTTTATATTATTTTGATGTTGTTGTGGCGCTGCCTAGAATTGTCTCTGCGTGATAAAGTTAATATTAATCATGTCTGTGTGTGAGTGAAAGATGTCGCAGCAAATCATACATACATACACTATATATCTGATATATATTGTAGATATTACATTGATTTTAGCACCACTTAGCTCTTAAAACATTATTACTTTGGATCATCTCATTTCAAATTTGTAACTTGAACGTTGAATTTTGTATAATTTAGTTGGTATATAATGTTTATTTCTGTTTTGTTTTTTATGTTTAATGTTTTTGTTGTCGCACAGACAGAGACAGAGAGAGAATTGTTTAAACGTTTCTTCATCTTAGTTTTGCTTTTCTTTTCTTTTGTTATAAATAACCTAAAAACTAAAATGTTATCTAAACTTTAATATATATAATTCATTTCATAATTTGTTTTTTGTTTCTGTTTTTTTTTTTTTTTTTTTCTTTTCTTTTCTTTTCTCTCATTTAATATAGGTATGTGTATTAATTATGTAATTATATACAAGCGCTCAGACTTGGGGGGGAGGGAGAGAACTCTTCCTTATCCTTCCTTTCTTCTAGTAGTCGCTATCGTAGCTAACATCCTGCTGGGCCTGCGTTGAGTCATCGGAACGTTCTGATGGCTCAAAATCGACATCGACAACATTATCATTGGCGGGACAGCAATTGGGATGGGCCATTGAATCGAAGGCATCTTTGATTTGATTGTTAGCCCCCTTGGGATCCAGATCGGTGGCCCAACTGAAGTGCATCAGTGCCAGATCCATGTTGCCCAGTGTCTTATGTATCTTGCCAATTAAATAGAATACCACAGACTCCTTTGGCACAATCTCCTTGAGGGCTTCCAGTTCACGCAACGCCTCCTGATACTTCCCCAACGAGAAATATATAGAGCCGCGATGGAAACGTGCCAGAGGATTCTTTGGATCCAGCGTTGCCGCCGTATTGAGCGTCTGCAGCGCCAGATCTTTCTTCTGCATAAAGAACTGCATGGCACCGATGTGCACTAGGATGACCGAGTTCCACGGATTGATCTTCAACGCCTTCACATAGTGCAGCTCAGCCAGCTCGTATTTCTCCTGCTTGGAGTAGATGGTACCGATGCCAAACCAGGCATTATAATGCCTAGGATCTCGTACCACGGCCGCACGAAAGTAATCCATTGCCTTGTCGAACTCCTCGGTGAGCACCAGCTCATGCCCCAGCAGCGTGTAGCTGTACACAAAGTCCGCATCCACTTGGACGGCACGCTTGAAGAACTTAATGGCCGTCTCATGCTCCTTGTGCAGCGAGAAACAATTGCCGGCGACACACCACGTCACCGGACTGCGTTTATCCTGTCCAATAAGATCCTGTGCCAGCGCCGACAGCGCAACCTCCTTCTGCAGATGCCACAGCGATGTGGAATAGATTTCCATATAATCCAGACGACTTGGTTCCGCATTGTGTATCAGCTTGAAGATGTTCACAGCCGCCTCATATTCCCGCATCTCGTAGCGACACACGCCAATCAGAGACTGCACCCAACAGGAGTTCAAGTGATGCTTTGGTATCGTCGTCTCCAGATGCTTGATCGCAGCCTTACAATGGAATTGCGAGAGCAGCTTATAACCCTCGGCCAGTTGACGCAGCAGGGACATCAGGCCATCCGCCGATTGCTTCTTCATGCTGAGCAACTGATGCGCCAGCGTCTGAGCATTGTTCAAGCTGTTGTTCAGCAGCACCTTGGCCTCATCCGTGCCATTGCTGCGATTGTTAGCCATGTTCGCTGCCGATGTTATGGTCTCCACCTTCTCCTTATCCTTGTTGTTGCGTGCGTGCTTCTCACTCAGCTTCTCCGCCAGATGATGATGCGTCTTCTCCTCAATGAGTTCGTTGTTCAAACAGATCTTCGGCATGCGTGAGGATTTTGTTTTACGTGGCGGCGAACGAGGCTGTACAAATTTATTATTATTTGTTATATTCGGTGATTTATTGTTCTCCTTCACCGAATATGCCGAGTTGCTAAAGAGTCGCGAACTTCGACGCACTGCCGCATTGGGATTGTTGGGAGGTGCCACATTGTTGCCGCCGCCACCACCTCCACTACCCACCACATTGTTGGGCGTGCGCGGCGTTATGTTGCCAGTCTGTGTAAAAACGGCGGGTTTGCTGCTTCTGCTCTCCTGCTGACGCTGTATAAGGCCTCCCACATGCGTCTTCAACTTCTTGCCAATGATCTTCGGCTCCTGATTGACCTCCACCAGCATTTGAGGCAACGGCGAATAGGCAAGCAGACTTATATTGGACTGTAAGGCTGTGGAGCTGACATCGCATGGACTGCTCAGTGGCATGATGCCAAAGCTGGGCGTCAGTGGTGATATTGTGGACAAGTATTTGAATTGTTTGCGAAAGGGTGTGCCATTGCTATCGTACTGTTGCACCCCCCCGTCGTTGTGGTTTGTGTTGGCATATCCCATGGGTGTATCCTCTAGTACCATCATGCTTGAATTTGAGTTTGTATTCTGCTGCTGCTGTTGCTGTTGCGCGCCACCTCGCAGCATTGCTATGGAGCTGTTGAGATTGTTGTTATTGTTTATATTATTATTGATGTTGTTGTTTGGCGTCATTAGATTCTGTAGCGTGGCTAAGCTGCTGTTGTTGTTCTGATGCTGCTGCTGTGGCTGTGTCTGATCCACTGGTGTATTGAGAATGTACGCTGAGTTAGTGCTAAAGTTGTTCAGCAATAGATTCTCCAAGTGTTGTTGCTGCTGCTGCTGTTGGTGTTGGTGCTGCGTATCATTCATTGAGCTCGCTCCGAACAGCACCATGGAATTGGCATTGGCGCTGGTGCCCTGGCAAGTGTTGAACACTTCAGTGCTTTGAATTTGGAATACTTGCGCTGCATCTGTATCCTGTCCCAGCAGGCACAGATCGGTGAATGCATGCCACATGAATGGGTTCAGCTTGAGGGCACGTTGCAGCGCATTGATTGCCAACTTTTGTCTCTCCGTTCGCATACAGATCTGCGCCATTAGTTGATACACAAAACATGCGATTTCACCAAATTCCTTTTGCAGCTCATCGATGTGTTTGTTTTCCGCAAATCCACTGGATATGAGAGCACTTTCAGCCTCCGCATATTTCTTCAGATCGTAGGCACATTTGGCCTGCAAGTAACGGCATTGCGGGGAGTGGCGGGACTTTTCCGATAGCAGCCAATAGGCCTGATGCAGTTGGTTTGAACGGTAATAGCTGGTGGCCAGTAAATATATCGTCTCATCGCTTTCCACTATTCATAAATCAATTGACAATCAGTTAGAGATACATAGATACAATATACAAGCCCACTTACCTTCTGAGCAGAGTCGTTCTGCTAGAAATACAGCGTCTTTATGATCATAGTGGTTCAGGCAGTGCCATATGGCGGCCTATTGAGGGAGGAAACCATAAAGAAGTGTGTTATAATAAGATACTTATGTATATATGTTTTGCCACTTTTGTTATCGATTTACCTGCACAGGCTCTTGGATCATTATGGATTTGAAGTTAATGTCGTCTGTGGTAAAAATATTGTATTTAGTTTCCAATTCAGAACCGACGCCACGACGCGCTACAGACGCTACGAAGGAGAAGAAGCTTTTCAGTACAGCGCGCGGCGCCCTAGTTATGGAGACGCGGCGTATTCTCTTTTTGCTAATCCGGTTTCAGTCGCCGCTTCAGTTCTTGAGTGTCTGGCGATGATTTTTTATGCTTAATATATAATCTTAACTAAAAACATACAATGGATCATGCTGCAGTGACTCCGCACGCGGTGCACTTTTCCAGCAATTCAAAAAAATAGGTTGCAAAAAATTTGTTTGTCCCTGTGAGTGTGAGAGTCTCAAACACGGGGTGTTGTGGTGTTGCTGCCGTCGCCGTTGCCGCTTCTGCTGCTGCTGCTCTTCCCTGACCACCACTTCTTCTTATATTTTGCGCTGGCGAGGCTTCTCTTCTTCTTTTAGACGAAGAAACCTCAGCACTCCGCACTCTGTACGTCAGTAATTTTTCGTAACAATTTTCAAGGCCTTTGCATCAGTTTTTGCTCACACACACTCGCACACACACACATATCACATATCACATACAAATCGACTGGTTTTAGGAAAAGCGACTTAACTACAAATATAATCTAAACGCGAAATTTGTGGTCTGTTCGTTTGCATTAAAAACTAAAATTAGTCGAATTTTTTCCGTGTGAGTGGCGATGCCAGCTAAACATTTGCCATTCTGTTCGGTATCGATACTATACTGCCGATAACTAAAAATCGCCTGCCGCCGGCATCGTTATCGTAGGGCAGGACTGCACAACAATTTAAAATACCGCAAGAAATGCTTATTTTATGTTCATTTTATTATGACTTAATTTGCTATAACTATAACTATTTACTTATGAGACGAAACTACTGCGAATCACTCGAACTAGAGCTCGAGCTATCTGTGGACATGACTTCCACATCATCCTGTGCTGAAGATTCTTTATGTGCACGTGTTTCCAGGGCCACCGAGTTGCCCGAGGCACCCATCATATGCAGCTCGCCAAGATTCCAGCTAAATTGGTTTTGGAATGCATTCGGTACTTCTCCGCCCCCGCTAGCACTACTGCCACTTGTGCCGCTTAGATTCCTTTGGGCATCCGATTGGATGGCACTGTTCTGATTCGTTACCAGGCTACCATTAATATTCTGCTCTGACTTGCCCAGGAGGCCATTCCTCATCTCAATGTCGGTGGGATAGGGTCGCCTCAGGTCACCAATGCACCATGTTAGGGGGCGCTCACTGCATTCGCAGAGCTAATGCGATGTGCATATTTGATGAGTTCCTCTGAAGAAACTGGACGCTTGTTGGCCTGATTGATGCTTGCCAATTTCTGGCGTGCCTGAAATATTGCTGTAGACAGTATGAGCTCCGCATCTTTTAGTGATTTCTGCAGCTTTTGTATTTCCCGGTCCTAAAGAGGCAAGAAAGTTGGTGAATTGTAGACACCCTTCTAAATAAATATAAGTATATATTTACATGTATCTCCACTTTGGCGCGCAACTTATCCATTGCCTCCTCCACCTTGGCTTGTTCCTCTGCCAACTCGAGCATTTTTCTGAACTCTTCATCTTTGGAGACCAGCAGGTCCAGTAAATCCACAAGTTCGGTACTAGAGATTTTCTGATGAGCCTGTTCGATTAGTTCCTTAGAGATCATTTCAATATCATCGATTAGGAGTAGTAAACGCTCTTTTGTACTCAAATGAAACGACATTTTCCGGCTTTTCTTATTGTTATTATAGCTAAACTTTTTGCAGAAGAAAATTTGCAACTGCAACGAAATGTATCGATGCTAGTATACTATGTATATCGATATTTTCTGTAATGTGCCAAAAACAATACCAAATTCCAGTGGCTGGTCACATAGAAAATGACATAAACACAATCAGCTGTTTATTGCCAGCCGATACCAGCCGAGACGCCTTAAACAGAAGATCATTTTTTTAATTCACTTTCTAAATTTAGAAATTAGTGTATGTGTTTTGTTATTATAATTTAGTACATATTATGAGTGCCTCGAGTGCAGTATTAAATACGTAAACATGTTACTGCAACTGCTGGTATCTTGTTTGCTGCTCTTTCTCTTTATTTACTGGTAAGTGCAGCTGCACCGGGAAAAAACACGATTAACGATAACGAACATGTTTTTTCTATTATTATTTTATAATTAGGATATTGCCCACGGGCATTAGCTGGTATCTGATAAATCGTTTTCGTGTTAAAGTGCGAATTGGACGCATTTCCCTACCCTATTTGTCACTCAAGAATGTCCACATCAGCAAAAGCGGTTTCTCTGTGGTAAGTTGCGCACCCAGCAGCAGCCCCCATACTTAATTATTCAGTTATATTTCAATTTTTTTTAGCAAATTGAGGAGGTATGCTTGCGCAGCAGTTTCTTTACCACGGATGTGACAAAGCTCTTGTCCATCTATATACGCGACATACGGATCAATAAAGATATACACAGCAGTCGGCAAGATGACGTCAGCGATGGAGGTTTCTACTACGAGGCGCGTAGTAGTAAGAAGAAGTCTAGCGTCAAGGGTGTACCCGATTTTAGGCAAACCAAAGTGCCCGCCAGCATAATAACATTTGCACAGTTTATGGCCGTGCATGTGAACAACATATCGGTGGTGCTAATGAACAATGACTTCGATCCGGGCTGGTTTATACATGCCACAGCAAAGGAGCTGCATCTGGACGGTAGTATTGTGCAGAATGCACGTGTATTGCTGGTGAATGCAGCGCTGACAGAGGCACAGGCTAAGATGCTGCGACACTGCAATGCGCGGCGTCAGTCACTGGAGAATCTGAACAAAATACGCCCCTGCCTGGGTGAAGTGAGCTTCGATGTGGCACTGGATGCTTCGCTCTTTGCACAGGGTCCACTTTCCATGGATGTGAGTACCAGCCTAGAGACTGTAGACTGTACAGAACTAATCTTTTAATGTTTTCTCCCCCCTACAGACGCTCAGTCTGGTCATCAACAATTGCAAGTCTGTCATACATGGCGGTCTGTATGAATTCCTCAGCGAGGCTAAGCAACGCACTAATCCCGGCCAGCCGTCCAAGCGGCAGTCCTTGCAGCAGGCATTTGCTCCTGCCTCGGCCAGCAGCTACGACAATGACAACTATGAGAAGCTGGCGCCCATAATACCAAAGAACTTTAACTTAAGCCTCAAGGCAGCAACATTCTCGGCAGTCAAAGAGAATTCACAGAATGATTTCAGTGCCAAATTACAGTTATTTACAGTGAGTAATCAAGTATTTAAATAGATTTATATATATAATATATATCTTTATTGTTCATTCTTTAGATAACGGGCAAATTCAACTCGAAGATTGTGGATGAAACAACGCAACTACCTTCCATGCTGGCCAAGTTGGTCTTTCAGCATTTGGACATTGATACCAAATACGAGAAGCTGCTCTTTGTCGAGCAGTTCACCATTGATTCGGTGGTATGTGGCATGCAACATAGTATAGTTAACATAGATTCATACTCTCTCTCCCTCTTTGCTTGCAGTTGGAGAAGGACATCTTCAATCTGTATGTCAAGCTCAAGACATTCCAAATCATCTACAATCACAGCGAGATTTATGACTTTGTTAACAACAATTTTCTGGCTCGCCAACGTGCGTCGAGCAGTCATCAACAGTTGTTGCAGCTGGGCCACAAGCAAATGTCTCTGCCAGATCACCTCTGCTTGGATGCAGTCACGCCAGCTGCATCGCCAGCAAAGCAGCAGCGGCAGGATGGTGGCATTTTGGAATGGATAATGCAGCGCATTGTGGTCAAGGGCTGTGCTGAGCTGTGGAATGTATCGTTGCTAATGAAACTGGATGATCAGCACATTGCCATGAGTGTTAGTCACACGCGCTTTCTGCTGGAACAGATTGAGGAGAAGCGGAGTTCACGTTATCGCAATAAGTTCCTCAATTTGTTGCTCAATCAGCGACAATGGAATATGGAACTGATGGTGGAGACACTCTGGTCTAATTTGGGCAACTCCAACAATGATACGAACAATCTTAAGAAGACACATTCACCTGGCTCACCATTCTTTCTGGGTGTAAGCCTGGTCAAGTTGTGCTCCTATGCCAACACCACCAAGCTGGACATCTCCATACACACCTTCCGCACGGAGTACAGCATGCAGTTGGCAGAGTTTATAGTCATGTCGATGCTGTGCATCAAACAGTATGGAGGATTGAGCAATAAGCGAGCCAAGCAAGCGCCCAAGATGATAAGCAATAGCAGCAGCAGCAGGAGCAGCTCCAACGCTGGAGAGGATCATCAACAGGGCACCACTGCACTGCGTGTCTCGGTGAAAGTGAAGGATATTACAGCGTACTTTGTCAATCATCACAATGTCTTTATGCTGTTGAGCTTCTCGGAGATGAATGTGACTAGATCACAGTATGTGACCACACTTAAACTGGAGGAGTTCCAAATGGCCATCATGCGCTCCATGACTGCCTCCTCGCTGTGCCTCACCGACTTCTCTGATGTCTTTGCCAGCTGCAAGATGATACGATTGGAGCATGAGAAGCAACCAGACGCAGTGGATTCCCTGGGCAAACTATCGATCTACATACCCGGCGATACGGAGGCCATATGGAATTCTAATCTGCATATGCATCTGTTGACATTGGTGCGTGATATGAAGGATCTGAAAACGGAACTGGCAATGCAAGCAAAACCGAACCCAGTTCCAGCAACAGCCACTCCCCCACCAAGCCCAAAAGGTCGCTCATTATAGAGTTGTCCGCAGAGCGCAGAACAATCTGCGAGCTGAAGCTATCGGAGCGTCATTCCATACAGTTCTTTGTGGATAACTTATTCTTTAGCAACAAGGAACTGAACATTATCTACGCTGAGAATGTGAATGTGCAGATCGATGATCAACATATCTTTACAGTGAAGGAACTGAAGACACAGTCGCGTCCTCAGCTGGAAGTGCTCACAGCGGAGCGACATAACTTCCCTGGCTTTGTGCTGCCCACGAACAAGGTGTGGGAGACCACAATTGGTTCGTTCAAGGCAATCTTTCCCTACGATCATGACTTCTATGATGCCATCAATAATGAGTTTGTCACGCACTTCAAGTGGCTCAAATTGGTGCACAATTACAAGAAGAAACCATTCACAGTGCACTCGCCGCTGCCGAGTGATTTGGTCATCAGGATTAAGGAGTTTCTGCTGGAGATTAGCGATGATCCCTTCGAGGTTAAGCTGCGCGATAACTATGTGCTGTTGGTGGATGAATATCTGGAGAGTCTGAAGCGGAAGGCGCTTTTTGATAAGAAGATTGCTGAGCTCTGCTCGGAGAGATTGTTGGTGCCAGCGGGCACCATTGAGAACCTCAATGCGAATCTGGTCAAGAAGAATTCAGAGATTTATATACAACGCTCGAAGAAGATACGTGAGAGTGGGCCGGTGAGAACGCGTCTGCTTGCCTGGATCATGACCGATGTGGAGATACTGGCCATGGCAGATACTTCCATACATGGTTACGATAATGTCACACGCACCATGCGGGAAATAGACTCGGAGAGCCCGTGGCCCGAGGAGGGACTGCAGTTCACCACACTCTGGTGTCGCGGTGTCAACGTGAGCTGCTCCGAATGGAAGTTTATGCTGAGGTGGGTATAAGGGGTGGGATAAGAAATTCCCTGTGCTGTACATAGTTTACCCTTCATTAATCTCTCTCTTCTCCTTCACAGAGACTTCCCGCAGCCCATGTTCTATGTGAAGAGCATGCGGCTCTATGGCAATCTTTGTGGCGCCGAGCAGATGGCATCGAAGCGTGCCAAGCGCGATGTCTTTGTGGAGGTGGGTGAGCCCTTCCAGACGGATGTGGTGCAGCGCAGCATGCCCTCCATTAAGTTCTATCATGACTTTGACTGCGAGTTAGAGAGCTGCAGTTATGCCTTCGGCCCTTGCTGGGAACCTGTCATGGCGCAGTGCAATCTGAGCTTTGAGAAGATCTCTGCACCTTCTAAAGATCCCAGTCCAACGCTGCCATTCTGGGATAAGATGCGTCTCTTACTCCATGGACGTCTGACGCTCATTGCTAAGCAGTTTACGGTGCTGTTGCATGCCTCACTGGATCCCTATAACACCACAGAGGAGATGGAGCTGACCTGGAACAATTGTGGCATAGTCTGGACAAATGCCAAGATCATGTTCAAGGGGGAGTTGAATGTGAGTGGAGTGGAAAGTAGTTGAACTACTCTAAACTGTCTTCCTGCTGCTTCCAGGTCACTGTGCGCACTGCCTCGCGCTACGATGATTGCCGTCTGCTGCACTTTCCCAACTTGAAGCTGACATTCAAGCTGAATTGGACTTGCCTGGCCAATCCGAATGATCATCATGCTGTCATGCCATGTGCACCGGATAAGTTGCCAGAGTATTCCAGCAATCAGGTGCACGATTCCTTCCGCGCCTTTCGTTCACTTAACCTGAACATTTGGGCTTCGTTTGAAACCAAACCCAAGGTGGGCGATGAAGTGGAGCTGGATATACCTAGTCTAGTGCTGTACGGCAGCACTTTGCGTTGGTTTGAGAGTCTCAAGTTGATCTTGTCAGGAGTTACGCGACCCACACGACGTGGTCCCGTCTTCAACAATGTGCGGCCACGCAAGAAGCAACTGAGCCGGCACTACAAGAAGGCCAATCTGCAGATGTGTCTGCACAAGTTCCAGGTGCTCTACTGGATGTCGCATGCACTGCACAAGGGATTCCAGTTGAACGGGCGACGTGTTTCCTTCAGTTCCGAATACTGTTTGACACTCAATTGCATTGATGATGGCTTGATTCATCGACCACGTGCAGATTGGTCGACAGTCTATATGAATTGCGAGCTCAACGATGCAGAGATTTGGCTGAAGAGCATTGTCACCGAGAAGTTGGACAGCAGCTCGGAGAATCTGGCTGCATCTGCTGCAGATGCATTCAAAATTGTGCGCTTCTATTTTCTGAGTGTAGCCAAAGTCAGCTACGGACGTGAGACATTGGTGCCCACAGCGGCCAGCAATGCAGAGGAGGATGCCAAGACAAAGTCAACGACGCCCACACACAAATTGGTTGTCTACGATCTGAAGGGGGCGTGGACAAAGAGCAATCGTGATGTGGCCTTCGCACTTTTTGACTCCTTCATGAAGTCACAGAAGCTGAAGAACAATCTGTCCACTGAGGCAGTGAAGAGCTATCGGAAGGAGGCGCCCAACTCGGCCATGCTGAAGCACAAGCGCAGCGATAGCACCATCACGCTGTCCAGCACCAGCAGCGAGGTGCTGCCAAGTAAGTGGATGGGAATATACTTGATATATATCATGATTAATAAGATAACTTCCTTCTCCTGCAGTTGCCAATGCGAATTCCTCGTTGAAGAAGGCGCCGGGACAGATACATGCCACGGCCATGCTGCAGCAGCTCATTGCGGAGGCAGATCACAAGTTCAATGTGTACAGCGATGATCATAGCACACAGTCCAGGGAGCTGCATCTGCAGGGACTGCAAGCGTGCTCTGCACAGGATATTATACATGAGAACTGGTCCATCAGTCTGGTCAACTCGCAGGTGCTGCTCAAGGGCTGTGAGACATCGGGTTATGTGATTATCAGTGCTGCCAAGGCGGAGATATTGCAGCGAGAGCATCGGCCAGTGTGGCGGGATCGTTCGCTGATCTCAAAGACCACGTGGAAGGGTCTGCTGGAGTGCATGCAGTACTATGCCACAGTCAGTGCGGGCGACAATGATTCACTGCTGGAGCGGGAGATCATGTGGTTGACTGTGGACAATATACAGGATAAGGATGAGACGGTTATCAATAATCATCTGCCAGAGGATATATCACATCTGGTGGGCAGTGGCCGCAGTGTGGGCGGTGTGGTCTCTGAAACTGTCGGCGCCTTTCTCAGTGACAACTCTGGCCAGGCACAGCCGGTGCAGCTGCAGCGCATTGTCTCCAAGTGTAAGTGTGAGTTCTTCTACGTGAGCTATGGCGATGCCATCGATCCCAATAGCATCACGGAGGTGCCGCCACCACCGTCAGAGGAATCCCTATCTCCTTGGGAGAAGCAGGATGATCCTGTGGATGCATTTACTCTAATGCATCACGATCTGGATGTCTGCACCAACTCGCTGCAATATGCCATGATACTGGACATTGTGAACAATCTGTTGCTCTATGTGGAGCCACAGCGCAAGCAGGCAGCAGAGAAGCTGGCGAGGATGCGCTTCCAACTGCAGTTGCACTCCACGGACGATCAGAAGCGACCCATACAGCAGAAGCAGACTGTCATAAGGAGTCTGCTCATGAAGATACGTTCGCTGGAGAAGGACATACACTTGATCAGCAAGGAACGCATCGAGGAGGGCGACACGCATGAGCTGCGCATCGATTTCGATCGTGTGCAGCAACAGATCCGGGACAGCAAGGAGGAACTGAATACCTACAGCGAGGAGCTGGACATGATGCTGTTGTGCTACAAGGAAACTCAACTCTCGCAGTTGAGTAAAATCTCCAATGTGCGATCCAATAAATCTGTGACTATGGTTCGTGCCAATGAGATTTGCTTTAAGCGCGCCCAGTGGCGACTGACGGAGACAGATGGACAGATTGGCATAGCGGATCTGGTGCTGAGTGCTTTCCTCTATACAAAGAAGTCCAAGAGTGATGATTCGGTGGAGCATCTGCTCGAACTTGGCAACATACGCATGGAGAATCTGTTGCCACGTGAGATCTACAGGGATGTGCTGCTGGCTACGGAGATACAGAAGGATATGCCTGTGGATACGCATAAGCGTGTGCTGCGCATCTTCTGCCGTGAGAAACCTCCAGTTGGAGGTATTTCCGTGAAGGAACACTTCGAAATCAATGTCGCCCCCATTACCATTGCCATCACCAAGAAGTTCTATAGCACCATGCTGAAGTTCTGTTTCCCCGATCGCGATGCCTCCGAGACGGAGGTCAGCGATGAACTGGATGACAATGCTTCGACTAGTTCAGCCTCCACAACGAATTTACAACAATCGAAATCGTCATTGTCCTCGAAGCGATCGTCGAAGAGCAAGAAGAGTGCCAAGGATTCGGAGTTCTATGTGAAGATCGAGAAGGATGATGTGGAGAAGATGAAAGAGCGCGCCGAGAAGAACAAATTGTTTATCTACATTAAAATACCCGAGGTGCCGGTGCGGGTTAGCTACAAGGGGAACAAGGAGAAGAATCTGGAAGATATTACTGACTACTCGCTGGTCATACCCACACTGGAGTATCACAATGTCACCTGGACATGGCTGGACCTCTTGCTGGCCATGAAGTCGGTTAGCAAGCGGGTGATTGTCTCTCAGGCCATCAAACAGAAGCTGCAAATCCATCGTAGACAGCCGCTGCAATCGGCAGGGGAACGTGCCACGCCACAGGAGGAGGATAAGGCAAAGATGCTGTTTGGAAATCGACTGCTGGTGAGTACAAGGATTCCCATGGGAGTAACAAGTATATCAACTCAAATCTCTTTCCCTTTCAGAGTGAGAATCGCAATCAGCGCAAGGGCGGCGTCTTCAAGTTTCCCTCGAGCGGCAAAAGATCCGATTAAATTTACTTTAGTTCATTATTACTGTATTTAAATCGTATATTTATTTATATTATTCATATATATATATATTGATGTATGTATATGTATGCATAATTACTGTATGAAATATGGCCCTGGCCCCGGTTGAGGCCAATCTCCTACAGAAACTTGCCCCAGTTATTTAACAAGAAGAATATCTCGTAACACGCACGCCCCTCATAACAAACTGACACACACACAAGCACACACATACACGTACACACACTCAAGTATTATGTTAATTCTATATAAATATATATATATATATTACTATTTGTATGCATGTGTCTGTTGTTGTCTGCCCATAGTAGCAAATAAAGATTGTAATAATTAGAAATATGTTAGTTGCATTTTTACATACCACGCAATGATATAATGATATATATATATATATTAAGACTTTAAAACACTTAAATTAATTAATTCATAGAAGAATTGCCAACATTTATAACATTTACTTGCTCAGCTGCTGCTTCAAGGGGGGCTGCAAAGAAAGAAAGAACAGAAAAGACAAGATTTAGTAAAGTATCAAGTATAGTCAATAGTATAGGATACAGGATAGTATAAAGTATACAGTACAGCATACAGAATAGTCTACATTATAGAATATAGTATAGAATAATGTATAGTATATAATATACGCTACAGTTACTATACAGTATAGTATAGTATACACAAAGGCAAGACAAGACAAGATTAGTATAGTAAAGTATAAAGTATAGTCAATAGAAATACAGGATAGTATACAGTACAGCATGTAGTAAAGTCTACACTATAGCATAGGATACAGTGTACAGTGTACTAAGTACTATAATATACAATATACAGAAGAAAGACAAGACAAGATTACTATAGTAAAGTATAAAGTAGAGTCAATAGTATAGTATAAAGTATACAGTATAGAATACAGCATAGTCTACAGTATAGTATATAATATAGGATACAGTATAGAATAAAGTATATTATATAGTATAGTTTATAATATAGGATACAGTATACTATATAGTATAATATACAGTAAAGTAATGTGTATACAAAGGAAAGACAAGGCAAGATTAGTACAAGATACTAATATAAAGGTTGTGTAGTATACTATATATTAAATATAAAATATGCAATATGTGGTATGGTAAACAGTACAGGATAAAGAATGGTATATAATATAGTACACAGTATCGTGCACAGTATAGCACACATTATAGAATACAATATACTATAGTACACATAGTACACCTTATATTATACCATATAGTAATCTCTTCAGTATGCTATACAGTACACAGCATACTCTACCTGCACCTGCACCTGCCCCCAACTCACCAGCACAAAGACGCGCTTGGGCAGCGCACGCTGCACCAGCTCATCGAGCAGCGCATTCTGGCTATCGTTCTTCTGCGGATCGGCCTTGGTGTTGTACTCCAGCGTCAGCACGGGCAGCTCCTGCCAGCCCACTTGCAGTGGATACAGATTGTAGACCAGCTCCTTCTCATCATAAGCCATAATAGATACATCCAGCTAAGGGAAGAGAGCAAAGGGGAACTGTAAGCTAGTTCTAGGCGAGTACCTACTCCTGCCACACTCACCTGCTTGTGCCCCGAGCAGATGAAATTATCCGATTTGCTGATGGACAAAGTGGCAATCAAATGTAGCACGTGATTAATGGGATTCTTTAGCACCACCTTAAATGCCATGGGCATTTTGACGAACATCTTCTCCTCGATGGTGCAGTAAATGTTCAGTGGCGGCTCCTCAATACTAAAGCCAGTAATAACAAACTTGGATTCGTTCTCCTCCTTGACGCCAACACGACGCCAGCGTATGCAGAACACGCCGAATATGGTTGGAACTTGTAGAAGATTATCGGGGAAATTTAAGGGGTAAACGCTCTTGATGAAGCCACGATGATGACCCGTGGCCTGAATGGCCTCCAGCGCCTTGTTGTATATAATGCGTGTAGTTTTGTGTGCCACATCCTGCAGCCCAGTGCCAGAGGCAGGCGCGGAAGGGGCACTAACGTTGCCATCTTCACTCAGTTTGCCATCATCCGAATACGTTGAGCTGCCCATAAGCAACGCTGTGTTGTTGTTGTTGTTGTTGATGATGGTCATGGTTGTGGGTATCTTGGCCATCAGATGACCTTTGTTCATATGGGCTGCAGCTTGTGCTGGCAGCAACACAGCCGGCGCATCCCCCCACCACTTTGGCTGTGGCCAGCGCCTTTTGCTGCCGACTCACAAACTGCGCCGCCCCCGGTTCCTCGCTCTTGCCACGCTCCAGATCCTTGGCTGTGGTCCAATCCATCAGTGTGGCATTTGTGCGCAGCACAATGACACTCTCCAGCTGATCCCCAGCCTGGTATTTGTTGCTATATTTCTTACGCTTAAAACTGTAGTTCGATTGCACTAAATTGTGATCCTGTCGAGGGGGAGAGGCAGGTGAGATATGGTTACTATAGTTCATGCTAGTCTCAACTTACACATATGAAAAAACTGTCCAGTATTTCCAGCTCATCCGGAGCCACCACCTCCGTATTGGCGCGCAGCAGAAAGTTCTCCCCGCGATAGACTTGGCTCAGGGGCCGCCGATTCATGGTATAGAAACGTGCGCTGAACTTGAACTCATTGACGCAGTGCAGCAACAAAGTATCCTCCCGTGACTTGCGCAACCTGGTCTCGTCCAGGTACTCGATCTGTACAGGTGAAACCACCGCTGCTAGGCTGCTGCTGTTCATCAGCTTGACATGCTCTGGCGTTGTCTCTGAACTGTTGGGGGTGGTGGCCAGCGTCGCAGTGATGCCACCGCCACCTGCCGCCGTCATAGCACTGCGATCCACATCCAACGTGTAGCTCAGGCGCTGATGTAGTTTAATTTCCGCCTCCTGGAAGCTAAACACGTAGAAGGTGGCCGTGTTGCTGCCGTGCGCAGACAATTCACCCACATCGATTTGCACCTGTTCATGCAGTTTCTGTCGTCCGGCGGAGATGTCAGTGGTGAGAAAAACTGTAAGAGGAACAAAGTGGAAATTAAGTAAAATTCAACAAAGAATCCACACAGCAGTGTTGCCAGCAAGCCTCAATAAAAGGGATACACTGATAGCTGCTCGATAAGACGGAATACCGATTAGCATTCAAAATATGTGGTGGCACGTCGATTGGGCCTGACTGGGCAACACTGATCGACAGTCAAGCAAAACAGGATACACTGATTGATGCACGATAGGCGAATCGATAAGGCGGAATACCGATTAGCATTCAAAATATGTGGTGGCACGTCGATTGTGCCTGACTGGGCAACACTGATCGACAGTCAAGCAAAACAGATTGCAATGATTGATGCACGATAATGCTTTACATACAAATTATGTTTATTATATTAAGAACAGTTCTGATAGGCGAAACGAGAAGCAGCGATAATGATTCGCATACAAATTATGTATATTATATTTATAAAAGTTCTAACTTAGCAACACTGATTCAAACTCCTTTGTTCCTCTACAAAATAAGGATACTCTGAATGATGCTCGTTAAGCTAATCGATAAATCCGAATAACGATATACAAATTATGTGGTGCTATATCGATTTTTAAAACAATTCTGACTTGGCAGCACTGATCCACAGACACGTTTGTTTTGTTCTCTCTTCGCATGTAAACATTTGTACAAGTTCCACATTGTGGAACGCGTGCGTGGAGCAAGTTCAATGCCGTCTGTAGACACAGCTGGGCACAGGTGTTTCCATACAGCGCCTGTAAGTTGGGCCAGTTGGGAAAGGTCAGTAATGTTTGAGGGTCTTTTGCTGCGTGCCCCCCCTTCCCTACCCTGCCCCTTTTCACAGGCAAACACAGCTCATATAAATAGGCGCAGCTGCAGCGCGTGCGGCAGTTGATTCTTTTCAAGATGCAGATCGGTTTAGTGCTCCTCCAGCTGTTGCTGGTCGGAAATACGTTAGCGCTGGAGATAAAACGGATCAGTCGCCGTCGTACACCACGCGTAGTGGGCGGATATCGCATTGATGTGCAGGCACAGCCACATATAGTGAACATCAGACGACGTGGTGACTTCCAGTGTGGTGGATCACTAGTGACAGCACGCTGTGTGCTCACCGCCGCCCACTGCCTGCAGGGAGCCAGCGATCTGAAGGCCTCCGATTATGTGGTACGCGCTGGTGTCACTTATCTACGGGATAAACGCAATGCACGTTCCGTCTCCCGCATTCTCGTGCCCAGTGCATACAATCACACCACACTGGATCAGGATGTGGCGCTAATGTTGCTGCAGAATCCACTGCAGGGTGAGCACATTGCACCCATACGACTGGCAAGGAAACCCCCCCATCCCTGGTAGCCTCATACGCGTCTCTGGCTGGGGCTTGACGGACGAGCGTTCGGAACAGTTGCCCAATCAGCTACGCAGCGTACAGGTGCAGGTGCTGTCGCAGCACAAGTGTCAACAACTCTACCAGGGCTACAGGAATCTAACGCGGAGCATGTACTGTGCCTCTGTGCCGGGCCAGAAAGATGCCTGCGATGCGGACTCCGGTGGACCCGCTGTCAATGCCGAGGGCCAACTGGTGGGCATTGTCTCCTGGGGCAGAGCGAATCTGTGCGCGCACAAGCTCAGTCCAGGTGTCTACAGCAGTGTGCCGTATCTCTACGACTGGATAGCTGAGAATATGAATCGTTATTGCTACTGATACCCCACCCCCCTCCCCATTGGGATTAACTATAGCTTAAGTCAACGTTCAAGTATTAAAATTAAAGTTTAAATTCCAAACTGTTTGATTAGTTTTAGTATTTTTAGCATCCATTCTTCAACTATTGACGCAGTGCAGCACGTCATCAAGACAATGAGGGACAACAAGGTCCCAGCACAATCCAGCATTGTTGGAATTATTTGCACAGTTGTTCTTTGCCAAATTTCAGCGAGCATAAAAAGCCGCCACAAGGTTGAGAGGCAGTAACATTCTACGCCGCGATGCCTGGCCATAGGGTGTACCTCTGGAGTGTGTGCCTGTTGGTGGTACTGTTACTTCTTATGCTCCAAGTGGATGCACAGCGTAACAGGCGCAATGGCAACAACAATAAGCTACGACAACGTTCCTCCTCTCAAGCACAGTCACGCATTGTGAACAGTGGCAGACGAGGTGGCAACTCCCGCGCACGTTCTGCAGCCAAGGCCACCGCACGCATTGTCAGTGGCAACTCGGGCAGCTCTGGCAACTCTCGACGTAGACGTGGCAATCGCAATCGCAATCGCGCCAATCGACGTGCCAATCGACGCGCCAACAAACGTAAAGGCAACTCGAGTCCCTCACGCAGCAGCAGAGCCTCCGTTGCCTCTCGCATTGTGAGTGGAAGCAGCAGCAGCAGCGGCGTGCAGGCACGCATTATGGGCGGTGGAGCCACCTCAATATCGAAAACGCCCTACCTGGTGCAGGTGCACATCGGTTCATCGGGTCTCTGTGGCGGCACACTCATAGCGACATCGTGGATTCTAACTGCCGCTCACTGTGTCAAGGATGTGGCAGTGAAGACAATCCGAGTGGTTGCTGGTGCCACAAAACTGAACGGTTCACGTGGCCAAGTAAGATCAGTTTACAAGTCCATAGTGGCGCCCAAGTTCACCACCAAAGTAATGAACTGGGATGTTGCACTGCTCAAGCTAAATGCACCCATGACATTGGACGGCAATGTGAGCACAATTGCCTTGGCGACAACGATGCCAGCTGTCGGCACTAAGGTGCTCATTGGTGGTTGGGGAGCCACCAAAGAAGGTGGCACTCCTGTCAAGCATCTGCAATCCACCGATGTGGAAATATACAACAAGAAAGAGTGTGCGTGTGACTACAAGGGTAAAGCCAAGTTAACTGGAACCATGTTTTGCGCCGAGGGTAAACACAAGGATTCCTGCACGGGAGACTCTGGTGGTGGTGCCTATTACGGCAACACAGTCCTTGGGATTGTCTCCTTTGGCTATGGCTGTGCCCGTGCCGCCTATCCTGGTGTCTACACCAGTGTGCCCAAGACCGTCCAATGGATCAACAGCACAATGGCAGCCAATTAGATACGGCAAGTCAGGCATGATATAACTCAGTTCAGCGCGGTAACAGAAGTATATATAACAGATAACAACTAAGCAGAAGTACTCCACTAACACCTCTTGCTGATACCCTACACAGCTCTCAATTATGGCAAATTGTGCCTAATTTGAATATACTTTAATTTTGTGATAAGTTATATGCGCTGTTTCTTGTTTACTCTGTAAAGTGTAGGGTGATTTTTTAGGTATTATCTTTTTGGCAACACTGGTTTAAATAGGTCAGCTACGTTTCGTATTTTGTCTGACAGTGAAACATCTTCAGTTAGGTCTATAATTTAAGTATGCATCGTCTTACAAACGAACAACGCTTGCAAATTATTGCATTTTATTATCAAAATGCGTGATCTGTTTTGACTCCTAGTCAAGGCATGAATGATAAGTAAAGTATACAACATCTGTGTAGATCTCAGAAGAAGCTACACAGACTCTACAGATGATAATAGCAGAGATCTTAACGGAAATAGAGTCTGTATTACAAATTCAGACTCTTTTTAATGAAATAAAGGTATCATGCTCTTAAATTCCCAACTTCTCTTGGCAGTATTAAACTGTTTCCTTGTATGTTTTGTTTGTTCTCTCACGTTGTTGTGCTGGCAACATTTGTGTAAATGTTGAAGCTCAGTCCAGATTTGTTTGCCCCACTATAAAAGCATTTGTGCCACTTCCAGCAGTAGCATTAATTGTTCCCAGTTCCCTCCGACATGTACAGCAGACACTTCACTTCGTTACTCCCCCTTATGCTGGCCAGCCTGTCTGGCTTAGTGCAGGCCACAAGGGACATAGATGCACGCATCATTGGTGGCTATGTGGATTCTATACAAGATCTAAACTATCTGGTGCAGGTTGCCACAAAAGATTCCATCTGTGGTGGCTCACTGATCACATCCCGTTGGGTCATCACAGCAGCGCATTGTGTGCAGCAGGTGAATCTAGATGAACTGCGCATCTATGGCGGCACCTCAGAGCAGGGACCAGAGGGCGCAGTCACCCGCTTGGTTAATCTTGTAGCCATTCCGCCAGAGTTCAACATGAAGACCATGAACATGGATGTGGCAGCCTTGTTGCTCGATCAGGACATGACGGGCACGAATATAGCAACAATTCCACTAGCCACACAGCCTGTGCCTGCGGGTAGACGTGTCAAGGTATCCGGCTGGGGTGCCACAAACCCGAACGACTCAGAGACAGCGCGACATGTGCACAGCGTCATCATTCCCATGTGGTCCAAGGCCGCTTGCCGTGCTGCCTATCGGGGCAAGCAGACCATTTATCGCTCCATGATCTGCGCCGCCAAGCCCAACAAGCGTGACTCCTGCGACGGCGACTCTGGTGGTCCCATGGTCTATCGCGGCGAACTGGTGGGTCTGGTCTCCTATGGCTACAAGTGCGCCAGCAGTCTGCCTGGTGTCTACACCAGTGTGCCCGTCATCCGTCGTTGGTTCCTCAACATTGTGGCAGAGTATTCCTAGAGCCACGTAACTGGTTATCATAATTAATTATAGTTCTCCCTCTCCAGTTAGAGTCTAGTTGCTAGCACCAATAAATTAGTCTCCAAGCTCGTAAGCTTATCTGCAATCAATTAGCTGAGGAATGCGACAAGTTGGCGACGCTTATAAAAGCCTTCTTCCTCCCACTCATGCCTCATTCCTCACTCGACCATGTGCCTGAAGGTTTTCTTGACTTTGTTCGTGCTCGTTCCCCAGCTCTATGCTGCACTCCAACCCCAACTGGGCAAGATCTTCAATGGTGAACTGGCTTCAGTTAAGGATTATCCATATTTGGTGAATCTACGACGTGGCAACAGCTTCAAATGTGGCGGCGCCCTCATCACACCCCGCTGCGTGCTCACCGCAGCTCATTGTCTGCAGGGACGCGTGCAACAAGTGCAGGATCTCAATGTGTACGCACAGCAACAGTGTCTACAGGATTCCATTCCATATGACCATGTGCGCTCAGCGAAACGTGCCTGGATTGCACCATGCTACAAAGATCTTGACTCTGATGTTGCTCTCATCCAACTGCGTCGTCCCTTTGGCAATTTGAGCCTGCTGCCCGTGGACTACAATGATATGCCGGAGACAGGCGCCAATTTCACCATACTCGGCTGGGGTATGATACGAGAACAAGGCATGAATTGGAATCAATGCCTGCAGGCGGCCAATGTCAGCCTGGTGGAGACTTCCCAGTGCCAGAGACTCTTGAGGAAATATCATCCCATTACCAGGAACATGTTCTGTGCCCTGGGTGAGCATGGCAGAGATGCCTGTCCTGGTGACTCTGGCAGTCCTATACTCTATGGTTCTCGTGCTGCGGGCGTCGTTTCTTGGGGCATTGGCTGTGGCCAGGGCTTGCCAGGTGTCTACACACGCCTCAGCTCGCTCTCCATGAGCAGTTTCCTCAAGGATCTTGTGCAGAGATACTGCACCTGATTGGGGTTTATGTATTTAGAGTGTTTGTAGCAGAAGTATAGACTGTTTATAGTCTGTTTCCATTGATATATCGTGTTGTATTTTTATATATATATTATTATTATTATTTGGGAAAACCAGCAGAGAATGGGCGAGCCACTGCGACCAGAATGATCTTTTGTACCTATAATACTCTCCCTATCATGACAAAAGCTGTTCCGCTTCCCTGATGAAGGATAACAGGTCTTTTGTGCTTGGGAACTGCGGTTTCCACTTGCAGATGTTTCCTCCTAATCCATACCAAGGCTGGACAATTACACAGAATGTGTTTCGTGATTTCGTCGTCCTCTTTACAGAGCCTGCATTCTGCATCCGAGGACAGAGGCATTTTTGTGAGGCGATAGTTAACTAAGGTAACCAACAAGGAGATAGAGATCTCTCCTAGAGAGTAAGTTTGTTCTTTGCTTAACCGAGGGATTCGTAAGCTCTCTAGCCTGCCTCATCCCTGGTTGGAAGAACCAGTAGTGTTCGGTCAACCTATCCGCCCATACTTTCACAAGGGATGAATAGGGATGATAGTTCATCCGCTAGCTCGTTGTCCTGGAAACCAGAGTGTCCAGGTAACCATAGGAGGGTAACTTTGCTTCTATTGGAAAGCCTCTGGTGGTAGTTCCAACAGTCAGCTACCATACGTGAACCTACTCTTTTTGAGGAGAGGAGGCAGCTTGGCCTAACATAAGAGTCTGAGATAATTGGAAGAGCTTGGCAACTTGCGAGTTTGGGGGGCTTGATGGTATAGCTGCCCATTCGTAGAAGTGACTAACTACACGTAGAGGTGCTTAACTACACGTAGAGGTGCCTAACTACACGTATATCGGCCTAAAGGCCTAAAGGTGCCTAACTACTCGTAGAAGTGCCTACACGTATAGATGTCTATTCGTAGGGGTGCCTAACTAACGTATAGCTGCCGATTCGTAGAGGTGCCTCTACTCATATAGCTGCTTCGTTTAGGTGCTTTCTCGTATGGGAGTTTGGCTTGTCTAGCTGCACTCGTTCTCTCAGTTCAGGCTTGTCATGTGCTGCCTGCGGTTGTTCCAGTTGCTCTGCCTGCTGCACTGCTCCATGGCCAGTAAACCACGCATTGTAGGCGGGCAGCAAAGGGCTTTATGTATGTACAGTGTATATAGATGAAGCAGAGACTGTTTGCAGTCTGTTTCCATTGATGTATCGTGTTGCATTTATATATAATTGGAAGGTGGCTTAACAAAAGAGTCAGAGATAATTGGAAGACCTTGGGAACTTGCGAGTTTGGGATAGTATAGCTTGATAGTATAGCTGCTTGATAGAGTATAGGTGCCTGATGGTATAGGTGCCTACTCATATAGATGCCTGATGGTATAGGTGTCTGGTGATATAGCTGTCTACTAGGTGCCTAACTATACCTATTTGTATAGTTTCCTCTACTCATATAGCTGCTTCATTTAGCTGCTTTCTCGCATGGGAGTTTGGCAGTTTGGCTTGTCTATCTGCTCTCATTCTCTCAGTTCAGGCTCACCATGTGCTGCCTGCGGTTGTTCCAGTTGCTCTGCCTGCTGCACTGCTCCATGGCCAGTAAACCACGCATTGTAGGCGGGCAGCAGACGCGCATTGAGCAGTTGCCCTACTTGGTTTACTTGCGACAACGTGGCAGCTTCATTTGCGGAGGCTCACTGATCTCCTCCAGCTGCGTGCTCAGTGCTGCACACTGTGTCTACGCAGCGCAGCCCCAGGATTACACTGTGCATGCTGGCGCCAGTCGGCTCGATGAAGAGGCAGCTGTGGTGCGTGCCGTTGCTGCCTTCCACATCTCTCCACACTACATGCCCACTAACTTTGACATGGATGTGGCCATACTACAGCTAACTGAGCAGGTTCCCCTTGGACGCATCTCTACCATTGCAACTTGTCACTCCCCGCCCGCAGTCAATGCCTATGTGCGCATCTCTGGTTGGGGCGTCACACATGAAGGAGCACCCGATCCTGCTGCACAAGTGCGCAGCACCTTGGTACGTGTGCTGTCCCACGCTGAATGCCAATTGGCCTATGCTGGGCAGGCACAGCTAAGTGATTCAATGCTCTGCGCTGCCGTACGTGGATTGCGTGACTCTTGCTCGGGTGACTCTGGTGGTCCACTAGTCTATCGTGGTCAACTGTGTGGCATTGTCTCGTGGGGATTTGGATGTGCACGTGTTGCATATCCAGGTGTCTATACAAGTGTGGCCAGTAGTCGCGTGCAGAGCTTCATTGAACAAACGCTAGCCAAGGTCAAAAGCCGCTAAATTAGACAGATCTAGCCAGATATCGATGTCAACTAATGGCTGTATTACAATTTGTACAATTTGTAGGGGAACTGCTGCTGATACACAATAGCACAATAAAACAATGTTATAATTATTTCCTCTTTGAGCTACATATATGTACATATATAGATAGATATATAAATAGAAGCTGGGGCAAACAGACGCGCGAGCCGTGTCGAATCTGTAGCTGAATCCGGCACTCCATATTGGCACAGCTGTCGATGCTGCTGGCTAGGAAACGCGTTGCCTCTGTTGTCAATGCACACATTGCTGCTGCCGCCTCCTCCTCCTCTGCTAGTGCTCTCCCAGCTGCTGCTGCTGCTCTCCCGCATAGAGGCTGCCAATGAGTTGGGTGCACGCATTGTAGGAGGCACTGCCGTGGACATTAGCAGTGTGCCCTACCTGATTAACCTGCGCATTGGTGGCGCCTTCATTTGTGGTGGCTCTTTGATTACACCCAATCATGTGCTGACTGCAGCGCATTGTGTCAAGGGTGTGCCTGCCTCAAGGATGCAGATAGTTGCAGGTGCCACACTACTAACGGCTGCCAATGGAGTGCGACGTTCGGTGGCCAAGGTGTACACTCCCAAGGCTTATAACGGACAAACCCTCAACTCAGATGTGGCTGTGCTGAAGTTGAAGGCGCCACTGGAAGGCCGCAACATTGCCACCATTGAACTATGCAATGCCAGCTTCAAGGCGGGTGAGCTGATTAAAGTCTCTGGCTGGGGACAAACGTCGGAGCGGAATAGACAAATCTCACAGCAAGTGCGAAGTGTTGAGGTGGCGCTGATCACACGCAAGAGTTGCATGCAACAATATCGCATGCGTGGCACCATTAGCAACACCATGTTCTGTGCCTCCGTTCCCGGTGTTAAGGATGCCTGCGAAGGCGACTCGGGAGGACCTGCTGTCTATCAGGGCCAACTCTGTGGCATTGTCTCGTGGGGCTTGGGCTGTGCCAGGCGCAATTATCCAGGGGTTTATACAAATGTCAAGACTGTCAGAGGATTTATCGATAAGGCCTTAAAGTTGTAAGTCATCAAGAATATATATAGAGCCTCGCCTGTTCATGCTTATAGGGAATGCAGAAAGAATGTTTACCTTTGTAAATACTTTAAATATAAACATAAGCTAACGATAATGTAACACTGTAACTATCGATAAATTGTCATCGACTGTGCACGATGATGGAAGTGCGAACTCTCTCTCGAGAAAGCGCCAGACGAATGGACGTGAAGGAATTGAAATAAATATACAATAAATATATACAAAATATATAACAAAATATATAAAAAATATATAATAACATATACATATATATGAGTTTTACACCTTCATCCACTCTATGGTTGAATCTTTAGCTTCCATCTGCACTGATTCTTCCTATGCTTGTTATAGTTATATATTAATACAACATTTCTTAACTTTTTTCATGCGTTTGTTTAAAGATTAACGAACTCTTACTGCTGTAGGCATTCTACTTTTTATGAATACCTTCAATTTTGACTGACATTTTCATTTGTTTTCGATTGTTCCTATTTGTTATAGTGGCTCTAGTTTGATGAAATTTTGATAACAAAGTATATACAGTTAAATAGATCTATGTACAATAGTTAATTTGATTGCAATATCTTATTAAACGTGGAAAATTAGCCGATAGTTTGGCAGCTATACGATATGTTTGTCGCATTAACAACAAATTTCAAACAGTAAGAAAAGCAACAGTCGCGCGGCACATGACAGTGGGATACCCTTCGACCTATGTTCCTTTGTAAGTACACAATACATAGGCACATGCTTTCTGATCAGATGACACTCGCCCGCCTCCCTTGTTAGCTGACACAGCACTTAGAGTTATGCTCATACTTCCTTGAATAACTTCTGTGTTTAGGGTCCGATCCGATTGCAATTTGCAGAATATGTAAATATTTCATTCAACTTAGTATATGTTAAGTTAGTTGTTAAGTCAGAAAGTTTTATCTTTTATACCGCGCTTACAAATTGATTTCAAAAATTAAACTATTGATTTGCGGGGGGCGGTGGGCGTGGCACTCAACATTTGAAATAAACTTGATCTGCGTATAATACACAGAAACCTTCATTTCAAATTTTGTGTCTTTAGCTTTTATATTAGCTGAGATCTGTGTGTTTACACAGACAGACAGACAGACAGACAAATATACAGACATATATACTTTATGGGGTGTGCCACGCCTCCTTCAGTCTGTTATATACATTTGCACAAAGTTAGTATACCCTTTTTAACCATTTTCAATGGTCGAAATACATTGCAAAAGCCAGATGTGCTTTACTTAGTTGTATTATATTGTAAAACAACAAAGATAGTCTGATATAGACTATGGCAGCTATACAATATATCTGTACTAACCATATAGTTCCGACTTATAAAGAGCGTGTACAAAAATGAAACATGTGTACCTAGTTTCATCAAGATAGCTCTAGAACTGAGAGACTAATAAGCCTTGCAACAGATGTACTATACAGACGTATAGATCAGGAATATACACCCTTAACGGGCTCCCACATATATTCCCTACAAGATTATAACAGAACATCACTCACCGCTACTCCTCCACATAGGCGGCACCTTGATGTGTACACACACATTCTGCAGATAGACATTGTAGGGATTGCTTATGGTGATCACCACCGGGTAATACTCATTGACCAGCATTGTCGATGTTGTTGTTGTTGTTGTTGTTGTTGTTGTTGAGGGGGCATCATCATCAGCAACGTTTGCGACATGGCCAAGGTTCGTTAGCGTGCTCAAATGGAAACTGCAATTCAGTGGAGCATTAAATGAATATATATCACATGCAATTTGTCAGCGAATTGACTTCCGGTTTAACCTACGTGGGCGCAATATAACAAATCGGATTGATTGTCACATTATCATCGAGATCGCGAGTGCGCGTGTGATGACGGAATGCTTGCCGTGCATAGTTGGCCCTGCACGTGAGCAGTGCACCCAATTGATCCGTTCCCATGTATGCCTCCAGTCGTACAATCCTCAGCTGTGTGTTCTCATTGAACTGATGCGCTTCCGTGCTGCACAGCAGCTGATAGTAACAGCCTGGCTCCAATCTCATGTTCTTCTCGTATGTTTTCAACTCCAACTGGGGCTGGGGCTGCTCTGCCTGCTGCTGCTGATGTTGTCGCAGCTGCAGCAGATTGGCAAAGCACAAGTACTTGAGTGCCTCCAGTTTGTAGGTGCTTTGTGGAGTGCTGGCATCGGCGAGCAGCACATGGAAGTTGCGTATACGTAGAGGGACATCAGTGAGCACGCTAGAAAGGCAGAGCAGCAGCATCATTAGTAAAGGATATAGAGAACTTCAAGTCGAGGTCCTGGCTTACCGCACTATCAGCTGCAGCTGCAGCACATCGTTGTTGTTCAGCTGAATCTGTTGGAATGTCGCACAAAGCTCCAGCACATCGCTAACCTTATCAAGATCAATTTGTATAGGGGGATTTCACGCTGGCCAATGCGTTGCTCCACAGCGCTTGCACGTCGGGCGTCAGTTGAGCCTGTGGCATGGGCGGCACACTTTGAAAGACTTGCCAAAGATTCTCAAGCAGCAGCACACGTTCCTTTTGCTCGCCATGGTGACGCAGCGACAGCGCCTCAATGCTGCAGGCAATGTAATCCGCCACAGAGGCGGAGAGCAGAGCACAGCGTAGAGTCTTCAGCAGCACATCACTGAAGATGGTGGACCACTTCTCCTGCCTGTAGTCGGGCAGCATCAGTGAGTAGAGACTAGGGAAAGAGAGAGGGGAGGCAAGATAAGCAAACAGCTATTGGAAATTGACAAGATTCCACTTACGTTAGCGCCTTGCCATGATCGCCACTCCTCAGATACTCCTCGGCCATGTCTATGGCCAGTTTCTTGCGAAATCTTAAGCACTTGTAGATCTTAAACTGCGCCATGGCCTGGCTGAGTAGCGCTATAATAGCTGCCGAGTGATTAAAGTTACGTTCCAGCTCGCAGATCTGTACATTCGCCTGCTGCTCAGCAACGGAATCCCCGGTTTTAACGGCGCGTATACCAAAGAATTCTGTGTACAGATTTGACTGTGTCAGACCGGGTGAGCAGCCTTCCGATGGATAGATTTCACAAGCCTCTTTGGCAGCCTCACGTCGCTTGATCACATACTCGGCGGCCTTTTGATAGTAGATGCCAGGATGCTGCACCTGCAGCGCAGGTAAACCGTTCTTGATGGCCTCACAAAAGAGTTCCGCAAAGACAGCATGTCTGCAAAAGGCACACAGATTAAGATACAACCTTATAGCATTACTCCATGTCCTACTCACTGTGTGCTCAGCCAGGCATGGTGCTCGAAGGACAAGTCCTTGAAGCCCACACGACTCTTGTACTTATCCACGTGTATGATGAACTGATTTATGGAATCCCTTGGCGTCTTCAGCTTGAACATCAGTCGACACATCTTGTAATTGAGGAAGCCGGCAATTGTTTTGATTTCCATGCAGTTGCTATCATTGATGCGTATCTCATCCAAGTTGCCATATGCCTGGAAATAGTGTCTGCAAGCGAGGTCAAAGATTAACTAGGATCTAGCATGAGCTACCATTAAACTCAACTTACTTTTGTGCCGTGCTAAAGTCCTGCCTCATCTCGGACACAAAGCCGAGCTTGAATTGATGACGTATCTTGAGGATTGTGTGTGCCGCCGACAGTTGATCGCGATGCGTGCGTATGCGCTTGGACATCAGGTTATAGTAGGTTTGTGCCATGTCCAGGAACGCCGACTCCAGGCGCTGCGTGTAGCCCATTAGGTGCTCGGTATGTGGCAATATGAAGAGCATTTTACTTGTTATCCCACACGCTGCTGTCAGGCTGGCAACGCGTTCTGCTGCAAGCATATCCTCGCCAGGTGGCAGCGGTGCCGCCTTCTGGAGCAGCACAAGACATAGCCGAGTGTTGCGTTCCTGCAACGAGTTCTTTAGGGCCTGCACAATAGCGGCACATTGCACTTGTTTCTCTGTCCACTGGCTATCGTTCCATTCAATGTCCTGGAAGAGCACCACTACCGATGGCAGTACATGCAAATGCTTGAGCATCCAGTTGCGCTTGAGTATGCCCTTCGGATGGTACCATTCGTAGGATGTGCGCTTCGGTTTGGCCACTGGGAACTCATAGTTCGGAGGTAGTAGTTTGTATTGCACAGCAGCTCGATCCCTCTCCCTGTCCGCTGGTTTTCGTTGCAGAGTGCCGCTGAATGCATCCCAAATGGATTTGTGGACACTCTGGCTCGCAATATCCAAGCCACAGAAGCCTATGAGCGGTTGTGGTATGACGAGCAGCTCTGACGGCAGACTGGTGGCATCAATCGTCATAGTTTTGTGTGTGTGTAGATTTTATTTCCCCTCCCAAGGCCTGTGCACTGGCTTGATGTCTGCTGCGTTGGATTATGCAATTCCGATGCTCCTCAACACACGAATCGGATGGAGTATATTCACTTGTGTAGTTGATTTACCCGATGCTTTCACAATTCTTTTAATTTTACGCTTTAAAATGTAAATAAACGCCGCCCCAGAAAATGCAATTCGCAATCAGCAATCAGCTGTAGCAGTACGTAAGCTAGTTATCGTTATCGATAGCAGCAGGTTGCAGCAGCATCGATACTGGTTGCAACCCTGTGCGTTTGGGTAGCTGTCACACACGCACGAACTGTCAGTGACAGTGACTTCGGTTTCGTTATACGTGTCGCGCTACGTACTTTCACATTCGTTTTGTTATTCTCGCTCTGAACGCAGGTAATATTCGCTCGCTCGCTTGTGTATTGTGTGTATGTGCGTTTGTGTGTTTTTATCGAAAACCCCTGACAGTTTACAGTATTTATATTGCATTTTATTGGGATTTTTGCAGTTCATCCTGTGCTACGAAGGCTCCTGCTAACACACAAATAAAATGGCCCCACCACAGAGAATGCGCGTTGCCAACGAGAAGGCCAGCAAATATGTGACAATGCGTGGCAATGTACCCAAATCCTCGGTATGTCTATATAAAACTAAACTCGATTTTCCAGGAACATATGTATGCTAACGTTATAATGGACTTGTTGTTGTACCTGCTGCAAAGGCAATGAAAACAACAAGATAACGGCACTTGCTGCACACACGTAGTGAGAATCCCATGGCAAAAGTGCCACGCCGTCATTGATTTTATTGTTGTTGCATATGTGCGCGTGTTTTGTTTGTGTGTGTGTGTTTGTGCGTGCGAGATTTGAGCTGACTCCCACTGTGAGAGTGTGTGTGAGTGTGTTTGACTGTTATCGCTCTGCTTCTGGAACTGTTTGACTATTCTACGCTGATCTACAATGAGTCCTGCCAATTTAGCTATTTTCCCGTCAAGTCTGGCTTGAAAGTGCAGTGAGTTCAGCTCCTATTGTAAAATTTCGCCATTCTTTAGTCACAACTTGTGGCAGCACTGATTGCAACACTGATATACACCCATTGTTGTTTCCCATTCGTAATCTCTACTGATCGTTTACTTATATATGTGTGTATATTTGCAGAAAACGAAAGAAGGACAATACCCCGTTGGACCCTGGCTGCTGGCGCTGTTCCTCTTTGTTGTTTGTGGTTCAGCGATTTTCCAAATCATACAGTCGATTCGGGCTGCGTAAACATAACGAGCACTTGAATTAAACAATAAAATTTAAAGATAATATCAATAAGCTCAGCAAACTCACACACACACATACACTCAATCGCAGGTCTGACTTATTTTCCAAAAATGTAAAAAATGAACAAAAACTTAAAAAAAAAAAGAAAACAAAACGCAACTAAACAATCCCGGCAATATGCGCAAAGTCTGCAGAGATCCAGCTATATATGACAGTCTATTGAAGTGGATGCAATATGTATTTCTATACATATGAAGTTGAGTCCATATTTGTATTTTTATTATTGTTTAAGTTAACCCGAAGATAAAATGCGCCCAATATTGTATTGTATAAAAAAAAGTAAAACATAACAAAAGCATTCCTGCGAACCCGCTCGGCGCACTAACAAATTACTAAATTGCTGATTGTGCAAGAGATATGGCACAAATTTAAAGATATAGTTAATTGCATTTTTAGATGCTTTTGCAGTAATTTGAAGCTAGTGTTTGAGCGTTGTTTTTTGGATTCGGATACAAGGATGATTAGAAAAAACAAAAACTACAAATACATAAATAATGAGAAATATATATAATAATTTTTTACCTAAATTTAATGTGTTTAAATATATGGGAAGCGTATTATAATGGTGGCATTGCATTAAATTAAATTTGAAGCCAAACATCTCTATATTAAATTCGTGACTCAGATATGTGATATTTAAAATATTTCTTTTACCATTTAAAGATCGTTGTGCATCCCTGGTTGTGAGCATCTCTAATGTGGCACTTACACGGTATAATTTAAAAAGCATGGATGAATATGACAGAATATCAAATGAAAACTTATCGATTATCGCATTGCATCGATTATTGACTTTGTCGGCACGTGTGTGGACGCCGCTCTTGAACAGCTGTTCGCAGAAGACGCAATGTGTTGATTCAGTTATTAACGATTGTTTTAAATTAAAATTAACAAGAACAGTTTATAAGAAATTAAATTCAATGCGCCGCATTTATACATCGGCCTACTCACAAATTATGTCAAAAAACAAGGGAAAAGCGAAAGCAGCAGCGGCGGCGGCATCCACACCACCTGCAGCAGCTGCCTCGACGACGCCGGTCACAGTGGACAAGAGCGGAAATATTGCCATCAAAATACTGGCGAAACCAGGAGCAAAGCACAACAACATAACTGACATTGGCCTAGAAGGTGTGGGCGTACAGATTGCCGCCCCTCCCAGCGAGGGTGAAGCCAACGCGGAGCTGGTGAAGTTCCTGTCCAAGGTGCTGGGTCTGCGCAAGAGCGACGTCTCCCTTGACAAGGGTTCTCGCTCCCGCAACAAGATAATACTCATCAGCAAAGGTGTGTCCACAGTGGAGGCCATAGAACAGTTGCTGCGCAAGGAGTGTGACTCCTGAAACCCCCTTCTGCATTTACGCCGAATTTTCCCTAAATAAAGATTAATTTATATATTTTCCTGTATATTGAGTTTATTTGCTGATCATCGATCTTGATCATCCAACCTTAACACATATAGTAGTATATGGAGTTAATGCGTATGTAGTCTTTGTATTTTGTTTTCTTTTCATTACATAAATAAGTTGGATTCTAAATTAGAAAGTTCTTAAAAACGACAACTGCTCTTAGTGAATTTTTCGATCCTAACATTACATATTTTGCTTGGGCTTCTTTTCAAATCAGAGAGGAGTTAATAAGCGTATTTATGTCGCTTACAACGCGACAAAACGTAAATACAAACTACAAATGTAAACTGAATTGTTTAAATAACTCTGGCTGTCAAGTCTCATCAACATCAATTGTGATCAACTTCAAGTATTTTAGTATGTAATGTGGGGATGGGGGTGTATGGAGTGATAGAAGGTTAACGAGCTGCTGCTTAATCGACCTCCTCCATGTGGGATGCATCTTCGGTATCTTCAACAAGGGTGGGAGCATCACCAGCGCTCTGGGCATCCTCGGTGGTCATGGGCTCATCCTCATCGATGCCAAGACCCAGCTTGATCATGCGGTAGATGCGGCTGGCATGCACCTGAGGGCTATCCAGGGAGAATCCAGAGGACAGCAGAGATGTCTCGAACAGCAGGATGACCAAATCCTTGACAGCCTTGTCGTTCTTGTCGGCATCGGCCTTCTGGCGCAGAGTCTCAACAATTGGATGATCGGGATTGATCTCCAAGTGCTTCTTGCCAGCCATGTAGCCCATGGTGGAGGTATCACGCAGAGCCTGAGCCTTCATGATGCGCTCCATGTTGGCGGACCAACCGAACTGAGAGGTGACAATGCAGCATGGCGAATCGACCAGACGGTTGGACACCACAACCTTCTCAACCTTGTTGTCCAAAATGGATTTCATCAGCTTGCACAAGCTCTCGAACTTGGCCTTATCCTCCTCACGCTTCTTCTTCTGTGCCTCATCCTCGGGCAACTCCAGACCCTCCTTGGTGACAGACACCAGCTGCTTGCCCTTGTATTCCTTCAGGTGCTGGATGACATACTCATCGATGGGTTCAGTCATGTAGACAACCTCAAAGCCACCGGCCTTGACACGCTCAACGAAGGCAGAGTTGCTGACCTGATCCTTGGACTCGCCAGTGATGAAGTAGATGTGCTTCTGGCTCTCCTTCATGCGCGACACATAGTCGGACAGGGAGCAGAAGTCATCGCCAGAGGCGGAGGTGTGGAAGCGCAAGAAATCGGCCAACTTGGCGCGATTGTTGCTGTCCTCATGGACACCCAGCTTGAGGTTCTTGCTGAACTGATCGTAGAACTTCTTGTAGTTCTCCTTGTCCTCGGAGAGCTCCTCAATCAGCTCCATGGTCTTCTTGACTAGATTCTTACGGATAACCTTCAGCACCTTGTTCTGCTGCAACATCTCACGGGAGATGTTCAGGGGCAGATCCTCAGAGTCGACCACACCCTTGATGAAGTTCAAGTACTCGGGAATGAGATCCTCGCAGTTGTCCATGATGAAGACACGACGCACGTACAGCTTGATGTTGTTGCGCTTCTTCTGGTTCTCGAACAGATCGAAGGGAGTGCGGCGTGGAATGAAGAGCAGAGCACGGAACTCAAGCTGACCCTCAACCGAGAAGTGCTTGACAGCCAAATGATCCTCCCAGTCGTTGGTCAACGACTTGTAGAACTCTCCGTATTCCTCCTGTGAGATATCATCGGGGTTGCGTGTCCAGATGGGCTTGGTCTTGTTAAGCTCCTCATCTTCGGTGTATTTCTCCTTGATGGTCTTCTTCTTCTTGGCATCCTTGTCCTTCTTGTCGGCATCCTCATCCTCACCAACATCTTCGATCTTGGGCTCATCAGTGTCCATCTCCTTCTTCTCCTCACCTTCCTTCTTCTCATCTTCAGCCTCATCATCGCTGACCTCCTTCTCGCGCTCCTTCTCCACCAACAATTTGATGGGGTAACCAATGAACTGCGAATGCTTGTTCACAATCTCCTTGATCTTGGCCTCCTCCAGATAATCGGTCTGATCCTCCTTGATATACAGGACGATCTTGGTACCGCGGCCCAAGGGCTCAGAGTTGTCAGCACGAACAGTGAAGGAGCCACCAGCAGACGATTCCCAGATGTACTGCTCATCATCGTTGTTCTTTGAGGTGACAGTCACCCTGTCGGCAACCAGGTAGGCAGAGTAGAAACCCACACCGAACTGACCAATCATAGAAATATCGGCACCAGCCTGCAATGCCTCCATGAACGCCTTGGTGCCCGACTTGGCAATGGTTCCCAAGTTGTTGACCAAATCGGACTTGGTCATACCGATACCGGTATCAATGATGGTCAGGGTACCAGCAGTCTTGTTGGGTATCAGCTTGATGTACAGCTCCTTGCCCGAGTCTAGCTTGCTGGGATCCGTCAGCGATTCATAGCGGATCTTGTCGAGTGCATCAGATGCATTGGAGATCAACTCACGCAGGAAAATCTCCTTGTTCGAGTAGAATGTGTTGATGATCAATGACATAAGCTGAGCAATCTCAGCCTGGAATGCGAAGGTCTCAGTTTCTTCCGGCATCTGTAAACAGAAGAATAACAAAACATTAATAATGAAATTCGATTTCGATTTTCAATAATCGATTTATAATCTTCATTGATTATTCATCACTTTTGTTTGTTGATTTGTTCACATTTTCGCAAGAGTTCTTTGCTCTCTCCTCCTCGCCGCCATTTGCAATGACGCGCTCTCTCAACTGTCACTCTCCCTCTCTCTCTCATACACGTGCAAGTCTTGCGCATATATACACTTGGAAAAATCTAGAAGCGAGTTGCCCTAACGACAATGAATAATTGTCGTCAAGCCTAAAATGCTTCTAGAAAATTCCTACCAAGGAAACATTAACGTATACTATCTATAAAAACTACGTAAGTCATTGACGTTATACGTATAGAAAATTTGTTCGAACGCAAGACTAATTGTGTATAAGTGTACATGTATAAGTTGTAATTATTAGTAGTTGTAACGTATGCATGTGGAAACAAAGGAAAATGCAAGCACGTGTTATTGCCTAAATGATTTGGATTTGTTAATACTATGTGTATAAAATTGCTAGTTCTAAAGTACATAAAATATCTGATTACTCTGAATCACACATTCAAACGAAATTCGAGAAGATTCCCCATATACCCCCAAGCCGGCATAATGTGACTCAGAAAACGGTGTGTACGTTAATTTAAAATTGTTAAAAACCGCGAAAATGTTTCAATTTCTGAATGAAACATGCAATCTGACAGCATTTTCTCGCAAGTTCTAATCGATTTAATACAAGAAATTGTGTCAAGAGCGCATCCTTCACCAAAGCACTCACACATGCAACGCGAAAATTGCACACCCGAAATTGCAAATGCGCATAGATAAATAATTTTCTATTTTAATTTAACTGCAACTGCTGCTTACCTTGTTGGTTTTGTTGTTTCACAGAATAAACTTCAATAAACAATTTACTTTTCAGTTTTCTTTTGGGCAGAAAAAATTGAAATTCACTTTGTTTGCTTTGCTCTTAAGCAGACGCTCACCGCACGAATTTTTTTTCAATACTGACAAGCCGGCAAACGCTTGCTGCTGCTTTTATAGGGGTGCGCAAAATGCTGCGAAACTTCTAGAGGCTTCTAGAGACTTCTCGACCACAGGGCTACCTCTTCCGGTTGTGAACGCAGTGTTGCACGGGAAAACCAACCAGTGTTTTTAGGCGAAACGCGGTTTATTTTAATGAATGTAAAGTTCTAGAAAATTAAAAAAATTTTAGATGCTTGAATAACTAGTATTGAATAGAATGTGGGGTTCCTTTAAAAATATGGATATTTACATTTTTTAACAGCCAACTGGGCTACAAATATGTTTGTTTTGATTCAATTGCAGTATTTTTTTTACAGAGTTTTCTGGATTTGGGGTGACCATCACCGTGGTAATAAATAAGTGTGACCCACTGTGCAATTGCCTTTTAGAACTACTTTTTCGAGAACGCGTTGTTTTTTGTTTACATTATTAAATATTGAGAAACTTAAATATTTTTGAATATAATGGGAGGCACCCGTTGCGTTTTCCGCGACTGTCAGGTGTCCACACATCGCAATCCAAAAATGCATTTCTTCAAGCTGCCCATACGTGATCCAGTTCGCCTGAAAGCCTGGCTAAAAAACTGCGGCAACGCTGAGATTTTGAATGTGCCACGAGAGAAGCTAACAAATCGCGCGGTTTGCGCGCGCCACTTTCGCTACGAATGCTTCATGAACTACAAACTGGATAGGCTCGTGCCGAACCAGGTGCCCACATTGATACGTGTCAGCAAGGAATTGGCTTGGGATCTGGCCAATCTGGATGAGAATGGGGAACCCCGTATGGTGAAGTTGACGCCCACATTGATTCACCTAATCCCACCAAGCGGCTTCGAGTGTCCCCTAGGTTACTCAGCGGACGATAGATTCGCTCACAAATACGCCAGAAGACGCACTTCACCCAATCCTCAGCCACTAGAGGAAGCCAGCAGCAAAAAGCAAAGACTTCAAGAGGAGGAAAGAATCTCTCCAGTTATTGATCTGACGAATGGCAAAGGGGAACAGGAGCATCTGGTCGAGCAGAAGACTAAACTGGAGCATTTTGACAAGAGAGCGTCCATAAAATGTATACCTGAAAGTAAAGATTCTACAGTTGCAGCAGTAGATCTTGTCCAGCCTGCTGCTTCTGCGCAGAAGAGCCTGAATAAGTTTGCAGACCTTAGTATGGATACGAATGGAAGGTGCAAGCAGATCGAGCAGAAGAAAGCACAGACGCACCAGACGAAGGCAGAACTTAAGCAGCAGAGCAAAGTGCATCCAGTTAAACCTGATTCCCCTGCGAGTGAATACCTTGCCAATCATATTGATCTGACAAATTCGCAAGAATCTCCTTCCGAAAGCGTAGAATCTCTAGATGCAGCAGTAGACCCGGTTGAACCCGATCCCCCTGTGAATAAGCAGCTGAATGAGCTGCAGCTCAAGTATGACGAGCTAAAAGTAGACTTGGAACGCATCTCATTGGAGAATGCTGCTCTAAAGCAGACAGTTGATCAGCTAGAAACTAAATTAAGCAAAGTACAGAGCCCGACTTCTTCCTGTGCCACGCAAGCTCCATCACTGTCCAAACCTCAGCTTTATAGAGGCATACAAAAGTATTTGGGTGCCACAATGGCCGCGCTGGTGCGTATGGAAATGTTCGGAGGCGGCGAACGTGCATGGAAAGAAGACGAGCGGGAATTTGCAAAGGAGCTGCTCCAGCTGGGCGAGCATGTGTACACGCATTGCTGTGACGAGTGGCGTTTCCGCTTGCCTACGCTGAGGCAGGCCAAGAGTTGGTTGGACGAAGGAGAAATTGCCCAAGACGAGGAGGAAGATCTGTAGTATTATTCATAGATAGTATAGAACTTTTAGATAGAGAGAACTTCTGTGTACAATTCATTGTCTAAGATCTAAGCTGTATATTCTATTGTAGATCGAAGTAAGATAGATCAGTTGCAATCATAAATGTATTATCTACATTATTGTAGTCTTATTCTTGTGCATGTAGAATATACAAAGTAAGATTCATCATTTATGATCATAGAATATGATCTTGATTAAAGTATGATCTATAATCTACGATCATAGATCTCTAATATAATTCAGATCTACCTATCTACTTTGTTTCAAGTATTTTTCATAAAGAGGATGCAAAGTAAGATAACGATCACATACATATATCTCATCTAGATCTATCTATCTATATTATTTCTATGGCTGTATATTCTACATCGAAGTAAGATAGATCATAGGTGTATCATCTACATTATTCAATCTTTATTCTTGTGCATGTGGAATATACAGAGTAAGATTCATCATAGAATATGAACTAGATTACAGTATGATACATTATCTCTGATTATAGATCTCTGCTTTAATCCAGATCTATCTATTTACTTAGATTCAAGTACTTTTCATAAATAGGATACATAGTAAGATACATCAACAACGATCATATACATATATCTCATCTACATCTAGATATATAGTATTCTGCATAGTCTCTAGTTCTATCTAGATCATAGATATATGATATCTCTAGTTCTCTATCTATCTATACTGTTTCTAGGGCGACTTTCTTTTATTTCATACTCATCAATGGCCTCGGGCAACTATCTGTATATAGTATATAGTATGTGAATCTTGTATTTAACTACATTCATAAGTATAATAAGCATAATAAACTCACGACTATTTTGACAATTTTTGGCATCAATGTCATTTGTTATCTTTATGAGTATAATCCACGCGTGAGACGTGCATAAATCATAATTGCGGCATTATTAAAAGACGATTTGACAAATTATAAACCTGCCAAAGCATTTTCAGCTACTAACGAGTAAAGACATATCCAACTTAGAGCTCTGCCATGAATTCCTCTGCTCTATTATATCTAGCGGTAAGTAGAGAGTTCAAATCTGGAATAGAAACTATATAGAAATGTATATTTGCAGTTGCTGCTCTTGATCCTGGGAGGGGGCAACTGTGCTGAGAGCGATTGTTCGGATTGTGAACTGACAGACAGAGTCTATGCCTGCCTGGATGAATACACGTTAGCACTTTGCCTCAACACGAATACCATTCATACTGGAACTATAGAACCCTGTCCCTCGGGTTATTATTGCAATGCAGCTAGCTTAGCATATTGTACACCCATAGATTCCTCATCCGTGAGTGCTCTGAAGGGGTTAAAATATTGAAACCTAACTGAATTATTTTTCAGCCAACATGTGAAAGCACTACGACAATTGATCCCGAATCTTCAACAGAATCTACAGGTCTGACAGCAGATAGGATCAACATTAAACCATCGACAGCAAATATATATTAACCTGATCCCTTAACCATCGATTTATCCACAGACTCTTCCACTCCTGATTCCTCTTCAAGTTCTTCCTCTCCAGACACTTCAGAGTCAACCACCGATTCCTCGACCGACTCGTCCACTCCCGACTCTTCCACTCCTGATACTTCCTCTACAGATCCAACAGATTCATCCACTGATTCATCAACTGATTCATCAACTGATTCATCAACTGATTCATCCACTGATTCATCAACTGATTCATCAACTGATTCATCCACTGATTCATCCACTGATTCATCAACTGATTCATCCACTGATTCATCAACTGATTCATCAACTGATTCATCAGCTGATTCATCAACTGATTCATCCACTGATTCATCAACTGTTTCATCCACTGATTCATCAACTGATTCATCCACTGATTCATCAACTGCTTCAGATTCTTCCTCTTCAGAAACTACAGATACAACCACCGATTCATCTAATTCAGATTCCTCCACTCCTGATCCTTCCACCTCTGATTCTTCCTCTACAGAAACTTCAGATTCACCCTCAACTGATTCATCAACTGACTCATCTACTTCAGATTCTTCATCTAGCTCATCTTCCTCTAGCGAATCATCAACTGATGCTTCCTCCTCATCAACAGACTCTTCGACAGCAGGCACAACAACTCCGTCGCCAGCAGATGATCCAGATTATTATTGTACGAATCTGAAGAAAACAGGATACTTCAAAGTAGAAAGTGATAGCACGTGTAAGGAGTAAGTACAGTATAATGATAAATACATCTACACAGTATAATATATAGATATTCAATTTTTATATAGTTATATCTACTGTTACCTGCTCTCCGGACAATATCTTGGGTGGCTCTATCATTGCAACACCAATGAATATTACAATACGGAAACTTCCCGTTGCGGTACTGTCCAACCCGCTGGATGTACATAATAAATATAATAATTCTTGTATATCACAATAAATTCTTATACTAAAGTTTTAGATTTTATTTCTTGTACATCAGAAAGTATTTTTAAAGGGTATACTAACTTTATGCATGTGTATGTAACAGGCAGAAGGAGGCGTAGCAGACCCCATAAAGTATATATATTCTTGCTCAGGATCATTAGCCGAGTCTGTAATTTCAAAGAATGTGCATATGTATATGTGAACATAGGTCGAAGGGTATCCCACTGTCGCGTGCCGCGAGACTGTTGCTTTTCTTACTGGTTACAAAGTATTCTCTTTTTGTTGGCAGTATCATTTTATAAACGGGTTTTAGTCTATATCAACATTTTCTAAGCGACGATCTTGATTTTATGCTCCAGAGTTAAGATCCAGAGTTAAGCTATTCGATATAATGAAAAAATAATATATTTAGTATTTAACTAACAGTTTTGTAATTCAATAACAGAAATCCGTATTTATTATCTTCTCTAAATAATGTGTTTCTATATCAATAATTTAATTTTATGTGCAATTATCTGGTTTAACAAACTTGCACTCCACACCGTTAAAATATGTTGGTTGTTTGTTAATCCTTTGACAGTTTTGTATACTTCCTTCTCCTGATAAACATAAAATGAACCTAAAAGTAAATCAATATGAGTTTTCACCATGGAATTACGTAGATCATACGTTGTCATACGTTTTACATGTGGGATCATTTTCATTTTGAAAATTACCATCACCGTTGGCTGTGCAGAACTGTTTGAAATCGCCATCAGCGTCATCGATTACTGATGTTGTTAAAGGCGCCGATACAGTTGAAACCGGCAAGGTTATGCCCTCTTCAGTGCTTGAGGCTATGTCGTCAGCTTCATCAAGACAGATGGGAATATATCCCTCTGCTTCTTGATAACAAATGTACTTTTCTCCCGTGCATATATACCCAGTGGGACATTGCCTACTTGTCTCCACTGGTTTCCCTAATAACCAAAGATGTGACCAAAGAAAACAGCATTTAAAATCGATAATCAATATTTACCATCAATGCATATCGAGTAATTGTATCGACTGAGACAGGCGGCCTTGCCAGACTGGCAAACATTGCATTCGGCTATCAAATATCCCACCAGAAGCTGCAAAGGATATTTAAGGGATTTGTATTTGAAGTTCAACAAGAAAGGAGGTAAAATAGATTTAAATACCAGAGAAATGAATAGCTTAAACCACATCTTGCTTTGCGTACTGACGAATAATTTTGGTTAACTAACCTGATGTCTTCAAATGCGTTGCAGATTATATACAAATTTTTATCTGCAAATTACCAAGAAGAATGTTTGCTCAACTAAGCTTCTCTTTCGCAATTCTCTGATGTGTATTTAAGCAGTATAATTGTCTGCAATTAGAATAAAATGTGGTATTTCTTAAAAAACTTCCGCCACACGCGGCTCATTAAAACTTGCAATGAGATTAAAAGAAGAATCTCAAATATAACATTGTCTACACTAGCAAAAAACTAGGCATCTCCCTGTATTGCATTTCAAAGTCTGTCCACCATAAAGTATAATCGAAAGATTATGACTTTATAACCTTGCCAAATTTACTTAAGACACAGATGGGTCGCATGGGCTTTCAAGAAAACAATAGAAGAATATTGGACACTTGAGATAGAGATAAAGGAATATATAATTAGCAGATATTTTAGTATATTTATACCTCGACCATTGTAAATGGTTAAAAAAGGGTATACTAACTTTGTTCAAATGTATGTAACAGGCAGATGGAGGCGTGGCAGACCCCATAAAGTATATATATTCTTGCTCAGGATCGCCGAGCCATGTCTGTCCGGATGTCCGGATGACCAGATGAACATACAGATCTCAGCTATTATAAAAGCTAGAGTCACCAAATTTGGTATAAAGTTTCTGTGTACCAGGCGCAGATCAAGTTTATTTCATATGTTGGGTGCCATGCCCACCGCCCCCTTAAATTAATAATGTAATTTTTGAACACGTTTTATAAGCGCTGTATAAAATATACAACTTTCTGACTTTAACATATACTACGCTGAATGAAAAATCTACATAGTCTCTAAAGTGCAATCCGATCGCACAATAAACACAGAAGTTATTTAAGAAAGTATGAGCATAAAACCAAGTGCTTCTGTCAGCTAACAAGGAAGACGGGCGAGCGCGAAGCGCCATCTATCAAGAGCTTGTGCATATGTATATGTGTATGAATTTAACAAATTAAACTACACCAGAATATGGGTCGAAGGGTATCCCACTGTCGCGTGCCGTGCAACTGTTGCTTTTCTAACTGGTTAAGTATTGAGTCATTTAAGTTTTTTTCATGAATTTCTTTATTGATCAAATTTTGTGAAACCTTAAAAGGCAATATTTAATATTTATAATATTTATGGCTATGTACAATTATCTGGTTTTGTCAACACACACTTCAGTCCATTGAAATATGTTGCCTTACCATTCAATGGATTACAGGAATATATTTCACCTTTTCCATCATCGTAGCAATAGATATATCTGAAAAGGGTTTTAATTAATTAATTAATTAATTAATCCATCAAAAGCGACAAACTTACGTTTCACAGGTTGCATCAGCCTTGTTTACAAGGCTGTCATTTCCATTGTTTGCTGCACAATATGCTTGATACTCATTTTCAGGATCGAATACTTCGGTGGTCGATGTCGTTGTAGTTGTTTCAGTTGTCGTCTCTGCTTTAATCCAGATCTATCTATTTACTTAGATTCAAGTACTTTTCATAAATAGGATACATAGTAAGATACATCAACAACGATCATATACATATATCTCATCTACATCTAGATATATAGTATTCTGCATAGTCTCTAGTTCTATCTAGATCATAGATATATGATATCTCTAGTTCTCTATCTATCTATACTGTTTCTAGGGCGACTTTCTTTTTTTTCATACTCATCAATGGCCTCGGGCAACTATCTGTATATAGTATATAGTATGTGAATCTTGTATTTAACTACATTCATAAGTATAATAAGCATAATAAACTCACGACTATTTTGACAATTTTTGGCATCAATGTCATTTGTTATCTTTATGAGTATAATCCACGCGTGAGACGTGCATAAATCATAATTGCGGCATTATTAAAAGACGATTTGACAAATTATAAACCTGCCAAAGCATTTTCAGCTACTAACGAGTAAAGACATATCCAACTTAGAGCTCTGCCATGAATTCCTCTGCTCTATTATATCTAGCGGTAAGTAGAGAGTTCAAATCTGGAATAGAAACTATATAGAAATGTATATTTGCAGTTGCTGCTCTTGATCCTGGGAGGGGGCAACTGTGCTGAGAGCGATTGTTCGGATTGTGAACTGACAGACAGAGTCTATGCCTGCCTGGATGAATACACGTTAGCACTTTGCCTCAACACGAATACCATTCACTCTGGAACTATAGAACCCTGTCCCTCGGGTTATTATTGCAATGCAGCTAGCTTAGCATATTGTACACCCATAGATTCCTCATCCGTGAGTGCTCTGAAGGGGTTAAAATATTGAAACCTAACTGAATTATTTTTCAGCCAACATGTGAAAGCACTACGACAATTGATCCCGAATCTTCAACAGAATCTACAGGTCTGACAGCAGATAGGATCAACATTAAACCATCGACAGCAAATATATATTAACCTGATCCCTTAACCATCGATTTATCCACAGACTCTTCCACTCCTGATTCCTCTTCAAGTTCTTCCTCTCCAGACACTTCAGAGTCAACCACCGATTCCTCGACCGACTCGTCCACTCCCGACTCTTCCACTCCTGATACTTCCTCTACAGATCCAACAGATTCATCCACTGATTCATCAACTGATTCATCCACTGATTCATCAACTGATTCATCCACTGATTCATCAACTGATTCATCCACTGATTCATCCACTGATTCATCAACTGATTCATCAACTGATTCATCCACTGATTCATCAACTGCTTCAGATTCTTCCTCTTCAGAAACTACAGATACAACCACGGATTCATCTAATTCAGATTCCTCCACTCCTGATCCTTCCACCTCTGATTCTTCCTCTACAGAAACTTCAGATTCACCCTCAACTGATTCATCAACTGACTCATCTACTTCAGATTCTTCATCTAGCTCATCTTCCTCTAGCGAATCATCAACTGATGCTTCCTCCTCATCAACAGACTCTTCGACAGCAGGCACAACAACTCCGTCGCCAGCAGATGATCCAGATTATTATTGTACGAATCTGAAGAAAACAGGATACTTCAAAGTAGAAAGTGATAGCACGTGTAAGGAGTAAGTACAGTATAATGATAAATACATCTACACAGTATAATATATAGATATTCAATTTTTATATAGTTATATCTACTGTTACCTGCTCTCCGGACAATATCTTGGGTGGCTCTATCATTGCAACACCAATGAATATTACAATACGGAAACTTCCCGTTGCAGTACTGTCCAACCCGCTGGATGTACATAATAAATATAATAATTCTTGTATATCACAATAAATTCTTATACTAAAGTTTTAGATTTTATTTCTTGTACATCAGAAGGTATTTTTAAAGGGTATACTAACTTTATGCAAATGTATGTAACAGGCAGAAGGAGGCGTAGCAGACCCCATAAAGTATATATATTCTTGCTCAGGATCATTAGCCGAGTCTGTAATTTCAAAGAATGTGCATATGTATATGTGAACATAGGTCGAAGGGTATCCCACTGTCGCGTGCCGCGAGACTGTTGCTTTTCTTACTGGTTACAAAGTATTCTCTTTTTGTTGGCAGTATCATTTTATAAACTGGTTTTAGTCTATATCAACATTTTCTAAGCGACGATCTTGATTTTATGCTCCAGAGTTAAGATCCAGAGTTAAGCTATTCGATATAATGAAAAAATAATATATTTAGTATTTAACTAACAGTTTTGTAATTCAATAACAGAAATCCGTATTCATTATCTTCTCTAAACAATGTGTTTCTATATCAATAATTTAATTTTATGTGCAATTATCTGGTTTAACAAACTTGCACTCCACACCGTTAAAATATGTTGGTTGTTTGTTAATCCTTTGACAGTTTTGTATACTTCCTTCTCCTGATAAACATAAAATGAACCTAAAAGTAAATCAATGAGTTTTCACCATGGAATTACGTAGATCATACGTTGTCATACGTTTTACATGTGGGATCATTTTCATTTTGAAAATTACCATCACCGTTGGCTGTGCAGAACTGTTTGAAATCGCCATCAGCGTCATCGATTACTGATGTTGTTAAAGGCGCCGATACAGTTGAAACCGGCAAGGTTATGCCCTCTTCAGTGCTTGAGGCTATGTCGTCAGCTTCATCAAGACAGATGGGAATATATCCCTCTGCTTCTTGATAACAAATGTACTTTTCTCCCGTGCATATATACCCAGTGGGACATTGCCTACTTGTCTCCACTGGTTTCCCTAATAACCAAAGATGTGACCAAAGAAAACAGCATTTAAAATCGATAATCAATATTTACCATCAATGCATATCGAGTAATTGTATCGACTGAGACAGGCGGCCTTGCCAGACTGGCAAACATTGCATTCGGCTATCAAATATCCCACCAGAAGCTGCAAAGGATATTTAAGGGATTTGTATTTGAAGTTCAACAAGAAAGGAGGTAAAATAGATTTAAATACCAGAGAAATGAATAGCTTAAACCACATCTTGCTTTGCGTACTGACGAATAATTTTGGTTAACTAACCTGATGTCTTCAAATGCGTTGCAGATTATATACAAATTTTTATCTGCAAATTACCAAGAAGAATGTTTGCTCAACTAAGCTTCTCTTTCGCAATTCTCTGATGTGTATTTAAGCAGTATAATTGTCTGCAATTAGAATAAAATGTGGTATTTCTTAAAAAACTTCCGCCACACGCGGCTCATTAAAACTTGCAATGAGATTAAAAGAAGAATCTCAAATATAACATTGTCTACACTAGCAAAAAACTAGGCATCTCCCTGTATTGCATTTCAAAGTCTGTCCACCATAAAGTATAATCGAAAGATTATGACTTTATAACCTTGCCAAATTTACTTAAGACACAGATGGGTCGCATGGGCTTTCAAGAAAACAATAGAAGAATATTGGACACTTGAGATAGAGATAAAGGAATATATAATTAGCAGATATTTTAGTATATTTATACCTCGACCATTGTAAATGGTTAAAAAAGGGTATACTAACTTTGTTCAAATGTATGTAACAGGCAGATGGAGGCGTGGCAGACCCCATAAAGTATATATATTCTTGCTCAGGATCGCCGAGCCATGTCTGTCCGGATGTCCGGATGACCAGATGAACATACAGATCTCAGCTATTATAAAAGCTAGAGTCACCAAATTTGGTATAAAGTTTCTGTGTACCAGGCGCAGATCAAGTTTATTTCATATGTTGGGTGCCATGCCCACCGCCCCCTTAAATTAATAATGTAATTTTTGAACACGTTTTATAAGCGCTGTATAAAATATACAACTTTCTGACTTTAACATATACTACGCTGAATGAAAAATCTACATAGTCTCTAAAGTGCAATCCGATCGCACAATAAACACAGAAGTTATTTAAGAAAGTATGAGCATAAAACCAAGTGCTTCTGTCAGCTAACAAGGAAGACGGGCGAGCGCGAAGCGCCATCTATCAAGAATAATTTTAAAGCTTGTGCATATGTATATGTGTATGAATTTAACAAATTAAACTACACCAGAATATGGGTCGAAGGGTATCCCACTGTCGCGTGCCGTGCAACTGTTGCTTTTCTAACTGGTTAAGTATTGAGTCATTTAAGTTTTTTTCATGAATTTCTTTATTGATCAAATTTTGTGAAACCTTAAAAGGCAATATTTAATATTTATAATATTTATGGCTATGTACAATTATCTGGTTTTGTCAACACACACTTCAGTCCATTGAAATATGTTGCCTTACCATTCAATGGATTACAGGAATATATTTCACCTTTTCCATCATCGTAGCAATAGATATATCTGAAAAGGGTTTTAATTAATTAATTAATTAATTAATCCATCAAAAGCGACAAACTTACGTTTCACAGGTTGCATCAGCCTTGTTTACAAGGCTGTCATTTCCATTGTTTGCTGCACAATATGCTTGATACTCATTTTCAGGATCGAATACTTCGGTGGTCGATGTCGTTGTAGTTGTTTCAGTTGTCGTAGTAGGAGCTGGAGTGGTTGTTGGAGGTGTTGTAGTTGTTGGAGCTAGAGTTGTTGTAGTTGTTGGAGTTGTTGTAGTTGTTGGAGGTGTTGTAGTTGTTGGTGGTGTTGTAGTTGTTGGAGGTGTTGTAGTTGTTGGAGGTGTTGTAGTTGTTGGAGCTAGAGTTGTTGTAGTTGTTGGAGTTGTTGTAGTTGTTGGAGGTGTTGTAGTTGTTGGTGGTGTTGTAGTTGTTGGAGGTGTTGTAGTTGTTGGAGCTAGAGTTGTTGTAGTTGCTTCAGTTGTCGTTGTTGGAGCTAGAGTTGTTGTAGTTGCTTCAGTTGTCGTTGTTGGAGCTGGAGTGGTTGTTGGAGGAGTCGTTGTTGTTGGAATTGACGTACTCTCTTCAGTTGTTGTAGTTGTTGGAATAGTTGTGGTTGTTAGAGTTATTGTAGTTGTCGTGGTTTCTTTAGTTGTTGTGGTTTCTTCCGTTGTTGTCGTTTCTTCTGTGGTCGTTGTGGTCTCCTCAGTTGTCGTCGTTTCCTCAGTTGTTGTGGTTACCGGAATTGATGTGGTCGCTGTTGGATTACAAACGCCTGCATACCCATCTGACTTTAGATAACAAATATACTTATCACCGGTGCATACATAACCATCAGGACAGCTTATATTGCTCCAAGTTGGTTCCCCTTAACATTGAAAATGTTAGACATGTCACACATGAAATGTTTTCATTTTTAATTTCGTATACTCACCATTGATGCATATCGAATAAGTCGTTTCGCTGTGACACGAAGCGTTGCCAGACAGACAGACATCGCAGCTTTCACTCAAGACATCGCCGGCTGTCAATGTTGTGCTTGTGGTCATCTCATCATTCGGAATTATCTCTCCGATCTGGCATATGCCTGTATATCCTTCACTTTTTAAATAACATACATATCTTTCTCCAGTACATACGTAACCAGTTGGACAGCTGTTATTACTCCACGTTGGTTCGCCTACACACAAAATAAGCACAATTTTATTGTGTATTGTCATTATTTTTTTTGAAATTTCATATTCACCATTTATGCATATGGAGTAGCTTGTTTCACTGTGACACGCGGCGTTGCCAGATTGGCACACATCACAAATGGCCCTTGAATATTGCACTAAAAGCTTTAGGGCAAAGGATAATGAATGAATTTAACAGAATGTGGAATAATCTAGCTGCCAAGTTACCAGAGAAATGAAGACCTTAAACCACATTATGATTTACACGTAGACTATTCGCTTGCCAAACTAACTTGTTTTCCGCAAGTTGTATATCTTATAAAGGTATTCTTTATCTCTAAGATACATATTATCTTCATAAGACTTTTATGTTTATGCTTATTAGGTGTTAAGTTTCTTTTATAGCTGGCTTGATATTATTTACAGGAGTGCAAATTTTATTATGTAAAAATACAGCACATTTCAATAAGTTTTTAATATTTGAAACAATTAGGAAAAATTGACAAATTTTATTTACTAAAATAAAGTAACAGAAAATAAGCTAAAAATGTAATTAAACATGTGATATAGTATAGTATATACATCTTGCCATGCATACATGTACACGTTTTATCAGAAAGAATTATCTACATTTTATGGCTTCCTCCATGCGGTTTGGGGTGATGGGATGATGACTTTCTTTTGACGACGTTATGATTGGGGGTTTTCTTTGTTCAACCAACTCAAAGGTGAAATACGGATATAGCTTCAGATTATACTTCCCATATACAGTATCTCAAGCACAGACAGTTTTACTTGTCACACTAGAATGCTGATAACAAATAATCATCTTAGTTGCATGTTCACACTTTCTTTGGTATGTGGGCATATTAAAAATGTTATCGTTACTCTTGTGTATATAGGCTGTTTATTGCATATTTGGGCGTGTTTTTGACAATAAATTAAAGAATAGTACATTTACTTTATCTTGCTTAATGTTTAGTTATATAAATATATTCACAAATCGAACAAGCATAGCAAGCTTTAGTATACAATATGAAGGAATATCGTCGAGTTAATGTGTTTATAGTATAGTAAACTTTTGATCTGTTGCTCCTAGAGGGCGAAGCCTAAGCTTCTGGACGTAATGCACATACAATTCAGTATTGTTGGTTAGTAAATATAAGTATGTACTATATGAAATAGTTCTAATGGATTGTGAAATATACGAGTGTAGGAGATTCTGCATACTAATTGTCAATTTATAAATTCTAGCTCTTGAAATCGCACTGTATATAGTATATATATATATGTATATATAGTCTTCTTTTCGTTACATATAAATACAATTGTATACTGTTTTGAATTGTATATCTAAAATATATGTATATATATTCTATATAGCTAATTGTATAACACAACATACATAAAACTTTAAATATATATCTGTATAAATGCGGCACACACTACGTATACATAATAAGGGGTGTTTAATTGTTGCTCTCTCTGTTTGTTTCTTAAGGTAAATCATAGCATATAAGAAGCACTTAAGTAAAGGCAAATATAAATTCGTTACTTTCTAAAACGAAATAATACTTCGTCATTGCGGCAAATGCAGTTCTAATTTATAATCATATGAAATATATATTCCATATTATATATAATATTGTATTATACTATATATATATATGTATGTATTCGAATATAGTAATCGGAAGCGCTAGACACAGCCGTATTCATACCAAATGCTATTGCTTTTGTCCTCATTACGTTTGCGCAGCCCCTTGTCATCCTGATTGGTTCCTGCACCGGCAACGCTACCTCCGCCACTCCCGCTGGCCTGCAGCAGTGGACTCTGCTCGCTGGTGGTGGATGCACCACCAATGGTTGTATTAATGCGATTGTACATAAGAAACGTTGACGGACTATCGTTCTTCTGCGGAGTTTGTGTCTCACTGTTGTTGTTGTTATTGTTGTTGCTGTTGTTCGGCGTAGGCGTTGAGCAGGATTGCGGCTGCGATTGCTGCGTCTGTTGTTGAGTTGTAGACGCACTGGAGCTGCCATCGGGCAGCTTCTGCAGTTCATCAATTAGATAGACAGTGCGACGTGAGCCAGCTGTGCCCAATGTCAAGCTGCTGCCGGTTACATCAGGCGCTTCCAAACTGCTGCAAATAAAGAAGCATTAATTGGAGTTTCAAGCGTGCAACATAGAGAGAGGGGCACAACATTGCGACGTGAGGCGGGGAGAAGACAGGACAAAGGATGCATTTATAATTGGTTTATGGTTTTAAGGGGATATATAGAAGAAGTATATTAAACATTTAAAAGCGCATACCCGTGCACGCTATTTCTACGTGAGTTACTCAAATCCGTACGTTTCTGTGCCTGCAGGCTACTTCGCACTGTGCCGCCACGTTGTATGGAGCTATCCAGTAAATCTCTATACATATACAATGTTGCATAGGCAGACAAGAGTGGGTGTGTGTGTGTGTGTGTGCGTGTCGGTGGATGGTGCGTGTGTGGTTCATGATGTTGTTGTTGTGTATATACATGTAAATAGAGATAAAGAACAGGAACCGTCAACCAATAAACAATACAAAGTTGCTAAAACATATATGCTATAGTTCTATATACTATAGTTTATAAACACAACTCTTCTCTTAAGCCATATATAGCATAATATGCTTCACTTCCTTATACCTAATCCCATCTGAGTTTCTCTTACCGTTGCAAACTCTGACGCAAGGGAATATTGCGCTGCAGTAGATGCGTATCGGAGGCAATGGACAGCGGCTCCTCATTGCTATTGTCCGACTCATTGCCACCCGATTCGGAGCCAATGACAAACTGTGAATTGTTGCGTGCATCATCAACCCAAGAGCGACGATTCTGTCAAGTGTGTGAAGAAGAGATTACTCAATCGCCAAGGCAATAAGTATTCTGTGCTTACCCGACTGGGCACCTTGTTCATCAGATCCGAGCTGGCCTTCTTAACACGTCTCACCAGGCTGCTGGCAAAAGGTTTTCTGTGCAGTAAATAGAGAGAGAGAGAGAGAGAGAGAGAGAGAGAGAGAGAGAGAGAGAGAGAGAGAGAGAGAGAGAGAGTAAATGAGAGATACTCCACAATATATCCAATACATACTTCTTCTGCACCGTCGTCTCCGATTTCTTATAGTGTTCCATAATTTTCTCCTCAAGTTTCTCCTTCTGCCGTTTCAGACTGTGCACACGCTCCGTGTAGTTCTTCTCCTCCTCATGGAAATGCTTTTTATCCTCCAACGAAATGGCCAATAGTTCCTGATACTGTGACAACAGTTGGGATACATTATCCATTAGCGCCTTTCGCTCCGAGTCCAAGTCAGCATTGTTCTGTATGAGCATCTAAGAGTAGAAGAATTAAATGGAATCATTGCCACCCATGTGGAGATGCTTCTTCTGCTGCTGCCTCACCTCACAACGTTGCTGCACCTTGGAGTATTCGATTTGCAGCAGACGCACCTGATCCTGTTTCGCATTGAGTTCACCAGTCAGTTCGGTATTCTGCAACTTGAGGCTACTGTGCTCCATGCGTATCATCTTGTACTGCTCCTGTATGTTCTTATATTCATTCTTAAACCGATCGCTGGTGGCAAACAGATTACGGAAATCATCGGTGAGCTTGGAGTGTTCGGTGCGTAGAATTGTAAGATCTTCATGACAAGTCTTCAAGCTGTTTGTTTGTGCAATTAGATCTTCGATACGTTGCTCTTGACTTTGTATCATTTCACGGGAATCGCGTGTCTCCTGTCGCAGATCACGCACTGCCACCTTCAACTGTTCCTTGTCCTTATTGAGAGATTCGTATTCCGCCGAGAGTTGATCGTGCAGACACTGCAGTGTCACCTGATCGTGCAAGGCACGTTTATGCTCCTGCTGCAGTGCATCGATCTCCTTCAGCAGCGTATCCTTCTCGGCAGCTAGTTGAGAGTTGGCCAACTGCAGTGCCACATGCTGTGTGCTGAGCGACGTGATCTGTGAGCTCAACGCTGTGACATCAACACTCAGACGTGCATTCTCCGTCTGTAGCTGTGTATTGCAATCCTGCAGACGCATCATCTCTGCCGTATCACGGGCTGGACTCACACGCACCTTATGCTCGAAACGCAGCTCCTGCTCACTGGGAATATTCGCTGCACTACTCGCTGCCAGCTCAATATTCTTCTCCACAGTGAAAATCTCCTGGCGATGACACAATACACACATATCCGACTTGAGGCCACCCTCCTGCTGCTGTTGCTGCTGCTGCTCCCGATTGACAGTCAACATTATTTCTCGTACTGTTTTAAATGTTTCGGGATTACGCACAAGCTTCTGCACCACATGCTCCACATTTAGTTCGGCACCTTCGCCATCAACTTCGTTCACATCGAGCCCGAGTTTCTCTAGATTGTGGCGTACCTTCTTGGTGACTAGTGTGCCATTAACCAAGTCCGTTCTCAGCATGCTGATCATCTCCTGATCGATTTTACCCTGTGAGCTTAGCTCTTGATTCACTTTCTCTAACTCCAGCAGCTTCTGCTGCACCTGCTCAGCCTCTTCCTGTGCCTTGGCCAGGCGCGTTAGTTCCTTTGCTTGATTCTCCAATCGATTGATGCTCTCGTCCAGCTCTACAGACTTTTGTTCGCTGCTCTCCTTGAGCTTGGCCACCTCCTTCACTAGGCTCGCATTCTCCCGCTCATAGGTGCTTGCCTTCGCCTCAATCTCATACAGTTTCTGCTTGGTCTGTTCGAACTGTTGTGTCTTCTCTGCATACTGTTCCAGCTCCTTAGTTTTGCTCTCCGCCAGACGCTCTAAATCATCTGCACGTCGTTGTATGCTCTCGTTGAGGGTTTGAATACGTTGTTTCTCCTTATTGAGGGTCTCCACATGCTGCTCAGCATCGCCGAGTTTCTGTCTATCTGCATCACGTTCCAAACTCTGACGATCATAGCTTTTCTGTCGACTATCAACAGCATCCTGCAGCTTCTTGTTCTCCTCCAGCGCATTCTTGAACACACTCTCCAGCTCCACATTCTGTTGCGTCAATCTTTGTATATTCTCCAGCATTTGTTCAGTTTTCAATGATAATTTCTTCTTTTCCTTTTCCAGTTCCAACATTTTGCTTGTGGACTCATGGAAGCTGCTCTCCTTCAATTGCTCCAGTGCGGCAGTAAGTCGACGATTCTCCAGCTCAAGTTTGAGGGCACGTGTCTGCGCATTGTTGGTCAGTTGCTCGGACAAACTGTTGTCACCCGAATTGCATTCGTCGTCATTGTCTGAGAAGGATTTATCCATATCCTGCGTGGTTGTATTCAGATTCTTTGCCACCAACTGCAGCTGTGCATTCTCTTCGAGTAACTCCTCCAATTTGGAACGATCAGCATCTCGCTCTAGCGCCATATCATTCAGTTTCTGCTTATACTTAATGATCTCAGACTCCAAGGTAATCGCATGCTCTGAACGTTTACGTGAACGCTGCAATTGCTCCTCCAGCATTTCTCTGTAAAGGGAAATATGATTAGATCACAAATTCAATCAAGCTTGACTAGGGGGTGGGTGTAATGTACTTGGATTCAAGCAGCACTCGATTATCCTCACGCAACTCTTCCACGCGTGATTTGTAGAAATCCGAATCTCCAAGCTTTTCTCTATATTTCTGCACCTCAATTTCCAGACGATCGGCACGCTCGGCTCTCTCCCGCAAGATGTCCACCTCATCGCGATAGGCCGCCGCACGCTTCGCCTCTGTAAACCATTCTTGGCTCTGCAGAAATAAGAAGAAGGGATTAGCTGATTATACCTTTCCTTTTTGTGCTCTTACTTACCTCCTGCCGCAGCTTATCGAAGCGTTGCTTCTTGTCATCCAACTCCTCACGCAGCTCGAGCAGATTCTCCGATTTCTCCTCGCTGTGAATGAAGAGAGAATGTAGATTCAAGACTGAGTTGCTTTACCTTACTTAGAATACTCACAGTTCCTGGCGTAGCTTGCGATTCTTTGAGCGTAGGTCAGCACATTCAACGGCCAAGTGATTGCTCTCTGAGTTGGAAGATGAGGAGGGCGTTGATGTAGCAGTGCCACTGGAAGGTGAGCGTGGCATAGCCACATTTTGACCACTATCTCCTGCACCGATCTCTGGCTCCACACACACAGTCTCAATCCATTTCAAGTACATGTGATCACGCTCCTTGGTTAGTCTTATAATGTGTCCATACATATTCGCTGGAGTTAGCAGCTCCATGGAATCCTCTGTGAGCACCAGACTGTGGCTATCGGTGACCTGTTTGATAAGTGCCACAATTGCATGTTGCGTCTCCAGATCCAACTCCTTGATGCGCGCTATAAACAACTCTTTGTTGGGACACTGCACTGCGGCGCCCAAGAGCAGCGTGAGCAGCGTTTTCATCTGCTCCAGTCCATGCTTACTCTCCGGATAATAGCCCAGCATATAGGCATCGGGTAGCACCAGTATAGTTTGTCCTAATTCCTCCTCAAAGAGTGCCTTTAGATTCCTTACAATGCACTCAAAGTTCTTGGCACGTGCAACGCTTAATGAATGCCCGCTAAGATCGCTCAACAGCTCGCTGGGATTGTTCTGCGGCTCCGGATCGATCTGTAGCCAGACACTGTGGATTATGGTGCCATCCAGCAGCGATGTGTAGCCGGCAAGCAGCTCGGCACGTGGCAGGCATGACTCCAACTGAAAAGAGAGAGCGAGAGGGGAGAAAGAGTTGATGATGATGCGAGCATGTGATGCGTTGGCAGCTGACTCTCTCTCTCTAATACTCTCAAGTGCCAATTAAACAGCAACAACAAATATGTAAGCAACATTTCCTTATTTGAAGGTACGCTGAACTTGTGGCAATCACAAGCGCTACAGCTGACTGCTCGACTAGCAGATAGCCTGTACAACAACTTGAGAGTATATCAAATATTCGACTTGCATAAATTTCAAGCACTTGCGGGGTAATTCCCCCTTCTGTTTCCCCCTGCCCTTTATGGCTTAAAAAGCCGGTTGAGCATACTCAATGTTGGCTAACAAAAGGTAAATGACGCGTCAGGCCCGCTGGTAATGACAGCATAAAAAAAGTTCTAGCTGTTATTGTTGTTGTTGTTGTGCCGTAAACGGTAGCATAGCCACAGTTACAATGACCTTGGAGCTGCTGCGGAACTCTATGTAAATGTGTGTACTGTGTGTTGCGTGTGTTATATGTGTATGTGTGTTATATGTGCAGTGGCATGCATGTAAATTAAACACTTGAAAATATATATTTTGTATGCCTAACACGTTGTTGCAGTTGTTGTTGTTAATTGCGAGCATGTACGAACATGTTTAAGTTCACTACTCACCCAAGAGACGAGCGCTCCATTTATGAATTCGTCTATTTCCATTGGGGTTGCCGTTGCCGTGCCAGCCATTGTTATTGTTGTTGTTGTTCTTGTTGTCGTCCTCTTAATTTATTACCTGTGTGTGTGCGTGCGTGCGTGTGCGCTGCTACACCTGCAACCTGCAAGCTGCACCTGCTGCCACAGCACGTCAAAGTTGGCGGTGTTGTCTCTTTGTTTTATAAATTGAACAATTGCTGCCGCGACAGCTTCACAGCCTCCAAATAATCATTACACTTGTGCACAATAGCACACACACACGCACACAGACGCACAAGTAAAATGCATAAACAGATACACAGGCCAAATAAACAAATTTAGAAATCGCAATGAAAAAATATTCCTTTTGTTTGTTTTATGCAAAATGAACACTAGTTAGTCTTCGTTTGATGTTTTAATGCAAATAGTGTCAATATTCTCGTAAGGTTTATTTATTTTTTAGCGAAAAACACCTGGTCGCGTTTGTTATAAATTGGATTGTTGTTCATCCAGTTCACTTGTTCGTTTGACTTTAGCGTAGTTCATTTGAGCCAACGATAATTCAATTGAACTGCAGTACAGAACTAATAATGTATCGATATATATTGCTGTAAGACTCACCGCACTATCGATATTCACGATAGTTAGTGTTCAATAATTATGCGCCAGACTGGCAACTCTGGCCGTTAGTTGCCGTTGACATTTCTTAGCGCCCAAAGCTTATTTGTGTGGAATGCCTTGGCTATACTGACGAACGGATTATTTAACTCTCCGTAAAAATGGCTGCAAATACAAATCAAAACTGCCAACAACGAAATGAACAATGTTAATATGTTGTATTATGTGGAAAGCGCATTCGAAAGTCTTCAAAAAAAAAAAGCATCAAACGAATCAAAAACGACGCGTGTGCGAGAGTGCGTGAAGTTTATATATAGAAACTTCTATATATGCACAAATAATTGCAAATAGGTTAAGTATTTAGTATACGAGAGAGATATGGGCAATCAACCGGGTAAACTGCAGACCCCACAGAGTGGACGGCCCAAAAAGAATGTGCACTGGAAATCTGCAGGCAAGTCTAAACACAAGAATAATGTATGAAGAAAATCGAAAAGAATTTATGTTCCCGAAATCGCGTTCCCTTTTTTTCGAAAATATTCATCTCAAATTGGCTGTGAGAGCAGCGCACATAGTCCACATTGTTGTTGTTGGTGGGAGCGTTAGAATTGTGGCTATTTATAGCCACTCGCATACTCAAGTGGTTGCCGCGACGGCGTCCGTCGTCCGTTGTCGGTGTGTGTGTGAATCTTTGGCCTACAAATCTCAAGACAGGCAAAGTAATGAACGGAATTTTGAGGAAAGCGCGTGATTTTGAATACCCTTGTCGAGCCGCCGACAATATGCAGGTTATGCTTTAAACAATCATTGACCGCCGTTGGCAAATGTACATGTACAAGGAAGTGCTGAATGTTGATGTTTTATTCTATAGGGAAATAATAGAGTTACAGTTTGCAATGGTTTATAAGACTTTAACCTTAAATCTAGTGCCAAGTCTACATATCGCAGTTTTTCTTCCCTCTCTGACGCGCCAAGCATAGCTTAATGCTCAATTAAATCGGTGTGACCAATTACAACAACGATAAAAACGCATAGAATTAAATACTAAATCTAAGTGCCCTCTATCGGTGACTAATTACTTAACTAACTATCGATAGGCAATTTAACCGTTTCGCTACAGCCCTGTGAGAGTAGATGAAAGCTGGCATAATATATTGAAGTTTTGAACTGTGTTTCTTCTATCTTCCTAGGGTATCTAGTCTTCGGCGTGCCGATATCGATTTTTTACTTCTATAAATATTGTATGCTTTATTTACCTGTTTTTTTTTTTGTCTCTGCAGAGCGCCCCTCTCCGCCGGGTCGTCCCATACTGACGCCATTGGCGCTCTCTGAGCAGCAGCCCGATGTGGTCAGCCTGCGTTGGGATCGCCCACAGCTGGACGGAGGCTCGCCCATCACCGGCTATACAGTAGAACAGCGACGTGTTGGCTCGCCCCACTGGGTGCGTGCCACACCCCAACCGATCTCACGTTGTGAGATACAGATAAGCGGACTGGAGCCTGGTTGGCGTTATGAATTTCGTTGTTTTGCCGAGAACATTGTGGGTCGATCGGATGCCAGTGAATTGTCCGATCCTCTGACTGTCACACTGCAAAGAAATGCCATCACTGTGCCACGTTTTGTGGAGGAACTGCTAGAGAAAGTGGATGCCGTGGAGGATGAGCGCATTGAGTTTCGTGTGAGGATACTGGGTGAACCGCCGCCGGAGATAAGCTGGTTCAAGGATGGCTACGAGATCTTCAGCAGTCGCCGCACCAAGATTGTCAATGAGCACGATGTGAGTGTGCTGATCATACACCAGGTGGCGCTCACAGATGAGGGCGAGATCAAGTGTGCGGCAACAAATCGAGCTGGTCATATTGTGACCAAGAGTCGTCTACAGGTGCAGGCACCGCCCAAGATACGTCTGCCCCGGACCTATGAGGATGGGCTCATTGTGGAGGCTGAGGAAGTGGTGCGTCTCAAGGTGGGTGTGGCTGGACAGCCTCCGCCTGCCATCACGTGGCTGCATGAGGGCGAGGTCATTGTGCCTGACGGTCGCTTTGAGGTTACCAACACGGAGAAGAATTCCCTGCTGAAGATTGACAATGTACAGCGTTCGGATCGTGGAGAGTATATGGTGCGGGCATGGAATAAGCTGGGCGAGGATATCACCTCGTTCCTGGTCACAGTGACTGCACGTCCCAATGCACCAGGTGCTCCACGCCTCAATATGTCCTTTGGCAGATCAGCAACACTCTCCTGGACGGCTCCACTCGATGATGGAGGCTGCAAGATCGGTAACTATATTGTGGAATACTTTCGCATAGGCTGGAATGTCTGGCTAAAGGCAGCGACGACGCGGGCACTGAGCACCACACTGCATGATCTGATCGAGGGCTCGGAGTACAAGTTTCGTGTGAAGGCAGAGAATCCTTACGGGCTGAGTGAGCCTTCACTGGAGTCGGAGCTGCTCTTTATACCCGATGCCAAGCGTGGCATTACCAAGCCCAAGTCGGCCACAAAGCTAGCAGGAGGAGATGAGAAGCAGCAGGAGAAGGGAGGCAAAGCGAAGCCGGTGCCACCACGTCGCAAGGCACTGTCGCCACCACGTCCTCATGCGGATGCAGGCACCAGCATGTCAGCATCACCCAAGCAGTCGCCACGTGGCGCTAGGAAGCCCACGCCTCAGTTGGTGGACAGTGAGCAGCTGCGCCACGAGATGTCCTACGGCACCTCGGATCAGGCACTCAAGATGAATGTGCGCAAGAGTCCCTCGCTGAGCAGTGCCGACAGCAAGCCAGGCTCAAATCCCAAGCTCAACCTGACGCTCATTACCACAACAGCCTTGGTGGACAAGGTAGAGCAGCCGGAGGTCTCTCCCCTGAGATCCCCCCCTCAAGCTACATCGCCAGTGAGGCGCCTCAATCCCAAGCCTGCTGCAGCCTCAGCAGTTCCACCACCACTGCCTCAGTCACCAGGCAACTCCTTGCACACTCTGGATGCGGCACGTGCTCCCCCACTGCGCAAGAGTCCCACGCCACCGGAACCTATTGGTTCAACGCCTGCACTTCAACGTAGTGCGGAGCCAGTTCACCTGGGAGTCAATCAGAATGTGCGACGTTTCTCTGCTCATGCCTTGAGTCCGGCTAAGCATGTGCCAGCGCTGGCCATAGCCATTGCCACCACGGCTAATATGAGCGAGAAGCTGCCCAAGATTGAGATCAGTGCACCACCCACGCCCACGGAGATAACGCCAGAACGTGTTGTTGCTCCTCCACATGAATCGCCTTTGTCGGCGGAGCTTAATACACAGAAATCCGCAGCGGACAAACACGACGAGGTGCACACCAGCAATGAGTTCATGCTGGTGGTCTTCGACAAGAACAGCAAGGTCAAGGATAAAGACAGTGAGTGAGGCGGGGTTAACCCTATTTAACCTGGGACCCTAGAAGGCCTTTGATTAAAAACCCTCTGGCTTTCTCCTGTGATCCCCATAGACCCTGTGCATGCACATGGATTGTGTGACTCATCTAGACTGGGTCTATTTCCCTATTAGTTCCGTGATCTTCATGATTTCTTATTAACTCCAGTTCTATTCTTATTTAATCTATGATCTCTATAAGCTAAGTGATCTCTATTAAACCTGTTTGCTTTATCAAGTGTTCTCTATAAACTAGGAGAGCCTTAAGGACCCTTTAAACCGTGTGATTGCTATATACCCTGTGATCTTTTTAAGTTTTATAATCTTTATAAGCACTGTTCTTTTCTCCAGTGATCTCTAAAAGCCCTGTGATCCCTTTAAACCTTGTGATTTTTATGCAACCTCTATTCGTCTCTCCTTTAATCTCTATAAACCCTGTGATCTCTATTAATTCTGCTCCGACAGGGTCTATATCCTTATAAGTTCCGTGATCTCTATGATTTCTTATTAATTCCAGTTCTATTTATTATATTATAGTCGCCATAAACCTTAGTTAACCTATGATCCCTATAAGCCCAGTGATCTCTATTAACCCTGCTACCCTTTAAACCTTGGGTTCGCTATATACCCTGTGATCTCAATAAGTTCTATGAAATCTATAAGCCCTGTGATTACCTTTAACCTTGTGATCTTTATTAACCTCTGTTCCTCTCTACGGTAATCTCTTTAAACCCTGTGATCTCTATTTACACCTGCTACGAAAGGGTCGTTATCTCTATAAGTTCCGTGATCTCCATTAACCCAGTGATTTCTAATAACTCCAGTTCTATTCTCGTGTTATCTCCAAAACATTATTAAACCTATGATCTCTATAGCTCAGTGATCTCTATTAACTCCGTTTGCTTTATCCAGTAATCTCTATAAACTAGGAGAGCCCTAAGGACCCTGCTACCCTATAAACCTTTTGATCGCTTTATCCCCTGTGATCTCTATAAGTCCCACGATTTCTAAAAGCTGTGTTCTTTTCTCCAGTGATCTCTATCAGCGCTCTAGTCCCTTTAGACCTTGTGTAATCTCTCTCCTGTAATCTCTATAAACCCTATTAATCCTTCTCTCTTTCTTCTTCGCCTAGAACAAGATTCCTTTGAGCTGGAACTGGAGGATGCCATACAGGCACCACCGATTTCAATCTCTGCACCGGACTTGGCCTTCCTGGAGTTCACCAATTTGCATACGACCTTCCCGCTGCGTCGCTCTGTCAGCTCCACGGAGCTGCTGTACGAACGTGCCATGGCCAGATTCTATGAAGCTGTCGAACTGGAGCAGGCAGCCAAAACTAAAACAAAGGCGAAGGCAACGCTTGAGAAGAACGCTGCCCCACCCCCAACGACAACAACGTTCCGCAAGCGTCTTGGCTCCATGACAGAAGCAGAGCGTGCTTCCTTCGAGCGCAGGAGCGAGCTGAGGCGTCAGTCGGCGGATATGGGGCCGATGGTACGCAAATGGGACTCACGGGAGGACATCAACAAGGGTCTAACTCGTGCCACAACAACAGGCCTGCTGCCCCCCGATACAGTCAAGAGGATAACGAGGAGGAGGAGGATCGCACGGAGAGCACAGCTGATGATAGCGAGGATATGGACATGCAGCATGACGACGACGACGAGGAGGAGGAGGAGGTACAGGGGCAGCAGGGCTATGATCTTGGCTCTGACTACACAGAGAGCACTGCCTCAACGGATCAGGACTCCATTGAGAAGTTCAAAATGGAGCTCTTGGCACGCACACGTTCCTCCAGTCCACGTGATCTGGAGACTTATCATCCACGCAGCATGGGCGCTGGCACCTTCACACCCTACCGTGCACCCACGCCGGAGCAGGCTGCGCTGGTGCTCAATCGTCCAGTGCCGCTGCCCAGTCCAGACTTTGTGCCCAAGCCCATACTGAAGCGTTCCTCCAACGAGCACATGGAGCAAACTGCCAGCAGTCCAGGGGGGACTGTGGAAGCTGCCACAGCTAGCAACGACATCCCCACTGCTTCTGCTGCTGCCCCACAAGCAGCCAGCAATCTCAAACTGGATCTGGCCAAGGGAATCAAGTCTTTCTTTAGTCGTGACAAGCGCAGCGCCACCGAGAAGAACACCGAGGCCAATGAGGAGCTCTCCAAACCGCTGGAGAAGACCAATGCAGCTGCCATTGCTGCTGATGTGGAAATCAAGCGCAAGGCCAAGGAGGAGGAGGAGCAGCGTCGCCGCGAGGAGCAACAACTGATGCAGGAGGAGGCACACGCTGCTGTGGATCATTACAGCGATCTGGTGCGCCAGGTGAGCAGCACACACAAGTACCACAAGCCACTTTACCTCGATCGCGATGAACTCAAACGAGCGGCTGCCAATCTGCCTGCTGATGAGGAGGAGGAGGAGGAGCAGGATGCAGCTGCAGAACATCAACAGCGACGTGCGCGCAGTCCAGACAGGGATAAGCACATGCTGCTGGCACCACCAGCGTCACGTGAGCGACGTCTGTCCATCTCAGAGCGGGAACAGCTTGTGCATGTGCGCGATGTGGCCAGCAGTCATGCCATGCACAAGACGCCAGAGACACCAGTGAGCAGCGAACAGGCAGCGCAGCAGCAGCAGGAGGAGCCTGTCTATCCCACAGTGCTGGTAGTGCCGCCAGCTCAGACCAAGCAGAGCAGCAAAGATTCACAGGGGGAGAGTGAGAGTGTCTTGAGTGAAATTGTGGAGGCACGTCCCGATGCACGTGGACGCACGCGTTTGGTGAAGGTTAAGCGCGTGATCAAGCGACGTGTGCCTTCCAGCACAAGATCACGCGATGCCTCACTGAGCAGCAGACCAGCAGCAACCTCTGCTGGCACCTCCTCCTCAGTCCTCCCTTTGGAACGTACTTCACAGTCCGCACTGCTGCTCTCCGCTGCCGATCGCCAGCTGCTGGAGAAGGCTGCCTCCTTGGCCATGCTGCAGTGCTGCTCCGAGGAACAAGCACATGAGAAGGTGCGCTCTGCACTGAGCTACTCCACAGATCTGGTGCTCTTCCTGGTGGCCTGCTATGTCTATCTTTTTAAAGATGCTCGCCTCGTCTTGCCCATACTGGCACTGATGATCTATCGCCAACTGGGCGAGGCTGTGCGTCGCTATATACCCAAGTGGTTGCGTCGCAAGCACAGCGATGGAGGTGTCTAGAGAAGGGATACCCCCATCTGCCGACGGGGGGGATTCCAATGCGTTTATCACTTAAGTTAGTTCTTATCACTTAATCGACTTGTAACTCTCTCTATCTATCGTATGTATTTTAAGCTTAAGTTCCAAGTTGAATAACCCTCCCCTCCCCTCCCACACCTTACCAATACGTATACGTCCTTGCCCCCCCCAAAGTAAAAGGGATAGGCAAACGATCTGTGTAGAGAAGAGGTAGTCAGTAGAAGAGCCTGCATTCATTGAAATTATACAAATAGAGGGTATATTAACTGCGTGCAAACAAAACAGGCAGAGAGAGGCGTGGCATATGTATGCATAGTCACCATCAATACAGTATTTTTGTCTGTTTGAACGCACAGATCTCTGTTATTACAAAAGCTAGTGACCTCTGTGACATTTCTGTAAGAGCATGTCTAAGACATGTCTATAACATATCTGTGACATTTCTGGAACATGTCTGTTAAATGTCATGCAGTTTTCTGTATATCCCATAAATCCACAAAAAATTTCAAATATTGTGTGCCACGCCTACTGCTCACACATATCAATAAACTTGTCAAGTCGATTTGTAAGCCATGTATTAAACATATAACTTGTTGCTTAAGCATACAGTAAGCTGATTATAGTTGTCGAGCCGCCGTCAATATGCAGGGAATGCCTTAAACAATCAATGAGAGTAAATAATAGATAAACGATAGAATCAGAAACGTAGAATACCAATTATTGAGCCGCCGACAATATGCAGGGAATGCCGTTGGCAAATCTACATCGAACAAAGGAAGGGCTAGATGTTGATGTTTTTTTCTAGCAAGACTTTAACCTTAAATCTAGTCCCAAGTCTACATACCGCAGTTTCTCTTCCCTCACTCTGACGCGCCAAGCATAGCTTAATGCTTAGTTAAATCGGTGTGACCAATTACAACAACGATCAAACGCATGCATTAAAATACTAAATGAATGTGCCCTCTATCGGTGATAAATTACCTAACTAACTATCGATAGACAAGTTATCCTTCCTTCAAATTGCAATCCGTTCGATTTATAAACGAGAAAGTAATTCAAGTTAACTTTAGCTTTTACATGCAGCTATAACTGTCTATCATCTGCCTAAGATCGTTTGTCTATATATATGGTAAATCAATTCTACACTAATTAAGCTCGCTTTTGCTTGTTGTGTGTTGTGCCCCAGTGTGTCTAGCTCTAATGTTACAATTGTGTTCGTTTGCGGTTCATTGTGTCGCTGCTCTGTGGATTTTTGGAATAAAAAGCACACAAAAACAAATTACTCATGCTTCAAATAGTTCCGGTGAAACACGCGAGTGCATAGTATATATCTTACTTGTAAACAGATCGAATGGGGTGTCTCGCTTATCATGGAAAGGGATGTTTACGATGGCGACGTCAGTAGCTGCTGCTGTGTCAACATGCGCCAAAATCTTTGGGGGAATTAGTGTCTTATCTTTTGGACAAATAAGCTAGAAGAGATCTTGACTATATAAGGCAGTAGCTAACTTCTTCAGCTCAGAGTTCCGCATACCATCAACATGCGTGCTGCAACTGCCTGCTTCGTGTTGATCTTTGGCTTGGGCTGTGGCCTCAGCACTGGAGTCAAGGTACCCCCACAGGAAGTGGGAGTTGGTCCCGTTGCACCCGCTGGGGATCTGGCACAGGATTTGATGGATATCTACAGCCTGATACAGTTCAAGCCATTGAACCAACTGCTTATACGCTACCTCATCAATGATGCACAGTTCCAGGCCTTTGTGCGCATCCTCAACAGCAATGCGGCACTCATAGCCATCGGGCGTCTGCGTGCACAGCCAGAAGTGGTGCAGTTGCAGCTATGGGTGCAGCAGCAGCTCTTAACCTCACGTGGCAAGTTCGAATTGGAGGACATGGAGATGTGTGGCACACTGCTGAATCGTTATCCCTACTGGTCTGGCACCGTCTACGGTTGGCAGGGATTCCTCAATGAACTGCAGATGTATGTGCCCCTCTACGCCATCAATGCGCAGGTGCAGGCCAAGCTGCAGCTGCCGGGCATCTTTGCACAGTTCTGGACACGCTTGCAGGCACTGCAGCCTGCCTACGAACGTTGGTTGATCACACCCGCTGCCCAGAACGTGCTCAATCAGCTGCAGGCTGCTGGCATTGATACGGTCCAGCTGGATGTGATTGTGCGTGAGCAGCTTGGCTGGAATGCAGTAAGCAATGGCACTGCTAGCACCACGCAGGCTCCAACTCCTACACCCACTGTGCCTGCTGGCGCTGTCTTGCCACCTGGCAACTCATTGCTGCTTTAGCAGTTTTAACAGTAAGAGAGTGATTGATCCTTAGGGTTCTATGTTCTATTCTTTGTCAACATATCTAATATATATTTGTATAATCATTGAACTAGCAGCACTAAGAGTTGTTTAACTACATTAATTGTTTAGAACTTCAGCTTGCCCAGCGTATCGGAGACCTTGCTGGCATTTGCCGGTGGCTTTCTGCTGTTCTTGATGGGCGTCACTGCCGGCTTTGGTTTCTTCACAACAAGATCCTTGTGCAGCACCTTCAGACTGGCGTCAACCTTCTCCTGCTTGGCCTTCACAGCTTCTTTGATCTAAAATGAAACAGACTTTAGTTGAGGAATTCCCTTGGTATCTTCCTTTGGGGCTCTCACCTGTTTCAGCTTGCCCTGCACTTCCTTTGGCTTCTTTTTGCCCGCCTTGTTGTTGGCCACCTTAAAGACGTTCTTAGCCTTTTTGGCTTTATTCAGCGCTGGCTTGGCAGCTGCTTTACTGCCTCCAGCAACTGCGCCAGCTGCTCCCGCCGCCTTCTTTGCATTGGCTTTGTTGCGACCCATCTGCAAAGACAAAGAAGAAACTCCATATAAGTTTTACTTTATAGAACAACTTTATTATTTTCAACTTGCTCAAACACATTTCACTTTGCTGGCCACATCGTCATCCTCCTCCTCCCCCCGCTGCACGCTTGCGCAGCATTGTCTGCTTGGCTGTTGTCAACAGCTGGCGTGTCAGCGTGAAGGATACCCTGTACATATCCTTGTTTGGCGCGACATTGCGCACAAAACTGATGCCCTGCAGCTCTGTGTCTAGTGTTGCACCCAGATTGCTTTCCACCAGCTGCAGCACCAATCTCTTAGTATCCTCCCCCTTGGCAAAGGCATAAACATGCACAGTGGGATACATGATCTGCTCGGGCAGCTCCTCTGGAGTGTAGAGACTGCGAAAGGCATCCAGGAATTCCACTGCCATCGCTGGTAGATTCATGGTTATATGTATGTTGTATTTTATGGCTGCAGCTGCATGCAGACGTGTCAACAGATCCTCCCGCAGCTCCTGCAATATGAAATCTCTGCCATCTTTGTTGAACATCTTCAGATTGTCCAGGCACTTGTTCCGCTTGGCATTGTGCTGCAACCAATGGTAGCTGACGGGATTCAGATCATTGGCCAAGACATTGCAACGCTTCTTGGCCGCCGGCACACTAAATGGACCAACGCCAGCGAAGATATCGTAGAGCACATCGGCAGGCTTGAGCAACTTGACAATCCGCTCGTGCTCCGTGGACAGACGTGGATTCCAATAGACCTTGGAGAAGTCAAACTCAAAGGGCACGCCATTCTCCTTGGTCTCCACCTGGTATTCTGCCACGCCACAGATCAGCTCGAGCTGAAAGTTGCGATAAGTGTTGTCTATGGAGGAGGCCTTGTTCACCACTGTGCGGCAATGAGGCAACTTATCACAGAGCACCTGGCCAATGAGTTGCTTGTAGGGCAGCAGATGATCACGCAGATTCAAGTGCACAATGTGACCAATGCGGGAGAAGGAGCTGAGTCCCTCCTCACCCACTGGCAGCACACTCTTCAATATTTCATTTGCACTCCAATTCTCGTAGCTCAACTCAAGCTCAGCATGATAGAACTGCTCCTCTGTCACCTGTTGCTTTGCCAGCTCTTCTGTGGGCAGAGATTTCCACTCTTTGACTGGCAGTGGATGCAGCAATATTTCACGTGCATTCTCCACAGCACGCACTGGCTGCAGATGCTCCATTTTGAGCATCAACTTCTTCACCAGCGGCATAACACGTTGCGCCTGCAGCTCTGGCACCTTTAGCCTTGGGATTTGTACAGTTTTTTTAAACTCAGCACGCTGCAGTACGGTCATGCCACGCACCGCATCGGGTGGCAGCAACTCGGGGCAATCCATGTTGCGATAGAAGTGTCGCAAACGTTTGTTTATAATCAGCAAATTCGAGAATTCCGAAAGACTTCGTTGCCTTGTAACCACAGCGAACATGAAAAAACGTGCATGTAAACAAATTACACTTGCTGCGGTTGTTTTGTTCGTATTCCCTTTTTAATTGTATTTGCCAGCAAAGAGTATTTGCTCAACAATTCAATTAAACACTTGGTAGCCTTTAAAATTTAAAATTATTAAGGAAAATTTACCTTAAATTCGTTGGCAACAGCGAAACAAACGAACTATTTGGCCGTGAACCACGCGGAACTAGTAACAAGTTCATCCGCGCAAGCATGGTGCACTTGCGCTCGATCTGGCAACGCCAGCACGATCAGCTGTTTTTAGTAAGATGAGCAGCGCGCCAGCAAATCTAATTGAAATTAAAGCAAAAAAGGCATATTTAAGGTGTAATATGAATGAAAAGTAAAGTATTTAACTAAAATAAATTATTCTAGTGCTGCAGAGTTGATAGTGCACCGTCATGCTGAGGTGGATACCACGCGAATTGGCCTGAAACGCACCAACATTGAAGGCAGTGCCGGGGAACAGGAGGAGTTAAAAAATGCATATGGTAATTATATTTATTAACAAAAGAATACTATGCTAAATGAAAGTATATGAACTTCCAGCAAATTTGCGTCAACAATTGTCCTGTCGACGCATAGAGCGCTCTGGGGGGCGCGCGGTTGCCATGTGGCATCCGCATCAACAGGTTGCTGAAGTTCTACGCAAAGATGGAAAGTTTGAGAGTTTTGGCTTTAGTGCACAAGGAAAACTCTATTTGGAGTACTACGAGGCCTTGTTTCTACTCGAACTGGTGCGTATTGTCTGCTATATGCTGGCACATACATGACATGGTTTATCATTCCCAGAACCGCCTACAATTGGAATATTGCGAGATGATTGTCTCCGTGGAGCAGGCATATGCGCTGCTGCTTGGCGAGGCTGCGAGTGAGAAGTACAATAACTATTTTGTATACTCTGCCTTAACACGAGCCGGGTATATAGTTGTCAAGCACAGGAAGGCAGCTCACAAGGAGGCACCTGCTCCCATCCTAGCTGCTGAGGCAACCCCCCGTAACCAACGAGGCCTGCATTTGGGCTCTGCTGACGGAGGCTGTGAGCCACAAGCCAGTGCCGGAGCATATTAAAGCCTCACCTTATTATGACCTAGCGCTGTCACGTATGTCAGTTCTCAAACAGCAGATTATCAGCCAGTCTACTCCAGCCACGAATGATAACGTAGCCAACTTCCAATTCGACACACGCAAACGCAGAGCTCAATCAGAGCCAAAGCAGGAGGAGGAGCAGACTTTGCCGAAGAGAATGTGCCCCACCAGAACCAGCCAGAGTCTTGTTGACCAACTCAAAGAGGAGCCCACCTACACAAAGTTTAGAGAGATCTTTCAAAAACTGAACATAGTGCAGCTGGCAAGAGCTGACCATGACAATTCTTCAGAACCAACTCTGCGTAGTTTCAAGATCAGCTTCGATCTGCATCTGCACAACGAGGGCTTTCGACGCAGTGCACCCAAAACGCCGTATTTCAGTGTGATTATTCTGCCAGCGGATGAACCATTTCCTACACACAGCGAGATGGTGCGCTGCCTCCAGCAGCAACTGCCACATGGAGCTGCCCCCCTGCTAGTTATATCCGTCAGCGAGGCGAAGCAAATACAGGCGTTTCTCTATTATATCAGCTGATGATATCCGAATGAGCCAAGTTAATTACGTTGCGTATACTTATTGTTGCCAATTTATGCGTGTGTCAATAAAATGCGCCATTATTAATGGACGTGACGTACGCGGCCTAAACGGCATAAGTGCAAAATTGTTGAATGAATGTTTTCGAATAATTAAACTAATAAAGAAACAAGAATGAAAGCTATAGACAGGTGGGCTCGACTGTGATATACCCTTTACCTATCTGATCTAAACTATTTTTGAAATATTCAACTTCTACGTTTGCAGTATTTTGTATTGCATACCCTGCAGGTATACCTTGCGATGGCTTGGAAATGATTCCCTTAATAAGTTCTATGTTGGGCCTTGTTATTTATTGTGACCACTTTAAATTCAGTTTTTTATACCCTTCGACCATTGAAAATGTTCCAAAAAGAATATACTAGCTTTGTGCAAATGTATGTAACAGGCAGAAGGAGGCGTGGCAGACCCCATAAAGTATATTTATCCTTACTCATTATCACTAACCGAGTCGATTGAGCCATGTCTGTGTGAACAGACAGATATCAGTTATTATAAATGCTAGAGATACCAAATGGCAGGAAGACTCCTATTAACTATACGCTGATCAAGTTTATTTGAAATGTTGGATGCCACGTCCACCGCACCGGAAAATCAGTAATTTAGTTTTTACAATCGATTTGACTTCTAACATATACTAAGCTGATAGTTATATCTACTTATTCTCGAAATTTCAACCGGATTGGACCATAAACACAGAAGTTATTCTAGAAAATATGAGCATAACTGTAAGTGCTTGTGTCAGCCAACAAGGTAGGTAGGCGAGCGCGAGCGCCATCTGTCGAGAATAATTAGAAAGTATGTGCATATGTATGTATATGTCTTCATACATAGGAACATAGGTCTCAGGGTATCCCACTGTCGACTGTTGACTTTGTAGGCTCTGTCACGTGTCCTTCTGCCTCTCGCATATATTTTGAATGCCACAAAGTTATAATACCCTACTATCCATTGTAGTGGGTATAATTACACATATTAGGCAACTCGTTTGGCTTTATGGTATCAACAAATTGACCCTATCTAATAACTATATATACATAACTTAGTAAATATGTTAATAAACATATAATTATCATCTCTTGGTGAATTAAATCAAAATTTAAGTTAAAAACAGATCGAAATTTGATTTATTTTTTGTCTTTTATTATTGCTTCTTATTTATACGCAAGCACACGCAGGCCAAAAAGCTCGCGCAAAGCTGCATGTGCAGAGAGAGAGAGAGAGAGAGAGAGAGTAAAGAGAAGAGAAGCTTTCTCGCCTAAAAACCGTTAGCCTCGTGCCGAAAGCTGCCAAACACTGCTCAGTCGCTCTCGACACACGCTGCAACAAGGGTGGAAAATCTGCCCAGAATCACAACAACAGCCGAAGAGGGAAACCGAAGGAGTAGAGGAAGCAAAGAAACAAACAACGAACAGTTCGCAGCAGCAGCGTCGTCTACATCTCATCTACATCATCATGGTGAGTGCGTGTGTGTGTGCAAGTGTGAGTTGTGTAGTTTATTTTAGTTTGAGCATTTTATTGCTTTCACTTTGATGCGATTCGGAAAAGAGATAAGCATTAAGTGTAAAACAATTCCCAAATGACCTTCGGGCCTGTCTACCCGCCCTCCCCCACTCTCCTACCCCTACCCCTTTACTAGCGTCGCGCACTTGACCTTGGGCACTGTTCCCACTGGGTTACCTAGACTGCACTCCAGTGCTGCCAGATTTTTAGAGTGAAGAGTAGCTGAATTGTATGGATTTTCAATTTTGAACTACAAAAAAAGCCAACCTTGACAGGAAAATAGCTAAATTGGCAAAAATGCTGCACTAACAAAGGGCGAGAGAGAGATTGAGAGAGAGCAACAGTGGGTTGCGTGTTCGAGCCTGTTGTTTGGGCTGCATCAGCTGTTCATCATAAATAAAACACACATAGAGTTGCCACTGTGTGTGTAACCGGTTGCGGTCTGTGAAATTCCCACAACAACTAAGCGGCACTCTTCTTTCCCCTTCCCTACCCATCCAAAGCAAACAAACAATAAAAGCCGAAATTTCACATTCCAAGCCAGAATTGGCCAAAAAAATTTTGACGTCAAAGTCCCCGAGATTAGCATAAATTAAACGACAGGTTGTTGTTGTTGCTGTTATTGTTATTGGCACAGGAATTTCTGGCTGGAGCTTGATTCATTAGCGAGTCACCCCGAACTAGTCGCAGTCATCATGATTACGTTGCCACTTCTGCCGGATTTCGAACTTGCAAGTTCGACTTTAGTTAAAGCGCGACACAATGTCGCGCCGGTTGGAATTTTGCTTGAATCAATAAAATAGAGGAGGTACCCCTATACTATATATGTATATAACCTATAAAAATTCCTTTGCTATAGTTCCGTTTAACTACTCCGTGTGTGTGTGTGTAATTAAAAATTCAATTTGTTTGGGAGATTGAACAACTGCTGTGCTACCATATATAATAATAAGTCTGCGCTATACGTATCCTTGTGAATATATACTGTACATACTTTGTATAATAAGTATGCTGTGCCAGACGAATGTCATTCATAGGTCGCTGAACCATCATCGAAACTGTCTGTTATGCAATTATTTCCATCATTTTCCACGCTGAAAAAAATCAAAATATATATATATATAGTATAAATATACGCAAGAACGATTGATGATATTTATGCGAAAAACAACCTGCACAATATCAAAAGAACGAATATCGAAATCGTTTTGTTAGTTGCGACAATGCGGAACAGTCGGAAATTCGTGTCTATACATATATTTATAATATATATAGAGGTAGATAGTGTATACAATTGCCAGAACCACCCACACACACACACAGAACTCGACTTGTTTATATTAAAAGTGTTGTTGGAAAACTCTGGGGATGCACGTCATAAAACTCATTTGCCCAATTCAACGGACTGTTAATTGTGAATGAGAGCAGCAATAATAGATCAGAATCGAAAGGGGGCACCCTGAAGGCCCCACAAAGAACTCATGTGCGTTCAAGATCAATGTCAATTTGGCAGCTTACAATTTATGAGCACTACAATAGATATAAACCACAAGAATACTATATATACTATATCAACCCTATAGTATATATACAATACACATGCTGAAGGCCTGCACCAAATTCTGTTCTGTGCTGGCGCCCAGCCAAAAGTACTAATAACTAGAATATACAATATATTAACTATAAAGCAAAGCAAACATCCGATTGAGAAAGAAAGAAGTAAGAAAATCAACAGTGGGATACCCTTCGACCTATGTTCCTCTGTATGTACACATATATATATGCACATGCTTTCAAATTATTGCCGACAGATGGCGCTCGCGCTCGCCTGCCTCCCTTGTTAGCTGACACAAGCACTTAGATATATTCTCATACTTTCTTGAATAACTTCTGTGTTTATGGTACGATCCGCTTGAAATTTCGGGAATTAGTAGATATAACTAACAGCTTAGCTTATGTTAAAGTTAGAAAGTTATATATTTTTTTGCGACGCTTACAAATCGTGTTTAAAAACTAAATTACTGATTTGCGGGGGCGGTGGGCGTGGCATCCAACATTTGAAATTAACTTGATCTGCGCCGAGTATATAGGAACCTTCATTTTAAATTTGGTATCTCTAGCATTTAAATATAATAGCTGAGATCTGTCTGTTCAACTTGGCTAGTGATCCTGAGCAAGGATATATATACTTTGTGGGGTCTGCCACGCCTCCTTCTGCCTGTTACATACATTTGCACACACTATACTCTTTTTGGAACATTTTCAATGGTCGAAGTGTATAAAAAGACAAAGCAAAGAGATATTTCCCGTCTGTTTCCGTTCTGTTAAGTTAAGTTCTTAAGTCCTCTTGCCATTCCTTTTGTTCAGTTATTTATGTGTCACCAAATGGCCATCAAGAAGGAGGCCCAAGAGAAGGCCAAAGCGGAGCAGCTGCGTAGGGCACAAGCCGCTGTAAGTAATTACACATAAAGTGAGGAACCTTCAAGATCATATACATACATATACATGTAGATGTACTCGTAACTTTGTGGCATGCAATGTGTGGCGGCTGCTCAAATGAAAAGAATGTATAAATTAATTTTGGAACTGCTGCTAACTCTCAACTAAGCTTACCAGTGATATCTAATCTTGTATAGTGCCTGCTTGCCTTGTTTCCTTGCTAATCCCATTTGACATCTCTCCTACAGTCTGATATACCCATTATTTGGATTCTGGGCGGTCCTGGCTGCGGCAAGGGCACGCAGTGCGCCAAGATTGTGGAGAAATATGGTTTCACGCATCTCAGCAGCGGCGATCTATTGCGCGAAGAGGTAACAAAGAGTATATATATATATATACATATATAGTAAGATATATATAGAGAGTATAATTCTAAACTTTTCTTACTACTTGCAGGTTGCCTCTGGCTCGGACAAGGGCCGTCAGCTGCTGACCATTATGGAGAGCGGCGGCTTGGTCTCCAATAATGAAGTTCTCTCTCTGCTCAGCAATGCCATTGCACGTACCAAGGGTTCTGCCCGGGGTTTCCTCATCGATGGCTATCCACGTGAGAAGAATCAGGGTGTCGACTTTGAGCGACAGATAGCGCCCGCCGATTTGGCCATATTCTTCGATTGTGCCGAGGATACGATGGTCAAGCGTATACTGGCGCGTGCTGCAGCTGCTGCAGTGAAGCGTGCCGATGATAATGAGGCCACAATCCGTTCCCGCTTGCACACCTTCCAGCAGAACACCAGCGACATCCTGAAGCTGTACGATGAAAAGACAATTACCGTGAGTCACAGATATATAACTTATATGATCTGCTGTCTATATACAGTTGCTTACCCCTTGCAGATCAATGCGGAGCGCGATGTGGAGGATGTATTCCAGGAGGTGGTCAGCATCATTGATTGCATGCTGCACAAGAAGGCGAATGCGGCTAAAGTTTGTCAGTGATCGATCGAGTCACAGCGACCCTCCATCGATACCCTACCCCAGAAAGTTATAGGCTAATTACAAGCAAAGCAATATTGAAAGGAAGCTATACACCAAATTTATAAGTACATAAGTCTATTAATTAGTCCAAATATACAATGCACTGTTAACTAATCTTATTGAAGGACACGATTCTACCCTGTCCAGAGCTTTAGCGCACACTTGTAATGAAAGCTTTAAATGTTTACACCAACAACAATCTCAAATTCTAAGTTATTCACCTATGCGACAATAAAAAATCTATGAAAAATGAGATAAGAGATCTTTTAAATTATGTGCATTAGGGTCTAATGAAGCCAAACCCCTTTTCTAGTTGTATACGCTGTAAGAGTGTAAAGTGCTTTCCTAGTTATCTGCATTGCATAAGTACCTAACCCTCTTTTACTCATACATACATTTACTTAGGAACTCTCTTAAAGTTATATATATATAAATACACTCTTCAAGTCTTATGCCAATGCATATAACGACCCTAAACCCTTTTGTAATATGCAAATTACTTAAGTAGCACGATTTCTGAGTTAATTGCCTCGATGTCTGTTAGTTTAAATTGAGTAGTCAAGGGCACGTCTGGCATGGGAATTCTAGACATTTCATTACCTTGACAGTCTGGCAATGCCACGTGCTCTAGCGGCAAACGGAAAACTATAACGCCAAATCCGAAATGAAGAAAACTATAGAGACAAATATGAGAAGAAGCACAAGTTGTGGTGAACAAGAGTTTTGGTAGATGCTTTATGTAATCAAATGCAATGGATGCTGCTTGTTGCTTAAGATTAATGTGGATTAAATGTATAAGATTTAAAAAGTAACGGAGCGCCACGTGTTGTGATTGTTGACAGTTAGCAATCGAATTAGAAGGATTTGATTAAAAGGATATCGATATCTATTGAAAGTGAATATTGAAATAAGTGTGGTTAGCAAATTGAGAGGGTTGCCAGATCTTCATCACTAAGCAGCAAATCCCGAATGCCGCAATAGTTTAGTAGATCAGACGTTAAGAATAGCTTATGCTGTGATTGATATCGAGCTTATAAATCAATATACGCGTCATCAGTGAAATATAAACCCAGATAACGAGATATCGAAGACTGACATAATTTATGACAGAACAATAACAAGAAGACGCAACGAACGAACAAAACAAACGAAAACTGAAAGTCATATCTCAACAATCTCTACATTCAAATATGGACTATGGAATAGAATCATCTGCCTTTTGTACACCATAAACTGCGTCATCATTAACATCGAAGAAGAATAATGAGAAGATGAAGTGGACTCTGTAGTCTGTAGAGGATGCTGAAGAAGTTCTTGCTGAAGTGCTCTGTCAAGTGTAGAGTAAATATGAAAAGTTTATGCATCAAATTTGGCATAACTTGACTAAGGAATACCCTACGGGTTGGTTGTGCAACTATATACCCACTACTGCTGTGTCTATAGAGTATACAATATAAACTATTATATAAAGTTCGGAGAGATACAAAAGATTTGGCTGGTGAAAATTGGCGGCTGGCAACGTAAAAGTTTTTATCTGACGATGATGATCTTCACATGGGAATTCCAATTGCTAAAAATCAGCATGACTAAAATAAAAACAAATGGAAAAGAAAGAGAGAGAGAGAGGAAGGTAGGGAGAGCAGTAACAAATGATGATCAGGCAGGTTTTTTATCGTTATTGTTGTTTTGTTTTTTGTTGTATATTTCTTTGCTTGCTTTCTTTTTGTTTGAAGCCTTAGAATTAGAATAAATAATTGGGGGAATATTTTAGGATTACAAAACTAGAACAAATTCATGGATAATTTGGATAATAGCTAAGTGAGAGGAGTATTTACAAATATCACACGATCAAAATGGGATTTTGATACTGTTATATAAAATATATAATATAAAGCTAGACGATCAGTCAAAGAGTTGTGGGGGGGATCTGTAGATCATTAGATGAGGTTATCATCGCGATAGTTGGGCGCATGTTGCTGCGAGTGATGGTGTTGCTGCTTTTGATGTTGCTGCTGCTGCTGCTGCTGCGTGTGACTGCCGATCTTGCTCTCGATCCAGTCCAGATAGTGTGTAACGCGTGTGAATCCTCCAGGCACTGTGGTGCGTTCACAACCACCTCCCGCCTCCCCCGTCAGCAGGTCCGAAGCTGGTAATGCCCACCAGCAACTGTGTGCCCTTGAGCACCAGTGGACCACCAGAATCACCCGTGCAGACCGTCTCATCCTTCAGTCCCTTGGCGCACATGACACCCGCTGTGACCACATCGTATTCCTCAGCGCATTCAGCATTGGAGATCACCTTCAGCTCTGTATATTGCATGGCATCCGAGCTGGTCATCTCTACCACGGCACCCCACCCACTGGCCACCACACTCTGCCCGGTGAACTGTTCATGGTGTTGTCGCTGCTGAGTGGGCAGCCTCGCTGGGCGTATGCGTGCTGTGAACTCCACATTGATGGGCAGCTTGACGAGCGCTATATCATTTGCTGCCGTCTCTGGATTGAATCTCTCATGCACTATGAACTTATTGGAGCGCAGCACAAGTCCGCCAAGCTGCTGTGTGTCCTGCATGCTGCGTGTGCCCAGGTAAACATCATAGTGTGTCACACCCATGGTGCAGTGGCCCGCTGTCAGTACCCAACGCTTGTCCAGCAGTGTGCCGCCACAGAGTATGCGCTTGCGCCACAGCTGCTTCCCTATAAGCATCACTTGGTAGGGAAACTTTTCGATGTTGCCAAACTTGGATTGACCTATGGCATAGCCTGCACTGGATGACACGAGGCAGAGCAGCAGGAGCAGCAGGCCTGCTCCCAGACTTTTAATTTGTTTGTTTATTTGCATTGTGGGAAATTGAAGCAGAAATTAAAGTTCCTCTTGAGATTCTGCTGCACTTGTCACTTGTTCTATATTATATATATTCTTCTGCTTGTTATATATGTTATATATTCTTCTTCACTTATTTTCGTATTATTTTCTGCTCTTTTTTAAACACTTCTTCTGCTTTTAAACTGTACGTTCTGCACGCTTCAAACGCTCGCTACGCTTTAAATCCATTCTGACAATGTCGTGATATTTTATACGTCGACTCCGCGATCAACAACAACAACAACAACCTTTTGCCGGTTATCTGTCTGAGCTGTGCGGCTCAGACGAAACCCCACTCGACCCCACTCCCGTTTATCTCCCCGGCAAGTGTGTGTGTGTGAGGGAGAGACAGAGAGAGAGAGAGAGAGAGCAGCTCGATGACGATGTCCCACCTCAGCAGTAGCTTGTTATAATGACAGCAAACAAGTCGTCGTTGCCGTCGTCGGATCTTGTTTCTCGACTCCATATGGGCATATGTTATAGCGGCACTCTCTTATCGCAAGCCAAAGTTCAGAGCCGCTTTCCTGTTTACCTCTGACGTGACTCGACGCGTAAATCTTGTACAAATTCCAAGATTCTTCTTGGAATCGGAATTACAAGAGCCAAAGACATGGGAACAGGTCTCTGAAGAACTCTACGTATGACAAATATGATTCTAATTATGCATATAGTATAGCATCGCATCGGGAACAGTTTAAATACATATATTCAAATCAAAATTATGACGGTTTTGTTTGTTTTCGAATCTTATTTTGTTGTGCTTCTCTCGCCTTTTGAAAGTGTCTTCTTCTGCGCACTTTTTTGTGTTTTCGTCTTTGTATACTCTTTGCCCATTGAAACTGGGTATACAAACTGTGTGCACATGTATGTAACAGGCAGAAGGAGGCGTGGCAGAACCCACAAAGTATATATGTACATATATTCTTACTCAGTGTGACTAGCCGAGTTGAACACGCAGATCGCAGCTATTATAAACGCTAGAGACACCAAATTTGGCATGAAGTTCCTATATATTCGACGCAGATCAAGTTTATTTCAAATGTTGAATGCCACGCCCACCGCCCACGCAAATCATTAATTTAGTTTTTAAACACGATTTGTAAGCGTCGTAAAAAATATATAACTTTCTGACTTTAACATATACTAAGCTGATAGCTATATCTACTTATTCTCAAAATTTTAACCGGATTGGACCATAAACACAAAAGTTATTCAAGAAAGTATGAGCATAACGTGCAGCTAACAAGGGAGGCAGACGAGCGCCATCTGTCGGGAATAATTTGAAAGTATGTGCATATGTGTACATACATAGAAACATAGGTTGAAGGGTATCCCAATGTCGAATGCTGCGCTTCTGTTGCTTCTGTTTACTGGTTGTTGTTGTTGTCTCTCTGTGGCACATAAACAACGGGGACTCCGTTCAACATTATTAGTATATTATCATCTCCTGCTGCTGCTGTTGTTGTTTTTTGTGGCGCCATTGGGATTTGTATTTTATTAATAAATTATTAATATGCGTCGAGAAATGTTGTTAATTTCGGGGCGGGAGATACAAATTTCGATTCGAACTTTCATGCGTATTCAGTTGAACTCAAGATGAATCAATATTTTTGTGTTATTCGCATTATTCCGTTCCGATTAACAACAAATGAAATGTAAATTAAGTTCTAGTTTTTATGACGATCGCTGACTCAATGAATGTTTCTGTTTTTGTTTGTATTTGCAAAACAAATCAAAATGGATTTGTGTATTTTCAGTAGCTTTTCCAGTTTCTGTTCTGTGCTGCGCAAATGTTTATAAACAACAATAATATAATAAAATAAAATAAAATCAAAAGCAACTCGTAAAACGAAATCAAAATGGGAGTTAATTGATTTGGCGCCAACTCGGAATGTTGTTAATGAGGGGATCGGCGACGTTTATCGTATTAATTAAATGTACTAAGTAAACAAAAGCGACAAATAAAAAGACATAGAAAATTTAACACAACAAAGGGGAAGAAGTGAGAAGCTGATGAGGGGACTGATAGTGTCGTTTAGTTAATTTTCACCTGACGAAGCGATTAACGATAGAATCAGAAACGTAGAATACCAATTGTCGAGCGCCGACAATATCCACTCCCTCACTCTTGTATATCGCCAGACGAACTAAGGTGACGCGCCAATCATAGCTTAATTCTTAGTTAAATCGGTGTGCCCAATTACAACAACGATAAAAACGCATACAATAATATACTAAATCTAAGTGCCCTCTATCGGTGACAAATTACTTAACTAACTATCGATAGCCAACTTACCCATTCCGCGACACCACTGATACTCTCTCTCTCTCTCTCTCTCTTTCTATGTCTTTGCCAGCAACTCCCTGTAGAAACCTGAAATATCTTATAGTCATTGTCTATAGAGTGGAATCAATCTAGTTCAGTCAATTATTACTTCCCGTTCTACAGGGCACCTGCTGAGAGAGAACTCAGGCACCAATTAGTTTTCGGCACATCGTAAAAATATTTATGATGCTCGATTTGCACACACATTATTCATTTTAGATTAGAGAACTGGTCGAAAAATTTACATTTAAACCTTTACGATTTAAACTAATTTAAATTAACTGCCTTAACTGATGGCTAATGCCCAATATGGCGGCAGTCTCTCGGCCAATTCCTTCCAGACACAGAAGCCAAAAGATTTATTTCGTATCGTATTTAAATACTATGTAGATTATGCAAATCAGCCGTCGAATCACAGGGAAACACCCGACCAAGATTTGTTTGTCTCTGCGCTCTCTCTTCCTCTCTCTTTCTTGTTGTCAACAAAGTTCAGCGGCTTGGGAGACTGGCGCCAAAAATCTTGTTTACCTTGCACGAGAAAGCAGTTGACCTTGACGACGGCACTTTTGGAAATTCCAGGCTGGAAAGTAGATCACTGCGATCTATAATTGCCAACCATTATTGGCATTGACAATGGCGATGCCAGCAGGGCTGGTGCATTCACCTCACAGCAAATCGCAATTAATTTGATGTGATTGCTAGGACCCGCCCCCTCGACGGCGACGGCGCCGACGACGATGTTGTGAAGTTGACGTCAACACAACGCAATTTATTTGCTACAAGCCAAACAAATTAATTAAAAACTTCCAAAAAACAAATTTGAATTTAAATGATAAGCAGCGAACGACCCGACGCGTACAACCAGTAGCAAGTGTGGCCAACTTTCAGTGAAAGAGAACAAAAATGAGTACACTTGTACACAAAATGGAGATGGACGTTTGTGACAAACGATATTATCAGTTGCAATCGATTTACCAATACTTAATATACCAATAAATCAATACTGCAGCTTTGCAGTAAATTTTACAAGAAGCCCATATTTGTTGAGAAAAAAGCGAGGCTGTCAACACTAGCGCTTATCTACATTCTCTTTTGATATATGAATGTATATGTCTGTATATCCCGTAATATAAGACCGGGCGGCGTGCTTTCGAAAATGTTTGAATACAATTTGGCAAACTAGATCCGGTTGGGTCGGTTTCATTTTATGCTCAGAGAGCCCAAAGCTAAATCAAATTCTAATTTAGTTAAACAAGAAGCAAATGAAGAAAGCCATAGCCGACATTAAAATACTCTTCTTGTTGCTGAGAACGTTGCTTACACACGTCAGTGCAACGACTTTGTAACCTTATTTCGAAAACAGGAAAGGGTGTCTAACTTTCAGCCGACAGTAGCTTGCGTTACTTGTTTGTCCATTTTAAACATGAAAGGGTAGTAAAGAAAGAGGAAAGAAGAAAGAGCCGCAAAGAAGACGGACAGCAGCAAACAAGCGTCGCGCTGTTGATGCGATTCGGAATTCCCAAAAACTAAAATACTGGGCCAAAAGGCAATAACAAACTATCATGACAATCCGTTTTGTTGCTGTGTGTAACAAACAGAATTTTATTTATATTTTTTTTTGTTTTACGGTCATTCGAGCGAAACCGAAACGGAGACTGTGATTGAGACGCGTTTATCATTAGTCAAAAACGAAGATCGTATCCCCAAGGCATCTGTATATTGATTGACGCCAGTCGGCTGAAGATATTCTCTCTGGTTTTATGTCTCTATTGATGGGTATTTCCCAAAACATGTGTCAATTTGCTTATCACAATACTCCAGTTGGCAAAAGAAAGTCGTAAAAATAAATCATTCAATCAAATAAATCTGCTATATGCTTTAGAAGTCGAGCTTTAATGTTGCCACGCGGGTAAAGTGAAGCGCGTTTAAGAACTTGATATTCAATCTTCTTAATAGATTAAGTTGGAAAACTGCATTTGTCACAAAACGTGTGCTAGTAAACAAATTCTTAATTTTTTATGTCTAATGTGGAATTTCTGTGTAAGCATTGAGAACGAGAAGTTTATTAGGTTTTTTATGGCGATGATGGCAAATTGGCGACGCCAAGAGACAATCGATACAATTAATTAGAAGATCGCAATGAATATCGAAATCGAAATTTGCATTTAAATTAGAACTGTCAAAATAATCGACTAAGCTGCCAATATAAACGAACAGCACTATTAGCCAAAGTCCGCATTATAAAATCAATAGTAATTAGTATAAAATATTGTAGAATTATGTTAAAAACAGCATATACAATGTAATACACGGACAGTTCTAAATCATTAGCAGAAATGTTTTGTTTACAAATTAGGTGAATAAACTTCCTTGAGCTGCAGACAAGATCACCTTTGCACGTGCGTTTGTCATGTCAGTGAACTTCACAGAGTGATCAAAATCGATACTGGATTCAATAATTTATGGTTTTATTCTCCAAAAGTGTGTACTGAAACTGCAATTCGTGGCAAATGTGGAATTTGCGCATTTCATGAATATCGTAATTTTATTGGTGCATAATAATTTACTGACAATGCGCTACACGTATGGGATTTCAAATTACCAAATTTAATTAAATTTATTAACAAATAACAAAATTTACTTTTAAGTGAGTCATTTATTTGTTTGAAATAACGTCAACTCCCGGGTAACGGGAAAGAGCATGAGTTGCCACTTTGTTAAAACAAAGCACAATGAACCTATCGATAGTTACAGCTAGAAACAATGTTACCAAACCATTGCAGTATTTTCGATATACTTTGTATCGGTCAACCGGCATAAACAACAACGCGTTTCCTTTTTTTTAATTGTGAAAGAAAATTTAAAGAAAATGAAGGAAAAAGACTTGAAATGTGCTTATAACAATGTGCTGTCCCAAACAATTTCCAGTTCGCAACGATATCTATTTGCTGGCAACTTATTTGGCGATATTTTTGTGCTCAGGTTAGTGGAATTGGATTCAGTTAGATTGTCCAAAAGTTGTTGACAAATATTTAATTTTCTATATTACTTTGCAGTCTAAACGAGCTGGACAAGAACAACGAGGAGCCACCAGGCAAGCTGCAGGTGTTTCCACAGGGCAGCGACATAGATATCAATTGCCTGTCATTCCATCGTGAATTTCTAATTGTCGGCGCAGTTGGACTCATCTACGGACTGAAGTGGGATGAGGAGGAGCAAGTATTGGCCACCAAGCGGGCTTGGGAAATCAAAATACCTATGCAGGCGGACGCAGTAGAAGTGCCAGATGTGAACTCCTTCTGGATTTGCCAGGAAACAGACATACTGTATGCCGGTTGTGGCGATAGTGTGATATATCAGATCAATCTGGAAGATGGTCGCATCGAGCGGGAGTATCGTGGACACACAGACTACATACACAGTGTGGTGAGCAATTCGGATGGACGTATATTCTCTGGTGCAGAGGATGGAACTGTACGCACCTGGGACGACAAACAAAAGGAATCAATCTCCAAACTGGAGCCACACACAAATCCTCAGCTGCTGCGACCCGATTGGGGTAAATGGATCGGCGATGTGGCCGTCAATGATAACTGGTTGATCTGTGGTGGTGGTCCACGTGCGGCAATTTGGCATCTTGGCTCCATGCAGTGCACAAATGTCTTTGATTTTCCTGGACGAGTGCATATCTGCGAGATAGTCGATGACTCTGTGCTCCTTGGCGGGGAACACAATCACGTACAGTTCTACTCGCTAGTGGGCGAGCTACAAGCTAATATTCCTGTCGAGCACACAGCCAGTTACTCCTCGGTGTGGCAGACAAGTCCATTCAAGTTCATGTCCATTGCTGGCTTCAGCAACAAGTTGCATATACTAAAAGACTTTCGTTTTCTGGACAGCAAAATTGATTTGTACGGCAATCTACAGGGCGAAGATGCGGATAAGGAGAAGGAGGATGAACAGAACGATATAGATGATAATGGATGGTAGTTAAAGATACACAAACATGCCAAACTCTCTATTTGTAAATAAAAAATGATTGAAAAAACAACTTTACTTAATTTGCAATTGCTTTTATTATTGAATTTGCCTTTGATTTTTATTATTGAGTTCGCATTTGTTTTTTATTATGAAATTTGCCTTTGATTTTTATTTGAATCTAGCTATTTTTATTTGTATTTTGAACCTAAGAACTAGGGAAATGAAAACTTAAAACGTATATCAACTAAGGAATTAATTTGTACCTGAAACATATGTACATATGTCCAAGAATGTCAGGGGCAGTCATGTATTTACCTAGCATTCCTCGCTGCCACCCAAGGGTATAAATGCGGGCAAGGTGCCCAGTTTGGGACGTTGACGGTGCCCCGCCGCAGATGATTCCTCCTCAGACACTTCATCATCATCGAACTCTTCTTGTGTCTGTACAGCGGGTGGAACCTTTTCACTTTCGCACTTAAAATAGCGTGAACTGTTTGTTGCCTCATCGAGCTTAGTAATATTTTCTTTGGTAGCCTTTACACTTGGGGCGGGGGCAGGGAGTTTTAATTTGGGTTTGGTTCTACTCTTGACAGCCGTAAACTTCTGTTTCTGTTGTTGCTTACAGTAGGAGCAGTTGGTCAACTCACATTTGCCCTTGCGGGCAAACTCCGGACATATGAACTCATGACGCATATTGCACTTGATGGGATGGACATGAGTTAATAAGAATCAAAGAGAGATTAAAGACATAACTTACATCCGCTGCGCGTGCACAGTAGCCACGTAGGAAATCAATACAAATCTCAGCCTTGAGGCTCAGTTTTTTATGCAAATACGGACAGTCTTCGCGCACACATGTGCCGCGCAAGAAATAACGACACACAGGCATCTTCTCCAGCGTAACATTGTGCGAGAGCAGGCAATCCGACTTGGTGCATTCACCACGCAGGAAACTGTAAGTAGACGATTAAGAATTAAGTTGGAGCTAACACATTGTGCTCTACTAACCTTGGACAGATGGCCACCTGGCGTTTATCGTGCAGACGACGACACTTGCCACGACTGTGGGCCGCACACTTGCCCAGTCGCTGGAATATGGCACAGGGTACATTGGTCTTGACAAGCGAACGATTCAACAGCTGCAGACTGCGTTGCTTGGCAGTCTGGAGATGAGCACGTGCCACATGATTTGAGGTGCGTATGAACACGTTCTTTGTATTCGGCGAGGATACATAGGTCAAGCCAGCAATATCGATGCGAGAGAGAAGACTCTTGTTGATGTTGTTCAGGGGCACGCGGGTTAAACGACAACCGGAGGGATCTAGCACAAATTTGGTGCCTCGCACAAACAGTGTGCGACCTGTGGAGGCAGTTGTTGTTGCACTTGGATGTGGCATTGGCTTTACTGTTGTTGTCTTGGATGACTTGCTGGTAGTATCCAGTTTGGTGAGTTTATTCTTTGCTGTCTTCTTGTACATAACTCCGTGTATGCTCACCATGCTGAGGCTCTTGTTAACACTTGGTTTTAAAATGTGCGATTTTAGACTGTAAATGGAACAAGGATTAATAAGATTATGAGAGGCATTTGCAGCAGACTCACCTTAGTTTTTTACCCACTATGGATTCGTTTGTGCGTCGCAGTGCGTAGCGTGCCACAAAGTCACGTGTGCGTCGCGTCTTTACCAGTGGAGTGCTGCTGCTGGAGGTCAATGATATGGCGCGTACTAGTTTGTAACGGGTTCGCTTGGCGGGAGATGGAATTAAAGTAACTGTAGATGTTGCGCCAGATACTTTGGCTATATTGGCGCCTTGTCTGACAAGTTTTCTTTTCGATATGCTAACTAAGGGTGCCTGTGGGCAGACGGTGGGCGTGGGCGTGGTGGCTATGGCATTCTTAACAGTTAGCTTGCGCACCAGACAAGTACTGGCTTTGCTTATGATCTTAGCTGGAGGTGGCGTCAAATTATCAGCAGCAGCAGCAACAGTTTGTTGTTGGTAATACGTAACAAGTTGCTGTTGCTGCTGTTGTTGTTGCAACTGAAGTTGCATCTGATATTCTCGCTGTCGTTGCAGAAAATACGGATTAACATGTATCGACGGTCGATCCCATGATGATTGCTGGCTGCTCTCGTTGTTGGGGCGACCTTGAGACTGCTGCTGCAATGAATTTGCTATTTGGCTATGAAAATTTGGATTTATATACACTTTTCGTCCCACGGGCGGAATGTTTTCTTCTGAACTAATATGTGGCAGCATTTTATTTTTCTTATCACAATTTATATTTCTTCAATTCAATTCTCTTTTTTCAGTTTCCTGACGCGTTCAACAAATTTTCTTTTAATTTTTTATTGCCCAGAAACTTCAACAAAGCTAGCATTACTGGCTGCTGGTGCAAAACTATCGAGAATTCATAATCGATAAACAGCTGCAGCGACATGTGAATGGCTAAATGCCACTGTGCGGTATTAATTCCTATGCACTGCTAGTATTTTCGCAACATTTGGCCATACTGCGCGTAAACTATAGAAAAAACATTTGGCGGAGTAGCAGCTGCGGTTTTTTGGGAAACGTTTGAGACGCTTGAATGCAAATTAAAAATAAAAGAAACGTTTAACGCGCATTGCGAAAAAGTTAGTGAACAGCGACAAGGAGACGCCAGCTCCGCCAACTCAACGTCATGTACAATGGTATTGGTCTGACGACGCCGCGAGGCTCCGGCACCAATGGACATGTGCAGCGGAATTGGGCGTTCGTGCGCCCCGGCAAGAAGGACAAGGACTATCGTGCCGAAGATGATACCAAAAAACTGGATGCACAGCTCAATCGTCCACCCAACAAGGAGATACTCGATCACGATCGCAAGCGCAAGATCGAGGTGAAGTGCATTGAATTCGAGGAGATACTCGAGAAGCAGGGGTAAGCCACAGCACACAGTATAAAAACACAGTATAAGCCAAAAAATGCCACTGTCATTGGCAAACTCAGCCTCTGCAATATGTGCAATATACAATGTTGTTATATAACCACCCACCGGTGGCCAATGCACTCCCCAATGTGCATCGTGTGGGCACTATTTACATTACGACTGTGTCTCAACTTGATTCTCTTGCTATTGCCTCTGTTTACATGCGGCGCCTGGTAGCAGAGGCAAAGTCAGAGACACACAGAGAAAGAGAGAGAGAGAGAGAGACGGCGCACGCACGCACGACGCACACGCGCTTGAACAACCACCAACCCTTGGCGGCACCACCCCCTCTCAAAGCTTGCTCTGCTGAGCCGCAGCCTATGCCTGTCCTGCCCTGCGCTGCCTCTGCTGCTGCCTCTGCTGCGGCTGGTGATGAAAAACTGCATTTTAGTTGTAGATATTATTTCAATAGAGCACATCCGCATGCCACACACAAGACGCACGGATTCTTTTATTGAAAGTTGTACCAGTTTTTGAAAGTTAACAAACAATTTGTGTATAGAGTTCTATAGCCTGTTAAATTATTAAATAATTCAGTCTACAAGGTAACCCCTTAAACAGTGTTTACTTAATAATATGTGCATAATTTATTAATAACATAAAATTAATTATATAATCCCAAACAGACGCACACCGGAGGAGATTAAGACGCAAGTGGACTCATATCGACAGAAATTAATGGGACAAGGCAAAACTGAACTGTCTAAGGATGAATTCGGACGCGTAGCGTAAGTGCACACCCCTTATAGATTATTTAATTAGACTTATGTAATTTTAAACAATATACAATCTGCGACAAATCAATAAATGCTCGAACTAAACACGCCTCCGTGTCCGCGTGTCTGAATCTCTGCCACAGCTGTCCAATTTTCAAGCAGAGGCAGAACTTCCACCCACATGCGCAGAGAAAGCAGCACGCGGGGTAGAGAGAGAGAGAGAGGAGAGGAGAGACACCCCGTTGTGTGTAGAGAAAAAGCTGCTGCAAAGATTCTAAAGATTTTCGCCCACAGTCACAGCAAGTCTTCCAAAGCCAACGAACATCGCTTGGCACACGCGCTCAGGAAATATTAATTATATATAATTTAAAACAATAAAAATAGAAAAGAAATAACAAAATTGATAAACTAAAACAAACTGTCCTTGACAACGTCGGCGTGACCCGCTTGACACCCCCCCCGCAATATACCAACTCTGGAAGTGCCACAGCAGGCTGCAGTGCTGGGAAAAATCAATAATAGATGTGGAGGAAAATGCAATTGAATGAAAAAGTTTGAAATATGTTGCCAATGGAAGTGGAAAAGTGCAATCAATATGCTGCAGCCCCTCAAGTGTTTTCCACATCACGTTGCACGTAACGAGGAGGAAAAGAAGGAGAAGAAGAATGTAATCGGCACCTTTGCTTGTCCGCCTTGTACGCTGTCGTTGAAGGTGCTCCTGTTGGTGGTGGTTCAGCCTGCTAAGGGATTAGCCATATCGTTTGTTTGTCAATATGTACTATTCTAGTGGTTGCTGTTGTTGTTCTTGCTGCATAGAAAAGTGTATGAAGTGTGGAGCTGGATAAGGCTTATGTCGCCGGCATGATGAAGGAGACGGAGGCAGACACAGACACATAGAACATGTGAGAGCTCCCACACACAACGCCAAACTGAAAGCAACAAATCACTAAATAAGTCTTCCAAAGCTAGCTTGTAATTAGAATATAGTAGATAGTCTTAGTCGGAGTCGAATCGAATGCGCGCAAAGGTTGCAAGAACGGAGTAAAAAAAAGGAATTCAACAAATACAAATATATAAAGAATATAAAATGAACAATAAGATCAACATAAATATAAAGAGGAACTTAAAAGAGATACAAAATAATACAACATAATAATAACAATACTACAAATGTAGTTGCAGTGCGTAAATTATTCTAAACTAATCAATTGTCTTCCAATTCATTGAGAGTTATAACATATATATATATACATATATAAGGAAAACTATATATTTTTATATAAAACATTTAAAAAAAGCCAGACATTTCTATTATAATATAATGGAGAATAATATACAATATAATAGAGAATAAAAATATTTATAATATTTAATAACATATAATATACATAATAATAAACTTAATTTGTTTATTACAAAGACAAATACAACTTTTTTTACACTAAATAATATATATTTATAATATAATATATTTAAAGTAGTATAATCCACTGTCTTCCAAACACAACGTGGCAAATAATAATAATTAAAATATATCTCCATAACTTTAATCCACTGTCTTCCTGCATAAACTTGTGCAACTATAAAATACAATATTTAATACAAAAAAAAAAAGTGAATAACAAATATAAAATTACCTATAAACTTGTGAAAAATGCGTCTATATAATTAATGTTTGATAAGAAAAACTATAAAATGACAATTTTTATAAATAAGACAATAATAAGCTACTAATAAAGTAGTATAATCCACTGTCTTCCTGATCAACTTGTGGCATAATAATGAAAACAGACTATTTTATAATGTAATTATTTAATAACGAAAAAGCTCTCCAAATCCACTGTCTTCCATTAAACACAACTGTGGAGATAAGTTTTCTATACAATTATTATTAATGAAAAGGGGCATCTATTAGAAAGTATTGTACCCTTTCAATATAATATTAAATTCAATTGAAAAGTTTTGACTTTAAACTACGTATTGCACTTGAGAAACAACCCCCCAGCAAAGAGAACTCAACAATCTCTACACAAAATGCTCTCTTCGGAAATCTACACAAACACCACCATGTTAACGGCAACAGCCACGGCAATGGCGACGGCGACTGCGAGCAACTCCACAGCAACCACAACACAAGCTGCCTTCTTCCCCACGCAGCCGGCATTACTGAAACCGAAGAAGAAGAAGCGTCGCCCAAAGAAACGCAAACGCGCAGGACACGCAACTGGCTGCAATAACAACAACAATAGCAGCACCACCACCAACAATAATAACAACAATAACAAGAGCAACCCCAACCAACTCGAGCCAGCTCTTGTGGGCTGCGTGTCGTCGTCAACAAGCACATCGACGAGCAGCAGGAAGTGCAAGGCACAGTATTTTCAGCATGACAATCGTGCCGCATACTTTGCCAAGTATGAGAGCTTCCACTTCACAGCGCAGGCGGCGGCAACAACAACAACAGCAGCGGCACTTAACTATGCCGCGGTGGCCAAGAAGTTTAAGCCATTGCGACCGATGTTGGCAAGCGGCGCCAAGAAGAACAGGCGAACAGCAGCAGCCAGAAAGGCACTAAATGAATGCGCCTGCGTGTGCCAGAGTTACCATATGACGCAGTGCCCGCAGGAGGCGGGTGTCGTCAAGCAAACAGCTGAGCTCCAATGTCGGGAACGAAAGAAGTGTCGACCCAATAACGCGATGCCACCAATGAAAATCAATATCAATGGGCAAGCACTGCCGGCACTGCTGGAGTTGCTGAAGCAAACGCCAAGCACATGGTTGCAGACGCTGCTGCTTGGCGCTGCTGGCAGTGCTGCCACAGTGGGCAGGTAAAGTGGGGGGGGGGTTGTGCGTGGTAGAATAGTGTGTACTATTATTATTTGTTGGATGAAGAAGTGCTGCGACATGGCAGATCTATTGTACCTTCTGCTGGGTTGATCAAGTTCACTTATTTTTTCCATAATGTTCTCTGCACTGGCCAACCCTGTTTCGTTAACCTTCTGAAGGTGCTTGCCATAATGTTGTCTGCACTGGCCAACCCTGTTTCGTTAACCTTGAGAAGGTGCTTGCCAAGTGTCGAGCCGCCGACAATATGCCGGGAATGACAATCATTAACCGCCGTTGGCAAATTTGCATCGAACAAATGAAAAGCTGAATGATGATGTTTTATTCTATAGGAAATAATACAGTTTGCAAGGCATTACAAGACTTTAACATTAAATCTAGTCCCAAGTCTACATACCGCAGTTTCTCTTCCCTCACTCTGACGCGCCAAGCATAGCTTAATTCTTAGTTAAATCGGTGTGACCAATTACAACAAAGATATAAACGCATACAATAAAATACTAAATCTAAGTGTCGGTGACAAATTACTTAACTAACTATCGATAGCCAACTTATACGTTCCGCGACACCAAGAGACAGACTTCTTTTCAGTGCCAATGCCGGACATATTGTCAGTGCGTGCTCTGATGTCTCGGGCCCCAAACGGGAGCACTAGTTACTATGCCTAGTTACAGCATAAGAAACTTAATCCATATATACAATCTCTAATCTCTTGCATTCCCTTTCTTCTACTTGCAGCGTGCGTGAAACTCATCAAATAGCGGAGGCACAACAGCAAAAGAACGCCAAGTTGCGCGAGGCATTCAACATATCCGAGTACTTTGTGGAGGGCAGCAGTTTCGATAGCGATCGCAAGGCCAAGGAGGATCTCGCAAAGACAGTGGCGCTGCAAAAGGAGCTGGACGCACAGCGTGAGAGCCTTGCAGCAGCGGCGGCGGCCGCAGCAGCAGCAGGCAAAGACAAGGAGACCGGCAAGCGTTATGCTTTGCTCCGTACGCCATTCAGGGAGCGGGATGAGGCTGCTGGCAAACCCGATGGAGCGGTAGCCAACAGTGACGATGAGCGCGAACATGTCTCAAAGTCGGACAAAAAGAAGAAGAAGAAGCGCGCCAGGGAAAAGTAAGAAAACACTTTTCATTGACTGTATGAAAGTATGTCTAACTCTGCTCTCCTCTCTCTCTCTTTCAGTTCTGCCAGTCCAGAACGTCGCAAGGACAAGAAGAACAAGAAATCAAAGAAGCACAAGAAAGAGAGGTAAGAGCTGCTCGATAGGAGTGCAAGAGAAAAAAAAAGATACTTATTCCTTGACAAAATTGTAGCTCTGTGTTTAACTAGTTACCTATATTTGATCTTTCCACTGTTTCTGTTTCTGTTTTCGAAATATCATGATTCTTTAGTTCTTTCTGTACCGTAAACAGTTCTTTCTTTCCCAAACTTTTTCGTTTATCTCTTCTCTCTCTATTGTTGTTGTTGAAAACGTGAAACGTGAAAATGAAACAAAACTTGTAACTTGTAACCAACTACAACTGCTTAATACATTTTGTGTTTTTCGTCTCTACTCCTTCTTTTACATTGCATTTGAAACTGATACCACAAAAGGGACTCATATGAGAAAGAAAGTAAAAAGAAGCGAAAAGTTATGTACAAATGAATTTGCATACACATAATATACCTTACCTTACCTTAGTTTATACAAACAACTTGAAAAATCAAAACCGAAAACAAAAACAAACAAAAATAATTTATATAAACTCGATGAAATGAAATGAAAATGTTTCAAATGCGTTTCCAAAGTTAAGGAAAAGTATTATAATATACTTTGATACCATATTTGATGACAGAATTGTTTTATTTTGAAACTGCGTAGGGCTCAATGGGGGATCCCTAGCTCTATCTATCTCTCTCCCTCCTACTTAACAATGTAATTGCAAAACTAACGAAAGAAATTTGCTATCGATAACTTGCATTTGTAGATAGTGCAGTCCATGGCTTTGCAGATTATTCAAATGAAAAAATACTAATGCCTTAGGCAGGATTGTAAAATATACTTTCGATAACTGCTCTTACCGATAGTACTTTCGCTAGCTTTGGAGACAAATATACTAATGCCTTAAGGCACGCACACAGCCTACACACACATACTTGCATTATATTCCATTTTGAAACACATTGACCTTATAACAACCAATGGTAAGTAGCAAATTCGATCAACATATTTAACTAGTTACAAAATTGTCCTGCACACACACACACACACACACTCACAAACAGCCATACAGTAGCCCCCAAAGTTGAAAAGACATAGGAAACATACAACAAAAATACTAAAAAAAAAAAATACCATACTGTGTGTTTGCAACAATTAAAAGCGAATTACTTTCTCATCTTTCTTTCTATTATTATTATTACCTACTACTATTAATTAAGACAATGCAATTTTGAGCAGTTTTCAATGAAGGTAAAGCACTAAACCACCTATAAAACAACCGCTAATCAACCTACTTAATTACTAACTTAACTAATAATGCCACTCAATGTTCCGGTCCCCGTCGAGGAGGACGTCGTGTCCTCGTCCTCGTCGTCGATACAGAAATCTTCTAGCTGAATACATACGTACATATACAATCATACATTGATCCCCGCCCTGCCAATTTGCCATATATTAATACCATAAATCGAACACATTCTACTTGCAGTAAGTCGAAAAAGAAGAAATCCCGTAAGCGCAAACATAGTGAGAGCGATAGCGCTGATAGTGATAAGGATAGCGATGTGGAGGAGGAGGAGAACAACAACAGCGATGCGGAGCGTGAGTTGAAGAGCGCACGCAAGAAAGCCAAGAAGGAAAAGGTAAAGCCAATGCATATGTCAAAGATATAGCTATCGAACTGTAGACGAGTAAAGACCCATACAAAGATTTCTTGGCCCAATCAAAAGAAGAGTGCATGTGATGTATACTGTCATGACTTTTAACTCCCCCTCTCTCTCTCTCTCTCTTATAACCACTCTTAATTCTCTTATACTACTACTACTATATAATCACCCATATATACGTCTCTCTTTGCTACTATTTGTGAACATATTCATCCGATGAACTTTGTATTTGATTAACATGATGAACCATTAACATTAACAGTCTAAAAGAAAGCGAATGGAAAATATACTTATATACATATATTATATTGTGTCTCTTTTTCTATATATATATACCACATACATACTAACTGTATAATATAGTACTATATTAAATATGATGATAACTCTCTCAATTGACTTTATCGTTGACTTTTTCGTTCTTTCAATTGTTCACCAAATATTAAACATACGCCATTTCTTCTCTTGCTTATTTACTTCTTTTTCCACCAAAAAAAAAAAAAAAAAAAAAAAAATGAAAGATTTACTAATAACAAATCTATAAACAATAACTGTAACTATCTATAAAACTAACAGAAATCATAAATGATTGATTCAAGAAAGAAAACTATAAACAATATCAAATATTCACCCCACAAAATATATATTGTAAAAGGTAAAAACGGCTTCAAACGCATTCACAATCTAGTAATATTAATCCTTTTGGTTTCTTAAGTTTTCGGTTTTAGTCCCAGGAGGCTCTGCACGGGGAGATTGATCTTCTTTTGTGCACAGTTTCTACCCATTCTTTTTGTTTACTTTCGCTTAACTAATCTGAGTTTTCAGTTGAATGTAGTTCCTATAAATTTAACAAGTAATTTCAAGAAAAACGACAACGAAAAATTTATATTTTGTTTTATAAAAACCCTTGGCGCTTCATTGATATAGGATAGCTTTCAAAGGCTCTCTTGTAGTTTTGTAAGTACTTTCATTTGTCTGTTTTCTTTAAGATATTCTATAGTATGTACATAACCTCAAAACAATAAGAACAATTGCAGTGACAGATCAAGTTGTGCAATACTCAAATTACACTGTTAAACGCTGTCAAATTTACAACTGCAGTAACAGATCATGTAATACTCAAAACACACTGTTAACATGAAAAAAGAAAAGGACATATGTATCATGCCATCATCAATCATGCCAAGAATGAATAACGTCTTAATATATATATATATATATATATTCAATCTCAAATACAATCTACAATTGCGCAATTATGTTGCTAACAGTTTAGACAATGTTAGCAAGTTTGGCGTTCCTTTTTGTGCCCTGTTCTTCTGGCTTATAATTCTCATTTTTCTATTATGCAGAAAAAGCGCGATAAGAAGCTCAAGAAGAAGAATCGCCAACGGGACAGTTCCACAGACACGGCGCGTTCCAAGTAAGTGTATGAATGAATTAACTTGCAGTATACTCTATCTATAACTACACGTTGCTCTCCCCCCAGCTCACCTGCGCGTAAGGAGAAGAAATCTTCTGGTAAATCTCATGCAGCTCCCGTTGCTGATGGTTCGCCGCGTGACAATCCTTTGCGCGGTCGCTCGTTGGAGCGGCGCAAGGAATCGAAGCAGCGTCGTAATGACTCGACGTCTACGCGTACGCCGCCTCGCAAGGAGACTGAAAGAAAGCGTTCCAAGGAGCGACGTAGCGAGCGCAAGCGATCAAAGGACAGACACAGATCCAAGGAGAAACAGCGACAGAGCTCCAAAGAACGTGAGCGATCCAAGGAGCGACACAAGTCTAAGGAACGTCAGCAGTCGAAAGAAAGACGTTTAAAGGAAAGACCACGCTCCAAAGAGAGACTACGTTCCAAGGAGAGACTGCGCTCCAAGGAGAGGCAGAGTTCTAAAGAGAGACAGCGCTCCAAGGAGAGACTGCGCTCTAAGGAGAGACTGCGCTCCAAAGAGAGACAGCGCTCTAAGGACAGAGCACGTTCCAAAGCGAAGCGAGAGCGATCAAAGGAACGAGCGCGTTCCAAAGAGCGACAGAAATCGAAAGAGCGACAGCGTTCAAAAGAGAAAGCGCGTTCCAAGGAGAGACGAGAGAGATCCAAAGATAGACAACAACGTTCCAAGGAGAGACAGCGATCAAAGGAACGCCAGCGCACGGAAGTACAACCTCAGCGAGAAGGAGCCTCCAAGGAGCGCACACACAAGCGCGAGGGACGCAAGGAACACGTGGAGGAACGCAAACTTGGACGTTATTCGCGTTCCCGTTCCCGTTCGCGTTCGCATAAGAAGCAAAGAGGAGCGTCGCCCAAGTGCAAAACCACAACAACAGTTGCGCCTGCTTTTAATCCCTTCAAGGCAGCCGAGGATACGGTAAACGATATACTGGGCACCAAGTCGGTTATGGTTGCACTGGAGCAAACAAAGCGCAAACGTGCCGCATCCAGCTGCAGTAGCTCCTCGGGCAGCACCAGCAGCAGCAGCTCATCGAACAGTGAAGCGGGTACACCGCCTCGCAAGCAGCTGGAGAAGCTGGAGAAGCTCAAACGTGAGTCAGATAGTCCGCAAGGCAAGGCACGTAAGGGAGTCAAGCGGGAACGTTCCAATACGCCCCCAAAGCGTCGTTCAAAGCAGCAGGACAAGGGTAATACACCAAGTCCGCCACGTACTGCAACAAACAAACGACGTTCAGGCAGTTCCAACTCCTCTGAGCTACGCTACTCACCCGCCGAGCGCAATCCAGAGCGTTACCAGGATATTGTGCAGCAGCAGGAGGTAGGCAGCAAGAAGCGGCAGCAGTCAAAGACAAGAGAGTCCTCCAAACCAACGCCCATAGTGCGTCTGCGTGCGCAGAGTGTAGATGATGGCAGTGAGGGCGAAGCAGGCACAGTGGCTGCCACAGCCACACTGGATGAGCAGAGCAAACGTGAAAGGGAGCAGCAGCAGGAGCTGCGCATGTTGGAGCAATTGAAATGTGGCATTGCTGCCAAGGCAAAGCAGAAGATCAAGACGATGGAGAAGAAGAATGGCAACGATGCCAAGCAGGCAGACAAGCAGGCAGCTGCGGCAGGCGGCGATGTAAGTGCAGCAGATAATCTTCTTATGGTGGTGGCTACCAAACGTAATTCGCTTAGTGAATTTCTTGTTGCTAACAATGTAAATGCTTTAATTAACCCATTAACCAATACAACAACAACAACAACAACGGCTAACACAACAACAACAACAACGACAAAGACAGCAACAGCAACAACAATAGAGCAATCTGCATTGGAGCAGGCAAATACACCGCCAATTGTGGCTGCCAAGAGTCCTACAGCAGCAACAACAACTGCCACACTGGCAACAGCAATGCCTGCAACAACAGCAACAACAACAATAGCAGCAACAATAGCAACAGCAACAACAACAGCAACAACAACATTTGCCAAGTTCCATCACAATCGACAACGAATCTTTCATAATCGCACGCTGAATAATAATCCCAACAGTAGACATAATACTAACAACAACAATAACAATCATGCATGTGCTGCTGCTGGTGGTGCAGGTGGTGGTGGGGGTGGTGCAGGTGTTGGTGGTGCTGGTCCTGCTCATACTAATCCCAATGCGCTGCCTTTTCTGGCCGGCACACCGGGCACATACAATCGCACCACAAATCGCTTGAATCACGGCCCTCTGCTGACGGCAACACACTACAACATCTGCAAGAATCAACAGCAGCAGCAGCACAATGGCAGTGCTGGATTACTTAGCTCCTTCTACAGTTCTCGACGGGATCAACAGCATCATCCACTAACGCGTAGCTTAAGCATGTATAATACTAGTCTATTTGGTGGACAGCAGCATTCGACGCTGTTGCATCATCATCATCAGCATCAGCATCATCATCATGCACGGCATGCCGCAGCGAGTCTGCTTGGTGCTGGTTCTGGTGCTTCGGCAGCTGCTGTAGCAGCGGCTGCTGCAGGCCTAGCGCTGCTGGGTCATCCGGTGTTGCCACGTGCTGGTGGAGGTGCTAGTTTCAATGCCCTTGCGGCCAATAGTATAAGTTATCATCATAATCATCATCACCAGCAACAGCAGCAGCAGCAGCAACAGCAGCAGCAGCTACAGCATCAACAGAAACCCAAAATTGTTATAAAACCCTTCAAAATTCACGATCCACAGCCATTGGTAGCGGCGTTGGCGGACAGCACATTGGTGGATGCCATTGTCTCCAAGGTCTCGACGGCAACGGTGGCAGCAGCGGAGAGTGCAGCACGTCGCAGTCGCAGTCGCTCGCGACGCAGCAGCAGTCGCAGCAAGCGGCGCACGAGCAGTGGACGGCAACATCATCATCATCGTTCCAACAGCCGCTCCAGATCGTAAGTTATTCATCTCTCTCTGTCTACTTTATAGAGGAATCCCTCTCTAACAGTCTCTTTACTCCCCTGCAGACGCTACAGCTCGTCCAGCAGTCGCAGCGGCTCCTGCAGCTCCCGTTCACGTTCCGGCTCACATTCGTCCCGCTCCAGCTGCTCCTCGCGCAGCAGCTCGGGCAGCTCATCCAGCAGCGGCGCGGGTACTTCACAATCTGGCTCACGTTCGCCCTCCATACCACGTCGCCGTGGTTCGCCCAGCTTTCTGGACAGACGTCGTATAACAAGGTGAACTAGAATTATTTATATATTATTAAATTTTTTTTAATTCTTTCAGTTTATTTATACCCTGTACTTATTGTACATATTTAATATTTAGCTTGATCACCTGCAATAGGCACAGAAATTTGTCCATGTTCGTCTGTTTAAAAATTCTTAAGTTTTTATAAGAAGCCGTAACTTTATTTTATACTTATTTTGATTTTTTTAGTTTAATTGCATACCCTGCACTCATTTCTATAAGCATTTATATTAACTAAAGAGATTCCTCCATGTTCTTTGGTTCCTTTTTATGTTTTTATCTTGGTTCATCCATAATTGCTATATTTCATTTGATTTTCATTTTAAAAATCGTTTCTAAGTTTAATTGCTCTAAATTTATTGTTCATTATCAAGTGCAGAGTATTTTCAAGTCGGCTACGCACGACTATATTGCATTTATTACCTTAAACCTTGCAGAGCTACAGTTACTATCAATAACTTATAATGAGCATAAAGATTATTCAAAGTCCCTCTCTGACTTAGCTTAATTCTTAGTTAAATCGATGTGACCAATTACAACAACGATAGAAACGCCTACAATAAAATACTGAATGAAAGTGCCCCCTATCGGTGACAAATTATGGATAGCCTATCGATAGCCAACTTATTCGTTCCGCGACAGTAACTAACTCCAATCCTCTGCAAGGTTCAAACTTTTATTTATGTACTTAAATATATATATTTATTTTTTTTAATATTTTTGATTATTTAATTATTTTGTAGCCGTCGCTCTCCCCGCAGCAAAAGACGTTAGCAGGTTACTCCCACCCGCTTCAGTTGAACACTCTTCTTCATTTCTAAACTTTGATTTTAATTAATTTACAGCTTTTTTTACAGCCACACTCAGGAAAACTAATTTACACTTTTGTTTAAAGTAATCTTTGCTTAATTTATGCAATATTTATTTCTCTGTAGGCTGCGTCAAATCTATTGTAATTGCTAATTATGATTATATTTTTATTATTTAGTCAATGCAAACAAAATCGACCGACTGTATGCACAATATATAATAAATTATGTCATCCCCAAGTATATTTTATTAAATATAATTTCTTTTTTTCAACGGATTTAGTTTTGTATGATTTCTGTTTACACTTTTCAGTTTGTGGTGAGTTAAGAAAAACAGAATATTTAATCTGTTTTTAGTGCGTGGAATGCAAATATGTTTCGTATCTAATCTTTGCTCTTTAATTATTACAGTGCCCGCAAACGACCGATTCCGTATCATCATAAGTCTGCAGGAGATGGCGTTGGTAACGGTGGCGATGGGGACGATCACATGTATAACGATGCCTCTAGCTGTTGCTCTAGCTGCTTCAGCAGGGCGAGCTCGCCGGGCACGCCCATGGGTGGGACACCACTGCACCAAAGTCGAAGTCCGTCGGCAATTGCTTTCTGAGTGTTAACCGATTCGCTGCGCAAGATATGCGGCGAATTGTGAACGAGATAAATCATAGATAAATCTACTAAATCATAGCAATCATTCTAGTCAGAGATATATAGTACTTAATGATGATATACTTACAGATATAGTCGCACACACACACATTCCTAAACTCTAAGATAGTTGTTGCCTTTGTTTTGGATACCCTCCCAGTTTGCTAGCTAAATCTGAATCCAGTCATAGCCAGGATATTATTATTATTATATTATTATAATTATTATGCCAATAATACTCGACTGTACTCGATTATTTGCTCTAGTTTTAAAATAAACATCATTTGTTGCCATTTAAAGTATGTTGTTTTTATTAATTGGATATATAAAAAGTGAACGGCGATAAGGCCTTGAAGCCTTGAGTTAATTATTGATAATCTTAAGTGAATATATAATCTTAACACACACACACACACACTCACAAACAAAAGTTAAGTAGTTAATATAAAGTTGAACCGAACGGAATTTGACTCGGTCGAAACCTTTGAAACGACAGGGCAGAGATAAAGAGAGAAACCGTTAAACTAACGCAATATGCAGAATATATATACAACATACACTATACAGCTAATAAATTCTTAGTATATATATATATTCTTGTTTATACCATACAGTTATGTCTCTCTATATCTCTTATATTTTTTGAGGTCAATTTGGAAAAATGGAATTGCTTAAAGGTTCCTTTGAGGAATGTGTTTAGGAGGATCGCTCAGCGGCCTGCTTCTCCTGCAGACGACGACGTTTCAGTGCCAGGTAAACTACCCAGACAAATGATATGATGCTGGACGAAATGGAACGTAGCATGGGCGGCACAAAGGCTATATTCAGATAGACCAACAGTGAGAGATACTGCCAGTTAGTACGCAACACGGGCCAGTAGAGTGTCTCCAAGTTCTTCAAGGCTGTGGCATGCGACTTGCCCTGCAAATATATAGAAGATTTATCAGATATAGCCTAAAGTAATGCCCTCCTCAACTCACCTCGAATATGGACAGGAAGTACAGGGAGAGCAGCTGGTAGAATGGAGCAAATGCTAATCTCTCAGAGAGGAACAAAAAGAACTTTCTGAAGCGCAGATCATGACTGAACAAACGCTCCACAGTTTGATAAAAATAGTGGGGCACAGTGCCGCTAAAGATGATGCCAAAGAGACCGTAGGCGAAGACACTTTGCTGGTTCAGCTTCTTGGCGCCGGCAATGCGCTGGGAGGTGACGTTCGCTGAGGTGGCCAGCAGGCAGCTAGAGAGATACATGTATATATATAGTAACTGTGCAGTAGCCTGTTCTAATCTACTTACGCAGTGATGGACTTCGTGCGCACCGGATGATTAAAGAGCTGCTCCAGATAGCTGCCCATCAGGGAGTACAGTGGCTTCGATAGCGACATGGCTGAGGATAAACGTGAATTAAAGATTTGCACACTTGCCAGATCAAAGTTCAAAGTACGAGTGATAACACAAATTGGTTCTTGTCGAAGATTTGTTTACCTTAAAGTTACCAAACGGTTGAAGCGGCGACAATTGACTGAACTAAATAATCCTCTCACCTGTGGATTATTGCTAGCCTTTTGAATGCAGCCCTGCCAGTGTTGCCACACAGCATGGCAAAATACTAAATACCAAAAAATAGGGACACTCTAATACTATTTAGACAGCATTGTAACAATAGAGCAACACTGGCAAGTCATCAAAATAATTTCGGCAAAGCAATAAAAGATTTTTTCAAATAAGAATATAATTGAGACGCAATCTCCTATAAGTTGTTAAGGATGGAGTTTCCACCTTGCCCCCCTTCGCTGAAGTCAATCCAGCACTTCCTTAAACTAGCGCAGGAGCACGATTCCCGCGATGTCGTCATTGCCTACTGGGCAAGACTTTAGTAAGTAGTCAGGCTTCTAAGAAATCCAATAAGGGGATATTTATAATCGATTTGTATATATATACGTCATGTAGTGCTCTGCAAGTTGGTCTCAAGGCATCTACACAAAGTGCTGAGGAGACCAAGCTGCTGCTGGGTAAGTGAAAAAAACAGTATGTTTATATTATATGTATGACTCATAGGTGTTTGTTTTTGATTTGAATCTGTTTACAGGCATTATGGACTGGCTGGAGCAAATGAAGAAGACGCATGCTGAGAACGAAGCCCTAACTAACGATGTTGCTGCGCAGGCTCACATTGAGAACTATGCCCTGAAATTGTTTCTTTATGCCGATAAACAGGATCGCGAGGAGAACTTCGGCAAGTGAGTAAGGAAGCACCTTCATCAGATACAGATACACAAAAGTTCTGTTTTCCTTGCAGAAACGTTGTGAAGGCGTTCTATTCCAGTGGAGTTCTCTATGACATTCTGCTTACCTTTGGTGAGCTGAGCGAGGAGGCGTTGAACAATCGCAAGTACGCCAAGTACAAGGCTGCCTATATCCACAACTGTTTGAAGAACGGGGAGACACCCATACCTGGACCCTTCCCCGATGATGAGGAGTCTTCTGAACTGGGTGGAGAGGCTGCAGGCGGCGATGCTGCAGGCGGAGAAGCTGCAGGCGGCGATGCTGCTGCAGAAGATGCTGCGGCCAGCGCAACTCCACCAGAGGATGCACCAGCTCCAGAAGACGCCGAGCCGCCTGTGCAGCCAAGTACGCCATCGCCGCCAGCTCCACGCATCACACCACCCACAGCCGAGGAGGTGCTGAACAATCCGAACAAATTGCCAAGTCCACCAGTGGAGGAAGAGAAGCCCGGCGGCTTCGAGCCATATGTGCCCACAGCGCAGCCCCATGCGGCCATTTACCAACCAATTGTGCCCATTGCTGGTGTCCAAATCACACCAGATCAAATGATCACAGCTCAGAAGTATTGCAAATATGCGGGCAGTGCCCTCAACTATGACGATGTGAAGACGGCAATTGAGAATCTGCAGAAAGCACTGAAGTTACTCAGCACCGGATCGGAATAGATACGGATACATATACAGAGAGATCTGCACTTTAGGCATAGCTAATGCTTGGATGACGCACTCTTAGCCAGCACACTTTAATCTCAACCCTTGCTGGCCATTAACACAACCCCAACTGCAATTGATTGAGCATTATACATATATTGAGTATGAGTTATTCAAATTTATTAAAATTGTTGCTAAAATGTCATGGGCATTGATGGCAGCGACTACATACACAATTATTGAATGAGTGTGCCGTATAATTTGGTAAAGGATTCGTGAACTAATTCGTGTTTAATCATAGTGGTCTTTGTCTTTATAGCTATTATACTCTTTAACTTGTATATCATTACCTATATAACTTGAACACTTTCTGCAATTATTTATTTGTATTCATTATCTTTAACTTTAATTTTGTGTATCTTTGTGTTATTTGGCACCAAAGTGAAAACGTTTTTGATTTCTCTCTAATAATTTCAATTTAATTTATAACTATATAAATGAAAGTTCTACACTTCTTCTCATATATATGATCGAGGGGGATTTTTCTGCGGATTCGAAACATTTTGTTTTAACTTATTGTGCTAAAACAAAGCTGTTTACAAAGTGCGACTAATGAACGACTATGTGGTTGAATCTCTGATCTAAGTGTGATAAATGATCTACTCTCTCTCTCTCTCTCTCTGTCTCCCTTTCCCTTTCTCACTCTCTCTTCCTCTTCCTCCCCTTGACGGCCATTACCTACTCCTGTTTTAACCCATTTGCTTGTGGTGGATTAACCGCCGCCAGTTCAGCAGCTTCCTTGCGGCTTGTCTGATACCACACAACCAGACGTCCGCCCAACATGAAAGTGAACACCAGCGCGGGTCCAGAGCGCTCGAAGGGATCACTGACCATCCAGTGTTGGTAAATGCCCAGCAACATGAGCATCAACAGCGTCACATTGGCCGCGTTCTTGACTTTATCTGCAAAGGAGGAAATAAGGAAGGAAAGAATGTTGAAAGTTACACTGATAAATGGCAGACTTGCAGTACTTACGATAAGGTATCAATGCCATGGCCAGCCCGCAAACGATCTCCAATATGCCCACTGTGCGTCTGTACCATTTCGAGGGTATTTTAACGCCAAACAGCGCGGTCAACGGAAATACCTTGGCATACTTCACATACTCTGTGCGCTGTAGAAAGAGAAATAGATTAGAAAGGAGTCGATGAGAATAGAATATCTATCTAGAAGATATAAGGCTTATATAGTTCGATTTATAATGTATACGAAAGAAAAAGGATTATAAAGGAGTGGAATTGCAGATATTTGAGCTATAGTTGTATAGAGTCTTATATAGACAACAAGAATTGTAATTTATAATACGAAAACCGAAGAAAACAAAAGCTCTTTCTCATCGTATTTTGTTTGGCATTGGGCAAATGTTTCTCATAGAATAAGGTAATTATAAATGCCACGAAATTGCAACAGCATCTGCGGGATATATTTATTCTCAAATCAAATACATTAGCAGAGGGAGAGGGGAAGGCTAAACAGGGCGAGTGTTGAAAGTAAAATGGCGCGAATCGAAAGTTGCAATTCTTTTACTTTAAGATGGGGGAAGCAAACAATTCTTCATATATTGTAGCTCTTAAGAAATTTCACTCTCTAACGAAAGCGTGTTTGTTTTTTAGTTGATTGTAAACAAATTTGTCCCTAGCCACATAAATATTTGGCACGTTTCAGAACGGATAAGAATGGATTGTTTATACGCCAAATATATGGTATATTATGTATATATTATACATATATATACAACTTGAACAAGAAATAATTTACAGCAGAAGCTGCTCGCCAACGCATTTTTAGTCATTTCTATTTCCATGATTACATTTAAAACAGAACGGAAATTTCTCAAAAAAGTTCTTTGAAATCCAGAGAGAACTCTTCAAAGTTTCCGTAAAGTCTTGAGAGCATACGGAACGAAACTGCAAAGTGTTTAGATAATTAAAATGTTATTTATGTTCAATGTGCGTGTGTTTTTATGAAGATCATTGCGTTTTTCTTAAGTATTTCGCTCATGAAGGCCGCCGACTGGCATTGCTGAGGTCGAGTTCAATGTGGAAGAGTCATGTCATAATTTTTATACATGTCAGGGAATGCCTTAAACAATCATTGAGAGTAGGTAGGGGGAGAAAGAGGACTGATTGTGCCGTTAAGTTAATTGTCATTTGACGAAACGATTAACGATAGAATCAGAAACGTAGAATACCAATTGTCGAGCCGCCGACAATATCCAGGGAATGCCTTAAACAATCATTGATCGCCGTTGGCAAATATTCATCGAACAGATGAAGGGCTAAATAATGATGTTTTATTCTATAGGGAAATAATACAGTTTGCAAGGCATAACAAGACTTTAACATTAAATCTAGTCCCAAGTCTACATACCGTAGATTCTTTTTCCTCACTCTGACGCGCCAAGCATAGCTTAATGCTTAAATCGGTGTGACCAATTGGAACAACGATAAAAAGGCATACAATTGAATACTAAATCTAAGTGCCCTCTATCGGTGACAAATTACTTAATTAACTATTGATAGCCAACTTACAAACATATGTATGTATATGGCATGTATACGAAATTTCTAAAAAACATAAGCAAGATTGCAGAATATACCCATTCCCATCACATTTTCAATTGAATATTCGTTTGAAATCCCTCAGTGACCCAGTTATATAAGAGGGATGCAGGACAATAACACGGATGAACTTGTTTCGGGTGGTTCGCTATGTGCTAATGGGGGTTTCTCTCTCTCCCTCCTTCTCTCGCTCTGTCTCTCTGAGAGAAAATCGATGAGAGCAGTTAGCATGCCGCAAGGTAAACAATGCTTCGTTCCGGCAAAAAGAGAGTGTCATCGATTTTTTCAGCTTACCAAATCCTTGTACAGATCCTTGCTAATGTGCGGCGTCAGTTTGAGTGTGCCCACAAAGATGAAAAACAGGCCCAGCAGTATGGAGAGGCTCTTCAGCACAATCGTGTTTGAAGCTGGCATTTTGTTTAGCTCCTCTTTAATTCTCCTTCTTCTACTCTATTGATTTTTCACTACACTGCAGGGGAAACACCCTCGTTCGCTTTACTTTGATATATATGCGTATATTATATTGAATATATAATAATATATGTAATATATATTGAATAATTCAAATATTTATGTATAATTCACAATTCAGTCAGTACAATTGGGCCGTGAGCACGTCGCTTCTCTTTCCTTTCCGGCGTGTGCACCAGAGGGTGGTGGGGAGGTTAGCTATGGGACTGGGACTCACTGAGCATACATCACCCTACACGACGATACACCGGTCGCTAAATTTAGCGCACGTCGCAGCTTCGCAGGCAAGAAACGAATTATAGAATTTTGAATGTTTGGCAAATCACTTAAGTTGTTTGTGTGTAGATATTATATTATGAATTCTTTGCCTTTCGCCCGTCTTTTTTTCGCCTATTTCTTTCGTTCTCAGGTTGTTCCACACGCGGGTCTCCTCTCACTTGGCTCGCGTTCGAAATGTGACTGAGGCGGCGACAGCGACAGCGGGTTGCAAAACAGCATCCCGAGCATTCTGAACATCGGAAAATCAATAAGTTCTCTCAGTGGGCCGGTCCCGAGATCAAGAGAGAGAGCAATTTGCTTATTATGTTGGGCGCAGGCAGGCAGAAAGAGTGCAGATGTCAGTGGGAGAGAGAGAGAGAGTGGGGAGAGACAGCGGAATTGCAAGAGAGTGGCACAGAGAGGGGGAGAGAGTGGGAGAGTAGGCCTTGGAAAGGCAGAAAGAGAAGAACCCAGAGAGGAAGATAAGGAGAGAGTGAGCCAGCTGTGCCAAAGGTTTTTTGTGGGGTGGCGGCCCAAGTTGAAGTTGCTGTAATTAAGGCCAAAGACCCCGAGCAACAACAACCCCTGAGAAACAAGACGAGCAACAGGGCTACAGAGTATAGGTATAAACAAGAAACTTAAAGAGGGATTACAATACAAAAATTACAGACCAAAGGTATTAAAAAGAAACTTAACCAAGAATTGAAATATAAAGATTATAGTTTAAATAGTTTTATTTAGGTACACAATGTAAAGAAACTTAAAGATAATCAAGTTATTACAATCAGGGCCCGGTAGAAGTCACCTTAGTAATATCAGATTACGATAAGTAGATGATGCACTAGTGAACACACACAATACACAAACATTCCCTAAATGATTAAATTTTGAATGAATTCCGGGCTCCCTCTCGTCGAACAATATAAAGATTAGAGACTAAAGAGTTTTTTATTAGGTATAAAAAAAACGTATCTTAGTATTAAAATTCAAGGATATAAGGATTACACTAAATGGACTATCATAGTAATCCTTCGGTTGGCAATAGTACGCCTTCGCATCACCAGCCCATTGGATGTCCAGGCATTGCAGCCGCTGCAGCTGCTCCTGGACCACCACGATGGTGCATAGGTGGCTCCTGTGGTGGCGTGTACATGCGTTGGGCATCATTCATACGCCGATTGTGACTTTCGATTTGCTCGCACAGCTGTGCATCCTCCTCCCGTGCGCGCAGCTCATCGTATTCCAAACAGGCAACGCCATCCAAGCGATCCAAGTCCAACCAGCCACGGAAGCGCACACACACGCCGTTCATAATGAAGCTGGAACGCAGGTGCACCTTGTTGCGTTCCTTCTCGAAGTCGCAATCCTGCTCCGCCGCATAGGGATTGGGTTGGGCATTGAAATAGAGCTGCAGATTGGTACCGGAAGCAACAAATGACAATTCAGCGTATCCCTTGCGACAATCATTGATGAAACGCATGCGACGCTCATCAATGGCGCGCTCCCTGTAGCCCGTATAACGCACTTCACTCTCGCGGCTCAGGCGTCGGAACAGTTCATCACTTTCGAATTTGGACTTCTGATCCGGCACTACACGTGGCATCTTAAAAATGAAACGTGGCTTGGGTGGCTCTGCGGCGTACATGCCCATTGCATCGTAGTTCGGCGGCAACATGCCAGCCAAGGCGGCGGCATCTCCAACACCTTGATGATGAGGATGATGCATTATTCACTCTTAATGTGTTAACACTTCAATACACGTTAGGAGACTGATAATTCTGCACTCTATGCACGCTGATTTATATGCAAATAATTGTATATATCTTCTACCTGTAGTTTATTGTTTTATTGCGCGACATATGGCGTTTTATACCTGTTGTCAAGTGTTTTATTTTAAACCTTCCCAATTTAGGTACTTATAATTTAACGGCATTTAGCGGCTGCTATTCTGGCGTTGCCATATTGCGCGCAGACTTGCACAACCTTTTGCAACCTTGATGATGATGCATTATTCACTCTTAATATGTTAACACTTCAATACACGACAGCAGACTGATAATTCTGCACTCTATGCACACTTATTTATATGCACAACAATTTATATATCTTCTACCTCTAGTTTATTGTTTTTTTGAGCGACATATGGCGTTTTATGCCTGTTGCCAGGTGTTTTATTTTAAAACTTTCCAATTTAGGTACTTACAATTTAACGGCATTTGCCGGCTGCTGAGCTGGCGTTGCCATATTGCGCGCGGACTTGCACAACCTTTTTCAACACTGCACAAACAGCTGTCATCATTTTTTTGTATTAAAAACATTGCAACGTTTTGGACACTCGAAATCGAAATCATTAATAATTTAAGATTCAATAAGAATAATTATAGATAAGTTAACAATGTCGCTTGTTGCCTACGCTGCCAGCAGTGACGACGAATCGGAAAATGAGGAGGAGAACTCACAACTACAAGTGCAATTACTTAAACCAACCTCGGTCAAGTCAATCAACACAAGCAACAACAACAACAACCATAAAAACAACGTAAAAGCCAATATTGCCTCTACGAACGGTCATATAAGTGACGATGACGATGATTATATACCTCAAGAAGTGTCTTTACAAGAACTGAAGCCACCAGCAAATGGTCGGCTAACGCTTTCCCTGCCCAAGCCGAAAGCAGCTATTGCGCCAACGGAGGAGGATGAGCAGGAGGAGGAAGAGGAGAAGGAGCAAGTAACACAAGCATTTGCCAAGCTACCCATGCCACGAGCTGCAGCAGCAAGTAAAGTATTTATTGCCGAGGAGGACGATGAATTTTTGCATAAGAAAGCAGTTAGTGAAAAACTGGAAAAGCCTCCAGTTGCAGCTGTTAAAACACGCGTCAAGATTAGCATACCATCTCTCAGAGATTTCGCAGATGTGGACAAGGAGAAGGCAGAGAAACAGCAATCGCAACAGGACAAACAAACGGCAGAGAAGCCCCGGAAAGGTTCCAGCTTGCTAAGCATATTGCCACAAGCTAAATCGGAACGTGATTTCGCCAAGAAATCTACTGAACCACAGCCGCCACCTGTCAAGGCGGCACAGAATAGTTTACCAACAGCCAAACCCATAAGCAATGCACCTAAAGCTGCTCCAGCTGCTAAACCAGCCTTTGTGCCTGATACAGTTAAACAACGACGTGCCGCACACAACACCGAAGGAGTCGATGGTGTTGTGCGTGCACAATCGAGTAGTAAATCCAATCCCAAGCCAGCCAAACCGGCTGCAGTCCTTGTCAGCGTCAGTGACAGCGAGGAAGATGAGGATGAGGACGGCAACGGAGACTTCTTTTCCCTGAACAGTGAGCAGAAACTGCCGGAGGTCAGTAGCAATGAAGTGTCCGCACTGGTTGCCAAGCGAGCTGCTAAAATGATGGAAGCCAGCAACAAGTATTTGACGGAGGTGGCAGCACGCGAAGCAGCCGAGGAGGAGGCAGCTCAATTGCAGGCCGAGGAGCTTCGCGTGGCACAGAAACGTTACTATGAGCAGCAACTGAATTCGGAGGCAATGGATGCACTGGTGGGCAAGAATGCCAAACGACGTCGCAAGGAAGCCAAGGAGATGCAGAATGTTATTGATATAACCGGCACACAAGTCATGCCTGATCGCGAGGAATGGATGCGCACGGCACTGGCCTCGGCGACCACTTATCAACCCACTGGAGTACTCACAGATGAAGAGCCCGTGGCGGGCACAAGAAGGAAGCATCAAATCACATATCTGGCCCACAAGGCTAAGTCCAATGAGGCCGAGCTGCAGGCCATGTGGTCCGCAAACAGGCAAACCCGTCGCGCCACGCAGAGCAAATACGGATTCTGATTACAATTTCATTATATTACATATTATATAGACTAACATGAATTACAAATAAAGTTAACATAAATATAAGTATGTGTGTTGTCTGCTAATTTAACCATCCCTCGCGCTTCCTTAGCTTGCCACCCACATACACGATGGCGGTGCAGAGAAGCAGCATGAGAGGCGCCATGGTGACATAGATGGGTATCTGATGTGGATACTCCAGTGTCATGCATATCATCACTTGCGATGTTATGGTCAGCAGCACGCCGCCAATATTCCATTTGTAGAGATACAACAGATCAGTCAGACGATTCAGGTTGCGCCACTTTCTGATGAACTTGATTAGCACGTAAATAATGAGAATGCAGTCGAAGAACCAAAGCGGCGTAAAGGTGACAAACCAGTTCCATGTGGTGCGGGGATCTAGCCGCAGGCAGAGTAGTATGAGGAACACCAGGACTATGAACCATGTAAAGAGTGCACGATGTGCCAGAGTCATCTTTATTTATTTTATTTGCATTCTTCGTTCGCACAACTTGTAAACAAAAACTTCTGAATATCGTATCTCGACCATTCTTACGATGTTCGTGTATACAGCATACATATCGATATATGTAGATATCGATTGACTGCGTCAGCTGCTTTCTGGCCAAGTGGCAACTCTGAAATTGCTGCAAGTAGAAGAAGATAATCGACGTGTCACTCGAGAAAATCTTGCAATTGGTGTGTGTTTTTCATAAAATAGTTAATTAAATCAATTGCACATTTATATTTCTTATTGTATATTGTTAACAAAATACTAACAAGTGTTTTCCCCACACTGAACAGAGCCAAGTGCCGCGCACTATAGTAATAAGGTCACGTCAAAGAAACGCCGACCCACAGTTAAGAGAGACACCGCCACGGCAGCACTAGAAGATAAAGAAACTACAAAATGTTGACAAATTTCGAATCGAAGTCCGCCCGGGTGAAGGGCCTTTCATTTCATCCTAAACGCCCATGGATACTGACCAGTTTGCACAGTGGTGTCATCCAGTTGTGGGACTACCGCATGCACACACTGCTGGAGAAGTTCGATGAGCACGACGGCCCAGTGCGCAGCGTGGCCTTCCATCAACAGATGCCACTGTTTGTGTCCGGTGGCGATGATTACAAGATTAAGGTGTGGAACTATAAGCAACGTCGTTGCATTTTCACACTCCTCGCGCATTTGGATTATGTGCGCACGGTGGCTTTCCATCATGAATATCCCTGGATCTTGAGCGCGTCTGATGATCAGACAATCCGCATCTGGAACTGGCAGTCGCGTAACTGCATCTGTGTGCTGACTGGCCACAATCACTATGTGATGTGTGCTCAGTTCCATCCCACAGAGGATCAGATTGTCTCGGCCTCTTTGGATCAAACTGTGCGTGTTTGGGATATTTCCGGATTGCGCAAGAAGAACGTTGCCCCAGGTCCCGGTGGACTGGACGAGCACCTCAAGGGACATCCGGGTGCCACAGATTTGTTTGGCCAAGCCGATGCAGTGGTCAAGCATGTGCTCGAGGGTCACGATCGTGGTGTGAACTGGGCTAGCTTCCATCCAACGCTGCCACTGATTGTTTCCGGTGCCGACGATCGTCTGGTGAAGCTGTGGCGCATGAATGAGTACAAGGCTTGGGAGGTGGACACGTGCCGTGGCCACTACAACAATGTCTCCTGTGTGCTCTTCCATCCACGACAGGATCTGATAATTTCCAACGGCGAGGATCGCAGCATACGCGTGTGGGACATGACCAAGCGTCAGTGTCTCTTCACATTCCGACGTGATAACGAACGTTTCTGGATTATGGCAGCGCATCCCACACTCAATCTCTTTGCTGCTGGACACGATGGCGGTGAGTAGAGAATCCTTATATACTTATAAACATGTTTACCTTAATGCTGATGCTCTCTCTCTCTGCAGGCATGGTGGTGTTCAAGCTGGAGCGCGAGCGTCCTGCCTATGCTGTGCATGGCAACATGCTGTACTACGTGAAGGATCGTTTCCTACGCAAACTGGACTTTACCACCACCAAGGATACGGTGGTAATGCAGCTGCGCCCGGGCAAGTCTCCCGTGTACAGCATGTCATATAATCCAGCACTGAATGCGGTGTTAATCTGCACACGCACCAACAATCTGGAGAACAGCACCTACGATCTGTGCCAGATACCCAAGGATAGCGAGAGTGAGCGACAGAATGAATCGGACAGCAAACGCAGCTCGGGCATCACGGCGATTTGGGTGGCACGCAATCGCTTCGCTGTGCTCGATCGCAATCAGCAGCTGGTGGTGAAGAACTTCAAGAACGAGGTGACCAAGAAGATACCCACGTTCTGTGAGGAGATCTTCTATGCTGGCACTGGCATGCTGCTCATACGTGACCCGGAGTATGTCACACTCTACGAGGTGCAGCGTCTTGTCTCCGTGGGCAGCATCAAGCTGGCCAAGTGCCGCTATGTGGTCTGGTCACCAGACATGTCACTCGTTGCTCTGCTCTGCAAGCATTCGGTAACCATTTGCGATCGTCGTCTGCAATATCTGTGCACCGTGCAGGAGAATTGTCGCGTCAAGTCAGGAGCTTGGGATGAGTCTGGTGTCTTCATCTACACCACCAGCAATCACATTAAGTACGCCATTACCAATGGAGATCATGGCATCATACGCACCCTCGACTTGCCCATCTACTTGACACGCGTCAAGGGCAATCAGGTCTTCTGTTTGGATCGCGAGTGTCGCACCCGTGTGCTGCACATTGATCCCACGGAATACAAGTTCAAGCTGGCGCTGATACAGCGCAAATACGATGAAGTGCTGCACATGGTGCGCAACGCACGCCTCGTTGGCCAGAGCATCATTGCGTATCTGCAGCAGAAGGGTTACCCCGAGGTCGCTTTGCACTTTGTCAAAGATGAGAAGACACGGTTTGGTCTCGCCCTGGAGTGTGGCAACATTGAGATTGCGCTACAGGCAGCAAATGCCCTGAATGACAAGGATTGCTGGGATCGCTTGGGACAGGCTGCTTTGCTGCAGGGCAATCATCAGGTTGTCGAGATGTGCTATCAGCGCACCAAGAACTTTGACAAGCTAAGCTTCCTCTATCTGATCACTGGCAATCTGGAGAAGCTCAAGAAGATGAACAAGATAGCGGAGATACGCAAGGATATATCGGCACAGTATCAGGGTGCCCTGCTCCTAGGCGATGTCAAGGAACGCGTGAGCATTCTCAAGAATTGTGGACAACTCTCCTTGGCTTATCTAACAGCAGCCACACATGGTTTCGATGAACTCACCGACTCCCTGGGCGCCACAATCACTGGCGAGGGCAGCACACTGCCAGAGATCAATCCTCAGGCGCAGCTGCTGCAGCCACCAGTACCCATACAGCAGCTGGAGACCAACTGGCCACTGTTGTCCGTGTCCAAGGGCTTCTTCGAGGGCGCCATGGTCACGCGGGCTGGCTCTAGTGCCACAGCACGCCAAGCCCTCAATATCAATGCTGATGCCGCGCTGCTGGATGAACACACTGGCGGCGGTGATGGCTGGGGCGCTGATGCTGATCTTGGGCTGGGCGAAGACGACGAAGGCGATGAGGAGATGCACGATGCGTTGAGTAATGATGAGGCACAGGATGATGGTGCCGCTGGTGGTGGCTGGGATGTGGGGGATGATGATCTGGAGGTGCCACTGGAGCTGGCCTCCAAGATAAAGGCCTCAGCACTGGACAGCAACTATTATGCAGCACCCAACAAGGGACAATCTCCGGCCCAGCACTGGGCCAACAACTCTCAGCTGGTGTTGGATCATGTCAAGGCTGGCGCGTTCGAGAGCGCCTTCCGTCTGCTCAACGATCAGCTGGGCGTGGTCAATTTCAAACCCTTCAAGACACTCTTCCTGCAGAACTATGCGTGTGCCCGCACAAGCTACACAGCCAATCCCAATCTGCAATCCCTCACCGCCTATCCGTTGCGTAACTTTGCCGAGACTAATCCTAAACTACAGCGTCCAGCGATGGGAATTAAGTTGAATGAACTGGTGTCCCGTCTGCAGGCTGGTTACCAGATGACCACATCGGGCAAATTCACCGAAGCCATTGACAAGTTCCACTCGATACTGATCAGTATTCCTTTGCTGGTGGTGGAGACCAAACTGGATACAGCAGAGGCGCAGCAGTTGCTCAAGATCTGCTCCGAGTATATTGTGGGTTTGAAGATGGAGACTGTGCGCAAGGGCATGCCCAAGGCAACGCTGGAGGAGCAGAAGCGTCTCTGCGAAATGGCTGCCTACTTCACACATTGCAAACTGCAGCCTGTCCATCAGATCCTCACACTCCGCACTGCACTCAATATGTTCTTTAAATTGAAGAACTACAAGACAGCGGCTTCCTTTGCCCGCCGCCTGCTGGAGCTGGCGCCCAGGCCGGAGGTGGCACAGCAGGTGCGCAAGATACTGCAGGCCTGCGAGGTGAATCCCGTGGATGAGCATCAGTTGCAGTACGAGGAGTTCAATCCGTTCAACATCTGCGCCATCAGCTGGAAGCCACTGTATCGCGGCAAACCCGAGGTCACTTGCCCCTTCTGCGGCTCCGCCTATGATCCCCAATTCAAGGGCAGACTCTGCGCCGTCTGCGAGGTCAGTCAGATTGGCAAGGATTGCATCGGCCTGCGCATTTCCACGCTGCAATTCCGTTAACTACAAACGGGCTACGGCATAAGCAATTTGATTTTGTTTCGCAGAATTCCCTTTTATTTGTATTTTTAGTGTTATCCTCTATATTAAATAAACATATTGAATATATCTACAATATATTATGCACGTTAATAAACTTTTTACTACAGTGTAAAAGGAGAAATTCATTTATACACTTGCAGGTCAGTTCAAAATAAGAATGTTTAGAACGAGCACAACAGTCGCACGCGACAGTGGGATACCCTTTCATTTGTTAAATTCATACACATATACACATATATACACATGCTTTAAAATAATTCCCGACAGATGGCGCTCGTCTGCCTACCTTATTAGCTGACACAAGCAAGAGTTATTTGCTCATACTTTCTTAAACAACTCCTGTGTTTATGGTCCGATTCGATTGAAACTTTGAGAATACTTTGAAATAACTATCAGCTTAGTATATGTTAAAGTCAGAAAGTTATATATTTTTTACGACGCTTACAAATCGTGTTGAAAAAACTAAATTAGAGATTTGCGGGGGGCGGTTGACGTGGCAGCCAATATTTGAAATAAACTTGATCAGCATATAGTACACAGGAATCTTCCTGTTAAATTTGGTAACTCTAGCTTTTATAATAGCTGAGATCTGTGTGTTCACACAGACAGACATGGCTCAATCGACTCGCCTAGTGATACTGTGTAAGAATATATATACTTTGTGGTACTGCCACGCCTCCTTCTGCCTTAGTAGGAGATTGAAGCCAAGACCTTCAAGGGTCTGAAATCTTTAGTTAGTCTTAGTTTCCGGCTGCCGACTAAATTAGCTCCCAAATGAGTTTATCAATCTACATTAATCAGCAAAAACCTCCAACGAAGGTCTGCTGATTTCTATGAAATATGTAAATCATCATGGAGTTTGTCATGATTTAAATTGATTGGAATTATGATGCGTAAGTTTATTCTGTGTGTTTGAGTTTAAATATAAATATAAATATAATATTATGTACGTCACTATAGAATTTCATTTCACAATAAAATTCTTTGTTCAATAATACGTTAAGTAATTTAACTAGGTGCTAAGACTAACACTAGGGAGCATTTTCATCGAGCGAATCTCTAAATATATAGTATATATATAATCGTAATCGTAATCGAATCTCGCAATTGGTGGCAAGTTTTTAAGTTTCCATAAAGTATTGAGTATTTGCAAATTGAGTCTCATGCTGCTGTTGCTGCGTTGGATGCGTCTGTGAATACTGTGACGGCGTCGTTGCCGTCCACAGGTCCAACTAACGGCGCCACATACTGGCGCCCACACCAATGCCGCCAGAGGCGACACCACGACGCACTGCCTCCATCTCGTCCTGCCGATTGTCACGATAGGCGCGCTTGGTGTCCTCAAATTCACGCAAGCGCTGATTGTAGCGATCTATTTGGTCACGCAGTATGGCATCCTCATGCATTGCCCTGCGCTCATCATACTCCAAGCAGCCCACACCATCGAGCCGCTCCAGATCGAGCCAGCCACGGAATCGAACGCAGACGCCGTTCATAATGAAGTACGATTTGATGTGCACCTTGCCATGCTCCTTGTCGAAGTCACATTCCTTGTCGTGCAGGTAGGGATTCTGATTGGCATTGAACACCAGCTGCAGGTTGGTGCCAGATGCCACAAAGCTGGCCTCAGTGTGTCCCTCCCGACAGCCGTTCATGAAGCGCACCTGACGCTCCTCAATGCTCCGCTCCCGGTAGCCTGTGTACCGTATCTCACTCTCCCGGCTGAGGCGCCGGAAGAGTTCGTCACTCTCGAACTTGGATTTCTGATCGGGCACAACTCGAGGCATTTTAAAGATGAAACGAGGCTTTGGCTGTTCGTAGAGTCCGATTGTGTCGTAGGGTATCATGTTTGCCAGTGCAGCAGCTTCATTCATCATTTTGAAATGTTTGTTTTTGGTCACACAACACAACGGGCTTTAGTTTCTCTCTGTTTTTGGCGCTTTTTCTTTGATTTCCTTGATTTATTTATTTATAATTACAAATTTGCTGCAGAACGCAACAACGCATACAACAAAAAATACTTGCGGTTTTGTTATACTAACCGATAGATTGTGGTGGTTAACCGATAGACAGCGTGTTATCGACTAACCACCACCGATTGATAGCGTTGCCACCTCTACACGTATTTAAACGGTCTGGTAGCATTGGCATAGCCATATGGTTTCGGTGCCAACGCGGTGTTTGTTTACAAGTTAACAAGTTATTTGGACACCCTAACATGAGTGAAGATCATCCAACGACAGATAATGCAGGTAACAATGAGAAACGTCCTCAGTTCGGCACACGTTTGCTCAAGGATGATGCCGATGTTTTTAAACATAACGCCTGGTAAATATATTAAACGGAACTTGGCCAGCAAAACTTGGGAGCACACGCGTCATCGCAAGAAACCAAGTGGCGCTGGTGAGCGGATACTCACCGATGCGCGTGAGGTGTTCGAGTTTAATGCATGGTATATTCAAAAAAAAAAAGACTCACAAAACTCACAGAGATCCTTAAAACTTGCTATCTTCACAGGGATCACGTGGAATGGGATGTCGAACAGGAGCAGGCGGCACAGTCAGCAGTTGAAAAGAACTCGACGGTTAAGATGAGTGAGGATGATCGGGAACGCTACCAGTCGAATGCACCCAAGTTCTGGGATTCATTTTATGGCATACACGACAATCGGTTCTTCAAGGATCGCCATTGGTTGTTCACAGAGTTCCCTGAGCTAGCACCACTGTCAGCCAACGAAGCCCCCCAGCCCCGCAGCATATTTGAACTGGGCTGCGGCGTGGGAAACACAATATTGCCCATACTGCAGTACAGCACAGAGACTGATCTGAGGGTCTTTGGCTGTGACTTTTCCGATCGTGCCATAGAAATCCTACGCGGTCAGCCCCAATTCGATGAGAAACGTTGCAACGTCTTCGTCATGGACGCCACACAGGAGCAGTGGCAAGTGCCGTTCGAGGAGAACTCACAGGACATCATTGTAATGATCTTTGTGCTGTCCGCCATTGAGCCGGCCAAGATGCAACGGGTGCTAGACAATTGCTACAAATACCTTAAGCCCGGCGGTCTACTCATATTCCGGGACTACGGACGCTATGACCTTGCGCAGCTGCGCTTCAAGAGCGGCAAGTGCTTGGAGGATAATTTCTATGTGCGCGGTGATGGAACTATGGTATATTTCTTCACCGAACAGCAGCTGCGTGACATGTTTGCGCAGGCAGGGTTGAAGGAGGAGCAGCTGATTGTGGACAGAAGGTTACAGGTCAATCGTGGACGATGCCTCAAAATGTACCGTGTATGGATACAGACAAAATTCCGAAAACCTCTGTAGACTCTCTGCAGCTCTATTCGATTTCGTTTTCGTTAGTTATGGCACTCGTTACAGTCTCTCTCAAAAAGCTTTTCCACTCGTCCTTTTGCCCGCTGTGCAAGCTTTTTTCTCCAAATACACATAACAGTTTGGAAAGCTGCAAGTATTCGCAGTTGGCTAAAAACGTCGTAAGTGAAAATTTTCCTTGTGCTGCGTAAATGAAATTCATTTATTCAATTAATTGTAATATAAAACTCTGGAATATGTGTTTTTTATATATAAATGTGCATACGGAATATTTCTTGAAATTAAAAGTCCAAAAATAATGAAACTAAAACGCCGAAATGAGTTTGATAAACGAAAATGATGTTGTGTAAAATTTCATTGATTTTTCCTTTAGCAAGTGGAAAAGTTTGTACATGGAAAAATTAGAAAACTAAATACAAAAAACAATTACAACGTTCTGTATTTAAACGTATTCCACTGTGGATTTTAAGTGCTCCTAGAAGTATGCAATATTAATTGCTATCGAATTTATTTCATGTGTATTCAATGAACAATAGAATCTATTCACCCACAAGTGAGTGTGGGTGTTAATACAGGGTGCACTTGAGGGAGTTTAGTTAAGCCGCCTTCTTATAGTATATATAGTAAACATAACAAAGCTTATACTAAAAATAGTTTGCAACTATTTTTATACTCTATCCACCAACAGTTTCATCACAGAGCCAGAAAATTCCCTGCAAAAGGCTGTCGTGGCAAGTGGCAAGTGGAACCCGCACATACACACACACTAACACACCAACACATACCCCACTTCTGTGAGAGAGAGTGTGAGAGAGAGGGGGACGTTCGTCTGTGTCTGTCTGTGTGCGAATGTGATGAGGTTCATTGACGAATAGCGGAAAAAGCTTCAAGGAGAGAGCGACAGCGAGTCGACACAGCAAAAGAGAGCAGCGTGAAAGAGAGAGAGGAGTGTGTGTGAGAGAGCCATCGATAACAAAAACAACGAAACGCCTAAGTTGCGCTGCACCTAGCACTACCTGCCCCCGCCCCCCTTTCCTGCCTTTCTCTTAAGTGAAAGACGTTGGGCAAGTGCATTATAAGTCCACGGACACGGACACAATCGCCGCGACGTAGACGACGACGGTCGAATTTGTTTGAGCAACTATAATAACAACAGCAGTAACAGCAACGCCTGTTACACCAACAACAACAACAACAAGAGAAGCAGCAGGAACAACAACAACAAACAGAACACAATGTAAGTGATGGAAATTATCGATTTCTCTTTCTCTTATAGAAGAAATTAAAATGCGTACACCCACAATTGTTGTAATGGGTAAAACGCAAATAGTCGAGTCCAAATAGTCCGTTTCATCATGTCCGTCTTTGTCCGTGTCCTTCTATGCGTTTAGCATCACATGGAGCTTTCCCGTACCGCAAAATCGATAAATTTAAACACAAGTTGGCGTGCCCGCATGACTTAGTCATGCAAGCGAAAAGAGAAACCCTTTCCAGAAACAAAAGAAGCTTCAAATTTGGATCCCATATAACTTGTACATACTTTACTATATATGCACATTTTTAGCATACTTTTCTGGGCGAGGGGAAATTATTCACAGTTAATGTTTTTATTTGAAAAAAAAAAAATCGATTTTTATTTCGATATAATTTGGGGCCAATTAAAATTAATGAGCTTATTAGGCATAATCGCTTTTAATTTCGATATAATTTGATATTATTATTATTGTTTTCTGCAACCCTGTAAGCCGCAAACTGATAACAAACACAGCTCAGTCATGGGCAAGAAAGATAAGAAAGACAAGGAACAGTAAGTGTGCACGCTCCAGTACTCGAGCACTTTACCAATGTCAATGCATATATACACACACACTTACATATATAGACACATACATGTGTATGTATCTGTTGAACTTACATACATCATCATGTATAATCGAATAGCCCAAGTTCCCGTACTTAATTTGAGATCTCCGTGGGGAGTTGATTAGCCACAACCGATGCCAATTATCGATGACTAATCAAGTGTCGTCTGTACTCTCCCCTCCCTCTCTGTCACTCCTTGTCTCTCTCTAGGGCGGATGCTGCAGCAGCTGGTGATGCACCACCAACCGACGGACCGCCAGCCGGCGAGGGAGCCGATGGCGAGATTGTGGGCGGACCACGCAACCCGCAGCAAATTGCGGCACAAAAGCGTCTGCAACAGACACAAGCCCAAGTTGATGAGGTAAGTAGCCCAACTAGAACTCATTTGTGGACTGTAATGAACCCATTTGTTGCCCCAGGTCGTCGACATCATGCGCACGAATGTCGAGAAGGTGTTAGAGCGCGATGCCAAACTTTCCGAGCTGGACGATCGCGCCGATGCCTTACAACAGGGTGCCTCGCAGTTTGAACAGCAGGCAGGGAAGCTAAAGCGCAAGTTCTGGTTGCAGAACTTGAAGGTCTGTATAATGAGCATACTCAACTACAAGTATATCGAAACTTCAACTCATCACCCTCTCTATCACTTTAAAGATGATGATTATAATGGGCGTGATCGGACTGGTCATTGTGGGCATCATTGCAAGTAAGTTCTTCGTGCCGAAATCCTTAAAGCATCTTCTTCAACTTCTTCTTGCTCATCACAGTCAACACACACACATACACACACACCAACACTCAATACTCTATACAAGAATCCAATCCAAATTAAACTTATTACTTTCTTATCATTTGAAAATACTTAAAAACCTTTATTTCGAACTGATTAAACTTTAATTTCTAAACACACACACAACTAAATTTGTTTATTTTCTTATTCCGCAACGTTTTTTTCTCTAGGTAACTTTATGTAGATTGCTAAACAAAATAAAAAACATCCTAACATATGTATAAGAACTATAGTAACTTAGTTACACTGCAATGCTATCGAAAATCAGCCCAACAATATCAAATCAAATCAAATTCGACTCTCATTTAACAAACTGCTACGAGTAGAGCCTAAACTCACACAGTCCAACTGTCGTACGTTTGATGATCGTTCTTAATTTGAAATTGACGGCCAAACGAAACTCCCTCTAAATTGTTGTCATTTAAAAAAAAAAACAAACGAACGAAAACCGAACGATCGATCGGGCAATAAAGCATCCAATGTACTTAGCATATCATGCGAACCAACAACCACAAAAAAACTAAAAAAAAAGGAATATATATAATTTTATATATATATATTTTCATCATCTGGTTCCATACGATACCATCTGCACCAGGTTCGGTAATTTGAATTAAGGCCTCGTGTTGTTGTTTTGTTTTATTGTTTATTTGTAATAATGAACACCCTGTAAAATAGCCGTTTCGTTATCTATGTGTGTATCTCTCTCTCTCTCTCTCACTCACTCTGTGTGTGTTCGGGTCGATACGCTCCAAAAGCAGCCCGAACCCTATGTCCGCTCAAAGTCGATTAGAGTTTAACGATGTTATCGATATTCATTTGTACCCGTAAACTGTAGTATACCCTAGGCATAGTTAGACATTATATACATGCAGTATATCCGTATGTAATCCGTAATAATTGTGATTTGTTTAGTGTTTTGTTTACAGTTTGTTTTGTACTAGTCTTTAGATATCCAACAACAACAACAGCAACTTGAACTCCCCGATATTATAGTACTATTTGTAGCTATGTTAATTTGTTAACATAGAACGAGGCCAACGGCAAATGCATAAAGTACTGCAGAGTTGTTTATATGTTCTCTTACTATATAGTTTTTTTAATGTTTACCGATTATTTTTTACTATCTACACAATCTCCACAAGGTTCACCACCCACTCCAAGCCACGCCCACACTTATTGTACACTCACCCAAAGTTTTCTTCCAACATTTACAGAGAAAGACGAAGAAAAATAATTAGAGAATCAAAAATTATTAACAATAAGTTATTAACTAAAAAACAAGAACAAAAAAAGAAAACAAATTCCGATTTTATGTTTTAGTTTTTGAGGTAAAAGAAAAGAAGTTTATAATATTTTGTCAGTCATCTGGAAAATATTATTGCTAGGTGCACATTTATTCACATGGTCTCACTAATCATTTCTAGTAGTAGTTCACACTCGCACACACACCTACATATGTATATATAGAACACTAATTTACTAACAAATTCAAAATTGTGATACAAATTTTGAATACACTTTAATGGTTTGTCTCGAAAACTGCAGATGAATTTTCAAATCACAAATCTCTCGTAGAACCTTTCATGTCGGATGATGCTGCTGCTCCTCCACCTCCTGCCTTGCAGCAGGTTCATGCATCCGCACCAGTAGCATCAGCACCAGCAGCATCAGCACCAGCATCTGAATCAGCACCACCACCACCACCACCACACCACAACACACTCAAATCCGAACCACCAACGACACTCGAGAAAACTCCATTGGCTGAGAAATTGACCGATGAACCACCGAGTCCGACGGATGACGTGGCGACAGGACAATAAACAACAATAACAACAACAAATAACAACAACAACAACAAGAACAGCCCAACAACAACAACAACAGCACAACAATAACAGCACAACAACAGCAACAAAAGCAAAATCAATAACATTTCACACATAATTTGTTGAACAGTAACTGAAATTTCAATTCGCAATAACCAAAAAATACCGATAACTATCGAACACTGTAAGCAACAGCAGCAAGATCAATTAACACGTGCGCTTTTATCGATTATTAATTGGACTATCATTTTAGCTGCATGTGTGTGAGTTAATCGTTAACGTACGCTAAATTCGTTTGTTTACATTTTTATTTATACTTTTATTATTATTATTATTATTGATGTTGTGAATATTATGTTTATCATGTTTTCGATGGACAATTAACCTTCATTTGAAATGCACCAACTGTTGAACAGGGGACTGAATGATTGAATTAAATCAAAACCAATTTATGAAATATTCTGCGCTTTAAATACTGACTCGCATTTGTCTAGATGTAAATACATACAGACAGTCAAGTAACACTTTACTCAAATGCACATGTTAATGTAATGTACATTTGTGTAAAGCGATACTTGACAGACTGTTTATCATAGAGCATTAACAGCTCATTGTGTGCTTACTCACCAGCCCTACAGTCCATTGAAGTGTATATTATATATATTTGACGTACTATTATCGTATTATTGCATATATATATATCGATGTAATTGTCATTCAATTGATCCACATGGAATCCCTTCTCTTATGCCGTCAACTAACACACCCCTCTCTCTCTCTCTCTACCCACAAATCATCAATCTTCAGATAAACTAGGCCTCATAGGGGGCGAGCAGCCGCCGCAGTATCCACAGTATCCGCAATATATGCCCCCACCGCCGCCGCAGCAACAGCAGCCCGCAGCCGGAGGACAGTCGGCGTTGGTCGATGATGGAGGAGCCGCAGGAGCTGGAGCAGGGGATGTCGGACTGGCGGCAAAAGGGGATCATGGTGGCGCATAAAACAAACAAAAACATAAATGGCATTTACTTGTAAAGCCAATAAATAAATAGGTGGACGTTTCTTGACAGTGAAAAAAACAAAAAAAAATAAATAAATAAATAAATAAACAAAGAAAAAAAGAAAGAATAAACTCAGTTACTCTAGAAAGAAATCTTAATTAATACAAAGAAGATAATTTCTACCAACAGAGATGAAAACATTTTAAGTAATTATGACTCATAATATTAATTATAATTATTATAATTATAATACCAATCTAACAGACGTTCCGGACAAATGAAAGTTGTTGCTAATTTGTTTATGGTTACATTATCTCATGCATATACTTATATACGTATATACAAACCAAATATATATATACATAGTACAGATGTGTACGTATATACATACAGTCTGTCAAGTAACACTTTACACATATGTACATAACATTAACATGTCCATTTGAGTAAAGAGTTTCTCTTTACACAAACAGTAAGTCAAGTAACTCTGTGCACTGTATGTACAATACAAGTTAATGTTATGTACATATGTGTAAAGTGTTTCTTGACATACTGTATATAAATAAACGCTATATGGTATATAAAATATATATATATATATAAATATATATATATATACATACTATATCTTGTACTTAATTCTTATCGCCCGTGCTGGCAACAAGGAGCGCCAGCACCTGGCAAAAGGTTAAGCTTGCTTCCCAACAATTTTCGCAATCGCAGCTCTTTGAACTCAGTTTCCTTATCTAATATAATAACAAAAAAAATTAAAATGAATAAAACAAACAACTTTCGGAAGCATTTCGAACAAACGTAGACAAAATCTAAGCTTTTGTTCCTATGAAAAACAAAAAGAATATTTGAAATGTATAATCCAAAAAAGAAACAACAAACGGCATGAAAAACAAAACAAAACAACAAAAAAAAAACTAAATAAAAATCTACTTATTTAGAAATAAATTATATATGAATGTATACATTAAAGTTTACTGTGCAACATATTTAAAAGGCAAACGTAGCAAAAAGAAATGAAACATTTAGCAGAAATATACAATAATATTGTTTTGCGGTTTTCGGTTTAGAAAAGAAAAAGAAAAAAAGATAAAACTACAATAACTGATGAATACCAAACAGTTCAACGATTAAATTAAGCGCTTCAGCAGCAAAAGGAATTATGATATGTATATTTCAATGTTATAAATTATGATAAAAACAAAAGAAAATGAAAACAAATTTGACTATTGATCGATGGCATACATAATGATTATACTATATTGAACTTCTTACATACATATATTGTACGTTATGGTATATAGGGATAGCACTTCATGTTCTTCACGTTAGCAAACTCAAATCGAAATACACACTCACAAATACAGTTCAACGGGTAAGTGAGCAACAATAAAAACTCACTAATAGAACTTGAATTGTTCACACACACACATAAGCATATAAACAAGTAAAGAGTGTGGCACAAAGCAAACGAAAATAGGTAAAGGAAAAAAATGTGCAGGTATTTTTAGCAATATTTGTAGCGTGTACAATATGTCGCCAATTGCTTAATAATATTGATAGGCTCGTTCAATAGCACACACTCTCTCATATGCATATAACATAACCTCAAACCATGACTAACTAAATAACTAACTATCCAATTAAACGCATTAACACATAATCTAACTAGCGACAGTTTGTGTTTTTGTGTTTGTGCAGTATATAAAATGTTTTATCAACCTATTTATGTTCTATCCCCATTCGGAATATACCATACTATAAACATATACAGTATGTCAAAAAACACTTTACACACATGTACATAACATTAACATGTACATACAGTGTAAAGAGTTACTTGACTCACTGTTTGGAGAGAGAGTAACTCTTTACTCAAATGCGCATGTTAATGTTTTGTACATATGTGTAGTGTTTTTTGACATACTGTATGTGTATGTAATTTACAGGAATAAAGACAGAAAACAACAATGAATATTACGTCTATAACAATTGTGTGTGTATATGTTTAAACAAATACAAGAAAAATCAACAAAAAACATAGTAAAGCACTCTGTAGTGAACAAAAGAGAAAAGGTGGCAAAATATGAAGAATATAGAAAAGGAAGAAACAGTAAACTAAACAAAATATATGTGGAAAACTAATAGAAAACAAAATGAAGTCGATATATAATTATACATATATAAATAAATATATATATATATATATATATGGATATATATACCTTATATAAACAATAATAATACTAATTAATTTAATGATTAATTGCACCCAAAAAATACATAATTATTTAAATAAATAAATAAACAAAAACCATACATGGAACGATCGTTTGAATTTCCAAATCGAAAACGAGCCTCAAAACACTTCAAAATTTCAAGTATCACAAAATTTGTTCAAGCGAGATACTAAAAATACTCTTCAAAACAATTCACATTATTATATTTTTATGACGAACCACGAATATGACATGGTCTGGTTACACAACTTGGCTCAGAGTGCCAACAACAAACGTGCCTCCGAAGGCTTCATGAATATGGGAATCCTGGCAAAGCTCTATAGACAGGCGCGTCTTTCCATAATGGAGGTAAGTTCCAGGTATACTTGAGTTTAGTTAGCATTAGCGTTTATTAAAGATCATTCAGTTAAAGACATGATGAACCATAAATACGAGTACAATATAGAAGCATGGCCTGCATGTGCGAGCCCGACTACAAGACTAATTTGTAGGGCAAAGCCAAGACAAAAGGGGGGCGTGATATATACATATAGATATATAGTTGTGTTGCTTATAAACTACAAGAGAAACTATAACAATTTCTCAATATCCTTGGCAATGTCCATGGGATCAGTGGTGGGTGCATAACGATTGATTGGGATGCCCTCCTTGTTGACCAGAAACTTGGTGAAGTTCCACTTGATGCCACTGCCCAAGGTGCCGGTTTGCTTGGCCTTCAGGTATTTGTACAGCGGTGCGGCATCATCTCCATTCACATTCACCTGGCGAAACAAGATTATCTTATCAATCAGCAATCACAGGTTGATAACACTCTACTACATACCTTGGCAAACACTTCACCAATGTCGGCCTTTGAGTCACGCAGATGGCAGACCATAGCTTCACCATCAGCCTCGGGCATCTGTGAGCCAAACTGATTGCATGGGAAGTTCAGAATGGTCAGGCCACGTTCGCCGTACTTCTCCTTCAGATCGGTCAACTTTTGATAGTTGTTCTTGGTCAATCCACACTTGGAGGCAATGTTGACCACTAGGACAACCTTGCCCTTGTACTTATCCAGCGATACATCGTTGCCATGTGTGTCCTTCACGGTGAACTCGTAAATGGATGCGGCGTTCTTGTAATCTCCTGCTGACATGTCGAGCTGAAAGAAAACAACACAAGGGAATTAGTAACAGGCCTAGATATGTTATCGATATATCATATATCGAAATAATATATGATGAAAGAGCAAACAACAATATCGAAATTTAGATTGAGTCTCAGACCGAAAAGGATAAACGACAAGCATAAACAGAAGAAGGAAAAGCACATGACAAAGTTGTTTAGTTTCGCATTATAACAATGATTAGTCCAACAACTACAGAGAGAGACACACAGAGGGAACACAGTACTCACGGCTGATGTGGAGTACTGTGACTTGCTGATTACTGCTGCTGGATCCGCACTGCAGGCAACTGTGGGGACTAACGGTAGAAGTACAACGCAGTAGCGACGAGACTGATTCAACTGAGCAGCAGCCAAAGCCTGCACGGCGCCAAAGTTTCTGGTTGTGGTTTGATTAAGGCACCTGTACGCCTGGCGCGATATGTTCTGAACGTGCCTGATATTCATATTTAATAACAAAACTGAAAGTAGGCATATCTTAATCAGCACGTTACTCTATTATCAGTCATTAGCGCGTATACAACAACAATCGGAACTAGCCTTGTCATGCTGTCTGGGATGCATAATTCATGAAGGTCAAAGTCGTATCGAAATTACAGATGAGTCAACCTAACGTAATGAGTGCCAGTGTTGCCAAATAGCCCATTAGCTGCTTTACAGCTAAAAGCTGGCAGCACTGTAAGATGCCTACGTACTGCGTGAGAGGCATTGTAAGGCTATCGCTATAACTTCCAGTGTTGCCAACTAAACTGCTTGCCGCCAAAACAAGCCCAGTTACTACGGTTATTTAGCTTTTTTACAGCTTAAAGCTGACAGCACAAATGCATATACGTATGTGAAGTGCGTGAGTGATTTAGTCCCATTATTAAACATGCAAACGAGTTCATTTTGTTTATAACTAACAATTGTCACTGCAATTGGCGATTGTAGATAGTTGAAATAGAAATGAAAGTGTAATTACTTGCATAGTTAAGTAGATGTAGGTACCCAAGGCCGTGGCCAGCGCACCGAACATTATTGATATAATTGATCGGCCAGCCATGATATGTATTTCAAATTCACAATTTCACAATAATCCTTTGCAATTGGATAATTATAATCTATGTATGCTCAGACTGTGTAAATATACATGTATGTGGGCAGCTGCTGTGCGCAAATGGGAAACTGCAAGCTCACGCTGATATGCTAACAGGGAGCAAAGAACGAAGGGTTCAAAGTACAAAAAGAAAGAAAAATGTCACTTGTTATGTTCTTTGGCCACACAATCTTGCTCCAAAAATATGCTATACGATTTACGACTGTGTATATTTATTTGAGTCTTTTCCTTTGCTTACTTTATTTCGTAACCTGATTGTTTGAAAGAACCAAAGAAAACTGTTGCCGGTGCTAAAGCGAATCACTAATAAATAGGGGTACCGGCGGCCGTAAAGTCGATAACATGAACAACGCCGCAATCGATACTAATATCGATACTGTCTTTTATTTACAATTCAGTATTTAGCGCAAAGCACGCGATGGTCATACTTAGTATAATTTTCTTCTTTTGTGCTTGATTTTTGTGATAGGCTAGATAAATTATTATGATTGCAAAATTAACAATGAGATGCAGAGATTAAAACATAAACTAATTATAATGCGCGCATTCGCCAAAGTGTAGAACGACGAGAAGCAGCCGCTTTTGCAGCCGTACCTACTGCCAACACAAGGATACACACATTTCCATACATACACTCACACAACACATGAGCGCAGCGCACACCTACACACAAACGTAAAGAGAACGCAGTTCCACCTACGCATACATAGGCACAATTGCAGTACAGCCTCTAAATGATGCTTTCATCCATAAACAACTCGTTCGAGCAGGATACACACGATGTGGACGCCAACTGCGATGGGCCCGACTTGGATTTCATATATGCCGATGTGGATAGCTATCAAAATGAAATCGCCGAGCTCTACAGCTACACAGAGTTCAGTGAATTTCAAATGAATGTGAAAGCATTCGAGGATCAAATGGAGCTATATGATCTGCCCCCCAACTGGCAGAAGCAGGACGCCAAATCGCAGCGTAGCATTGTGATGAAACTGGTCGACCAATTAGAAGTCTCCGATCGCGCCTTTCGTATGCAGGCAGCACGTTGCATACTCTATCTCGCCCAGGGCTGTTGGGCCGAAGTGCAATCCGATGAGGAGCAGCATCAGAATACGCGTGATAATGTCGTTGTGTTGTACCAACTGGGCGTGTTCTCCTCCTTTATCGATTTGCTCAACATGGAATTCGAATCGGCCTGTTCTCCGGACATTGTTGCCGTAAAGATCACCAATGTCACCTTGGTGGATTCAACAGATATGCGCGTCATACTCTCAGTGCTGTACATCATAACGGAGACAATTCGAGATGAACGCGAGAAGGGCAGTGAGGATTACAAGCAGCTGGCCGAATCCTTTGTGCAGGAGATCAACAGTCCACTGCCCGATGGGGAACTGCTCGCGGTCAAGCTGCTTGGCATGATAACTCGCTTCTGTAGCGGGGCCGCTCCGCAGTTTCCCATGAAGAAGGTTGTGCTGCTGCTGTGGAAGGTTTCGCTGTTGGGTCTGGGTGGCATGGAAGTCCTTAAGAACCTAAAGAACGAGTACAGAGTCAAGGCGGGGCTGGAACCTATCACGGAGGACACACTGGAGGTGACCAAGTGCATGCGTGCCAGCTCACCGCCCGCCACAGCCACAGACATCCTAGAGAATCAATATCCCAAGCGAAATTTCAAGTAAGCTTTGCAATTTATTACAGTTAATCAACATAGCTCACCTTCCCCCTTTCCCAGGCGATCCTTGATGAAGCAACGCTTTCTGGACGAACCGGAGCAGATTGATATGGATCAAATGGGCAATGAGGGCGGGCCGAATGGCGCCAACAATGGCAACAGCTCAACCGGCACAAATACAGGCAATGGCGAAGACGAACTCTCTCAGTACTATCGCCCCTTCGACGATCCCTCTTCGTCAACCTCTGGCACTGGCAGCACATCGACAGCGAATCCAAACAATCAACCAAGTCTCACACAACCTGCGGCAGCAATGCCGGCAGTGCAGATCACAGCGCGATTGCCCTGGACACCCAAGGTGCGGCAGAAAGACATTGATCAGTTCTTGGATATATCAAGGAATAAGTTCATTGGTTACTCACTGATTGGCGATCATGAGAGCTTGGCCGGACTGCCGCAGCCCATACACGAGGGATTCAAGACACTGCAGCGTCACATGTATGTCAGTCTGGCCGATGTGCAGATCAAGAAGGAGGAGGACATAGCACGTAATCCCATTTCAACGCATGAAGATGATATCAAATTGACACCAGCTGAGATACTCTATCAGGCCATATTACCCAATTTGCCGCAATATATGATTGCATTATTGAAGGTATTGCTTGCCGCCTCACCCACATCCAAGTCGAAGACGGAGAGCATTAACATTATGGCCGATGTGCTGCCCAAGAAGATGCCACTGACGGCCACACAGTCGACAAAGCTCACTGTGGATATGGGTAGACACAAGGAGATCATTGTGAAGGCTGTCTCAGCCATTATATTGTTGTATCTTAAGCACTTCAAGATCAATCATGTCTATCAGTTTGAGTTCATGTCACAGCATCTGGTGTTCGCCAATTGCATTCCGCTCGTGCTAAAGTTCTTCAATCAGACCATCACGGAGTATGTGAATACCAAGAACTCCATACCATTGTTGGACTTCCCTTCGTGCGTGATTGGTGAGCAACCGGATTTGAGTGGCGATAGCTTTGTCTATGGCGGCGAGATGTCCGACAAGCCATACTCCTGGCGCAATGTCTTCTCGTGCATCAATTTGCTGCGCATTCTAAACAAACTGATCAAGTGGAAGCATTCACGTGTCATGATGCTGGTCGTGTTCAAGTCAGCTCCGATACTCAAGAAGACACTGAAGGTGCGACACGCCATGATGCAGTTGTATGTGCTGAAGTTGCTGAAGATGCAGACTAAGTACTTGGGTCGCCAGTGGCGCAAGTCCAATATGAAGACACTCAGTGCCATCTATTCGAAGGTGCGGCATCGCCTCAACGATGACTGGGCCTTTGGCAATGATCTGGAGTCGCGTCCATGGGATTTTCAGGCTGAGGAGTGCACGCTGCGTGCCTGTGTCGATCGCTTCAACTTGCGTCGCTATCCGGAGGCTACACAGAAGTGTGGTGCAGGCGGCGCAGGAGGAGGAGGAGCTAACAATGGCACCGCTGCCCAGAATGCTGAGAATGCACAGCAATCGAATATGCATGCTGGCAATGGCAGTGCCAACAGTGCTGGAGATCGAGATACCAATGGATATGGGAACAATGGAGGAGGCAGCAGTGGTGGTGGAGTCACTGCTGGCAGTGGACAACAGAATCAACAACAGCTGCACGACTATGGCGTCGAGGGAGGATTCCCCAGTGATGAGATACTCACACATTCGGATTTCGCCTTCTTTGGCCATTCGGGCTGGTGGGATCGCAAGGTCGAGCTGACGGATTACTTTAAGAATAACTATACCGTCTGGCTGGAGGAGGAAGTCTACAACAATCAGACAGACTGGGATGCGCTGTAGGTTCTGTGTAGGGTGGGTACTATATAAGTATACACTATATACTCTATATACCCGTTAGAACTAACCTTTTTCTAAACCATAATACCCTTTCATTTCTATATATACCCTATATACTCTCTCTATATCACACTCCCTTCTCTCTCTTTCTTTCAGCTGTTGCGCGTAACGATATTTAAGCAAAAAGTTATTAAAAAAACAAAAAAAAAGATAATGTTAAGCATAAAAAGTTGACATTGATATATTCGCATCCAAGGCGAGTCAACTTCACATGGGCCCCACATCTGACTAGGGCCCGGCATATTACTCATTGAAGCAACCTAAAGGAAATCAACGTAAATTGGCAATAAACATATATAGAACACTTGTGCATGCAGCTGGTAAAAATGGAAATCGGACGAAGATGAAGAGTTCTGTATATTTAATAATCTTACATACCCCACTACTTTCAACTTATTCTATATAGTATATATATTTAATGTATTTATTTATTTCTTGTGTGTTCGCGCGGCACGAAACTCATACCGTTCTAACATGATCTCCCATAAACAAATTGAGAGAGAAATGCAATAAAGTAAATAAACAAAAGTGGTCTTCAGTTTCTTCTACTTACTGGATATAGTATATGTGTGTATTATTATAATGGGGGGAAGAGATAAGATAAGAGATGTAAATAATAAGCTGGCAACACTGTTAGATGCCTGCATACTGCGTGAGAGGCATTGCAAGCCTATCGCAAATACTGCCAGTGTTGCCAACTAAACTGCTTGCCGCCAAAACAAACTCAGTTATTTAGCTGTTTACGGCTTAAAGCTAAGAGCACAAATGCATATACGTATGTGAAGTGCGTGCAGTGTGCGTGAGTAACTTAGTCCCATTATTAAACATGCAAATGAGTTTATTTTCTTTATAACTAACAATTGTCACTGCTATTGGCGATTGTGGATAGTTGAAATAGAAATGAAAGTGTAATTACTTGCATAGTTAAGTAGATGTAGGTACCCAAGGCCGTGGCCAGCGCACCGAACATTATTGATATAATTGATCGGCCAGCCATGATATGTATTTCAAATTCACAATTTCACAATAATCCTTTGCAATTGGATAATTATAATCTATGTATGCTCAGACTGTAAATTTATGGTATCTCTAGTTTCTTCTTAGCATATGTGTATTTTTCAAGCCAAATTTAAGGAGTTACAATTAGAATCCATACGAAATTCATCCCGTTCTGATGCAATCCACAAAGTAAATGAACAAAAACGATCTATATTTCTGCTTCTTGAGGGGTTCCTGTATATATATATTGTATTTTACAAGCCAATAATTAAGCAGTTACAATAGAGGTCCATGATAAAATATATATATAAATATGCATACTTATATTTATTATATATGCAGCGTAAATTCTATGCAATATTTACAAAAGGAATTTGATTCGATCAACTCTTGATCGAAGATATTCTGAATTCAATTCAAGTTTCTCTTAATGCTTAGTTTATATAATTCTATATTGAATTCCATTCATGTGATTTCAAAATTAATACATTGTTTATGTTTCCTTGATGTTTCTTTTTTTTCTTTTGCTTTACTTTTGTTTCTGTAGCACAGCTAACTGAATTCCTGAACCATTTGCAATACATTTGATGATGATCTTGATGATTATCGTCTATAGAGACGCTTTAGAGAATGTACCGTCATTAGGCTAGAACTTAAACTAATTAACTAACTAGAGAATGAGAGAATATAAACAACAAAATGATTATATTATTGATTATATGCGCCAAAAAACAGTTTACTCGACTCTGAATTCAATAAATATTCCAGATTACTCGACTCTGACTTTATCTCCTCTCTCTCGTCTCTCTCTCTCTCTCTATTGCTCCATTGGACAATTAGTGGGCATGTGGCAACTATTGTTATTGTTATTGTTGTTGCTGCCACTGCCGCCTGCACCCCCTGCGGCCATATAGAGCATGCCGAAACGCTTCTGCTGTGGTGGACAGGCAACTGGACTGGGCACTGTGGGCACATCGCAACGTTCCTCAAAGTAATGCACAATACGCTGTAGAACAAACTTAAATATCTTATCCTTGGCTATCTCGCCATTCAAAAATGTTATATCCTTCGCCTCACGATACTCTGCAAAGTTCTTCTCATAGTAGGGCCACACACAGAGCTCGAAGTAACCCGTCACATCTGGAGGATCGTAGACACGTTTGATGCGACGCTCATAGCACTTCTCGTAGGGCAGATGAAAGTGATACTTGAGATTACACAACTGCAACAGTTCGGGTTGATTGAAGATCAGAAAGCCCTCAATGATCAGCACATTGATTAGCTTATCGCGCAACTGGGCAGCAAGTGGAACCATTGCATTGCCGCCACGTCGCATGTGGTAATCCACGGCAGAAGTGTGCTGCTGCTGTCTGTGCTGCTGCTGCTGCTGCTGTGCCAGCTGATGGTGCAGCTGTTGATGCGGATGCTGGTTGAAATGCTGGTGAGGATGACGCAGCTGTTGTTGCTGCTGCTGCTGACGTTGTTGTGCCTGATACTGATAGCCAGCACTGGGTGCACCTGCCATGTGCTTGCCATTGCAATGCATATGATAATAGTTTGAGTTGTACTGTTGCTGCTGTTTCTGCTGCTGTTGTTGCTGCTGCTGCTGCTGCTGCTGCTGTTGTTGTTGATATTGCTTGGCATAGTGCTCAAAGATTGAAGATCCCTCTATAAGATCCGCTGGTGGCCCATTGATAATCTGTGCTATGTCCGCCAGCATTTGCTTCATGTCCAACGAACTGAGCACTTCATAGTTGACCACACCCAGTTCATCGACCATCTGATGCCTGTGATCGTCCACAGGCCAGAAGTAATCATCCTGCATCACCATCTGCACATCCCCCACAGTGTAGGGAGTATTCCAGAACGGAGCATTCCGTGCCCCATTGAAGTAGTCAAAGAGATGACGCGACAGCGTCGACTTGCCACCACAGGTGACACCTGAGATGCCAATGACTAGCCACTGTGGCATTCTGATTCCAACTGAATATAAGCTTAACCTGCTTGTTATTCTCCTCTTCCACTTCCACTATTGATAAGCTTGCGCGACCCCAACGATCTCTCCCTCTCCCTCCCTCCCTTCCGATCGATCGCTTGCCGCTTCAATTGACGCGCTTCGTGGCCTTTGTGAAGCTCCAGATGTGATAGAAGGAGAAGAGAGCAATGCCGCCCAGAAAGATGACGCCAAACACAGTGGGCACAATAAATGCGTATTTTAACGGTGGAAAAAACGAACGTATAGGATTACCTAGAAAAAGAGAGAGAAAGGGAGAGTGGGTGTTAAATGACCTTGACATTGTATATACTTGCTCATACCAAAACATACCGTTAATTCGAATGAATGTTTAGTACAATTTTAGACACTTTTGAATAACAGAACAAAGTTCTAATTTTGCATAACAAAGTAAAGCAAATGAAGCTAATTATGTTTGAAAATTTTCACAGAGGGGCGGCAGCAGTTTGAGGTGCATATGTATGTGTATATATACTATATACCTATGTATGTATACATATACTATATATGTAGAAAAATTTCCTCGCCCGATGTGCTTCAATTGGAAACTGCGGCGCTTTAATTACAACACAAAAGCCGCATGGAAGGAAACTGAGATTATTTAATAAAAAACCAGACGAACGCTAAAGTATACCATGCACGGCAGTAAGATACCCTACGTCCAATTTCTAACTAGTATAACTTCTGTGTTTCGAATTGTATGGAGACGTACTTATAATTTATCGGCTTAGTATGTTCTGTATAACACTTTTAATCGAATTGATACGCTGGATTCCGTCTGTTGCATGCACTTGAGCAAACTGGTATACCCTATTATAACAATTTTCAATAATCGAAGGGTAGAAAACCCTAACACAATAAGAGCTTTGCTCACACACATACACACACACTGACATGTAGGTGTGAATATACATACGTATCTGTTGTTTGTTTTGATACTCACCTTCATCAAGTATCATAAACGGCAGAATGGCTACCCAAAAGAAGTAGTAGAAGAAAACAACAATTGCGATTAACAAAATGATTTTGCCGAGTTGTGCATTTGAAGCCATAAATATAAATGTTATTTAGTTCCGACGCGCGATATTGTTCAGGTTATGTACAAGCAGCACATGTACTGTCTATATGTATATATATTATATATGTACAGTATTATTATCAACAATTGTGTGACACATGCATACGCAATTTGTTAACAATTCGCCGCCAAAAACAAACAGGTGGTGCCGTCGTTGCCTTCCTCTCTCAATCGCCAATGTCAATTGTTAGTCTCGCTGTAGAGTTGTAGTTGTAGTTGCAATTGGTTTCGGCTTACACATACGTAACTAGTGTATCCAAATATATATGTGCATACAAATATAAATGTATATACATAAAAGGTTCGGTTACTGCGTGTTTGTGTGTGTGTGTGCGTGTGCGAGTTCTGGACTGAGTTTGATTTCGGGTTTGTCTGCACACTGCGCACTTATTAATTCTTACGTAAATTTCCCGTAACTGCAGTTAGTTTGCCTTGTTAGGGGCACTCAAATGTTGCACTTGTCAGTGTTAAGTTTATTTAATTGAATTTAAACAGCGAATTGTCGTAAGCTCGTAAGCGCAAGGCTGTGTGCGGCGGGCGGTATCGCGTATTAGTTATAAACAAAATACCAGGGATGCACAAGTGTCTGAATTGTCAGATATCGATATGTCAAGTATTGAATTATAAGGTATCGATATTGTGAATATTGAGCTGTATGAGGTATCGATATTGTTAGTATTGTATTATCGAAAGTGTGAAATCGATGCCGCAGTTACTTGGTATCGTTTGCATAGTATACGCGCGTAAGCGATCAGGGATTTCAAAATTGAAATTCAACTAAAACAAGGATATTTCATTAAATGTAAATATAAAAAAATCAACAAATTCATATGCAATACATATATATATATATTTCTCTACAGCTGTTTACCCCTAGTTGCTTGTTTCCTTGACAACCTAAGCAAATATAGCAACAAATTGCGTAATGCATAATTGACGAAGATGACGCGAACTGTCTACGATGTGCAACGAGATTTCGCACTTAGTTGTGGACTCCGTTCGGAAATCATTTGGGATGCGTAAGTTATAATGCAATAACAATAAATAGTAATGTGTGTTCTATCAATTCCCTTGCAGACTGTCACCCGACCAGGCAGATATATTGAAACAAAAGATAGAACAACTTATTGGAGATAATGAGGCAAGGTGGGGCAAGAAGACGCTCGCCCGGCAAAGGCAGCTCATCTTTGACAACGTGTGGCAGCAGCGCAAATACACAAATCGCACACTGCTCTCCGCTATTATATATGTACTTGTGTCGGAGGAAAAGGATCCCGAGTTGGCAATACATTCCACAAGCTTCAGTTGCCATCCCGTCATACGCACCCGGAAGTGCCTGCGCGAGGACAGTGAGTGCGACAGCGAGGGATGTTGCATGATGTTCATAGACGAGCAGGGACGTGTGTATAGCAATTGGCGGAACTATGTCTTCAACAATCAATTACCCAAGGGCACAATGATTGCACCCAGTCAGGGCATCTATAGATTCACCAACGATGATGAGAGTGGTGTCCATTTGATGGTGCATCCGACGCCAGCGTCACGTGTTAAGCACAGAATCCTTAAAGCCGGCGACACAGTGGCCACAGTGAGTGGTTTGGCTTCCACAGTGCCCGTGGCTGCATCCTTGGCCATGGTGATATCACCCCCCACTACTCCTTGGCGCAACTGTAGTGGGCATGACTTCAGCTGCCTATAGCACCGTACGCTCTGCTGGCTCCCTCTTCGATCGTCGCCAATACGGACAGTCCACATCGCTGCGGGACAGTGAGGCACGCGGCAATTGGCTGGGTGTGGCCGGCGGCGTTGTTGGCCTCGGCGCCACGGGCGCTACCCAAGCACTCAGCCTGGCCGCTGACGTCAATATGGGTGCGCAGTTGGCCGTGAAGGGCATCAATGTGTCGTCGATTGTCTTATCCGGCACGGGTGTGGCCAACGATGCCTACGATATATATTTGGTATGTCTTATAAATATTAAAATGTAAAGATCTAAAGAAGAATCACTTGCAATTGCAGAAGATCAGCGATGATCAGCCATTGGACTGCATTGATGTGCTGAGACTGGCCTCCAGTTTGATCATTTTCACGCACTCCATCAACAATCTACGGCTGGCCAGCAAAGTGACCGATGGCTGCACACTGCGTCACACTGTGAGCAATGAAACAAGGTTGGACTCCAAGCTAATCCTGGCCACATTCATGGATCTCTACAACTTCTGCTTACCTTCCTTTATAGAAAAGTATTTGGTCAGATAGCTGAGGAATCAACTAAGCTGCACAGTGAGGCTGGTGGGGCCATAAAGAAGTTTGACTTTGTGCGCACACTGAACGATATACCCTATAAGCAAGTGCTGCTGAGCATGCACGAAGTACACAAGCATTTGGTTGAGGTGGGTGCCAGTCTACTGCCCCATCTGATTAGCCTGAATGCAGCTGGACAGCTGGGCCTCAATATGGAGCTGCTTGTGGAACGTTTTGGTTTGAAGTTCGTGCAACATATCAGCAACGCGGGCAGCCTGATGGACTTAATCGATGCCCTGGCCAAGTATTTCACGGAGCAGGCCATGCTGCTGCTCATGCAACTGACACGGAGATTCCTCGAACAAAATGTGGACAGCATTGAGTCGGCGTTGCATACCTTCCTCTCCACAGAGACCGTGCTCTATCGCCTGATGATGGAGTGTGTGCGTAACTATAAGCAGCTCACAGCAGAGTATCTGGCAGAACGTGGCGAGGAGATCTTACAGATTGTCTCCAATTATTTCCAATCGCTAGAGCCAGTCAGTAAAGAGAACTGCACAAGGCATAAGTGCACAGACTGTCATGGTTTCTATGCTATAACCGATTTAACTTAGCATTAAGTGCGTTTAACACTCTAAAAAGGTTTTGTTTTTGTGTTGTTTTGTTTGTAGTAATTAAAACTAATGTTTTTTTTAGGAAGTACACACAGATACACTCATTATAGAGCGCGTGCAGACCAGCAACTGTAAGCTCATCAACTGTTATGAAGGAGCCTTCATTATTGAATCGAAACTTTCTGCTCTTTGCCTTACGTGACCTAAACTTGGATGAAAATCTAAGACTGCCTTCCTATAATAATAAACTACTGTTATTCAATCTGCCTTCCCTAACTAATCGCAGTACCATATGCTAGGGTTCTTATTTATTAACGACCTTATGCAAGGTGACATTGACAGTGAGGCAGGCCCTTGTAGGCAGCTACACTTCTCTGTCCCTTGCAGAAGTACTCGTAGTTACCTTCCTTTTAATTCTTCCTTATTGTAGGGTATTATGTACGGACTACAATAAACTTCAATACGTCATTGCTAGCACTAACTCTATTGCTTCTATGCAGTCTTTAATTCTTGTCTATCTAGCACGTACTTAGTATTATTATCTTTCTCGACATTCTATCTTTTATATGTATGTTTCATTTCTATTTGCACGTAATTAGTGTTATTATCTTTCTCGATATTCTATCTGTTTTTTGTATCGTTCATTTCTATTTGCATGCCGCATTCTATTAGATTTTTCTATACCTATCGCGTTAATTTCTTCTCGCGTTTCTATTCACATTTTTACTAGTTCAAATGATAGTGTACTTATAAAGGAACAGTTCAAACACCTTCAAAAACAATAGACATGTTGCTGTCACACTGAAAGCTAGTAATATAAAGTTAGTTAATTTATTTAATATGTTTCTAAAACATTATGGTTTTCCCACAAACAGTCCCCAGATTGTTATTAAGCCTCTGCACTGTAATGATGTCCATTGCCTTGGAACTCTCGTTGTAGGCTACGATAACCTCAAACAGCGCCTGATTTGGCTCGGTGTGAATATGCAGAATATGCGTGACCAGATTCCCATTTATATTGGGTGTTCCCAGCAGAACTTTGGATTTGCTGCTCAAGTTCTGTTTGGCACATCCTCGTGCTTTTATTTTTCTAATCACCTTGATGGCCTGCAGAGCCAGTTGCTTGCCCAGTTCGTTGGTTGTTCCGTTGACCTCACGGTGCTGCCAGCAGGTGCACCAAATATTCTGTATAGCCACATCGGCACAGCTGCGATTCCTCGCCACAGGCAGCAACAGGCTCTGGCAGTGTGGGCAATCCCGTGCCACATCCATTTCCTTGTTGTGCTTCCTGCGATTGGACAGGACAAGCAAATGCTTTAGGGTTACATGGAGATCATAAGGAGTCGTTAGACGATTGCGATTCAATTGCAGAGCCTGCACAAAGTCTGGATAAGATTTGCTCAGATATGGCGGCAACCAGATAAAAAAGAATGGCATGCGATCCTCTAGCCAACCCAGTGAAGTAGCACGACTGGGACCAAAGCGTTGTCCATGATCACTGAGCAGCACCACCACGGTGTGCTCCATGGTGCCCTGACGCACAAAGCGCTGCAGATAATCCACCAGATATGTATCCATGGAGCTGGTGAGTCCGAAGTCTGGTCCATGACTATGTGTATTTGTCCAGAAGAGGCCAAAGAAGCTATCGTTGCGATAGCGTCGGGCAAACTCAAGCGAATAGTCGTAAATGTGCTCGGAATCGTGCACGTAGCCAAGGCAACTGTGTCTCTGCTGTGTGCTTCCCCGCTTTAGCTTTGCCTCAGCTGCCATCATATAGGCACGCATATAATAGTCCACAGGTTGTTTCTTGAAGCCAGGCCCGTTGTGATTGAACGTATGTATGTTCACATCATCCTCACCATACGCAGTTACATAGCCTGCATCGTGGTAGTGGTTCCACATGTATTTACACTTGTCCAAGCCACCCAACTTTTGTATATTACACTTCTTGTCTACGCTGCTGAGATTGTAGCCCGTCAAGAAGGCCATGAAGTTGGGAAAGGTGTTATCGCCCACCTGTAAAGAGAAGGTATAGATTCAGCATTGGTGCCATTCTATCTGTCTGCCTCTACCTTATTGTAGCCCGCCATTTCGAACCAACCATGGCTCTGCAGATACTCATAGGTCTTGGGCATGGCACGCATCAGATTCAGACGGGAGACAGTATCAATGCCAATCAAAAGCACACTGGGTGGACGTTCCTTTGCAGCACCTCTCTTTAGATCCTGCGCCTTCCAATAGTCCAAACGTTGGCGAATCCCTTTCCGTTCTGGCACAGTTGCATGTGCATTGATATAGATCACTTTATCCTTGGCGCGACACTCGACTATGAAGGCATCTCTATCGTTGGGCAGCAATACCCCGTCCTGAAACCTTCGGCAGGGGCTCAATGCGACATCGTTATCATCATATCGCTGCACATACTTCAAGCAACAGCTTATCTGTTGAGATTTAGAGGGCACCTCAGCTCTCTTTAAATATCTCTGCAATCTGGTCTTGTTGATTTTAAGTTCGTAGATCCTCAAGCTATCATTGTATGCCACCTGTGTGAATGGTGGCACTCTGGTGCATGGCTTATAATCCATGTGCAAGAATTCCCGCATTACATCTGGCGCAAAGGGATCCGGATCAATGATTTTACAGCTATCCGTGTTGACTACGTAGCGCTCGCAGTGCAGACTGTGCAGCAGCAGCAGAACATAAAGCAGGAAAGTATACAAAGCGCACATGATGCAGCACGAGGTGGCAGCAACTGAATGGAGTTGTATTCATTGAAGGAAAAGGTTCTTATATCAAAAGTGTCACAGTGTGTCCAGCTGCAGCTAATCAAAACAGTCACTGCACGCACAGAATACTGGGTATATCGGGAATATAATATAAATCAAGAATATAATATAAAGTGCATAGAAGTATCTTCGTTCCAATATGAACATTATGAATAAAAAATATTCTTGTACTAATTCAGTTTTGATATCAAATTGACTGTAGATTAGCGACCATCGATATTTGTCTGATTCAGCCGTGACAACTTGCTGCAGGGTATTCGAAAGTCAAACTATGTTTGCTTCTACAAAGTAATGGGATATTGCGATGTCAATGCGATGTTATCATAATTTCAAAAACAGCTATCTATTAAAGTAAAAGGAACATGCGTTTTGATAGCCTTTGGGGGCTATCGCTACAAACAGATCCAAATCAAAATTGATTTATAAATGCGTAAATAAGTAAGTAAATATGTGTACATATGTATGTATGTACGTCTGTGCATGTATGTTTATTATATATACTTATATGGCAGATGAATAGAAATAGTGGGCACTTTCTGGGTATAGTGGGAAATTTTGTGGAAATAGTTGGATATTTATGGAAATGGTAAGACATTTTTTTGAAATAGCGGGAAATTTTTTTGGAAATAGTGGGAAATATTTAAAACAGTCTGCTGTTTAATTTTGCATGTAATCAGTTCCAAAAACAAATAATAATTGTCGATGCATTGACAGATGCATAGAAAATAATGGTAATTTTTTGGAAATAGTGCGATTTTATTTGGAAATAGAGGGAAATTTCTAGAAATAGTGGGAACTTTCTGGAAATAATGAGAAATTGTTAGTCTAGAAATAATGGGAAGTTTTTGGTTATAGTGGGAAATTTGTATGGAAATAGTAGGAGCTTTCAGGAAATAGTGAAAACTTTCTATAAATATCGGGAAATATTTAAAACAGCCAACTGTTGCTCTGCTGTTTAATTTGCATGTAATCAGTTCCGAAAACAGATAATGATTGTTGATGTATTCAATGAATTGAGAGATGCATAGAAACAGTGGGAACTTTTGACGAAATAGTGGGAAATTTTGTGGAAATAGTGGGAACTTTCTAGAAATAATGGAAAATTTGTTAGAAATAGTGGGAACTTTTTTGAAACAATGGTACATTTTTTGGAAATAGTGGCTATTACTCTGCTGCAGTTCCAAAAAAAATAATAATTGTTGATGTATTGTTTTTATATGAACAAAATTTTCCGGCAACATGACCTTTGGGAGTGTCGCAAATCTTTCCATAAACGTCATAGAGGCTATCGCTAAACAGTTCGAAAATGGAATTAGATTTATAAATGCGTAAATAATAAAATAAATCAGTATAAAGTATATTTAATGTACTTAAGTGGCACATAGAAAGATGCTTAGGTTAGGAGACAATTAAACTAGATAATCCAATTATTTGACTACAACATGATAGGTTGCTAATACTGTGGCAAAATATGCAGGCAAGGTACCTCCTACTCTATAAGAGTGAGCGCGCGTCTTAAACTTCTTAGATAAAAAGGGGTTTCATATATAGATATATATATATAGATGTAAATGGACGGAATTAGTTGCTGACTAGCGTGAGGAACTCCTGCTTGAATGCTTAACAGAAGAACTCCTCGTCGCACTGATGGAAGCAGCAATACGAGATATTGTTATATTCGTAGTTCTTGCCAGAATGATCACGCTTGAAGCGCATCTTGTCTCTGTGCATCTTGGGCTTGTAACGGGGCATCACATCGAGATTCATGAGACGATGATAGTGCTGCTTGTTCACCTTAAGATAGCCACCCTTCGGATAGGTACTGCGCACAACGTAGTGTTGATTTTTATGCAGTTTATCATCTGCAAAGATAATGAAAAAAACAGAAACCTCAATTTAATTTAAATATTCAACTTGAACTTGCGCCTTGGAAACGGTTAATTGCAGATCGGAACTGTCTTTATTTATATTGTATTTATATGTATATATATTTCCCTTGAGTTGACTGACTGAGTATGACCTTATTAAATATTGGTTATATCTCTGGGGAGTACTTACGTCCAAATCCATTGATATCATTGTGTCCATAGCCAATGGAGCGCTTCTCTCGCCCCTCATCCTGCTGGAAGAGTCGCTCGCATGCCTCCCTCGCGAATGTCTTCATCTTTTCCAGCGAACAGTGACCCTGCGCCTCCGACAGCAGACAGCAGGCCAGGATTAGACCCAGCAACGTCACACGGCACACATTGAACTGCAAAAGAATGAAAGAAAGAAAGCGAATACAAAATTAAAATCGAATTCTAAATTTGGATTTAAGATTATACGCATATTTATTGCATATGTGTTAAGAGTGAGTGAAGGAGAGTGAATGCATGACGACAACTGATCAGACAGAGAGAGAGAGAGAGAGATGACGTTGTTGTTGTTGTTGTTGTTATTGTCATTGTTGTTGTTGTCATTGTTGTTGTTGTCATTGTTGTTGCTGTCTTCCCTCTTGCAACAAACTGGGTCATCGCATTGCTGCTAACACATGTGTAACTGGAGCGCATTTGCAAGTCGTCGCAGCCAAATGGAGCTTTTGATTACCGATTTTGCCGCTTTTAATGAGCGAAACTTCCCCGATAACCGCAAATAAAAGAGATCCCCAAGTGAAGATCTTATGTAATATCTTGTCGCAGCGAGCAGATCGCGCCTCTTCTCTCAGGTAGGCATTTCCGCAATTTGATTAGCACGCCACAGCAGCAACAACAACAACTGTACAACAACAACAATATTGGATGCATTATGCTTATTTTTGCAGTGTCTTACAGAGAACAAAAGCTGTATTTGATTTATTTTTAGCACCCTGTTCAGCTGGGTGGGTGAATACGTGAGAGAGAGAGGGATAGAGAGGGAGTAAGGCTGAACGGGCGGACAGATTACAGGTTTGCATTGGTACACACCCCTCTTGTTGACTACACAAGCAGCAACAACAACAACAACAATGGAATGCCTATATGAAGGCATAAAAGACAGCGAGTGCTTCTATGCTGCGAGCTGCCCGAGTATTGGGTTCAAAATAATTACGATAATTACTATTTTATGTTGTTTTGAACTATACATTATTTTTTGTAAATATCCCAGTATTTTTCGAATTTCCCAGTATTATCTAAGATTTCCCATTTTCCAAATTATTATAATTACTATTTTATGTTGTTTTGAACTATACATTATTTTTTTAATATCCCAGTATTTCTCAAATTTCCCAGTATTATCTAATATTTCACATTATTTATTATAAATTTCCTACTATTTTCCAAACTATTATTTTTCGATATTCTGCCATTTCTAAACATTTTCACTATTTATCAATATGTCCCATTATTTAATTTCACCATACACAGTCGACTTACCTTAGCGCACATGTTTGTAGCGTGTTGTTGTATTAAAATTCCAAATTAAAGCAAAACTCTTTGAATTTCGTCACACTTTGCTCCTACCCCAATGGCCACACGACGTATACGTGTTATTAGAATGCTATTTTGGCGCGCGAATAAAACAAAACAAAACTAGCGACCGTCACCTGATAAGCAGTGAACCTCAAATGAACACTTTACTCCAAGTTGTTAGCTTTTTATAAGCAAATCAATACTGAGACGCAGTCGCAGCCGCAGAGCGCGCAGGAGCAGCCGCGCGCGGTCGCAGTGATCGTCGCCGTTGTCGTCGGCGCGACGCTCTCAGCGTGCGCCGTGGGTTGTTGGAGAGAGCACGCAGCATACGTACGCGCGCGCATGCGTAAGCGAAAGGGCGTGCCGCCGCCGTTTTAGCTCCAATTAAAAAGAATATGGGCTGATGCTGATGCAGCCTCTGCATCTGTTGGTGCGCTGCTTAGGATTTTTGGCAGACGTCAGAACTGACTAATAAAAAAAAAGGGATACGGGTTAAAAAAAACCGGCATATTTTCGACCAATTTCGATTAAAAACTAATCTATTCACAATAATCAACGACTGAATCACAATTTTAGTCATATTGCTGATAAAAATCGATAAACAATCGCTGCTAATCGCGGCACCTTGAAAATGGAACTGTAAATGTAATTGTCATGTAATGAGGAAGCCGACGTCGCTGTCGCTGCTAATGTTGCCTTGGCGCTCGAACTTACCAGACTGTAAAGTAGGGAGAAAGTGTTCTCGAGCACCGACGCCAACAGCGACCGCTCAGCGCGTGGCTTGCGCTGAGTTACCTTGTTGCTAGGTGAATTCCGTTAACGCACGCACACGTTGGGGCTTTAGCGTGGTGAAATGATGAGTATGCTGAGAATTTCATTCATAAAATTGTGTCTTATCGTTTACAGCGCGGCAGCAGCACGACTGCAGAGCTGTAGAGACAGCGATAAGACACGGTATGTTAATTAGCATGTTAAGCTAATCTTAACATAACGTGGGTCAAAGCGCTGCACATAAAATAACAGAAGCTCAAGGCCACACGGCTCTCACTCTCTTTGCTTAAAATGCACTGTCACTTTTCATGCTGTGGCTGTTGTTGTTGTTGGTAGGCTCTCTTCTCGGAATGCACTCTCTCTGCTGTTGCTGTTCTTGTTTAGAACACTCTCATCTTGTATGCACTCTCACTGTTTTTGTTGGTGCTGCTCTCACTGTTGTTGTTATTCTTGTCAGGCTCAGTTTTTCTCATCTCCAATGCGCTCTCACTGTTAATGCTGTTGTTGTTTGGCACACTCTTATCTCGAATGCACTCTCGCATGCTGCTATTGTTGTTGTTATTAGGCTCAGCAGCTCATGCATACTCCAATATACTCTTACTGTTGTTGTTAGTGCTATTGATGTTTGGCTCTCATTTTAAATGCACTCTCACTGTTGTTGTTGCTGTTCTTGTTTGGCTCAGCTGCAGCAGACGCAGTCGCAGCCGCCGGCGCAGCAGGCTTGGCATTGACGTTGTACTGACATTGAGCGCTTAACGGTTGTTCTTAATGGACGTCGACGTCAGTTTTGAGTGTGTGCTTTGGCTGCACTTGTTGTTGCTGTTCTAATTTTAGTTGAGAAAGTGCACATGCGCATGCATGTTTGTATTTTTGGCCCGGTAATGTTAGCTTGGCTTGCCGGTGATGCCGGTCAATGCACACTTTCGGCCGACTTTTATCTCATTCTCTCTCTCTCACTCTGGCTTGCACTCTTGCATGCGGAAACGGGTCGTATGCGCAATATGCGTGTGCTGTAAGACGCAATAAGGGTTGCATATGTGTGTGTGTGTGTATGTCGTGTCATGTGCTGCATGCTACGTGTGCTCCTTTGGCATTTGCGAATTTCTAAAATCTAACGGTATCGACGACACGTCTCATATAACCGACATTCACCGACCGAAATTCACACTGACTGTCTCTATATATATGTATGTATATATAGATATATGTATAAGTATGTTTATATGTCTTTCCTCAGACAGAACGAACAAGAATGCGAAAATAAAGCTGCTTTGGCATTTACAAAAGTATGCATTTCATTAGTTTGTATTGTTATTGTGTGTGTTGTTGTTATTGTTGTTCATTATCATTGTTTTTGGTGTCTCTAAAACGCCAAGAGTCGCAAATTCAGCACCAGCTTGGTCCAGCCGGGATCTGATAAAGCCAGATACGCTCATTCATAAACACACAATGTGCATATTGTATGTACTACACACACACTCACATAGAGAGAGAGAGAGGAAGGAAACAGAGACAGACATGTATTTCACAACCTGATTTAAGAACCACGCCACTTGCGCCATGTCAACGATCTTATGCTGCTGCCTCTGTCTCTTATCTCATCTTTGTACCTGGGCAGCGGTCTCTCTTGGATTTTGGGCTGCCCAAAAACCAACAACAAACTAGAGGTATAAACCAGACAGACAGACCTGAGGACGATCGACAGTAAGATACCCTGCGCCACGTATTCTGACTTGAATTACTTCTGTGTTTATGATTCGATATGATTTAAATTTTCTGCCATGCCTCCTTCTGCCTGTAACATGCATTTGCACATAGTTAAAGAATAAGAAGATAAGATAACAACTAGCGTCGTCTATTTCAACTGATCCTAGAGTCTTAAGCGGTATTCTGTTAATCAAGTATTCTGTTAATCAGGTATTCGGTTAATCAAGTATTCTGTTAATCAAGTATTCTGTTAATCAAGTATTCTGTTAATCAAGTATTCTGTTAATCAACTATTCTGTTAATCAAGTATTCTGTTAATCAACTATTCTGTTAATCAAGTATGCTGCTAATCAAGTATTCTGTTAATTAAGTATTCTGTTAATATCCTCCGACCCGCGCATTCCCAAAAGGTCATAAATGTTCAGCGTGACAAGGAACCGTTGCATGTGACGATCTTCCTGACACTATGCTTTTGTATGATAGTTTACAGTTGGTATACCCTCTTTGAGCATTTTGAAAGGGTATCAAAAACTGGTTCTCATTCTAATACTGTAGATAGGCATCGTATCGGCTTCAGCGTCATCACTCTCTCTCTCTCTCTCTGTCTAGACGCGCAGCTTGGTCCTTGGCAACAGGCAGCGGCCTTATTTCGGCTGGGAAGGAGGAGGCGGGGTGCTTTTTTTTCTCTTTTACTTCTCTGTTCCTTGAACTGAAGGCGAAAGTGATGCGTCACGTCCGCGTCCGCCCCTCTGACTTTTTGCCCTAAGGCTAATTTGCCGTTCACTCGCTCGACGTCGGCGTTGCTCAAAGAATCATTTTTTATTTTTTTTCATTTGCTGAGTTCAAGAAACTCTCAAGGAATGCTCGCATTTCTAACGAATCACGACCGTTAAAGGGGAACCACGACCGACATTCCTATGCTCTATGCACGGTTCACACACACAGAGACGACATGAGTCAATGCCAAATAAATGAGTAACAAAAAATGAAATACAAATGCCCATTCATGGAATTTGGCTAAAAAGGTATCTTAGTCATCTTAGCCAATTTATTTGAATTGGTCAACATAAATCAAAGGCGACATCGCAATGAAACCGAAAGTGATTCAAAAGCAACGGTCGAATGAGGTAGTGGCAGTTATGTCTGCTAGAGATCGCTACTTGCTGGCGCCACCTTTTGGTAGTTTTAAAAACCTTTAACAGCTGTCGTGCAATAAAACCGGTTGTTAATAGAAGCAGCTGTTGCCCATTAACAGCAAACCATTGTGAGCAACAGCTGACTATTAACAGAATATTCTTAACATTAACAGCTGTTGTGCAGTGTGCCGCACTTTATATTTTTTTTATAACAAATCAACGTTATGTTTGCAACAAAAACACAAAATTTAATACGAATAGCCCCCTGGAGCTGGTCACGCTGGAGCAGCAGTGGCAGCAGCAGTAGCGAACCAAACGATGCCAAACGACAGCAGCTGCTAAAGGAGCTGACAGATCCGCTGGAGCAGTCGGGGAACACACGACCCGCCATAGATCCCAAGGAGACTAGCGTGATGCTTTTTCCCGGCCAAGGTACACAGTATGTGGGCATGGGCGGGGATCTGCTGCAGTTTCCTGGCGCACGACGAATCTTCGAGCTGGCAAATGAGGTGCTCGAATATGATCTACTTAAGATTTGCCTGGAGGGACCACGTGATAAACTGAATCGCACTGAATATGCACAACTGGCTGTAATGGTCTCCTCACTGGCCGCCCTCGAGCAACTGCGCGAGGAACGTCCGCGTGCCATAGAGAATTGTGTAGCCGCAGCAGGATTCAGTCTGGGCGAGATCACTGCACTGGTCTATGCAGGGGCGGTACCCTTCGACAAGGCCCTGCGACTGGTGCAGGTGCGTGCCAATGCCATGCAAGCGGCCTGTGATAAAGCCGCGGGTGCAATGGCCCTGACTGTCTACGGACCCGATACCAATCTCGGCGAGGCCTGCAAGAAGGCACAACAATGGTGCGTGGACAAGGGTGTGGAATCACCTTACTGCGGCATTGCCAACTACATGTATCCACACTGCAAGGTGGTCGCTGGCAATGTGGAGGCTCTCGAGTTTCTGGAAAAGAACTCGAAGCCCCTGAAGATTCGTCGCATGAAACGTTTGGCTGTCAGTGGCGCCTTCCACACGCCCCTCATGGAAAGTGCCGTTGAACCCTTCACCAAGGCACTGAAAGGCATCTATCTACAGGATCCCATCATCAAGGTGTACTCCAATGTGGACGGCAAGCCCTACAAACATGCCACGCACATTCTACGCCAACTACCCAAACAAATTGTGCGTCCAGTGAAATGGGAACAGACCCTACACGAGATCTACGAACGCCAGCAGGGCTCTAATTTCCCACGCACCTTCGAATGCGGACCTGGCCGGGCATTGGTGCCAGTGCTGGAGAAGGTCAACGCCAAGGCGGCGCAAGGGGCTCATAATGTTTTAGCTTAATCCATAATACAAAGTGGGGAAGTTTCTTTATAAAAAATTGTGTGTATTCTTCTCTCTTGGGGGGGAGGGAAACGGGGGAAATGCGGTCATCCCGGGAAGGTAGCACCATCTAAGTTTTGTAATCTCTTGTGCTCATGCGATGTGCAAAGGCAGCTCCCTTGTTCTTGCGGAATCTCTCAAACGGATCATTCAGATTGTTGCCCACACCCTGCAAAGAGAGAGGTCAGTCAAGCTGCGCCTGTTCCTGCTGCTCCTCCTGCTCTCCACTCACCTTGTACATATCCTTGCGATCACGCACCTCACCACCAGAGATGGGCGTATCAATGCCTTGGTTCTTAGAACCCAGACCCGTGCCCGTGCCGGCCCAGCCCATCTTCATGAGCATCTGATGTCCCTTATTGGTTTCCTCAATGAATTCCTGCGGCTTGGCGAAGCTACTGCCACTGAAATGGGTTGGCATCAGCTACAGTTAGTTGCTCGAGAGAGAGAGAGAGATTAAACATCTATATACTTACAAGAAACTTGGTGGAGTCGGTGATCTGTCTCGTTCCACGCGTCTGCCATTGTTGCTGTTGTTGTTATTGCTGCTGCTGCTGCTGTTGCCACTGTTGCGTTCTGAGCGATTCTCGCGACTGTTGCTGCTGTTGTCAGCACGTTCATGACGCGGCGAACGATTTCGTGCCTTGCGACTACTGCCACTGCTGCTCCCTCCTGCTCCTCCACGTATGCGTTGCTGCTGTGGCGGCGGTGTGACAGCGCGTTCCACAGAGCGCGATCTGGAACGTGTGCGGGATTTGGTGCGATTAAGTGGACTGCGCGAACGTGAGCGACTGCGACTCTTGGAGCTGAAAAAGAGGCAAACAAGAGATTAACATAGGTATACCTCACTTTAAGGAATAGATCGAGGATCAAGTCTCACCGATAGCAGCGCTTGTTGCTCTTCTTGGCCTTCTCCAACACAATGGGACTGGGCGAACGTGACTTGATGCGTGTGCCATTCTTGATTTCCTCCTCCTTCTGTTTACGTGCCGCATTCTTAACCTTGTAGTACTCATACAGTCCCAGCTTTTCCCAGCCCTCACTGCAAGTGTAAAGAGATTGATTAATTCAGCAACTCTTGAAGAGATTTCTTTACTTACTTATCCCTGGGACGATCATGTGAGGGCGCCGCATAGAAGGCATTCAATGCATTTGTCAAGCGTTCGCTTTGCGGCGCTGGCGCTGGCAATCGTATGTCAGAGGGATCAAGCGGCTTGTAGTTGTAATCCTCCAGACGTATCAATGGCACTATCAGACCAGCGGGCAGATCATAATATGGCGCTGTGGGCACCTGTGGCTCTTGTGACGGCATAGAGCAGGAACCACTCTCTGCACTGGCATCCAATCTATCATCCACACTATGTTGTTGTTGTGAAGACTCTTCCTGTTCAGCAGCAGGTCGCTGCTGTAGCACCACATGTATTGCTGCATTGAGGGCACCCAGATCGACGCCACTATCGACGCCATAGGCAGCTGCAGTTTGTTGTTGCTGTTGCTGCTGTTGTTGTTGTACCTGTTGCTGCAGTTGTTGCTGCTCGTCAGGATGTCGCTGCTGCTGCTGGTGGTGCTGCTGTTGCTGGTGCTGCAATTGCATTACAGCTTGTATGGCTGCATTCAGCACACCCAAATCCACTGGTGGCTCAGCACCAACTGCAGCATATTGTGCTGCTGCTGGTGGTGGCTGCTGTTGCTGCTGTTGTTGTGGCGACTGTTGCGGTGGTGCTGGAAATCCTGGCGGTGGCTTCGACATATCGGGAATGAAAAAGTTAGCAGCACGTGGATCAGCAAATGGATTTACAGGCTGCTGTGCTGCTGCTGGCTGTTGTTGTTGCTGATAGTTTGCATAGATGCTGTTGCCCGGCGCTTGAGGATGCGGATGTGCGTCGTGCGTTTGAGTCGGCGGCGGTGTATTCATATGCTCCTGATCGACGCCAGGCATGGCAATGCGCTGTGACATTAGCGCTGGTATGGACTTGCCCGAGCCAGGCGTACCAGGACCAACAGCAGCAGCCGCTGCAGCAAGTTGGTGTTGTGTCTTCTGTGCCACCAGAATTTGCTTCTCCAACTGCAACTTCTGTTGTTCCAATTGCGCAATTTGTTGTGTGGCATGTTGCACAAAGACTTGATGCTGCTTCTGGTAGCTGAGAGATGCATAAGAAGCATTAGAATCATTGGACTAAACGTGATTAAAGTACATTCTACTCACTTGTCCAACGTTGCCTTGGTGCTCTGCGAGTATTTGGCCACAATGTCGTGATGTGTGTTCTGCAGATTTGTTTTGTACTCTTGCATGGATGAATCTGGTGACTGCAGCTTGGAGATGACACAAGCATCAAAGAACTTTGCCTTCGATTCCCACAGTGAGAGTAGCTTCGATAGCTTCTGTCGCTGCTCATTATTGGCAACTAAATTGTGGGGAGAAAGAAGAAATACATTTATAACTGGAAAGTAGTTTTATTTTAGGTGCAATACTTACTCAAGTCCGCGCTGCAGAACATCGGTATAACGACATTCTCCAGATTGTTCTTCAAATCGCTGATATTTTTTCGCATGCTGTAAATAGATTTATTTTCGCTTAAACAAACTCAGCAGCGTAGTCGCAGTGTGTAACTAGTTCTAGGTTTGATTTAAATCTGTCTGTTTGTCTGTCTTATGTCTGAACTATTGCTGAACTATGACACAATCTATATTATATTGTATATAATATATATACTCCAGGGGTGTCTATATCCTTGCAGTTGAACTCCTAAGAGAAGCTAGACGCAATGCACTGTGCCGCTTGCTAGATCTACGTTCGATTAGAGCTGTTTGTTTTTCATGTTGTCAGGCTCCACTTGTCCTGAACTAAGCAAGAACTTTATATGCAAAGTATATATCTGTATACAGGGTTGCATCTTTACCCTTAAAGTTGGTCTTTTAAGGAGAAAGAATTGCTCAGAGCTTAATTAGATTCTCATGTTCCTAACGACCTAAACGCCTAGGCATTAAATCTTCCATTACAAGACCCTTAAACCCTTGCAGCTCTGCACTTAAAGTAAAAGAAATTCCCAAGGTTTCATTGGGAGGAACTCATAAGGTTCTTAAGGCACTAAACTATCTGCAAAGCTACTGTATCTTCGATTACACCGAAGATGAAGCTCTTCTTGGTGTCTGTTTTTCTTTACTACATCATTTAGCTCTTCTTGCTGTCTGTCTTTCTTTACTATGTCTTATTTACATTAACTTATATTGTGTTTATACTGTGATTTGCGAACTTACCAATGATGGAGTATATCATTAACTAAATATATAAGATGCAATTTTTGCTGAAACGTTGAACCATTGACCAAAGCCCTAAAAATAAATTAACAAACGAAAAACATATTTTTCTCTCTCTCTCTCTCTCTCGCTGTACGCACAACAACAACAGCAACAGCTTGTCAAAGGTTGTGTGTGTGTGTAAATGTGTGTGTGTGTATGTGTTTCTGTGTCTTATCTAGTTGCTAACTAACACAATATACGTTCATTGAGCCCGGCAAATAAACGCGTAACTCTCTCAAAACGAATCAACCAATAGATTTTATACTAAATTCAACGAGTAGAACATTTAACGAGTCAGCGACTCTCTCTCGCTCTCTGTCTAGTTTCTCTCTCTCTCTCTCTCTATCTTGCTCTTTCAGCCTTTCTCTTTGCGATCATCACAACACACGCTCTCGCTTCATTCGCATGCACTTTCGATAATTTCTCGTTATTGTTTTTGACTCGTTTTGACTCGTGAAGATTCGTTGAAAGAAAGAAACACACATATAGATATAGTATTGATTAATAAATGTTGAAAGATCAGATATGATTAGATATAAACTGAGGCATACTTCTTTAAAAGATATTGTAAAACGACATTGATTTTTGCGCTGTCGGTTGAATGCTGTAAAATCCAGTTCTTGCCTAAAATTGCAATATCAAACGGGTTACTCAGATTGTCAAATGTCTCTTGCACAAATTAAGTATTTTAAAATTAAAGTTTGAATTGAATTAATTTTTGTTTTAATTAATAAATTTAGTTGCAGTTTAGGTCTAGCTCAAAAAAGTTAACTGACGCATAAGATATACTTGCGAATACATTGAAATGTATTCGTATTCATATTATATATTCACATTATATATTTACCTGCTGAGATGCTATCCTTGGTGCAGGACTCTATGATGGGCTGCAGGACGCCGTCGAATTCTCGCAGCACTATGCCCTGCTCGCTGGCCAACTGATCCAGTTGCGTTGTCTGTGCCGCTGCCATCGCTTCATCAATTTGCTTCGTCTTTTGTGTCATCAGCGCCTAAAGGTTTCGCACATTTCGTTTTATTCGGATTCATTTCGATTCGATTCGTTTCATTTGCGTTGATTGAAAGATTCGTTTGTGATACGTTTTTGGATTATTTTTCGAATGCGAACATAAACGAGAGTTTCGTTTTGAACAATATTTTTTTGTTTTGTAAACACACACATGTTTTTATCAGTTGATTTCGATTATTTTTTTGGTTTTTTTTAGTTTAGTTTTATGTTTCAAAAAATATACAATAAAGCAAAAATTTAATGTAGCATTGTAAAATTGTTAAATTGAGATAGTTAAAAAAACTAATATATATATTGTAATAACAAACATATTAAAACTTGTGAATCGTTAATAGAGAGAGAGACAGAAATAAACAGCTGAAATACACTTTATATAGTAGCAGATCCGGTGCAGGAAACGACTTATATATAGACAACACTGCAGATATTTCGTTGTATTAGTTGTATAGGAAATAGAGTGACAGGGGTAGCCCAGTTGTGGTCAAAGATCAGAGAGAACTTATGGTTAAACAGCCATGGTCAGCAGTTTGTAGAAATATATACAAGAATTGGAATAACCCCAAGGGTGCGTTAAATGAGAAGTTCTTATAGGGGAGAATGTTTAAGGGAAATTACTGAAAAAAAGAGTTCGTTTGGTATTCAAAGATAAATGCAGTTAAATTAATACGAAATCCGGTATTGATTTAAAGGGAACAGAGAAATAGGGGCAGCCCAGTTGTGGTCCGAGAAGCTAGTTAAACAGGGTGCAGAGATTAACAACCATGGATTATGCTAAATGGTTTCTGTTCAAATGAACAAAATTGCAATAATTTCATAAGGTTTGTGAAGTAAGACGTTTTTATATAGAAACAGTATAAGAATACGTAAAGTTTTTGGATAAACCATTGAATACAGAGCTGCCTAAATATTCAAAAAGAGATCACAAACAATATAAGCTAATTCCTATGTTTAGCACAAGGGAAATGGAAAGCATGAGAACGTGGACGAGTCTAAGATGTGTAACTCTTTGGCTGCTTTGCAAAATATATGTATAGATTTGTGTATGCATGTTTGAATAGGAAAAAGTCACACCTGTGAAGAAAGCAAATGGTAGTAGCATTATTTACCGTATGTTGTGCAGAAAGATTCGCATCCGATTGCTTGATTTGTTCCCTCAATGTATTCTGTTGTATTTTTATGGCGTCCAATTGGGAGACCAAGCCCAGTGTCAGAGCGGTGCCATTGGCTGCTGCTTGTTGGGCGGATGTAGGCACTACCACTGATCCTGGTACGGGCACAGATACAGCGCCAGTGCCAGCATTAGGTGGCCACATATGCTGAGATTGTTGTTGCTGTTGCGCTTGTTGCATTGTATCCTGCGGATTAGCCTGTTGTTGTTGCTGCTGCGGTGGCGGATAGTGGGCGTGGGAAGGCGGCGGTTGTTGCATATAGTGAGCACCTGTCGGCATGCCGCCCTGCTGTTTCAATACTGAAAAACAAACAGTAAAGAAATTCTAAGTAATTTCAAATTTGACAATAAGAAAGAAGGCCTACTTACTTGCTTGCTCTGCTGCAACACGATATTGATAGTAGCTGGCAAATTCGCCGCCATAGAGAAACTCAAACTTTGGATTGTTTTGTTGCTTTTGTTTGGTGATTGCTTCGAACTCGGGTCCATTGCGAGCCACAAATTCCGCCAATTTGTCTATAATGTTGCGTAAACTTGCATCTAAAATGGCAAAGCAGAAAGTTTTTTTTTACCCATAGTTTGCAGTGCGTGTACATGTGTGTGTGTGCGTGCTCGGCGAATTTTAAGTTCACTTTTGCTTGCATTTACCTCTTGGCGGTTGTACATCCATTGTGTGTTTTGTCTTTTTATAAACTAGTTATGTTATTATTAAGAATTAAATATTTAGTAATTTTGATAATCATCACTTTTTGCGGCGGCCGGACAGAACTTTTATCAATTACTCTTCTTCTTATCAAGACGCCATATTTAGTGCCAGTAAATGAGCAAGAATTTTGCAGAGGGCTGTCAACTATCGATAACATTTTTCGAGGCGAATTAAACGAAATAAGCAACACTGTGCTCTGTGCACAGCAGCATATCGATAAATTGTAATAAGACGAATGAGCATCTTGATTTTTATTAAAACCTGCCGTGTCATTCATTAAGATTTTCTCTTAAAAAGTAAATATGGCAGTACGTGTCATCAACGACGAATCACATTTTCAAGCCGAGTTAGCACAGGCAGGCGTGCGTTTGGTTGTTGTGGACTTTACGGCAACTTGGTGCGGGCCCTGTCAAAGGATTGCGCCAGTTTTTGAGACGTTCCCCAGTAAATACCCGAAAGCCATATTCCTGAAAGTGGATGTGGATAAATGCCAGGATACGGCCGCCGGTCAAGGTGTGTCGGCTATGCCAACATTTATATTCTATCGCAACAGGACCAAAATTGATCGCATCCAGGGCGCTGACATAATGGGGCTGGAAGCTAAGATACGGGAACACATTGGCTCAAGTGATGGCGAGGAATCAGGCGAAGATTACGGACAGGGATTGGTAACTATAGATCAGAGATTGTTAAGCAGGAAAACCCTAACTCCCTTCCTTACCCACACACAGATGGAGCTAAACACATTCATCTCGAAGCAAGAGTGCGAGTGCCTGAATGAATCTGACGATCACAATATGAAGCATGCACTGGAATCGGCTGGAGGATACTTGCAGTCGGACTGCGACGAGCAGCTGATTATGTCTGTAACCTTCAATCAGGCCGTTAAGATTCACTCGCTTAAGTTCAAGGCGCCACCCCAGCTGGGTCCCAAGCAGGTCAAGCTGTTCATCAATCAACCGCGTACCATTGATTTCGACAAGGCCGAGTCCATGAGCAGCGTGCAGGATTTGACGTGAGTAGCTCTCATGGTAAGAAGTATAAAAAGTACCCATGTAATCAATTGTGTTCCCTTCCAGCATTGCCGAGAAGGAGCTGGAGAGTGGCAATCCCGTCAATCTGCGCTATGTGAAATTCCAGAATGTACAAAACATACAGATCTTTGTGAAGAACAACCAGTCTGGCGGCGATGTGACACAGATTGACTATCTTGGCTTTATCGGCTCTCCAATTACCACAACCAAGATGAACGACTTTAAGCGCATATCCGGCAAAAAGGGCGAAACTCATTAATCAATCCAACATTATTGTCGGCATTTGGATGAAATTGGGAACATGATTATTTATTTCTCGATTCCATCTGACATGTATTAGCCAGGCCTGCGTTCGCTCCCTGTGTACTTTCGACTTAAAACTAAGCAAATTTAAAGAAATGCAAACAAAATGACAAACAACAAAAAAAAGCAATTGAAGCAATTAGTTTGCAAGCAATTATAATGTCCCCATTTATATTACTAATGCATCACAGGCTGCTCTGTGGTTTAGCGTCGAGTTCCTTGTTAATCATTTGCCAGGCACGCTCCGCCTGGCGATGCGTGAAGTCATAGTCCCACTGTGAGCTGAAGATCACTTGGGATTTGGCCACAATATCTGCATTGGGTACTGCACTGGCCAGACGATTGCGGGCCTCGGTCTCGCTCAAATTGTTCCTTTCTACGACACGCTTTACAGCCTCTTCGGGGGGCACAATCATTGACCAGACTTCATGGCAATTGGATTCCCAGCCAGCTCTCAGTAGGATAGCCGCTTCTAGGACAACTATCTTAGGCATCTGAGCTCCACTTGCACGCAACTTATCCAATCTCCGGTTCACCTCAACCATTAGCTCTGGCCAAACAATGGAATTGAGTAGCTGCAACTCTTGTGGATTGCCAAAGACTCTCGGTCCAAGCTTGGTACGATCGATCCGTCCATCGCTGGCCAGTATATCATTACCAAAATGCTCGACTATCTTCGTGTAACACGATTGTCCCGGCTCGTAGACATCGTGGGCCACCTTATCGCAGTCAATCACATGAGCACCAAAATCAGCCAGACGTTCAGCCATCTTGCTCTTTCCAGAAGCAATGCCACCAGTCAAACCAATGATATAGGGATGACTGGGTAGATTTGGACGTGGCTCGGGTTGACGCCAACGTGTGCCCAGCAGATCAATTCGAGTGTTACTGGAGCTAACCTTTGACTCGTGTATCCCATCGTTGACGTTGCTTTCCACAATGTCAATGGAAAAGATCTCCAATTGGCTAAGGTTCTTAGAGGCCCTTATCTCGTTGACCTTTTGACCACCACGCAGTGTCTCAGCACTAACGACAATCATATCGATGTTGGGATCTGTTTGTGTTGGTCCGAAGGGATCGTCAATGGGCACAATATCATATTGCAGTGTGTTGTCAATGTCCAAAAGGAACTCGCGCAGTCGAGCAATTCTCTCCTCCACGGGCAATATAAGTTCGGGCAGCACTTTGTCTACAATGAGTAAGCAAGTTAGGAGGAGAGTCTAGACAAAGATTAGATAAGAAACAAATATTTACTCTTTGTCATTGCGGCTGTGGTGACACCAATCACCAGACGCTTGCACGTCCGCAGCACAGCCTGCGTGAGGAATATCTTATGGCCTATATGAATGCGATCGAAGGTGCCGCCAAGAACCACATTTGGATACACTTTGAAGTTGCTTGACTCGGGCGATTCACAGCTATCCTGCAGAAACTGTTGAAGGTCTGTGTTCTTTGTGTCTTGCAGAAATATTGTTGGTTTGCTTATGTTTAGAGCCGCCCGCAGCTTCTCGCACAGCTCTGGCTGATGCTCATCGGAGAATATCATATCCACAGGTTTGCATAGCTTCAGGGACTGTTGCTCCTTAAATGGTGTAACCAGTACACGTAGATCAACCTTGTTGCCCACATAGCTGCTGCTATCCGCGTACAATTGTGATATAAGACGACCCCAAACAGGTGGTGGTGACGACGACGTTGGCTTAGCCACATTCAGATGTATGTAGAGTGAGTTAACATATTTCTCAATGCTACGCAGAGATTTGCCCAGTTGTTTAATGTTGGACACCACCAACAGTCCAGTGGAAGCCATTATATCTAATGAATTTCTTTGGCACAGCCAACAGAATCACAGAAATTGCTCGTACTTTGGACTACTAAGGGAAATCTTGTTATTGGCGGTAATTGCAGGTAATTGTAATTATCGATGTATAGCAATGAAAATATCGATAAACAGTCAAACGAGCTGGCAGCCCTTCTCTGCGATGAAATCGCCTTACTACGCAAACAAGAACAAAAAGTACTCGTTTAACGTACGCTTCAGTACTCGCTTTAGTATCGCATTCCTTTGCATATCTGTTTAATAAGAAAATCCGTTTGAATTTTGTACGCACCTAAAAAGAATTTTGTAAATTAAATTATTTTATGAAAAATGGAACAACATAAAGCCTTGTACGACACAGGACTATGGAACAGACGCAATCACCTACAGATTAATCGAGACAATCAGCGCGTCGCACGAACAAAAAGGCGCGAAGATTCATTTTTCAATAATCGAGTTATAAGTGTTAGTCCGACGCCAAAAAAGATATTTGTGACAAAAGAACAGACAATGCCGGCAAACGACGATGCTGCGGCGAGTGAACAAGAAAATATGAATCCTCAACATCCAGCAACAACTGTTGTGTCTCGCAAAAAGGAATATTTGAACCGTTTCATGCAATGGAGGACGGAATACAAACAGCGTCAGGCACTGGACAAGACTCAAAATGATCAGACAGCGATTCAGCCGCAACAGCAGGCAGCTGCGGCGACGGCGAAGACAACCTTTGAACCTCCAGCCGCAAAACGGCGTTCTCTCTATGTTATTGTTGATTTCAAATCTAAGAACACCACGCAGAATGAAACACACACGCGAACGAGAACTGTTGTCAGCACCAGCACTGCTGCTGGAGGAGCTGCACCCAAGCTTAAATCTAATTTTGCTGGTGCTGTCACTCGCGCCAAACACAAACACACAACGTCCAAGACAACGTCATTAAAGGCGCCCTCAGTGAAGCCTACCATGCCGGCTGTGACCTCAAACAAGCCAGCAAAGCAAGTCCCTGCTACAGCTGCTCGTGATTCCAAGCCAGCAGTCGCTGCACGCAAGGCTCCTGCTGCATTGCCTGCGGTCAAACCCATGCGAACTGCGACAGTGAAGAAGGCAGCAACGGCTTCAGTTCCTGTTACAGTTGCTGCTGCCGCCGCTTCTCCTGCTGGTACAGTTTCTTTAGCTACAGCTGCCAAGCCCACAGCATTATCAAGTAAACCAATCAAGCTGGCAACCAACTCCACAACAAAGCCCAAAATGCATGCACTGCCTCCAAACAGACCCGTCAATCTAGTAACGCAGCCCTTTGAGCAGCCCGCCAATCGAGTGAACATAATAAAGCCAATCAGAGCTGGGGGTGCCGGTGGTGCTGCTGGTAAGTTCAAAGTTAATTCGAATCCTCCACTGAAGGCAGTCAAATGCACAGCGTCCTCCAATCTGGCCAAGCGAATGAAGGTCAAGAAGGCGGATCCTGCCGCAAGTAATAAACAAAAGAAAGAACAAAAGATTGACCAACTCAAGCAGGCGTTCTTTGGAGGCAACCTAGGGGTCGAGGGCATTGATGAGTTGCCGGATACGCCACTGGAGCGGCTTAGCATGGAGAATCCTTTCCAGGCCACATCGACACAGTGTAATAAATCCAATAATAGTAGTCATCAATTATTGGACTTGTATAGGGACTTGACCAAGCTAAGTCCATTGGGAGCTGATGAAAACAGCAATGGTGCCACCACCACCAGCACCACCACCAGCCACACCAAGTCGGTGGCCAAGCGGCAACTGTTGACAGCAGAGATTGCCAAGGGCGCACAGGAGGAGGATCAGCAGCAGGAGCAGCCCAAGCGGAAGTTCAACTTTGCACGCTACTCCATGGGCGAACCTCTGCTGGAGACGCCGGCGGTAAACAAATCCAAATCTAGAATAGATGCAGGTTAGTATATAATACAATAAATTGGCTTGTATAGTTAGATAATGTCTTACCTATTCCAGTGGAAGATGATGTCGCTGCAGAGAAGACAATGACGCCTACGCAGGAGGACAGCTGCAAGCCAAACTACTTGAGTCCCTATGTGAGTGTCTCTCGTGGCAAGGTGAGCTCACAAACGGAGCGCAGCAAGCGGAACAGCATGTATCTGCAAGAGGAGGACAAGCTGCAGCCGGAGACACCAGTGGCAGTGCGTCGCACCCTGGAGTCGGTGCAGTACTTCCGTCTGCAGCTGGAGAATGAAATCAAACGCCTCGATGGGCTGTGCGACGAATGGACGCAGTATAGCGGGGCAGAGAATGAGGCAAGGCTGGCGGAGACTGGTGGCAAGGATATGATTGATGCGGCAATCGGACAGACCAAGCTGTTGACTAGTAAGAAGATGATGCAGTTCTCCAGTCTCATCGATCGCTGTCAAGCGGGCGCAACTGGCGTCGGACTGCGTGCCAATGATGGCAGTGAGGATACCAAGCCAGTGCTGGCCGAGGATCTCGAGGGCTGGTGGGATATGATGCGTTTGCAGGGCGACAATGTGGACAAGCGTTTCAATAATTTGCAGCGATGGAAGGCCAACAATTGGGTCGATCCAGATGAGGTGATCGAGCCCAAGCCCAAGGCAAAGACTAAACGTAAAGCAGCTCCAAAGGCGGCGAAAGCAACCTCGAAGGCAAGCGGGGATTTAAAGAGCTTCATGCGCAAGGCTGCAGCTGAGGCACGCAAGAAGCGGGAGCAGAAGGAGAGTGAGGAGAGTGTACTGAATGCCACGACACCCAAGCATCATTTCATTGTGGTGCGTGATCGCAAGTCCTTCTCGCCGGCCAGGACCGTGCTGCGTGTGTCCACTGGCGGCAGCGGGAGTCGACCCTCGATTGGTGGTGGCAGTGGACGCAAGTCGATTGGAGCAAATGCTTTGCTTAGATCTGCCATAATGGGTGCAGTGGCTCAACAGCAGACTCCGCCAGCTGCTCCACCCTGTGAGACACCCAGGCGTATGTCCATATTGAAGACTCCTGGCACCAAGAAACAGGACTCGAATGCACGTCGTGTCATCTTCAGTGCCAAGAAGAAGGTACGTAAATTTCAGTTTGCCTTCGAGGAGGGTATTATTATCAATGGAGATGAGGAGCCGCAGTTGGGCGGGGATAAACTGGAGGATTGCGAGGAGGATATGTCCATGGAGAAGAACACTTCATCACAGAACAGTCAAACCCAGGAGCAGCAGAAGGAGGAGGAAGACAAGACACCACCCACACCACAGAGTGCACTCCGCACGTGCTCGTTGAGGAATCGAAAAATCAAGATACGATATTCCGATCCCGACTTTAAAATATTATCTCCGGACTAATTTAATTTTAAGCTGAACTGGTGTTATTAATATAAAAATAAATTCGTGTTTAATTTTGTTCTACATTTCATGTTTAATAAATAAATTTCTATTTAATGCATTTTGAATAATATTTATATTACTATTTAATTCATTTTGAATAAATTTATTTCCGTTTAAATTTGCGTGGTGTTTATTAGAAATTCGATACCAAACGATTTACCTATCGATAAATTAAGTTTTGTCGATGAATGGTATTTTATTTAGCAACTGGCATTTATTTTGGTATTTTCTGTTGGGTTATTATATCGCATTCAAGATTTGGTCACACTGCAGCACGGTACACCCACCACTGAGGAAAAAAGAATTTCAACGAAATTTCCAAGCAAAAATGTCACGACAAGCCTCAAGATTGGACGCCAAAAAAGTGGTAAGCTAATCACTTAAATGTGGGAACTAAACACCCCCGACTACCACTATCGACTACTGTAGTTTTAAGGCTAGTTAATTGCCCTAGACGTAAGATACGAAACATTGAAAGTGGCACCCACCCTCAAAATCGGCTTCACATTCGCTTTTCCAGTAAGTGTATTGAGGGCGTGAGAGGGAAACACAGACAGAAAATAGCGCCACCTGCGCGCTATGGATAACCATTTTAGCAGTAACCGCAGCACAGCAACAACAGCAACAACAACTTCAAGAATGAGCAACAATGCCGTCGCCAACAGCGGCAGCAACAACAGTAACACCATCAACGTCAGCGCAACCAACACTACCAACAACAACAACAACAATGTAAACACAACAACGTCGACGACAACAGTTGGCGTAGGCAATGCCGGGCAGCCAATACAAGTGATCCCCATGCCCCTGCACTTGCCTGGTGGTGGAGCACAGATCATCATTGGTCAACAGCCACAACAGCAGGCGGGAGGCGGAGCAGGGGGGCTGCAACCACAGTTGATACCACTGCAAGCAAACCAAATAATGTTGCAAGCGGCACAACAACAGCCGCAGATGCAGGTGATGCAGTTACCCGATGGACAGACAATATTCTATCAGACACCGACCATAACATCGCTAGATCCCAGCTCGCTAAGTGCAGCTGCAGCAGCAGGATTGGCGGCACAGCAAACGCCGCATTTTGTGAATATCAATGGACAATTGGTGCAGATCACAGCGGCTCCAAGTGCCAATCAGGCTGCAGCGGCGGCAGCTGGACAGCAGATTATAATGGTGCCACAAATGACGGCAATGAATGCGGCAACGGCGGCGGCAGTGAATGCGGCAAATGCAGCAGTTGCTGCCGGACAGGCACAGCAGAACAATGTCAATGTCAGCGTCAACAATGTGCAGCAACAGCAGCAACAACAACAACAGCAACAGTTGCAGCAACAGGCTCAAGTGCAGGTGCAGGTGCAAACTGCCACGCCCACAACTACCACGAGTGTGAGCCAAGCAAGCAGTGCTGATGTCTCCACCAGCACCACTGGGACCAATACCAACAGCGAAGATGAGAACTCCAAGGGGGAGGCAGAGGAGGAGCCACTGTATGTGAATGCCAAGCAATACAAACGCATCCTGGTACGCCGTCAGGCGAGGGCCAAGCTGGAGTCTCGCATTCCCAAGGAACGTTGTAAATACCTGCACGAATCTCGACATCGACACGCCATGAATCGAGCACGCGGCGAGGGCGGACGTTTCCACTCGGCACAGGAGAAGGGCGATCAGTCTGGCGGTCTGGATGGCATCCAATTGCCACTGGCAGCGAGTGGAGGTGCCACACTGAGTCGGGGTACAGCGCGTGCGCCGCCAAAGCTAATAGCACCACACCAGACACCGAGCATAACCATAACGGCCATCAAAACGGAATGAAGTAGCTCCCGCTGCTCCTGCACGTGCACGAACGATCAGCTGTTGTAGATAGTCCTTAGTCCGTAATCCGTAATGCTAAGCCTAAATTCTAAGATCAGGAAAACACACCATATACACTTTTTGGATTGTACACAATGGAAAATAAATTTGTATTTATTTAAACTTGTGTGCCCAACTTGGCTAACAGCGCAAGTCTGCGCTTAACATAGATACATAACATGTACAGTGTTAAGAGCGCCATGGCGCCATGAACAGTGTCAAGTATTTCTTTGCAAATGGAATTGAATTATATATATAAAATACTTGTTTAAGTATAGTAATTCATAATACTATAAATATAAACATAGTAAGCAATATGAAAATAATATATTTTTCGTTTATAAATATTTAATTTAAATGTAGTTACAAATATTTTTCCAAGTTGCAAAGAATTATTTGACAAACTGTTCATACAGTGTGCAGCTGTTGCTAACAGCAAGCGCCATGGCGCTCTTAACATAACAGAGTGCGTGCTTAACATTATGTACCCGGCTACCTATAGTGTGCTACACTCAGGGAAACAAAAACATTTATAACTATTATCAATATAATAGGAGTATCACAATTCAACACTTATAATTTTAAAATATTGCTTGATAATGAAATACCAAAAGTGATCGTGTCTTACATTACAGAAATATGGAAAGTAAAAATAACAAAGAAAATATAGAGGGAAAAATCACTCCAATTATTTTGATAATAGTTGTAGATAGGGTGTGTGCAAATGAAAGGGTGTAGAGTAGTCTCCTCAGATATTGTAGATCTATGTATTATCCTTCTTGCATAGCTTTATCGAATGTCTTTGCTGCACTTGGTTCTTGGTCTTACTCTGTTCTTAGCTCAAACTGCATTTGTTTCTCTTGTTCTCTCTCTCTCTCTCTCTCTCTCTCACACACACACGCAAAAGAACTCGGAGTTCCTTACGCTCACCTATGGCGCCTTGGTCACACAGATGCTGCGTGATTTCGAGAACGTGGACGATGTGAATAAGCAGCTCGAGAGGATTGGTTACAACATGGGTATGCGTCTGATCGAGGACTTTCTGGCGCGTACCTCAGTGCCACGTTGCCTGGAGATGCGTGAGACAGCGGATCGCATACAGCAGGCATTCCGTATGTACCTCAATGTGCAGCCGACCATATCGAACTGGTCCCCAGCATCCGATGAGTTCTCGCTACTGTTCGATTCCAATCCCCTCACGGAGTTCGTTGAGCTGCCCACAGATCTGAGCAATCTACGCTACAGTGCCATACTCAGTGGCTGCATACGCGGTGCCCTGGAGATGGTCCAGCTGGAGGTGCAGTGCTGGTTTGTACAGGTAGATATATTATATATACAGTCTGTTAAGTGAGTCAAGTAACTCTTTACACTATATGTACATGTTAATGTTATTTACATATGTGTAAAGTGTTACTTGACATACTGTATATGAGTTGAATATTCATTAATCCCTCTCTCTCTCTGTCCATTGTGTGTGTGTGTGTGTGTTGGTGTGTGTGTGGAATACTTTCTGGTGGTGTCTCTTTTGCAGGATCAACTCAAAGGCGACAATGTGACCGAGTTGCGGGTTAAGTTCGTGCGACGTCTAGAGGAAGCCATACCAGCTGGCGAGGATTAAAGAGAGAGACAAGACAGAGAGAGAGAGAGAGAGAGATAGATAGAAATATATATGGAAAGAGAAAGTGAGAGTTGTACGAGAAGTTATATAAAATTTAGTAAGAAAAGCTGCTGCATTCCGAAGCGGACGCGTGGAATATTAAACAAACAACACAACAATCGATTAACAATGATCATAACATTTTTAGTTTTTATTTTCATTCGACTTTATACAAAATACATAAATATATATAGCATATATATTTGTAATATAAAGTAGTAATAATTATGTGTAAAGCATTTCAACTGTTAATAATTATGAAAAAACAAACACTTCAACAATTGTTTAAGCATTAGAGATGAGAAAGCGCGCGTTAATTTTAGAGAGCGAAAACGATGTGCACAGTTCGAGCGATCAATTGTAACTGAGCAGCTTGCAGCTGCTAAGGCGAATGTCAAGCTGCGCTTTATTTACAGCGCACTGTTATACTGCTAACTGTGCTGTATATTAACATTTTGCTCTCTCTGAGAGCCGAAACTGAGCTAGTACAAAAATGTTAAGCCGCGGTCAATGCATGTAAGACTAAAATTACAGTGCACTGTTATGAAGAGAACTTTACATATCTCTCTCCGAGAGCCAAACTGAGCTTACAATGTTAAACTGCGCTCAGCGGCATGTTAAACGCGTTGACAGTGGACTGTTATGAACTCGACTTTACAGTGCACGTATATACAGCACACTGCTCTGTACACACTAACATTTCTCTGTTAACGCGCTCTCAAAGCAAATATATTGTTTATTATTAATTGTTTATTGGCGGCTTCTTTGAAATGGGGTTAAAAAACGCGCGGCCAGCCGCCAATGGGATTCACAAGGAATTCCGTAACAGAACAACAGAATTTTATATATATAATCAAAGTAATTAACATGGAATACTTCTTGCAGGCACTATACAATACTTGGTTACATTGGTTTCTTGCTTTTGGTATTATTAAGTAAATTTTATAGTTGTAGTTGTTGTTGGTCTGGCTTAATTCTGCTGCGGGCAAAGCATTAGGTTGAGGTTTCGACGCGTCAGCACTTTGCGCAAGGCTTGCAATGTTTTCATGCAGATGACGACGCAGCAGCCATTGGCCACGCCCTCTGCGGGACTCTTGCAGGTGCAGGCGGAGCTCTGAATTGCGGCGCTATTACTGCTGACAATAGGAGCAGGCGTAGGTTTTGTTGAAGAGCAACAGCCGCCGCCGGCAGTAGCAGGAGGTGCTGGCACAGGCGCAGGGACAGAGCAGCAGCCTCCACCTCCAGCACTGGTGACCTGCACGGGGGGAGCACTCTTATTGCCCACACAGCAGCCAGCAGAGACAGATGGTGCTGGCGCTGGTGCTGGAGCTGCTCCACCACAGCAACCAGTTGCAGTTCTTGCTGGCTGCACTGCAGCATTGGATGAGCAACCACAGCCAGTTGTAATTGGAGCAGCTGGTGGTGCCGCTGCCGCGCCACCTCCGCCACAACAGCCTCCTCCTCCTGCTCCTCCGCCAGCACCTCCTCTGACTGTGCCGCCACTCATGGATGCCAAGTTTTGTAGCAGCAAAGCAACATCCTCGATATTTTGATTCATTTCCGCATCGCGTTTACTCACTTTTTTGCTGAGCGAACTCGTGCCGCAGATGCGTTTGCCGCCAGAGCTGGAGTTGTTTACAATTGTGGTGGTTTTGGGCTTGCAACTGGCGGGTTTGCGTCCTCCTGTTGCTGCAGCTGCTCCACAATCCCCGCCATGACAGCTCTTGGTCTGATCACACTTGCAATTGGTGCAACTGCAGATGCCTGCATCCGCTGTGATCTGTTTGAGTGTCGGCTTGTTATCCCTGATGTCCAGCTCCAGCAGACCAGAGGCATCACTAGGCACCTGCTCGGTCTGGTGCAGAGTGGCCTGCAACAGCGCACTGTTGTTGTCAATGGTCATGAGTATATCGTTGAGCAGCGATTCCGTCTCCATATCCTCATCATTATCAAAACTATCATCCTTAAGCAGCTCCTCAATATTCTGCTGATTCAGCTCCAGTGTAGGCAATGCAGGCGAGACAGCAGCAGCAGGAGCAGGAGCAGCCATCGCAGCCACCTCATTTGTCATGTCTACATCCAGCGAAGGCGGCAATCCGAGCTCCTCCATATTGCCAGTGACGGCGCTGCCAAAGTTCTGCTTGAGATCCACAAAGCTGGGCATCTCTGTGGGCAATGCAACGCAGGCATCGGTCAACGGCGTGGACAGGGACATGAGTGGCTTCGAGACAAGCACACCTGCATCAATCCAGGGACTTGGTAACTCCTCCTCTGCGGCATAGGACAAGGCATAAGCCTGCGATGTCTCTGGCAATAAGTAAACATTGGACAGCTGTGGCAGCACTACGCCGCTGTCATTGCTTGTCGACGTCGTCTCGGAGGAGGAGCTCAGACTGGAGGGATTAAGTAGCACCATGTCGGTCTGTTGTTCCGTCTCCGGTTGCTGTTCCTGCTCAAGTTGCTCTTGCTCCTGTTCCTCCTCCTGCTGCTGCTGCTGCTGTTGCAGCTGTTTCTGTGCGCGCTTTGATTTCTTCTTGCCCTTGTTGAGCATCTGACGCTGATGCGTCTTCTTGTGCGACTTGAGACTGTGCGAGGTGCTAAACGATTTCTGGCAACTGTTCTCCTGGCAGGGATAAGGCTTCTCACCGGTGTGTGTGCGCTTGTGCGTCTTTAGGTGATGCGATGCAGTGAATGCCTTGCCACAATCGTCCTCGGGACACTTGTACGGTCGCTCCTGTGTGTGGGTGCGCATGTGTTTCTTCAGGTCACTCAGCGTGGTGAAACACTTCTGGCACATTTCACAATTGAAGGTCTCTCCATTGTGCAGACGCAGGTGAGCGTGCAATCTGATAGAGTGAGTATCAAGTATTAATATAATATTATATATATATTTTCAGATAAGCAGTGTCCACAGTTGGCTATCTCTCACCTGTATCGCGTATTGAATGCCTTATCACAGCCGCTAACCTCGCACTCGTAGGGCTTCACCTTGGTGTGGACGCGCACATGTATTTTCAGGCTGTAGGATGTAAGGAATGCCTTGTTGCAGCCCTCCTCCGTGCACTTGAAGCTGTAGTCGCCTGTAAACAGCCATAGAAACCAGTTTGCATTATTTATTAATTGAAAATTATTTAATTTTAATAGAAATCAATTTGTGTGCTCAGCTCAACTGTTGCGCCGAGGTGTCAGTGTTGGTTAGCGCGCTGTGAGCGATAACCTATCGAAACAACATGGCGCTTAGTTCTGATAAAAAAAATCTATCGCACATATTCAATAAATTATTCGAACATTGCAATTAACTGATGCAACCCTTTAAATGTTGCACCCAAACAGCTGATAAACAGTGTTGCCTAACCAGTTTGGTTCAAATGCAACTGCACGCGTTGATCTATCGCAGCGACGCACGTACGCACGCATGTAAATTTAATAAAAGATCCCTTTTTTAATTGCAATAAATGGCTGAAAAGGAGAAAAAACTGATAAGAGCCGTTAAACGACATGGTTGTCTATATAAAAAAGAGGAACTTGGTTTTCGTGATCGTGTGAAGAGAGAAAGAGCATGGAACAGCGTTGCCGTCGAATGCGGTCTGCCAGGCAAGTACTTGTGGGCGCTACTTGTGTATGTGTTTGTTTACATGACGTGTGTGTGTTGTTTTTGTTTTTTACAGCTAAGCAAAGCCAATGTCGCTGGAAAACACTGCGAGATAGATTTGTGCGTGAGCTTCACAAAGACGAAGAGGAACGCAAGTGGAAATACTTTAACGATTTGTACTTTCTCCACGATCACATCAAAATTCGTAATGTGGAAATAGAAATTGACACTGATATGAGTGAGGAAGCGGAAGTATCAACGAACCAAGTCGAATATGATGAAGTGAGAGAATTGAAAACAGATCAATGTGCTGAAGGGGATACGTTGAGTGAGGTGCCCCCAGATCCGCACTCGGAATTCGTTAGAATTATGGATTTGCTGGAGAATGTGCTGCTCAAGAAGCAAAACGAGGAGAGGGGGTTAGGGGGGCAACATATTGATGCATGCCAAGATCCCTTTTACAAATATCTCGGAACAATCTTAAGTCGCGTGAATGATGACCAACGTGCCGATATACAATTGGAAATATTGAACTTCGCTAATGGATTGGTGAAAAAGACAGGCAAAAGTTGAGAGAACTTTTTGTATATGTATCCATTATTATATTAGGAACTTATTATTATAATAGGTACTTTACTCACCCGTGTGTGTTTTTAAATGCGTTCGAAGATTTCCAATTGTACTATAGCTGCGATAACAGTTCTCATAGTTGCACTTATAACGGCTGAGAGCTTCGTCAGAGCTCTGATTAGACAAATATATTGTATATTTTACATTAGTATTACGAACATTATAGTTTGTTTATCAGAGAGAATATGTACAAAGTCGTGGGCTTTCGAATAAAGTCATTAGGTCGTTAGGTAATGTATTATGTTTATGTACTCGTAAGTCGGCCAATAAATAACTATATATACTATATAGTGTATAAAATACAATAAGCAGGCAGTGTAATTATAAATTTGTAATTAGTTTTCTATATACTATGTAACTGTTGTATGTGATTCTATGTTGTGTGAGTGTGTTAAGTGGGAATATCGGGGAAACTAAAAACTACGCACCAAGTTGACGGTTCGATAAATGCGATAATTCGATAATTTGTTAACAAAAAGAGAGTAGACAGAGCAGCGAGGATCGAGCGACCAGTTTTAGCTGATGATTAATTCGTTATCGATTACTATTTTCGGCCACTATCGATTACTAAAAGCAGCAGCAGTTACAACGTTAGTTACGTTACGGCACACACGTTTTATACACAATTTGCGAGTGTATGTGTGCTGCGTATGTATATGTGTGAGAGAGAGAGAGAGCGCAGAGTTCTATTTTGAACACAGGGGGGCTGAGAGTACCTCGTACGCCATCGCCATCAGCTGATCCTCATCGGTTTCCTTATGCAAGGCGCCCGGGTGTATGCAATGAGTCAGCTCGTTTTCCTCATCGGGCTCAATTTGCTCTTCGGCATAGCTGCAAGATTGGGTGGGGTTGTTGTTACTACTACTACTACAATCATCACAAAACTAATACGAATGCAAATTCAATATCGAATTCGAACTCGCGCCGCTTGCCTGGAAACAAAGAAAAACAACAAATGCGGCGTTCGATTTGTGTGTCAGCGAGCCGTTAAGATTTTCTACACGCATACAAACATATGTTCTGTTCTACACACAACACACACATGCATACATACGTGCTCATTTATGTGTATGTTATGCATCTGCTTGTAGGTACGTCTGTATGCGTGTGTGTGTGTGTGTTTATACTGCACAGATTAGCGAGGTTATAGAGCGCAACGAGAAACAATAACAACAAACAATAACAAAATGTGTATGTGTTCGAGTGTGTGTGAGTGAGTAAAGCAAGCAAAGCGAAAACATCAGTCAAAGTGAAAAATAACAACAAATGAAACGCATCATTTTGACTGCTCGAATCCCTACATAAGCTCTAATAACCAGATTAATTAATATTTAATATTGTCATGGTCAAACACGACGTCGGCAGAACTATAAAGAAACTAAACTAAAAGAGAGCACACACAAACAGAGAGAAATATGTACACACTGAGACACAAACACATGGAGGCTGACAGTCATGCAGGCAAAAACAAAATATTCAATTTGGATAAACAAGTGCGTGGGCGAGAGAACGAGACGCCTCTCTTCTCCACCTTCCCTTCACCTTCCTATTCCCTTTGCACACATTATTCTCGCATACTGTCCCTGTCACGGACACAGCTGTGGCGGCGTACGCGCCCTCCCCCCTCGCAACCTGCCCTAATCTCGCATATCTCGCGACTAGAGCGAGTGGTGAAAAATGAGAAATATGATTGAGATGAACACTCATGGTGATAAAAATAGCGTCGCCTCGTCGTAGACATAGACGGTACAGTGGGGTGGGGCAAGAGGTAGGAGTGGGAGGGCTACACAAAGTAGAAAAATAAAATAAATTGAAATACGATTGTACACAAAAATGAATACAACTACCAATGTTCTCTTGGCCATCCACATAGTCAAATATAATTTAGATCGTTAAATTAATTTCAAATAAAAATAAAACAGAAAATGGTCAAATTATAAATTAATTAAAAAATAAATAACATAAATATGATAATAATAATTATATTTAATGATGGACAAGTGCTAAAAAAAGTTTAAGCAGATGTTTCTATTGAGAACTATGTAACTGTTCTACGAATCCCAGTCAGTTAGTCATAGTACTGCTTATTAGGGGTGATAACATTTAAGATGAAATGATGAAAAGATTTTGCCACAGAATAAAACACGTTGTCGCTTTCAAGTTAGATTAGGGTGGAGAATAACAATAAACAGAGCTAAACAGCTGAAATTATATGGTGCGAATTGAAAACATCTTGGATGTGTTTCATTATAAGACGATCTTCAAGTGGAATTTTCTCGAGATGAGAATAGAATTTCACAATAAGGTGGGGTCAAGGGGGTGCAACGTTTTGCCAGAATTGGAAACCGGCTACTTTAGACAAAATGTGAATGAATTAAGGGAAAAATACAAAACTTAGCATGTGTGTATATGTATCGTACATGTATATGTATTTGTGTATGTATTGAATTTTGTAGTGGGGGAAAATCTAAATGCGTTCATCGGCGTAATTATTTTTAGACCAAACAAACGATTTCGATACAATCATCATATGGCAAGAAGCAGAGCAGCACGACTGCAGCAGCGGCAGAAAGTCCGTTACATTCTCATTGCCATCGAAAATCGAATACATATCGATACACACACATACACATACATGATGAAGGAGGGGGCGGTGGAACACACCGGCGAACACATTTCAGGCAATTAGCAACAACATTCTAGCATTTCGGACACTTTGCGGACGCGAGTTGTAAAATGTGGACATTGGAATTGTTCAAACTTGCCAAAATTTTCGGAAATTGAAAAAAAAAAAAAAAAAGCACTTGTCTTCCCCACACAGTCGATATTCGAATCTAATTAGTTTCGTAAAGCAAGCGCAAAAAGAAAATACCAAAAAGGAAAAGCAACATAAATATATGACAGTCGCGTCACAATTCACAGAGCGGCAGCAGATGACGGAAAAAGAAGAGAAACCATGCAACAAACAAATCTGTGTGGGCGGTGGAAAATTTAGTCATGGGCATAGCCATGGGCGGGGGTCAGCATACCCTCTAACTGGGACAAAGTGCAAGCACCTGGTCACAATTTTACGATATTTTAAGTACCAATTTCAAATATTTTTAATTGAGTAATTGACATTCACAAAAGGTAATTTGGCATGCTTTTTAGTATCTTACATGGTATTTAAAAAACGTCAGCAAATCAATTAAAGCAAATTTATCGATGGCCATACAACAAGTCAATGCAATCAAATACAGAAAATCGATTATCGATAGGCATACAGCAACAACAACATCAATAGACAAAAAAGGCAGTGTTGAGAAGTGCATGCAATGAGGAGGCTGCCAGAACGCAGAGCTTAACTACCTCGTCCCAAGAGTAAAATATGCAGTAGTAGAAGGAGAATTTGATGCAGATGCTGCAGAGTCGTTGCTAGTTGTTGTTGTTGGCGGAGGCGATGGCTCTTCGTTGGCTGGTACCATGCTGAAGGACACCACCGTCGGTGGCTGCACCTGGACGAGCTTTTGATTTTGAAATTGATATTCCAGCGTAAAGCAAATATCATCCAGATTATATGTGCCCATTGTTGCTATTAACGGTACTGACGCTTGTGTCGTTGATGACGATAGAATGTGTGTGGTTGTGTTGGGTGTGGGTGTGGCGGGCGAGGATGATGTGCTTGTGGTGGTGGCTGTTGTGGTTGTAGTGTTGTTGTTGTTGTTGGTGCTGGTGGTTAGCAACATGGGTGCACCTGCGGTCAACGGTCGCAGTGTAAACACTTCGTCCTCGTCTGCTATATCGTCGTCCATGTATACTGTCTGTGTCTGTGTCTGCGTCTGGTTCGTCGGAGTCTGCACCTCCTGCAACAACGTGTATGTTCTTGTTGTAGTTGTTGCTACATCGTTGTTGTCGTCCAAACTTAAGCCTAATGGTTGCAGCACCTGTTGCTCCCTGCTGCTGTAAATGCTGCTGTTGCTTCCTCCACTACTCCCATTCCCACTGTCCTCCAGCTTGGGCGCTAGCAGCGACGCCAGCAGCGCTTTGTCTTCGAACCCATTGAAGTCCAGTTGCAGCGATGACGCAGCTATCGACGACGAGGGCGAACCAGTTAATGATGTGCGCGTCGAGTTTGTATCATAATCTCTGGTGTCTGATAAGGAATTTCCATGATTGGCCGACTTCCAACTATGCTCATAATATTGTTGTTGTTGGTGTTGGAGCGTCTCATCGCTGTTTGCATCCATTTTATATTTCTTATTATTCTAGTTGCACTCACATTTATACAATTGTATTTCACGCATGCAGTTTACTTATATCACTGTGCACTCTACCGATACATATATAATAAATATGTATTACAAAAGAATTAGAAATTTATACGGAACGGCGATCCGAGCGAAATAATCACGTTCACGCTGCGCAACAACAAAGATAAGACTAGTGGTGGGCATTGGCGATGTAAGAGAACATCGATATACCGAAAGCGAAGTTCACGCAGTCACGAGTGTGGGTATTTTATTCAGTACGCATAAGCACATGAGTAAATACTTAATATTTGATAGCATAATTATTGGCATAATAATTAAATTTAATTGCTATGTAAGAAAAAGAAAATAATAAAACAAAAATAAAAACAATTCTAAACATATTACAAATTGTTTTTGAACAAGGCATTACACACGCAAGCAAATTCAAATCAAACTTGTGCTTTCGCGCCACCTTCACCTGCACAGAAGTATCGATATCTCGATACTATTCATCGGGCACGGTCGGTCACACTATGCGCAAAGGAAAAGGCAGTACATATACAAAATTCATTGATTTTGTCAACGTAAAACACAGCGCATAGCTACACAGGCGAACACCAATAAAGTGAAGTTTGGTTAACTAAATTAGGAACGCAGCTGTGGCAAGTGCGGAAACAGAACAAAATGCAACGCTCGCGCAACGAATCGCAACTGTGAAGACGCGCAAAGGCACCTCTAGCAACTCTACTACCCCAATAAGAAGATTTAATTTTCTACACAAATTTCCCAATAAGAAAGAAGTGCGAAAGAAAAGAGCGCATACGGAGGAGTGTGTAAACGAGGTAGAGGAAACAACAATAACAACAACAACAACAACATACATATAGCAAATAAAATGACAATCGCTTGCAAAGATTAATAATTGGGCACGCAATTGAGCAGCAGCTCCGGCGGCCGGCCGTAAAATGCCAAGGAACACTTGCAGGCCAAGTGAATGTAACGGTACAGGGGATAAGGATACAGGACAGAATGAGGGTACAGCAGAGGAAGCTGCCGCCTCGGCTGTGTCCATTGTCAAGCAGGAATTCGATGCAGCGCCTCCAGTTAGTCACAGAAAATCCGAGAGACGAAAATTTGCACGCGATATATTTCTGGTCTTTGAGGAGCAGACCACGCGTCGCAGGCGTGGCAAGGGCGGCGCCAGAGGCAAATCGCGTACGGTGGCCAAACAGAAGTTCGGACATCTCTCTGTGGCCAATACGCCGCGTATCAATAAGAATCTATTGCGTGAAATCAAAACGGAACCAAAGTGCAGCCAGGCAGCTGGAGCAGCAGCAGCGACACAAGTAGCAGAGACTGCAGCGACAGTGAGGCAGCTGGCAGTGTCTGTAGAGCAGCAGGTCGAGCCAGAGCAGGTGCCTGAAACGCAGGCACAGCTAGAGGAGGCAGGGCAGGAGGAGGCACAGCAGGAGGAGGCACAGCAGCAGGAGGCAGAGCAGCCGGCAGTGCCTGCACATTTGCAGACGCTAGAGAGGCCCTTCTCCTTGCCCCTGCCCCGCTCCCCCGCCTGCGCCAGTACCCGAGAAGGCCACAGTGAAACTTGAAACCAAAACAACAGCAGCAGCAGCAGCAGCAACTGCAGCTTGCCCAGTGGCTGTGCCTGCGCCCCAAGCAGAACTGAGTGCCGCCAAGGCAGCAGCAGCAGCAAATGGAGTAGGGGCAGCAGCCAGAGCAGGCGCAGCAGCAAATGGCGTATCAGGCAGAGCAGCAGCAAGCACATCCACCTCCTCCTGCACTTCCAACTCTCCTGTGGCCACGCCCAGCGTGAATCCCATATTTCTGTGGGTCAAGCAGGACGACACACGCATTGTGGAGGTGCGTTGCGAGGATTATGATAAAAGGAATCGCATAAGGCTGACCAAGACCACAAATGGCTGGCGTTCCATGCCACGCACAGATGCCTCATCCAGCCGAATTGTCAAGTTCTTCCACAGTGCGGCAGCAGCGGCACCCTTGCTGAAGGTCAAGCGGGAGCAGCTGCAGCAGCTACAGCAGCAAACAACAATTGAGGAGGACGAGGCAGAGCAGCAGCAGCAAGAGGAAGAGCAGCAGCAGCAACAGGAGGAGCAGCTGGAGCACGACTGGAGTGAACAACAGACTGCTGCCAATGACAATCTCATAGAGGATGTGCGGGTTGTGCTGCCGGCACAGCAACAGCAGCAACAGCAGCAGCAACAACAGTCTGATCTTTGCTTTGATGCCTTGCTGGATAGCGAGACAAATGCCTCGACAAAGGCCAGCAAGACCAGCACCAGCAATGCCAATACACCAACATATCAATGCTCCTCCTCTGCCTCCTCCTCCGATGCAGCCTCCTGCTGCTCCTCCAGGCACAGCCTGCACTCGCCTGCGCAGTCAACAGCCTCAGCTGCAGCTTTGCAACTGCAGCTGTGCCCCAAGACGGGACTGTTTCTGCCACAAGGAGGAGTTGCTGCAGCGCTAGTGCCAGCAGAGACCTTAGAGGAAGAGGAAGAGGCAGACAAAGCTGGCCATAACTGCACAGCGGAACACTCCAGTCTCGATGCAAAGAATCTTAAGGATCTGCTGGACGATGCAGATGAGCTGCTGCAGCAGTGCAGCAGTGACAATGGCAGCAGTGGCGCAGAGCTGCTGGATTCGCTGGTGCAGCGCAGCTGCGAAGACAATCTAGCAGCAGCAGGAGCAGTTGGAGGAGCAGCAGAAGCAACAGCAGCAGCTGTAGGAGGAGGCACAGTGGGGGCAGCCGGCCTCAGTTCCTTCTGTGTGCCAGATATGGTGGCTGGCAAGGAACTGCCCAGCATACTGGGCATGGACAGCAGCGATGATGCACCCAAGTGCCTGTCGTTCAATGAGGCCGGCGAGATTGAGGGACTGCATGGCGAACTCTTTCTCAATCTGGACTCGTTTGAGAAGCAAAGCGAGGCGGAAGTGCAGGCGCAAGTGGAGCAGCCTACAGAGACGCTGCTGCTGCCTAGCTCAGAGCAGGCCACCTCCGATGAGACGCCCAAGGATTTGAGCTACAAGAAGCGCGAGGAGGTCTGCCCACCCTCCGAGTCGCGTAGTCAGTGCGCTGTCACCTCCAGCTCGGATGTGCTTAAAGCCAAATCCCCTGAACCTGTCCAGCTACAGCTGCCAGCAAGCAATATACCCGCCGAGGTGGAGACCACATCGGAGACCATCAAGCATCTCATACTCGAGCAGTTTCTCAAGCTAAATGCGGGCAATCAACAGCAGCAGCAGCACCAGCACCAGCAGGCAGAGCCCATGGATCTGGGCAAGGCAGCGGCAGCAACTGTGGTCATTGATGATGACGATGAGGAGGAGGAGCAGGAGGAGGGGTTGGTGCGAGCTAGAGAGTCTGTGCAGACAGCAGAGCCATTAAAGAAGCGCGCCAAACCCCCTATAAAGTTGGATAAAGATCCCGATGCACTCACGCAACTCAAGATGTTGATTAGCAATCCACAGTGGAAGGTGCCAGATCCCATTTTGGTGCCCAAGGATCGTCTGGGCGCTGTGCTGGCATCGCCAGCGCGTGAGATTCCATTGCTGCTTACCACCCGGCCGGAGCTGCGTCTGCCTGAAGCCTTTGCCTATCCGCAGATTATACAGAATCCCAATATTTTGGTGGTTACCATGGAGCAGCTGGAGGCCATACTCAAGAATGATGCAGAGCAGGTTAAGGGAGGGGAGAAGCTGCTGCATAGTGTGGCTGCCACGCCCACAAGTCAACCTTTGCCTTTGCACTCGCCTGCCTCCCTGACACCAAAACTTCATGCTGCTTCAACTGCAGCCTCTGCTGCTGCTGCTGCTGTTGCTGTTGCTGCCTCCAAGTTGCCGCTTAAATCTCCCACAGTTGTTGCTGCTGCTGCTGCGCCTTCCCCTGCAGCAGCGCCTGCTCCTACTGCTGCTGCTGCGCCTCTGCCTGCTCTGCCTACTCTGCCTGCCACACCCGCTGCAGATTCCTCGCTGCTGTCAACGGAACTGAATGCCACCACACTGGCGCTGCTGCAGCAGATGCTGTGGCTGCCCTACTTTGGCCAGCTGTCGCAGGAGTTCTTCAAGACGCTCAAGGATCCGCTGTGCCTGCAGCGCAAGTTCATGAGCAATCTGCTGCCGCTCTATCAAAGCCAGCTGGGTGGACTGCAGCAACTGGATGAGCTCTACAAGCATTGCCTCAAGCAGAAGCCAGAGGCAACAGCTCCAACTGCTGCTGCTCCTGCTGCTGCTCCAGCTGCTGCCAAGCAGTCTGCTGCTGCCTTTAGCAATCCCCTAGAGCTGGCATTCATGCAGCAGCTACTACAGCAACAGCAGCAACAACAGCAGCAACAGTTGCAGACCAAGGAATCCAACTCAACCTCCTCCTCTGCTGCCTCTTGCCATCATCATCTGGAGCACAAGCGCGCTAGAAGGGATGCAGATGCCACTGCGCTGCACATACCCGACTACAGCAGACAGTCTAGCAAGACAGCAACTGTTGCTGCCACGCCACCTGCCACACCCACGCCTGCCACAGAGCACAAGCCACGTCTCACCTGCAAATCTCTGTCAAATCTGCTCGAGCCCGACAGCAACGCCGTGCAGCTGCTCAATGTGCCCTACCGTGCGGGCAAGACACAGCAGCTACAACAGCAACAACAGCAGCAGCATGAGCTCAGCAAGGAGCCCAGCGGACGCACACTGCGCTCCAGCAAGGCTTGTGTCAACTACAATCCGCTGGAGCAAGCCAAGCAAGCGCAGCAAACACAGCAACAGCAGCGCAAGCGTGGCAACATGTTGCTGGCACATGAGCTGCAGCAGCAACAGCAACATCAACAGCAGCAGCAGCAACAACAGCAGCAGCAGCAACACTTGGCAGAGGCCGCCGCAGCGGCAGCAACAGCAGCTGCCTCGGCTGGCACCATGGATGCTGCCAATGCCGCGCTGTGGCATCCACTCTTTGGCAGGTGAGTAAAGCAAACATCTCCCTACATATTTAGCTATTAATGTTGCTTCTCTTATCCCCCCCTCCAGCAATGCCAAGCAGGGCTACAACAGTCCCTGGCAGTGGACAACAGTGACGGCAACTGGCGAATGACAGTCAAGTCGGGCTCACAAGGAGCCGGCAACGCATACAGCCAGCAACAGCTACGAGGAGCAACAACAGCAGCAACAGCAGCAACATGACTACAGCAACAACTACAGGCAACAGCAGCAGCAGCAGCAGCAGCAACAATTGCCGGCAGCCCTAAGCAATCAAAAACACAGCAACAAATACGTTTATCAAGCAGGCATGGAGAACATGTTTCACTCGTATCTCTATCAGAAGGGAGCAGCAGCAGAGGATGCCAGCTATATGACAGAGCAGGCCTACTGGCAACAGCAGCAGGCACAGCAGCAACAGCAACAGCAGGCACAGCAGCAACAGCAACAGCAGGCACAGCAGCAGGCACAACAGCAGCAGCAGCAGGCACAACATTCGCTGCAACAACAGGCGCAGCAGCAGCATCACAAGCAACATCAGCAACAGTGGAGCAATGCCAGCAATCAGCGCAACAGCAGCAGCAGCAACAATTATGCCAACAACTATGCAGCAGCAGCTGCAGCTTCCATGTACATGCAACACTTTAATCCCTACATGCAACAAAAGGCAGCAATGCTGGCTGAGAAGGCAGCGCAGGCAGCGGCAATGGCAGCAGCAACAGCAGCAGCACACGGCAACAGCAGCAGCAATACAAACCACAACAACAACAACAGCAGCAGCAGCAAGCATGCACGCTATGCCAGCGACTATGGCTAGAGAGGAGGAGCAGCAGGAGTCCAACCAAACAACCAAGTCTTGCATACATCAAAACATGTAGAAGATAATAAACTAAAGAGAATCTTATAGAACATTTTATAATATTGAACAAGGAATTGCTAAGGATTAAACATAACAACAACAACAACAACAAAATGAACAACAACAAGGTAAACCAAAAGCAACAACAACAACAATAAGAAGCAAAAGCGAAAAAAACAAAACAAATGCATAAGAAAAAAAAAACAATTAGTAAAAATTTGTTATTGGTAGTTTGTTAAAAAAAAACACATAAAACACAAAAAAGAATATATAAAAATATGAAAAATATAAAAAAGAAACAGAAAAATATGTGAAAAACACTAAAGAAAAGCATAAAGAGAAAATGTAGTAGAGAAAATAAGCGGAAAAAGAGGAAATAAGGAAACAAGAAAAATATGCGAAAATTGTATTGTATTTTATATTGTTATCCCAAGCTGCGTTATATTATTATTATTATTATGATTATGATTATATATTATTAACTCGTGTGTGTATATAGATGTATTCTACATTTGTTAAGCTCCTACTCCTCCCACTAGACCAATCCTGCACTCCCCATCCCCTGCCCCTCTCAAAGACAAACCAAAATATCAAAGAAGAAGAATTTTGTATTCATTCCGCAAAAGCAAAGCTAAAATAAAACTTAAAAGAAAGTTAGGCAACTTTTTGTTTACAGCAGTTATACCTTCTATATTTTACTACTATTTTCTATGTTTACTATTATTATTATTATTATGATTATTACCACTATTATTACTGATTATTTATGTGTGTGAGAAAACTGAAATCGAAACCCCTTAAACAATGTGCAATCTTATATACAATATATATTTTATGTTTTAGCAACACAAGAATCACAAAGAAACTTTAAAAAATAACAACAACACTTATAATGACGACAACAACAACAACAACAAGAAAACATGGCAAAGATGAAGCCAAGTTGATGATGATGAGAAATAAAGAGAAAACCTTTTAGAGAATTTCGCAGATAAAGCCAACAGAATAGCAAAAAAAAAAAAAAATAAACAGAGATTTGTTTTCATTTTTGGGAAGGGGATTTAAAGAGGGGGAGCAGATCTGAGGAACTCTCTACAAGAATCGATGACTTCTGTCTAGATTATAGAACGTGTTGTAAACTTCCTTTTAAAAGGTAGAATATCTGAAGATCTGTTCTCCTGTCTAGATTATATAGAAGGTGTTATAAACTTCCTTGTTTTGGGAATTCTATAAGTCTCTGAAAATTTTCAAGGATTATTTGAAGAAGTCTGTGCTTGACTTGCATGACATGTGCTTGCAACAAGATGGTGCCACATGCCACACAGCACGCATAACTATGGACTTATTGAAAGGCAAGCTGGGTGACCATTTTATTACACGTTCGAGAGCGGATCGTGCGATTTAATGGCTTCAGACTATTGTTTTGTGGGGCTATATTAAATCTAATGTCTATACAGACAAGCCTGCTTTGATTGACGCATTGGAGAACATTGAAGAATTTATCCGTGAGATAACGGCCTGAAAATGTTGGCAAGATTAAGCCAAAATTGGAGTAAGCGGATGGACCATTTGAGGCGCAGTCACGCTCAACATTTGCATGAAAAAATCTACAAACATTAAATTATATGCAGCGTACTATCGATTCAAATAAAGATTTCCATGCATTTCTCTAAATCTTATGTGTTGTTTTTTGGAAAACTTAACTAAAGCTCTTAAAAAATCAACCTTTATAAGGAAAAAATTATTATTGCTTTCTTTCGAAAAGAAATCGATATAGGAATCAAGAAGTCTCTAACCCTTATCGAGTTAAGTTTATAAATATAAAGAATACTGTACAGAAAAGGAACAAAGAAATGGTTAAAGGCACTAAATCTAGCACTGATTGTACAGGTATAAAGAAAGATTATATAGACTAGAAATAAATATTTCAAACTAGATTATTCTATTGGAAAGGTTCATCAACTTTAAGTTCCAAAAAAGAACGTTACATCATTGAAGAAGTTCCCAAATCTATTATCTAATTCATATTAGACATAAATACACAAGTGTAGATTATTAAAACCTGAAGAGATAAGATGACAAACTGTTTCTAGATCATTCCATGTGGAAAGAGGTTAATAAACTTTCTACAGATTATCAAGCAACACAAATTCGCTTTCCTTGTTATTGGTAATGAGATTTTAGTACTCAACCAAGTCAAACTATGTTGAGTAATCACAGTGTGTGCTGCGTGATTTAATCAAGATCTATTCTTAGTTGCCTACTCTCATCTCATAACTAAAACTTACTCAATGCTCTTGAGTTATTTCGAAATCTGCGGGATCTGTAAGTCAAGAGTTTCTTTGTTGTATATACATATAAATATATACATAATGTATATACATATATTGTATTGGGATTTGGAGGTACAGATAAAGAACCTTCTTAATGATAAAGTAAAGATTTCTTGACGATCTTGCCCAACTGCAGCTTAGGCAACTCTTTGAAGATGTCTACAATTGCTTCCGGCATATGGATATGTATAGATTCATATATATATTCTTTTATACATTATTTACTATATATACAATATAATATATTAACTTCCATGTAGGTGTAAAGATTCCTTTTCCATCTTTTCCAACTGAAACTTCTGCAACTCTTTGAAGAAGAACCTACGATAAATGTTAATCAAGTCTACAATTGTTTTCAGGTATATAGATCTGTATAGATTCATATATATAATATAAAAAATATTATATACTATATATATAATAAAATATATTAACTTCCATGTAGATGTAAAGATACGTTCTCCATATTTTCCAACTGAAACTTTAGCAACTCTTTGAAGAAGTAACTACGATGAATGTTAATCAAGTCTACAATTGTTTTCAGGTATATAGATCTGTATAAATTCATATATATAATACATTATACATTATTTACTATATATATGTACTATATAATATATTAACTTCCATGTATAAAATGTAAAGATTCCTTATCCATCTTTCCCCAACTGAAACTTCAGCAACTCGTGCAAAAATGCAGAATCTACAATGAATGTTAATCAAGTCCACAGTTTGTTTTTGTATGTATAAATATATAGCATATATATTTTAATTTCGGTGTATAAATCTTTATATGTTAATTTCTGTATAAATACGCAACTTTTCACTTACAAACAATACATTCTATTATTATTAACTTTTGTTTGGTTAAGAACCACAATAAAAATGTTCTTTTTTTTTCCTTCTTTTTCCTCTTTTGTTTAAAGCATTTGAAATGCGCGCGTGCGAATGTTTTCAGCTATTTTAGTGTGTGTGTGTGCTTGTTGTGCTCCCAGCCGATGATCGGTAGTATGCCGCCGCCCCTCGGGTTCATCGTGTGTATATATGTATATATAATGCTAAACTCATTCAATCTGACGATGTGCCTCCTGCAAACGCGTCACCACGTTCTGATAGAACTTGATCTGTTCGGCAATGAAGTTCTTAAGTGTCTGCTTCAGATGCGTATCCCGTTCGCTCTTGAAGTGCGTCAACTCGGCTAGCACTGTATAGGAGACAATATCTGTGCGTCTGTTAACCTCCTGCAATTGGGAATTGCTCATCTTGTTCTCCGCCGTCGAGCGTTCGCAATCTTTGCGCTTCTGTATGGCGCCTTTGTGCGTGGAGAATATGTCCGGAAAGCAGTTCAAGACACCTCTGCAAAGGAGATGAAGAAGCATTAGATGGGAAGGAATAAAGAGATGACGTGCCTCACTTACCTGTAGATATGCAAACGATCTGCCAATGGTATCCAATCATGCTTAGCCTGATCGCCGAACATTTGCCCAATGCCAATGTAAATACCACCAATCTTGCCCACACTCTCCGACAAGGGGGAACCATTGCGCGTGGGCGCACGTCTCTCATCGATGAGCAGCGCTTTGGCCAGCTCGGAGAGCCCGTCGCCAATGCGTTGGAATTCCTTTTTACTCTGTGCCAGCGATCGCTTGGCCATGTCATTGGAAATCGAATTCAGATTCCTTACAGCCCCGTCCATGCTGTGTATAAACTGTGTGCCACTCTCCAGTTGTGCGTCCACTTTGGAATGCAGTAGGTTCTTATCCGGTGGCGTTATGGCCAGGCAGTAATTGACACCCATATAGGGATCACGTTCAGCTTTCCTTTTGCCCGATTTCCAAATCTTTTCATCGGTACAGGTGAGAAAATGATACCAGACTTCACATTTCGAGATGACCGGATGGCGACAGACCCAGTCGACGAACTCCTGCAACTGCACACGACGATGTTCAACAAATTGCTCCTCATACCTGCCAGAGATTTGCTTGTCCGGCAATGGGGGCACTGGAATCAAACAGAACTTGTCCGCCAGACGTTCGTGCAGCCAATCGAAATGTTTGTAGCGACGCGACACCTGAACAGAACAGAAGATTAGATAGAAATACAATTTCGAAATGTGAAGCAAGAACAAGAACAATAAATACATTGAGTCATGTGTGTGTGTGGGGGAAAGATAAAGCGAAGCAAACAAAGAGAGAGGGCATAATAATTGAATGACTGCAAAAGGTTGCGCCCAATTGAACTTGCAACTCCAACTCCACAATGTCTGCTTACACTGTGCAACAAAATGAAAAGAAAATACTATACAAAACAAATTTCTTGTTGCACTGTGTAATCACTTTGCACACACACACAGGCATACACGCACAGGTTTTATCTTACTTATGAGTCGATTGTACAGTGGGCAATACTCACAGAGATATTATTAAAACTTGGCGTCAGCTGGTAGGCGATAAAGGTCTTCATTCCCTTGAATTTCGATTCCTTTTTGGGGCTTGCAACAATAACAGAGTAGGGTGAATGATTCTGTGTCCATTGATAGATGGAGTCATCCACCTGCGTTATGTAGGCCAGCTCACATTCGGGTATCTTCTCTTTGAAGGTGGCCAAACCAAGTATATATGAGTCAGAGCTCTTGGCAAACATGCCCTTCTTCATGGTGGCCGCACTGGCACCACCAGCACCAATTGCAGTGGAGCTTAGGGACACGCCATCCTCGCTGGGCGCAACAGGTAGATGCCTGTTGTCGTAGTCGCTGGTGGAATGCGTGAGACCGCCACTGCGTAAGGCTTTGCCACCTGCTGGTGCTATTTCTGAATACGTTTCATTGTCATCGCTATCAGTCCAGTCATCCACATCGTCCACATCGGGCGTCGGATCGTAGCGTGGTGCAGGTGGTGGCATCTCGAACGGATCGAATGCTGGCGTCGAGGGCTCACCTGTGGTAAACTGTCGTGCCTCGGCTGCTGACATTACCTCCACATACGCGGCAGGGAAGAGACCAATTTGGCCTTTATTGTTTTTACCCTCCCACCAACCTTCGCCAACGTCGCTCCTTGTCACAGTTAGAATTTCTCCGGCGAGTATCGATAGTTCCGAGGAGCCAGGCTCACCAGAAAAATCGTACATTGCACGTACGTAAGATGTCATTTTTGGTTATTGCACGATGTGAACGTTTTCAGCGTTTCTTTTTTGTATCTAAATCCGCTCCCATAAAATAATTGAAAAGCCAGCCCAGTGTCTGAGTCAGTGTGTGTGACGACTAGTGTGACCGTTGTGCCTGACAAATGAATTGTGCAATCGATTACCGATTGCAACTACTGTGAACTGCAACTTCATTTATCGCTATGAAAACACAACCCTGCGCGGCAGTGGTCATAAAAAATCTGTTCACGATTCGTTCGATTGGATTTTATTAATCATTCACTAATTGCGCGTTGCCGATTTTACTGTGGTAAGTGGAGAGCACGGATTTGATAATTCAATAATCCAATAAATATATTTGTGAATATCCATATCAACTGGAGTATACATGTTATATAGAAATATATACAATTAATATATGAATTTGCTGCTGTTAAATCGGTTCTTGTTTTTCACCGTTTTGTTTTTCTATTTCATTTTTTTTTTGTGCAACAGTAACAACAACTAGAAGGGCGAACACGTCAAGAGAAAAAGAACAAGAACGAACGAAGAACAGAGAACACATAGGGAAGTCTCGAAATTACCAAGAAGTAAACAAGCTATACGGAATCGGTGCAATTTAGCAACAACAGCAACAAAAACAAGAAAATGCAGCTGCAGGCCAAATATTTGCTATTATGTCTGTTCGTAGGACTGTTTGCCTCACACCGTTGTCAGCCCGCTGCAGTAGGGGACGGAGGAGAAAAACGTAAGCATGAGAGAAGAATTGCCACAACGAAATTCATTCATCTGTGTGTGTGTGTGTTTTGAGTGCGTTTGCGTATGCGTGTGTTGCCTGCAGTGAACCTACATATGTTTGTGTGCGTGCCTGCCTGTGTGTGTGTGTGTGCTTGAGTATATGCTTGCATGTATGGGAATTTTAAATGCCACACTCGAGTGTGTGTTTGTTGATTGAGTGTGCGTGTAAAAGAGAGATAGAGTAAGACAATTTGCGACAAAAAGAACTTTCTTTATTACTTATGTAGTTGTGAGAAATTCAATTACTCATTATTATTGTATTTTTATGTGTGTATACTTTATAGCGGCTACTGAGACACTGGCAGATACCGATTCTACTACTGTGGAACCGCTGACAACTTCAACAGTAAATCCAGCTCCAACAACAACTCAAGCTCCACCAACAACTCCTTCACCTCCACCAGTACCAACAACTAATGCAACTACAACAACATCATCGACAACTACAACAACACCAGCACCGACAACTTCAACAACTCCAGCACCGCCACCACCAACACCAACCAACTCCACCACCACCACCACTACTACTACTACTGTGGCTCCACCAACAACACCATCGACAACAACCACTCCAGCACCGCCATCGACAACCACGGCAAAGCCCACACCAGTGCCATGTGGCCACTTCGATGGTTCCTCATTCATTGGTGGCATTGTGCTCACACTGGGACTGCTGGCCATCGGTTTGGTGGCCTATAAATTCTACAAGGCACGCAATGAGCGCAATTACCATACTCTTTGAGCCGCCACCGCCTTTACATCGGCCTTTAATGCAGCAGCCGGTGGTGCAACGGGTGGTGCATCGGTGAACAATGCACCCGCCACGGATGCCGAACGTGTGCGGTTTGTTCAGCCATCAATACCGTTGCGATCCCCGCCAGCACAACCACCACCACCACCACCGCCTTCCTATCATCAACAACAACAACAGCTCTTAGCCGGCGGTGCAGGTCCCGGAGCGGCGGTGACAATGACAACACACTCAGCAACAACATCTCCACAAAATAATGATTCACCCTCGGCCCGGGATCGGCTGCTGCATTACACGTAATTTATCTCGGGGTACAAACACACACACACACACAAGAGTTGCACGAGAAGAACAGAGAGAACAAAACAACATGAACTATCCAAAGAGCCCCGATAATCTCTTTTTTGCTTGAATAAGAACTTTAGCCCCTCCCTCCCTATCAACACACTCTCAAATCTGCATTTTTCAGAAAACTTATCATATGAAATGCAAAAAATATTCAAACAGGCTCGACTACACACACACACACTCTCTTCCCTTATCAGCTATTATATATTATATATACCCTATATACATTATATATATATATTAAATATTATATATACATTTCGAATGGCTTTTGTAAATGATGATTACGAGGTTCGCTGCAGTTTAATCAGCGGATGCTGAGAACGCCTTAATAAATATCGATAAATATATATATAACTTGCCCTTCAGCTTGAAAGAGAGAGAAAGAGAACAAACGAGAGATAGGGCAAAGACGGAGAAACGATAACAATTATAGAATGTATTACACATTGTATGTGTATATGTATTGTATAATATAACATATAACATAATATAACAGTAATATGTGAGACTGCTTGGGAAAAGAGAGATAAAAAAGAAGGCGGGCAAATGTTTCCATTTTTCTAAAGTACAGATGATATATAGTAGGGCAACACTGGAGAAGAAGTATAAATTTTGATTGTATTTACAAAACAATTTGAATGAACTACAAAACTCATAGATATCTAAGGCAGCAAGTATATTATGTATGTATGTTTCTAATCCCCCCCGTATGCCATTACTCCTCACTTTGCATTTGGCATATTTAATAACATGCTGATTACTTTTCTGATATTCGCCTCGTAATAACAAGAGTACATATACTATATACCATATATGTATGTATATATAAGCTTATCGGTGTCGGTGTCGTTGTCGTCATAATTGCCAGAGCGAAGGGTAAAAAATCAATAAGAAAAGCAACAACAACAGTACAGCTAGTAACAGATATAGATGCACAGATATCCGACACTGACGCGGCATCTACAAAAAAAGGGGGAAATTGAGTATAATAATGGAAATAATAATCATAATCATAATGAAAATGAGCTTGGCCTGTTCAATTCCTTAGTAGGGACACAATTTAAACTCCTGATATCAGCAGATTGGAACAAAACTATAAGAGAAAGTTATAAAAATGTTAAATATTTGATATATTGAGATTCATATGTGAATGACACATATGAATCTTATCTCTACCTTACCCAATCACATTTATTGTTATACCTTCCTTCGAACAAATATCAAATACCCAAAAAAGTAAGAAACCTATGCACTAAATAATCTCATCATATATGCTATATATACGTATACGTACATATATATTATAAATGATATATAGATATTCACATAGTAAATCTCAACCGGCTTATCCAAGAATACAACAACAAATACCTAACTATGTATGTATGTATATCGTGTACGATAATAAATATTTTAAAAATTTACAAAGAATTGTTTGTTTTTATTGTTTGCGGATATATAAATATATATACAGTATGTCAAGAAACACTTTACACATATGTACATAACATTAACATGTACATACATACAGTGTAAAGAGTTACTTGACTCACTGTATCTATCTTTTAGCGCGAAAAGTTAAAACTTTTGTTTATGGTGCTTATCGGTTTAGTTCTCTTTAAAGCAGGGGGAGTATAATGCTTGTTATACCCTTCGGCCATTGAAAATGTTCCAAAAAGGGTATACCAACATTGTGCAAATTCATGTAACAGGCAGAAGGAGGCGTGGCAGACACCACAAAGTATATATATTCTTACTCAGCATCACTAGCCGGACTCGATTTAGCCATGTCTGTACGTCTATCTGTGTGAACACACAGATCTCAGCTATTATAAACGCTAGAGACACCAAAATTGTTATGAAGGTTCCTATATACTCGGAGCAGATAAAGTTTATTTCAAATGTTGGCGGTCACGGCCACCGCCCCCGCAAATCACTAATTTAGTTTTTAAACTCAATTTGTAAGCGCTGTATATAAGATACAACTTTGTGACTTCAGCATATACTAAGCTGATAGTTATATCTACTTATTCTCGAAATTTCGAAATTGGATCGAACCATAAACACAGAAGTTATTTAAAAAAGTAAGAGCATAACTCTAAGTGCTTGTGTTAGCTAACAAGGGAGGCGGGCGAGCGCCATCTGTCGGGTATAATTTTAAAGCGTGTGTATGAATATAACAAATTAAACTACACCGGAACATAGGTCGAAGGGTATCCCACTGTCGCGTGCCGCGCGACTGTTGCTTTCTTACTGTTTATTCTTGCATCCGGTAAGACTCTGTGTGGTTATATATATACATACATATGTATGTATATAAACGTTATTCTTTAAACGCTTATCAAGTTTATATAGCTAGCTTTGCCTCTGTGGGTTTATATTGTTCTTTATAAATCAGGGGATGTACCAGAATAAGTCTATCAATGCATTGCATTGCCTATCAATGTTATAGACTCAGTAAAGTTATGTACATATTATATATATAGTGTATTAACTCAACTTGGTTACAAGTTTATACATATATTAAATGCATGCATACATGCACATATACCATGTTCGTTCAGTGGATGACAAGCTCTAGTCATGCAATATTATAGACTGTTCTAGAGTTTATTCTAATCTAGTTTTTCCAGTTAAAAATCATTTATTTAACATTTTTTAATAGTCTAGATACATATTACGTTTAGGTTAAGGTCTAAAGTTATTCTCCTCCAGCTTTCTTGACTTTTTTCGCCTTGGGAACTGCCGCCGCTTCTGGGGCTGCTCCATTTCGTTTAAGGTTCTTATTTTTGTTGTTGGATCGTCGCTTCGGCGGTTTATTAAAGCGCAACAAGAGCTTAGTGCTGCCAATGCTTAGTTCCTGTTTCAGAGCGTTGCGGGCATCAAAAGTGGTGGGCAGAGTCACAGTGGCTACGCCGGATTCTCGGTATTTTCCTTTGCCAGGTTTGATTTGAATATCCACAGCATTCTCGAAGAGCTTACGCACCTGAGCCACCGACGCTGTCTTGGGCAGATTGGTAATGACAACGGAGGATGTAAAAGTTTCCTTACGTTTTGCCTGTTTTGAGGCGCGTTTCAACAACGATTTTGTCTTCTTCTTCTCCAGCGATTGCTGTTTGCGCGCAACAAGTTCATGGACAAAATCCTCCGAATCGGTTTTTGGAAGTGAAACGAAAATACCCTTAAAGGCGGCATCCTTCTCAATGGATGTTTTGATGCCCTTCAGTGCCTTATCTCGATCTTCTTTTGTTTTGAACTCCACCAGGCAGAAGCGAGCGTGTTTTTGACGTGGCTTCAGCGCCCTGGATATCAAGGGATGCAGGGAATTTGTCTTGGCATCGAATTCCTTATCATCAAGTGGCAATTTCTCAGGAAAGCGAACATATAACCGTGTGCCCTTTAACTGTTCGTATTTACTGCACACTTGTTCCTCAATAAGTTCCGCCTTGGACTTCTTGGCAGTCTCCTGGTCTTCGGCGTCGCTCTCATCATCATCATCATCGTCATCTTCATCATCCTCATCGGATTCGGTTGCACTAGCTGCCAAGTCCAGTTCATTGTCTTCTTCATCAGATTCCTCCACTTCGCTTTCATTATCTGACTCTGCGGATTCTTCGGCGTTGCTTTCCTCCTCATCTTGTACAGGTTTCTCAGTCTTTTTCTTCATTTTAGTTAATTTGTTTATGTCGCTCAAACTGCACGTGTTGGTCGCTTTTAGTTTTAAGAGTATCGATAGCCGAAATCATACAATCGATGGCGGGCATGGGAGTATCGATGAGCAGAATGAATAAGTATCGATGGAATAATTCCCTACGATGTTTTTCTTACGCATGCATTATCGATATTTATTCGATGTTAAAACAGCTGTTGGATGCGTTGCAGTCGAGTAAGTCGAGAAATTCGATATATTTTGCAGGTGCAACTTCACCAGACAATACTATCTTTTTCATAAAACATTTCATAGATAAATAAAATTTATAATGGGCATTTTAGACAATGTTCGTGGATTGTTTTCATCGCAAAACAAAAGTGTGTCGATGGCGGCCGGTTTTCTAGTGAGTAAAGCGACAAAATAATGTTGATGCGCCATTTCAAGTTGTCTTACCCATTCCTATTGTCAGTTCTTTACTGGGTGGTGGATAATAATCGATGCCATGGCTCGGGACTCCCAGTACCAGATCACAACTGGACATGTATTTATAGGCATCTTTAGCACACTCAGTTTCTGCATGATAAACACCGTTAAGGGCGAACATGTAAGTAACAGTCATTCTAACATATATATACACATATGTATATATATATTTACAAAGAGAATGAGTCACTGATTACGGGTTACTTGCAGATTTCCGAAGAGAACAGTTCAGAATCAGGACAGAGGATCGCCAAAATATGGTTGCTAATTGGCTTTGTCATTGGATTCGCCTCCATCATTGCTGCAATTTGGGTTATGATCGATGACTTTGTGAATAACGGTAAACAACGATAGTTGCCATATCAACAATATATTCACTTGGCCATAATCCTATATATATTCTTGTTCTACAGCTAAAAAAGATACCAGTAAGGGCGTGGCGCTGCTACTGCAAAACGTCTTCATACTCTTTGCCAGTCTGGCATACAAATTTGGACGGAATGAGGAGGAATGGAACTAGTAATGTGCATCTTCAATAGATTTTTAGTTTTTAAACATATATATATATACACAATATACATAGACCTCAAGAGGAGTACGATGAGTTTTAACCCACACAGAAGATAATCTCATTTCGATATAATAACAAACACATTAAACGACAAATCAAGTTCGCATAGTCTGGAATTTAATTTATTGTATTGTCGTTGAGGACTATCGCATCCCAGTCTAGTTATAGGCATCAATGGGACACTCATTCTGGTTCTGCAGACACCACTGTGGCTGCATTGCCTCAGCTCCGATGCCGTTCTCAACTAGACGCTCGCGATGCAGCAGCAAACGCGCCTCAGCCTGTTTCCAACCCTCGACGGGATTGGACCAGAGTCGTTCGGCCAAGGCACTTGCACGTGGCCAGAAGCGATTGTCCAGCGTATGTTCATCGATCTGTTCGGACCAGATAGCTGCCTCCGAGCCCAGCACATGATTGGTATAATCTCCAGCAATCTCTGTCATGTTATTATCGTAAACCTTCTGCCAACCGATGTAGGGGGAACACCAGTTGTTGCCACCTTGCACCCAACCAGCGCCGCCACAATCAAAGTACAGTGCATCATAGTTGGAGACAATGATGCGGAAGCCACGTTTCAATATCTTCTTAATCACGGCATCAGCGCCAGTTGTCCAGATCTGTATAATATATCGCTGGGCATCCAAGTAGTCATCGATGTAGGGTTCGTCGGTCAATCGGCTGGTCCACAGTATGATGGGCGTGTGGGTACCATTGGCAACACGATCCACACGCCTCAGAGCCTCGGATTGGAAGTGACCCCACAGGCGCATAAAGTCAGCCTCCGTTAGACCCCATCCTCGCTGTGTCATCCACTGGCGTATGGATTCGCTGCTGTTCCAACAATTCACAGAGACCTCATCGCCGCCCATGTGAAAGACATCGGGATTGTAGAGTGCAAACATATCACTGAATATATCCTCGACCACATTGTACATATCATCCACAGTGGGATCCAGCTGTCCACATGGTGGCTCTACACAGTACTTGCTCCAGGGCTGCGCATTGAAGCAGGCCGTCATGTTCTTGTGTTGCCAACCCTCGCCCACATGCGCGGGACTGTCGAACTCTGGCATGACGCGGATGCCACGCACACGTCCGTATTCAACCTGAGCAAGGGGGAGAGAAGGAATGAGATAAGGGAACATATCAAGGTTACATTGCTACTCAACAATTTCCTCCACATCCTTGTGGGTGTAGACCTTGGCGGGCGTGTAGGCGCCCAGTTTGGAGAGCTCTGGTCGCTTGCTAATCTCCAGCGGAAAGCTGTGCGAGTCCGTGATGTGCCAATGGAAGGTGTTTAGCTTAACCAAAGCCATGCCATCTAAGGCAGAAGATGTGGATGAGATTAAAGAGATTACATAAGAATCTCAAGACTTACCCAGCGTGCGCTTGATGGATTTCACTGAGAAGTAGTTGCGGGATGTATCCAAGAGTAGACCGCGCCACTTGTAGACAGGAGCATCGCTAATGGAGGCATTTGCCGTCACCTGCACCTCGCGACGTATGTCATCATAGACCACCAACTGATTCAGCGTCTCCAGCGCATGACGGGCGCCAAAGAAACTATTTGCCGATATATTCGCCAGCACTTGGCCCTGGTTATCCGAGCCAATCTGCAGCAGGTAACTCTCATCCGTATCCAGTGTTAGTCTGGGTGAATCAGCAGTATCTGGAGTATTAATGACCACCGTGAATTGGTAACCACCCTTTGTGAGTATCCTGCGATTGGGTATCTTAGCCTTGACCACATCCATCCAACGTTTTTCGGTTGCCTTCCATAGTTTGTCGCGCTTCGCTGTGCCCGGCACTTGGAATTCAATGTTGGCCAAGTCCACCTGCCTCATCAATGGCTCCAGCTGCACCACACCCGTTGGCTTGGGCCACAGTGTGCCTATGGTGCTGCCACAGAAGAGGCGACACACGGGCAAGCTGATTGCCTTGGCGAAATTCTCCTCGCTCAGCTCCACCTTGCGACAGACGCCAGTCTGACATTCATAGCCATAAACCAGATCACTGAGTTAGATTAAAGATTAATTACATTATATTTTATTATGTAAATAATAGTAAAAGCTGTCTCGAGGCGACTCACTCTGCTCCCAGTGCTGCTCCTGGTGTTGGCGCCAGGCCAAAGGCCAATAAGGTCAGAGCGACTGCAAGCGTCGTCGTTATGTTCTTCATGTTTCTGTCGACGTCGCAGTGAAACTATCGAACGACGCGTTGGGAATTATAAATAAAATAATAATTTAAATTCCGCCTCAATGAAAAAACGGGTTTAAATCGGGTCGAATCGGGAGTGTTCGTTACGCCCGTTGTAAATAACGTTCGAGAGTCGAGAGCCGACTGACGTCTTTGCATTGCTTCGCAGCCCATTTATCAGTTATCGTCTCGGCAACAACACACTCGAACATCGATTGCCGATTGCACTCACACACAATCGCTCATGCATGCACACACACACATACACTCACGACGAACTACTAGCAACAGAGAGAGAGAGAAAACCGTTACGAGGCTTGTTGTTTTTGTTATGTGAAGAAATTTGTTGTTTTTGTTATGTTTATAAGAGATTACATGCTTTTGCTTTTAACTATCGTTCGTTCTTGTTCGTTTGTTCCGAGCAAGTCATATATATTTTAAAATTCACAAACCACTAGACGATAGCAAAAGTGGTTGTAAATCTTGGCGAAAGCTACATATCGACAACCTCCTGCGATTGTTTTGCCATAATTATTGAGTGTTTTTTTTATTGATTGTTTAGAGATTATTTGCCATAATTATCGAGGTACTTTTTATAATATGCTATAATTATTGAGGTTTTTTAATAGCCTGTTAAGAGATTTGTTTTAGATTAGTTCACATATAAAATAATGATGATTGCAAGTTTTGTTAACACCCTAATGCAAATTTCTGTTCATAAGAGATTTATATAGCCATACTAATTGAATATATTAAGAGAAATACAGTTTGTTTTACAACTTATGCACATATTTATTAACTAATTAATTAAAAACTCTTGCACTACGTTGGATTTGCGCCCTTTTGGGTTAGGGTGTTGTCTTCGTAGGTTTCCAGTACGTCAGCCAAATGCTCGTTGTCTCGGGGTTTCTTGAACTGTCGCTTCTTGTTGGCAGCCTTCTTGCGCTTTGGTACAGGCTTCTTAAGACCATGATCTTGCATCGAACGAATGCCTGTGTAGAGTAGAGTAGTGAAGATAAACATTAAACAATATTTCTCATATATAATAACATGACTGTCATCACCTTGTTTCTCGAGATATTCATCGATTTTGGCATCATCCATCGCGTCCACTGTTGCCGATCGCCAAAGCTTTTGAAATTCGTCATCAACCTACAAGGATCTTACAGTCAATAAAGAAATCTTCAGGCTCTCATCTCATATTTACCGCAAAATTAGCAGTCCTATCGTTGTAGAACAATATCTTTTTCTTATCAATGGGACGCACTATGAATAAAATTTCAGCAGCACGATTTTTCAGCACCTTCTCGCAGTGCGGCAGAGATTCTTGCACATCTTCCAGCAATATGCCACCGAGTCCCTTGAGATCATGTTGTTTCAGCAATCGCATCAAACTCTTACCATCTTTGATCTTATACACAGGCTTAAAGCTGAATTTTTGTCCGTCTGGAGTGACATCAATCTTTGGGTTATTGCTCAGCGCTTCACCAGCTAGCCACTGTGGGATAAATGAATTCCACATGTGATTTTGATTCTTTGTTATCCTTTCAGTACTTACGTTCTTTACAGATTGCCCAATGTCCAGTTGATTCGTTTCATCTAGAATTTCCTCAATGCTTAAGGGATGATCATCGCCATCCTGATGACGGGTACGCATGAATTTTACGATTTTGGCCAGAACACCAAATCTGTACTGGGAACTACCCGACATGGTTTTGTAACTGTAAGAGATGAGGGTAGAGTATAGAGAATATGCCATGGAATTGAAATTTAATCTAGAACTTACGTGGAGGCATCGAGCTTGGGTGCCGTTGGTGGCCGCATGCGCTTCTGGGAGTCATCTTTGCTTACCGGCGCTGGTGCCTTCTCCGTTCTGGTTTTCTTTTCAACGCTTTGGAGACAGAAATCATGTGTAAAAATCACTTCCTCTAGTAGATACTAGGTAACTTACGTAGGCGTAGCCATAGCCCGTTTTTGAACGCTTCGCGTTCGCGAAGCAGTGCGGGATCCATTTTGGTTGTTTTTCAACTTTACCAAGTTAAATAAAAATAATATTTTAATAATTTATAAAATTGCAAACAAAACTTATACAGTTTTGTTGTTAGGCCTCTGATTCGAACAGCTGTTCGAGTTTGCAGGGCTGGATAATCAAATTTGATCGAATATTCTATATCAAATCAATGTTATCGACTGCGTGACTGATAAATTGAACAGTGTTTAGTAGAGTTGGAAAACAATCGCATCAATAGTATCGATAATATCTTCAACATCGGATTTACCATCACTATTTTGAATGGCGGTTTTAAACCACATGGTTCTTTTGGTGCCCATCAGCGACGCTTGTTTCTGTTAATTTTCACCTAATATTTGACGTTTACATAAAAAATGAGTTTTAATCGCCAACGTGGTGGAGGAGGAGGAGGTGGAAGAGGTTTGTTAATTAATTCATTCATTCATTTTTGTTATTTTTATAAATATAATAAATTATTCACGTTTTCTCACAGGTTTCCGCGGCGCAGGTGGTGGAGGAGGTCGCGGTGGCGGCGGTGGATTTGGACGTGGTGGCGGCGGCGGCGGTGGATTTGGTCGTGGTGGCGGTGGTGGAGGTGGATTCAATAGGGGCGGCAGAGGCGCCTTTGATCAGGGTCCCCCCAGAGCGTGTCATTCCGTTGGGTAACTTTAGTTACACCTGCCAGAACGATCTTGTTTGCAAAGTGAATATCGATGATGTTCCATACTTCAATGCACCAATATTTTTGGAAAACAAGGAGCAGATTGGCAAAATTGATGAGATCTTCGGAACGGTGCGAGACTATTCTGTGTCTATTAAACTCTCAGATAATGTCTATGCGAACAGCTTTAAAGAAAGCCAAACGCTGTACATTGATCCGGGCAAACTGTTGCCAATCTCTAGATTCTTACCAAAGCCACCTCAGCCGAAAGGAGTCAAAAAGCGTGGCGCAGGAGGAGCAGGTCCAAGTGGTAGGGGTCGTGGTGGATTTGGAGGTGAGTCCAAAAGCCGTAACTCTATAAAACTGAGTCTAATTCGAGTTACTTTTTAATCAAAGGTGGACGCGGTCGTGGCGGCGGCGGCGGTGGAGGCTTCAGAGGTGGTTCTGGCGGCGGTGGCTTCAGAGGAGGTGCTGGACGTGGAGGTGGTGGTGGTGGATTCAATAGAGGTCGCGGCGGCGGTGGTGGCGGCGGAGGAGGACGTGGACGTTGGTAACTTAAGAACAATAAACCAGAGACCTAAGGATACAATTCAAACTTATAACACCATTCTGCTAGAGCTGGAAGAACATCATTTTTTCGTAACATCGTGTGTTTACAATGTTTTGTCCAGCTCTAATATACCCTGTGGGTATATCGATTTCATGACCGATTACTTCAGCAGTGCTTAGGTGCCGCGATATTTTGTAGACTCGACTTATTCAAATAAAACAAATAACAATATGTATTGTTTATAAAGTAACCCAAATGAAAAACCATTTCTTTATTTATATCGTTTTATTGATAATATATCGATTAATGTGCTTTACATATATATTTGTTTTTTAATTATGTCATATTTGAGTGGATAGTTTCAATGCAGAATTCTATGATCCGTAAGTTTGCTTTTTTCTTTTATATATATGTATATTATATTAGGTTATCTTTGTCGGGATACGTTAGTAAATAGTACAAAGAGTTCGTTATTGTATATGGTTTGTATTTATGTTTATGAGTAACGTTAATGCTTGATAGATTCAATAGGTAGTCCCGTTAGTGGTTGGTTTAGCAATCATTGCGGTTTCGTTGGCTCCGTTTAGGTCTGGTCTATATATAATACGTTACTTCGGTTACTTCGGTATTATTCGGTACTACAGCGCACTCGATCAAGTCAATAAGTACGGGTGGTTCTTGTTGTTCTTGGTTGGTTGGTATTTTCTTGTTTCTTGTTCTTCCGTATTCCGTGTCTGTTATTTCTCTCTGTGTGGTTGGTTCTTGTGGTTGTTGGTTGTGGTTCTGGTTGGTTGGTTGGTTGGTTGATTCCGTAGTGTTTGGGCGGTTGTTCTTGTGTCAGTTGAACTGTTTAATTGAACTGTTTTCTGAATTTGTTTGAAAGTTAACTAACTCGTACATTATGTTCTCTGTTAAGTACAATTGTTGTCAGTGGGTCTGTGGAAATAGAAAGATAAAAATTTGTTTTTCTTATTATGTTGTTCGTGGTCGAAGTGCAGGAACGTCATATATTGATGTATACGCAGAGGGGTTAAGTACAGATCGGTAGTATCTAATTGAGTATAGTCTGAATATAAATGCGTTAAGAGTCTATATATAATATCGTATAATAAGCATCACTTTTCGGTTTCGTTTCATTCTTTTTTCTTAACTAACTCTAGGAACTTACCTCAGAGTACGGGCGTTTAACGCATTCCAATTATGGCTACATTATTACATATAGATACACGATATCGGTGTTACAACGTATTACTTACACTTAGTTTCGTCTCAGGCGCTTCCTGCCGCTATCATCTCCATCCGAACCACTTCGTTCCTCAGCTTCCATAACCTGATAAGGAATAAAATCAATTAAGTTTCTATTGCGATTATATTTAATATTGATTTATACCTTTATTTTGGTTCCACAGATTTCCGCTCCATTCAATACACCTATTGCCTTCTGAGCACTATCCCGCTCCGCATACTTAACGTATCCACAATTCTTGTTTGGCAATAGATAAACATCGATTAATCCCTTCCAGCAGGAGAATATGTTCTTCAGTATTGAGTGGGGAAGATTCTGCAAGAGTGTTAAATACATAAGTATATATATATATTATAGTAGTATTTAGTATTATATATCAAGCTCCTTACCGCTGCAAGTACAATAAAGAGTCGCTGCGCAACTTGAGCATCTGGTGATGCCAGGGGCTGTGTCGGTGGCAAAGGAACGTTGCATATGGCGTCCTTTTTGGTGCGTTCTAAAAAGGAATTTGATATAATAAACACAGTTTATATAAAGATATTAAACTGCTCTCACTGTCTATGAAGGAGGTGTCCATGCGAGCTGAGCTCATGCCGTTTACTTTAACAATTATTCGCTCGCCCATCGGGTACTCCAACCCATGAAGCTTATCTCTGTAAGATTCAGAAAGCGTATATTATATAGAATATACATTTATTGTATATATAAGTGTATAATTACTTGGCATAGATGGCAGCTTCAGGATTATCGTAGACAACAACAGCTTCGTTTGTACGTGGACCATCTACTTACAACATGCAAATATAAGATATAAAATGTATTTATATAAGATAAAATGTTTTTATAGAATATCTTTTAACACTTCTTGAAGGAGTCTTTCTCTACTTACGTTCCCTCATTATTTGACAGTAATCCAGTCCAGGAATTATATCAAATAGACGCCACAGCTGATCCTGGTTAACACAATTGCTGACTGTCACCTCAAGGCATGTGGGCTGTGGCACGGGAACATTTTGCATGCGTAGAAAAGCGGACATATCGCTGTTTACTGATGAGTTCCAATCGTTGTTGAAGCTACCACTAGATCCACCACCACCGCCTCCACCACCACCACCACTACTGCCGCCATTATAATTAGAGCCACCACGTCCGGAATTGTAGACAGGACTATCCTCAGCCAGTCTACCATACTGATCGCGTTGTGTACGAGATGAACCCTTGGGCTCGGCAAAGACAGCCTTGTACTTGGCTGAGCAATTTTCAAAAGCAACAGCCGCATAGTAGAATCTGAAATAGATAAAATAGGGTAAATATATTGCTGTATATATTATAATATATTTTAGTAGATACTTAAAATTCAAATGAGTTCTAGATCTCACGATTTATGTGCATATCTATATATATGTATATATACATATCTATTTTCATTTTAACTTACTTGGTGAATCGCACGTAGCCAAAACCTTTGGGACTTCCATTGTTCTTCTCTCTAACAATTGTGACATTTTCAACTTCGCCCCACTGTGCGAACTCATCGCGTATATCCTCCTCTGTTGCTGTCTTTGGAATCACAATAAACAATCTAACATATTTTTCCTGCTCGTTTTCAGACTTGTTTGAACCTTGATTACGACTGCAAAAGAGAGAGAAACAAAATATAAGTACAGTAGAGAAGGTAGAAAATTGCAAATTGCTGAGGTCAGCGCGTAATTATGACAGGTCACTTACTTGGCGGCTACCAGCACCTTCAGGGTTCTGTCCGTTTTTCCAATGGTCTTACCATTCATCTGCTCTTGTGCCTTGGCGGCATCGGAGGTCTTTGAGAACTTTACATAGGCAATGCCTTTGTTTTCTTGTGTGTGCTTATCCTTAACAACCCATATATCTTCTATCTCACCATAAGGGGAGAATGCTTCGCGAAAATCTTCTTCGGTATGTGCTTTGTTGCAAATTATGAACAGTCGCGACATTGGCGGATCGTCATCGTTGGAATACTCCTGACCACCACGTCCACCGCCACGAGATTGAGAGCGATAATCTGACATATTTTATTTTATTTGTAATTTACGTTTTGTTATATTTGTATTATTTTTCGTTGTTTTCTCAGCAGACGCCAAATACAAAATGGCAGAATAATCAGAAAGTATTGTGTATACTACTACAGCTAGTTATCGAATGTTATCGACGATGTACCGGCCTTTTTTCTATCGTCGTTTGAGTTTTTATTCAACACTGTCACATTTGCAAATTTTCTCGGCTAGGTAGACGATTCAATGCTCTGCCTACCCTGCTCTCGTATGTTTAGTACTGTGTAGAGAGCTAGATGGCATATAAGGCGGGCTTCAGCATCTGTATGAGTTAGTTGCAATAAGTTAGACAGATGTCATCAGTGAGAGTAATTGGTATTTTATTTGTGGCACTATTGTCACACTTGTCACATATAACAAATGGCACATTGGCGAAAATGTCCAAGAAATCTCATGTAGAGAACTTTGAAGGATTAACTGCTTTATTCGAGGCGTTGACAGCATCCCCAAATGATGGCTACACCTACGAATGGCATGTGTTCTCGTTTCCCACAGAAACTGATGAAGACGGTGAGCAGAGTACTGCGATAAGAAATTGCACAGTTTTATATCTGGATCAGTGTACATCATGGAACAAATGCAGACAGACATGCCAGAAGACAGGTGCAACTAGCTACAGGTGGTTTCACGACGGCTGCTGCGAGTGTGTTGGTGCATACTGCCTTAATTATGGTATAAATGAAAGTCGATGCACTCAGTGCCCCGAACCTGGATGTGATAATGAAGATATGGAAGATTTAGATTAAGAAAATAGTCATATTAATTATAGTATTTGTAAAATGAAAATAAATTAACATAAAAAACAATAAAACAAAACCTATCGCACTGTCATTTCGATTAACTTGTCCATGCGATGTTATCGTTGCGAGTACTCGCTGTTATCGTCCTCATTGTCCCATCACTAATCCATTTCAACTCCACGTTGTTTTGGCTCGCTGAAATTTTAAAACTTAAATTTAATAATGGGTCGCAAATTCCAAAAGAAAAAGAAGGTTGAGCAGCTGGAAATTGTGCCGCTGGATGAGAACCCAGCACTTCCATCACAAAGACCCTCAGATGAGGCTATTCCACGCAAGGTGAGTGCTGATAGAGAATTTTCCTAAGCATTTCCCGCTAACATTTCATTCCGCAGGAGAAATGGATAAACAAACAACGCGTTCTTGTGTTCGCAGCACGTGGTATTAGCCACCGTGACAGACATTTGATGCGTGACATTAAGACTCTTATGCCCCACCATCGTGCCGAGGCCAAAATGGAACGCTCCAAGACATTGTCGGTGATCAACGAGATGTCCGAGATGAAGCACTGCAACAAGGCGGTGTTGTTCGAGGGACGCCGCAAGCGTGATTTGTATATGTGGATAGCAAACACAGCAGGTGCCACAGGACCATCTGCGAAATTCCTTATCGAGAATATACACACAATGGCAGAGCTGAAATTGACTGGAAATTGCTTGCGAGGATCACGTCCGATGCTCTCGTTCGATGCCAAGTTCGACGAGCTGCCACATCTAAAGTTGCTCAAGGAGCTGTTGGTGCAAACATTTGCCGTGCCGAACCATCATCCCAAGAGCCAGCCGTTCATCGATCATGTGTACACCTTCACCTTCCTGGACAATCGCATTTGGTTTAGAAATTTCCAGATCCTCTCCGAAGATGGTGGTCTCTCTGAGGTCGGACCACGGTATGTGATGAATCCAGTTAAGATCTTCGATGGCTCCTTTACGGGTAAAACCATTTGGGAGAACCCCGACTACGTTAGTCCCTCCAAGCAGCGACAGATGCTCAAGAAGGCTGCCAAGGATAAATATGTTAATCGTGTTGAACAGAAGGTGCAACATGAGGCAACGTTCCCACAGAAGGCCTATGAGGGTCTTGAAAATGAGGAGCTCTTCGACGACGAGGATCCGCTGGAGGTAGCCAAGTTGTTGGCGCTCAAAGCCAAAAAGGCTTCGCAAGAGAAGAAGACATCCAAGACGGCACTGACCAAAAAGATTAAAGAGAAACAAATGAAGGCAGTCCAACAGGTGATCGAACAGAGAAAGGCAAAGGTGAAACGTGTGAAAAAAGTAAAGTAAATGTTTTATTTCGCGTTACATTTTACGAATAAATACGATATATAAATACATATACATATATAAAAAGATGAATACATTTAATAAATACAATTATGAACTGTGCCTCAGTTTCAGATTGACAACCAAAAAAACGTTAAATACTATTATTAATATCAATATTCAGATTTTCTTGCTACTTTTTGTACGTTATGTTTGTTCCTGGTTCCGCTTCCTTTAGGTTTTCCACATCCTTTCTTGAGAGAGATGTGCGTTCGTTGAGTTTCGTTTCTTTTCTTGGAATATGAAGAGCGTCTTTGATTGCTGGAATTTACTCCGCCATGGGGGAGACCTCGGCGTCGCTGGGTGGCAGTCGTGTAATGCTAAATGGCTGCTTATTTATGGGCATCATCTCATACACCTGTATGGGTGGCTCCTCGCCCGGCTGCAGGGGCTCCTCGCCAACCAATTTGGCCAGATTGCTCTGAGCCCAACGTCCAGCGCGTCCATTAATAGTTTTATCTTCACATACGCACAGGAAGAGAGTGTCAACCACCATCTAAAAAAAGAGGGAAAGAATCATATTTATTACTATATGCTTGGTAATTGATTCTCCACCATGTTAACCCACTTCAAACAGCGACAAGACAATGTGTGCAATGAAGAAGGAGAATATAATGATCAATATAACAGGCGCCATATAGAAGTTCAAGCCTGGTTTATCCTTCAGCATAAAGATGCCTATAAGACCGGACAGTGCGGCCACAACAATCTTGCCGAGGAACAGTATGAAGTCTCCAATACTATTTATAGTTGCCACTTGCAGCGCATTGGTTGCCATGGCATTCCAGGCCTGCAATCAAAGAGAAACCATGAGATTCACTTGTATTATTATGATATAGATAGCACTGCTTACAATGCCAGCAGCGGGACAGAAGTTGATGGACTCAATGGCCACCACGGTGTAGGCATTGTGGTTCAGAAAGCGTATGAACTTCTCCAGTAGCCAGAAGCCGCAGATGCAGCACTTCAAACAGCAGGCAGCGCATTCAGAGCCTTTATCCTCACCCTTCTTCAGTCTATAAAGCATAATCAGAATTAAAATTGAGCACATAAAGAGGGGAATCTGGTAAGGAACTCACTTGGCGTAGAGATAGGTCAGTATCAGACGAGGTATCTTGAAGATTGTGATCACAAATGAACCTTTTGCAACGGTGCCCAAGTGGTACTTGATCAGTTTTCCTATGGCATACCAAGTGGGCGTGGTTGTGGGCTTGCCAAAATACCAGAAGGCAACAGCTGCGGCAAGTGCAAACTGCTGACAGGCAAAGATGAATTCCACAGTCCAAATCAGACCCACCACATACACCCAGAACATGCTGCGCAGAGCACCAGCATCGGCATACTCTATGCGTGGAATAGCTAAGGGAATAAAACAGATATTATCAGTATATAATGAGATATATGATCGTATTAAGTATAAAAAGAGAGAAGCTATATACAAATATAAATGAGTTCGAGGAATTACATACTAATAACTAGATATATACAGTAATGATAGAAGTACATATATACACATGTGTATATACAAAGGATCGATGAAAAATACAAAATATATATGTGCATGCATGGAAGATACTTAAGGATCGTGATATATAACACTTACGTAGTTTGCGATACCGCAAATTATATCGTCAGAAATTTAGAAATATAATTAGTATAATTATAATTGAAGTATTGCCCCTTACGCCAATTGCTATGACTAATATACAATATAATATTGTTTGATATAATAGTGATTAATATTCGTTGAGCCTTTGTGGTTTACTGGGTTTGCTCTTGAAACCACCGCCTTGGGGGTATTATTATTATGGTAAACACACACATATACTAGCTGTCACCTCTATTTACAAGACTATACTCACTTCTCTCATCGTTCAATGATGTGTTGTTATTGAGCAATAGCACCGCATTGGCGGGCAGTGGTTGATGCCCTGCATTGCCATGGAACGGTGCCAGAGGACTCTCGTCTGGTTTGGTGGCTGTCACCAGGCAGATAACCACAACAACCCAGAAGGTTAGAAATGCAATCAATACAATAAATGCCAGCAGGGGAGCTATTAATAGCCCCGGTAGATTCATCATGCAGACGCCAGCCTCCTCGAATAAAGCAGACAGTCCGGAGAGTTTGTTTTTAAGAAAATAAATAATCACCAATAGAATGATCTGCAAAGAAAGGGGAGGGGGGGAAAGTTAAGTATGTTATTGTACAATTGTCGGAAGTTGTACCCACCATAGTTATGGTGGCTATAACTGCCAAGGCAAAGACAGCATCCTGGTTGCGCAGAAACTCCTCCAGATGAGAGTATTGTGTGTTTAGCGACTTGTTATGCCGTATGCTGTAGTAGGCATACCAGAGTGCACCAGCCAGGCCAATGCTGGCCACAATCACAAGCACACAGATGAGCCAGGAAACCACACGCGACAGCCAATGCATCATGGTGACCAAGACAATGGAGATAACTGCGAAAGAAACGAGAAATTGTTAGTTATTTTTTAAGGAGTATACAATTTTGTATCATTTCATACGCAAAGAAACACCACAGACGGCGGCTATGATGTGCCAGGTGGAGTAGATGTCGCCCAGAAACTGTTGCGCCACATCCCAGTTATTGAGCACCTCGTAGACCTTCTCCGACGATTGTTTGGGCACACAGCGATGCAGCACAGGCGTACTAAGTAGAGAATATAGAGAGATTAATTATAAAGATTACAAATTTATAATATCAATTAATTTTTTATACCTCTCGTAGACTGGCAAACTGGGACAGGGGCCCAGGGTATTGAATGCCTTATCAGATTTGCTCAATCTATCGAGTTGTTGCATATTATAGTCATATTTGCAGAGTTGAGTGCCAGTTTCAGTGAGATATTGTAGTAGCTCCCTGGGCTCGTTCAATGTTCTTTTGGGACATGTTTTAACACAAATCTTCAAAGACTGTTTAAGTTCCTTAACATCAAAATAAAACAGTTCGGTCTTATCGAGAGTGTTCATGCCGGATAAAGGAAAATTCTGATAGTGTTCATTACTCTTGACGCCACAGGTGTTGCCAAAAGAATCGTAGCCATTGATTAGACGCAGTGGATTACCGAATACAAACGAGAATATTGCAATAACAATCTGCAAAGAAAATCAGTGTAAATTATCACATAATATATGATCTAATAGGCAGAGTAGGTAGTCATATCTATACTATATGTCTGTCTGTGTTTAAGTGCCAACGCCCACACTATGGGATTGTCTATCTGTATGTTTAATATTCATAATGACAGGGAAAATGCTTGCTCTCATGACATGGGAATTGCGTGTCCACCTATACTAATTTTGCAAAGGACCCCCCTTAATTGGTATTCATGCTCTGTTTTGAACATTCCTCGCCTTGAACCTGAATAAATTATTTCGTTCCAAAGTTTTCATTAGCGGAATTAGCAATAATCCAACGGCTCATATGATAGCGATGACGACACACACTCGACGCATAGTAAGTGTAGTGTGTGTAGTGACCCCTCCCCTTTTGGCCGCTTTCCTAGGCGAAGCGGAGCAAAACACTTGCACCAACACAAAGATACAAATCTGATTAATCTTCACAGCTTTCACTTTCATGAATCACTTATATGCAAGCATATAGAGTATATACTTGTCTTAACTCATATATTTGTGCATGCAGGCGAAGCACTTTAAATGTTTATAATTATAAATACACTTACCAGAAATAGCCAAAACAATACATAAACTGCTAGCCAAAACACATCTGTGCAGGAGCGGTATTTGGGCCTATTTCTATTACTTTGAGCTTCGCCATCGCCGTCTTTGCTCTCCGCACACCCCATGTTTGACGAGAGTCTCTTGTTATGTCTAATTTAAATATTTAATTTATTTTGAGCCAATGTTTTGTTCAACTTCGTTTCGTTTCACAACCAAAACCGCGAATGTCTGCTAGGGATGCAGAGACTTGGAAGGCAATCATTTAGGGATGGCACAAACATCGTTTAAGGCGATAGTGTAACGTTCAAATGCGTGCTATCGATAGCTAGTCGTGTTCAGTGTTCTGCGCAAAGCGCATGCGCATATACATATCTAACGAAAATTATCGGCGAAGCACAAACGATGTAATTTTAAATATATCGAAATGGCAAGTGTGTTTACAAGAAATTGATTAAAACATCAAGCTTATTAGATATTTTCATTAATTATTGACTAACATTTGCTATATCGCGCTTCGTTTCGTTTCACAACCAAAACCGCGAATTTCTGCTAGAGATGCACACTCTTAGAAGGTAATAATTTAGGGATTGCACAAACATCGGTCAAGGCGATAGTGTAACGTTCAAACGCGTGCTATCGATAGCTGGTCGTGTTCAGTGCACTGCGCATGCGCACATATCTAACAAAAATTATCGCCAAAGCACAAACGGTGAAATTTAAAATATATCAAATTGGTGAGTGTGTTTACAAGAAATTTATTTAAAAAATCAAGCTTATTAAGTATTTTCATTAATTATTGACTAACATTTAACTTATTGCGCTACTCATAAGAATTAATATTAAAAATATTACTGCACTGTGAACTTATTTAAATACGCATATACTAAAGCTCAAGGAGCTCTCTTAGTGTTGAAAAGTGTCGAAAGCATTCGTATACATTAAATAAAAAATAGCGTTTACTTGTCTATATAATTTGGCAATTGGGAAATTAAGTTGCCAAGTATGCTACAGAAATAGTCATTCCAAAATTGTTCGGTAAACAATTTAAGAACAAGATTATGTAGGCGTCAATTTCTAAAACTTAAATTTTCTACTTATGAAAAAAAGGTTGACATTCATGCACAGAATGCTTCGCTTCGTTACTTAATCTCAGAATGAGTGAATGGAAGTGAGAGAGGGGCGAGGAGAAAGTGTTTACTTCTTGACCGTGACCTTGATGCCACCTTTGACAACCGCCTCCGCTGGAGGTTGTGCAAATCTTCGGCTCTGATTGACATTGCTCTTGCGCCTTATAGTAGACTGTACTTTGGGTTTACTGGAGACGGGAGGGATGATCTCACTTGGGATGAGCTCGCTTTGGCTGCGCTGCGATTCATATCCGAAATCCTCAGACTCAGGTTTGTACGTGCGAATGCCAGAGTTGGAGCGTACAGGCAGCAGAGTGACCAAATGATGAGGACTAGCCTCGGTAGTGGGTATGGACTCAGCAAACTGTGAAGTCTTCAGCAGCTCTTCATACTTTATGGGATCAATGACCTCCACCTCGGCCTCGCCAACCACGGGAATTGCAGCACCAAGCACCTCTGCAGATCCTCCATCCTCCATGAAACTAGACATGGGCTTAATAAAAGGCTCCCGCTGCTGCAATGGCAGCTCAATAAAGTTCTTCACACTCGACTCCAGCACGGGTAAATCTGTTGTGGTTGTGGTTGTGGTTGAGATCAGCTTCACCTTGGTCTCGTTACGCTGCTTCAGTTTGTGATGCAAGAAGGGTGGCAACTTTGTCGGCACACTGGGTGTGATGCCCAGCTTGGAGGCGAGTGTATCAAAGATCAATGATATATCCTGTATATTGCTGGCATTATTGATTCTCGTCTTGATGTCGTGCAGCGTCAAGTTCTCTGTTTTCTCCACATCCTCAGAGACCCAAGCCTGCAGTGTCTTGTTGAACACTTTGCGCATGTTCACACCATAGCCGGAGTGGAGTGGAGCAGAACTATTGACAAACTCCCACTTGGAGTGCGAGGGAAAGAGATTGGAGTCGTCTAGCATGGTAGGTCGTTCGTTGCCGGGTCTAATGCGGTTTCTCTTTGTTGTAGTGGAAGCAGGAGTTGTGGTTGTGCTTGTGGTTGAGATTGAACTTCTTGTTGTGGTTTTCATTGTAGTTTTAGTTGTGGTTGTGCTGCTGCTGCTGGAGGAGGAGGAGGAAGATGTCGAGTTGCGCTGCAGTATAAGCTCCTTGAGGTTCATAAAGTTCGGCTTCGGCTTGCCCGTTGTTGTCAGCAACGCGTCCAGTTCAAGCTCCACTTCCTCTGGCTCAATGCGTGACTCAATGGGCTCTGGTTCGGGTGTGGTTGAAGCATTGCCCTCCTTGGGTAGATTCAACAGTTCCATAAAGAACTCACCAATGCTGTCCGCCAGCGCAGAGTTCTCTGTGGGCTGCGGTGCAAGCAGAGCGGGTCTTTCAGTGACCTTATCCACGTTCAAAGGTGTTGTGCTGGTTGTGCTGCCTGCTGCTGTCTTGGCTGTGCTGCTCTTCTCCATAGCCTGCACATCCAACTTGCCCTCCACTTGACTCACATTCTCCTGCTTCTTGGCAATAACGCCTCCTCCCAGATGCTCGAATCTCTCATTGCTGCCATCAATGTTGAACTGCAGTTTATCCATGCCTGCCAGCGTGGGATTGATGGGCCTAAAGGCGGGCACAATCACCTCATCAATCAGCGGCACTGGCAGCGGATGTGGCTCGACCAGAGCGCCGCCCAAGCGTTCAATATTCTCCGTGCCGGGCAGAAAAACAGGACTGCCAAAGTTGTGATAGAAGAGCATGTCCTGCTCCTGCTGGCTGGCAGGCTCTGGCATGAGGTCTGGCTTGCGCTTGAAGCCCGCATAAGGATCTAAGCTGACAGCCGATGGTGGTGTGGGATTGTCCCCAATAAAAGGCAGTTCCAATTCATCAATGCGACGCTGTGGTATATGATTGACAGTGGGCGTAGTTGGAGCAGCCATGCCAGGCAGTGTCTTGGTGGGGAAGGCAGGTGGGGGACCGGGCACAAGTTCCGGCACCTCACGATGCATGGGACGCCAGGGTTGTGTGTCCAGTACGGGAAATGTGGTAAAGAGATTGGCATCTAACTTGGGCAAGCTTAGCGTGGGGTATGTGTAGGGTGTGGTGCTGCTGGTGGTAGTGGTTGTGGTGGGTGTGGTGGTGCTGCTCGGTGCAGGCGTAGTTGTGGTAGAAGTTGTGGTGGTGCTGCTGGTGCTGGTACTGCTAGGTCTAGCTGTGGTGGTTGTGGTGGTGGTTGTAGTAGAAGTTGTAGTTGAAGTTGTTTTAGGTGTGGTTCTTCTCGTGGTTGTTGTGGAGGGTGTTGTTGAGGTTGTTGTGCTGGACTTGGGTCTTCTAGTTGTGCTCGTTGTTGTTGTGGTGCTGCTTGTGGATGTGGTGCTGCTTGTGGGCAACTGTGGCACCACTGTCGTCAGCTTCTCAATGCTGGGTTTCTTGGGCTTGACACGCAGCGAGTAGGGTGTCACGGCTATGGACTTGGGTGGCAGGCTGCTGCTGCTGCTGTGGTAACTACGTGTGGGTGTTGCCTTCTTGCGTGCTATATCCGCATCTGTTTTGGTTATCTCAAAGGAACCCTCAAAGGAGCCTTGTATGACTGGCGCATTCTCCACATCAATTTCAGGTTCCTCGTCGGGAGAGTGCGGACGTGCGGCGGGACTACGTGGCTTGGGGGTACTCTTGGTCTGCAGCGGGGCAAGTGGCACGCCCGCAGCGGCGCCCTTCTTCATCAGTCGCTTCTCCAACTGTGTCTGGCTAGTGGGCACAGTTTGCTAGAGCAAAGAAAGGAGGTTACTTGGTTTATGCCGTGTCTAGTTGCAATTTTACTTACTGCCTCCTTGAGTATAGCTGCAGAGCGCACCAGCTGCTCGTCCAGTATGCGCTTAATCTCCAGAGATTCAGTGTCCAAACGTATGGAACGATAGAGTGACTTGGAGGCTGAGGTCTCCAGAAAGAGTGACTCCTTGATGTACTCCTCCACGCTTAGTATGTTTCTAGAAGCAGAGAGGATGAGCTAAGGACTTAAACTGCAAAGAGTTTGACTTACTGTGGCAACTTGCGCACATCGAGAAAGACGCGGAACGAGACCTTTATCAAGGGACCCTCGCCAAAACCCCAGACATCCGTACGTAGCGGTTGCAGGCCATTGTCTGTGAGTGCGCGCTCCACAAAGCGTCGATAGAATTCAATCTTTTGCTTGTAGGTCGTGGTATGGTTATACTTCAGTCCGGTAGAGTAGAGATCACCCTTGGCAATGCGGAAGGAGCCCTCGAAACCCAGCACAGCTACAGAGAGTAGACGGTAGAGAGGGTTAATCAGTTTTAATCTGAGTTTAATCCATCAATACTTACGATCCTCCAGCGTGGCCTTAATGGAGCTAAAGTAGAAAGCCAAACCCGCAATGGAGATGACAGCCAAGAGCACTATAAATGCAGCTGTGGTCAGTATGATGGAGAAGGAACGATTCTTTGGATAATGCGTGTGCGTCTTGGTCGAGAATGTGGAGGGTGCAATGTTGCGACCATCTCGCCAGATACCCCAAGTATTATAGCCGTACTGACTGTTGATGCTATGATCGTTGGTATACGACGGTTGTTTATTCATATGATAATACGCGCCCAACTGCGAACGTCTTCCCAGCGTGTTCTGGTAATTGTATTCGGAGGTGTTCTGCAGAAAGAGGAAAGCACAAATCAGTTAAGACTTCAACGGGTTTAGGTCTAACGATTAAAAACATTCCAGCTAATTGTTTAATTATCTTGCCAGTCAATCGAAGCTTGGCAAAACTTTCCCAAAATACCCAAAAAAGATCCGCTAGACACTTTCTAGGCAAGTCTAAACGGTTTTTATATATATCTTTCTTGCCTTGTCTTGTCTTAAATGAGAGATGAAAAGAGTTAACAACTGTGGTAAGCGTGAGAGTGGATGCTTCACTGCTTGCTCATGTTATGTCAGTATCAATTAGCATTATCGCAACTATAGCGCAATGAAGTATCCCGTCATGATGCGCTAATTAATGCCGAATCAACACTTCCGAGTGGGTTCCACAACAAATTAGTCAGCAAGTTGCAGATGGAAATTTGAGGAGGAAAAACTTCAATGAGGAGAAAGATTGTCATGAAGAAGTTAGACTGACAGAACATTTAAACTGGCAACAAGGAGGAAGTTTGTCTTGAAGAACTAAGACTGAAAGAACAAGGAACATTCAAACTGAGGAATGACTGGAAGAACATTCAAACTGTGAACATTGAAACTGTGAACATTTAAACTGAGGAATGAGAGACTTATACTGAAATTGATTAACTGAAACCTCCACAGTCTCTGGTATAATTACACGCTGAAAGAACATTTAAACTGGGAACAAGGAGGAAGATTGTCATGAAGAACTAAGACTGAAAGAATATTTAAACAAGAAAGATTTTAACTGAAAAATGACTGGAAGAACATTCAAACTGTGAACATTTAAACTGAGGAATGAGAGACTTATACTCAAATCGAGGAACTGCAACCTCCATCCTCAGGCATAATTACACACATATTTTTTGGGGGGTTCGGTAATTGTTTTCTGCTGGCCCTTAAACCCTCATTAGCTCTAGGGCAGCCCAAGTGGCTAGTCCCCTCTCTCTCTCAGAGTTCTAAACTCTATGAGGAAGCTCTATGGCAGACAAGTGCGAGGGCTCTAGGGCAGCCCAAGTGCTTAGTCCTCTCTGTCAGTTCTCTCTGAGTTCTACACACACTCTCTCTCACTCTCTAACTAACACAAGCACAACCTGTTGTCAACAGCAGCTGTGTTTCCCTTGTCCAAATTCTTGTTAGTTGCTCTCTCTCTCTCTCTCTGTCACTTCGTACTGTTCTTCATAGCGTCTCTCTGCGTCTCTCTCTGCGTTCTGTGGTGTTCTGCCAGAGAAAGTCATTCACCTTTTGCCGTATTGTTGTTGTTTGACTTAATAACTAACTTGGTGTCTCTGTCGTGTGCTCGAGGAATGCAAACATTCATCTACAGCTCAGTGAAATCTTGCAGACGTAGCCTAAGTAAATATTCAGCTTCAAAATTGAAACAATCTATGCAAACAGAATGCATGCCTGTATCTCAACTCAACTCTGCACTGTGAGAATAATGCAAGCAGAACTTCATAATTGAATCAGCAAAAGTAAAACAAGAAGACAGTGCGAGGAATTCTTTTGCTTCTTCTTTGGGAAAAGGGCGTCTGAAGTTTGTGTAAATGAATGCAGAGAGAAGACAGAGAACTGAGAAGAGAGAACAGAGAAATGAGAGAACAGAGAGTAAGGGGAGTGAAAAGAGCGTACAAAGTATGATATTTAATTACATTGTGTAGGCTCTAGTTTACTTGTTAGCTCTGTAAGTAATTCTACCCCTACTTTCTGAGCTCATAGCTTGGTCTAAAATCAACAGATTTTTATCTTGATTAGCAATTTGTTCTTGTTCTTCTTATTTTGAATGAAAAGTTGTCGATAATTTGAAAAAAAGCATCATCTTTTTTGTTTTTAAACAAATAAGCAAGCGTAAGAATGTGAGTTTTCAAGACAAATTGAGGAACATAACGTAAAACCAGTAAGAAAAGCAACACTCCAGCGACACACGACAGTGGCATACCCTTTGACCTATGTTTCGGTGTATTTTCATTTGTTAAATTCACACACACAACAGATGGCGTTAGCTCTTCGTGCTTGCGCGCCTCCCTTCTTAGCTGATAAAAGCACTTAGAGTTATGCTCATTGTTTCTTGAATAACTTCTGTGTTTATTGTCTAATCCAATTGAAATTTCAAGAATAAGTTGAAATAACTAACAGCATAGTATATGTTGAAGTCACAAAGTTGTATCTTTTATACAACTCTTACAAATTGAGTTTAAAAACTAAATTATTGCTTTGCGGAAGCGGTGGGCGTGACAGCCAACATTTGAAATAGACTTGATCTGCGCAGAATATATAGGAACCTTCATGCCAAATTTGGTGTCTCTAGTATTTATAATAAGTGAGATCTGTGTGTTCACACAGGCAGACAGACGGACAGACAGACAGACAGACAGACAGACAGACAGACAGGCATGGCTCAATTGACTCGTCGAGTGATACTGAGCAAGAATATATATACTTTGTGGGCTCTGCCACGCTCTCCTTCTGCCTCCTTCTCCTTCTGCCTGTTACATACATTTGCACAAAGTTAGTATACCGTTTTTGGAACATTTGCAATGGTCGAAGTGTATAATTACTATAAAAGTTTATAACAAGAGAGATTTAAGGAAAATTGAATATGATGAATATAATGAAAATATACCATAAATATACCAAATATAACGTCAATATACCGTTTTTTTCAAGTGCCTATTCACATTTTTCACTTGGATAGCACCGCCTACCTCTCTGCATAGATTTTCCTCTGCTACCTACAAAATTTAGTCATATTCGATTTACATTTAGGCCTTTTTCTATTCTTCTTTCCTCTTTTATGTTTTTGGGGGGCTTATGTAATGTCTCTTTTATACTATGAAAAGATCTTCTTCTGTCTCCTCTTTTAACCTATATTTGCAGTTGTCATGTAAATTAGTTTCCAGCATTATTCACATCCCAAGTTGTCTAACAGTTCTTCTTCCATTCTTTGGCATGATATATTGTCTGAGGAAGTTAAGGTTGTTGAAGTTAATTCTACTTACCATTTGTCGACATGTTTGCGTCCGATATATATCGCTGACGCCCGACAAGCTCTGAAAGTATTTCTTGGTGCCGTAGACGGTATCCATTGTGGCTTTCTTCTCTATTGTATGTGGGGGTTCTTCTTCTACGTGGTACAGTTACAATCTGCAAATAGAGAAGAGAAGTTATATATGATTAGAGGAGACTATAAATTTATTAGCTTCACTTTCATTAACAATTCTTCGTACTCAAATTCTTTAAAGCAGAGATTGCTTCATCAGTTTCAAGCAGAGTTTTTTTTAAGCTCGGTAAACACTTCCGCTAGCCAAAAAACCGGCTAATCCTGTTTCAGCGAAAATTCTCACTTTTCGCCAAGGCAGAGAAAGAAGAGAGAAGGAAAAGGAGAAGAAGGAGAAGCAGCAACGATGAGTGGAAAATTGTTATGCAGCCAACTTGTCAACCGGTTTGATTTGAATAGACCTCAAGAAAACTCTGCTGCATTCAAATTGAGGTACCCTCTTCTACACTTATTCATGATATACTTATTAAGGGAACAGAGTTGTCAAGTGTGCTCGTAAAAAGCGAAAGCTTTCCCCAAATATATAATAAAATCAAAACTCGAGCGAAGCCTAGTCTAATTAGAGAGAGAACCTCCGACACTTGGTTACGCTTTGTGGCTAGCTACAAATTTGAAACAATTGTAGAGACCTAACCCCCTACAACACTTGAGCTTGGGAAAGACAAACAAGAAGAAGAAGTAGAGTTTGCTCTAAGTACGAGCAAGAGAAGATCTGAAATCAGGCAAAGAAACCTGTTCTACAAAGAGATGTTGAGATGGTTCGTTGGTCTGCTTGGCATCTCTGACTGAGGTCGAGAGCTTGGCATGCCTTGACTGTGCTTGGGGCAGGGTTATTGCTCGTCGTCATACAAGGTATTTATAATGCCACTCTGTGTAATCAAAGAGCCCCAAGAAACCTGTGTGTATAAATAGTCTACGCCTTGGATAGCTGGAATGCCACAACAACAACAACAACAACAGAGCCAAAGATACATTTTATGAGCTCAGCTCGAACTGTCAAAAGTAAAAGTTCTGCTGCCGACGATCATCGTGAACAGAGTTCAAGAGAGAGAGAGAGAGAGAGAGAGAGAGAGAGAGAGAGACGCGACTGCCGCAAGCCAAAATCTTCAGGTGAAACTAATTGGATAGCCCGAAGATACAATATATTTATGTATAGTATGTTTTTGTGTATTATACGAAATGTTATAGAAAAGCAAGCTTAATTAAGAGTCGCAACTGCAGTAGCAGAAGCTCATAAATAATAGAGAACGGTCAACGAAACTTAGGGTAGCCCTGGGAGAAGTTGGCCCTGCAGTAACGGGAGATTTAATGGTGTACTGAGGAATTCTGTTTGAGCTCTTATATTATATAAATTGCTCTAGAAATATAACTGCATACTCTGGGGGAGTCTTAGGTAGTCCCTCCTAAAGAGTTCTTCCAGTACAAGTTAAGTAACAACTTAAGATTTGATGGGATATAGTAAATATATTAAAATTCGATAAGAAGAAGAGCTCTTAAATAATATTAACTGCTTTCCGAATATGCATGCAATACTTTGTGGAGTTTTTCTAGTGAAAGTTAAGTCATAATATATAATTTGTTAGGATATCGTAGATATCTTCTTCCTTTAAAGTTTACATCTTCTTCCTCAATTTTTTATACCCTTCCCCCATTGCAAATGTTTAAAAAAGGGTATACTAACTTTGTGCAAATGTGTGTAACAAGCAGAGGGAGGCGTGGCAGACCCCATAAAGTATATATATTCTTGCTCAGTATCATTCGACGAGTCAATTGAGCCATGTCTGTCTGTCTGTCTGTCTGCTCGTCTGTCTGCCTGTGTGAACACACAGATCTCAGCTATTATAAATGCTAGAGACACCAAATTTGGCATGAAGGTTTCTATATATTTTGCGCAGATGAAGTTTATTTCATATGTTGGATGCCACGCCCACCGCCCCCGCAAACACTAATTTAGTTTTTAAACTCAATTTGTAAGCGCTGTATAAAAGGTACAACTTTCTAACTTTCACATATACTAAGCTGATAGTTATTTCTACTTATTCTTGAAATTTCAATTGGATTAGACAATAAACACAGAAGTTATTCAAGAAAGTATGAACATAACTCTAAGTGCAATCAGCTAAGAAGGGAGGCGCGCAAGCACGAAGAGCTAACGCCATCTGTTGAGAATAATTTGAATGCATGTGCATATGTATATGTGTATGAATTAAACAAATTAAACTACACCGGAACATAGGTCGAAGGGTATTCCACTGTTGCTTTTCTTACTGGTTCTAGTTAAAGTTAAGTCATAATATATGATTTGTTAGGTTATGTAGATATCTTCTGCATCTCTACTGCATATCTTTAAAGTTTAAACCTTCTTCATCTGCAACTCTTTAAAGTTAAAACCTTTTCAAAGTCAGTTCCAGTGCTCATCATGTAGCACAATTCTTAACTAGATCTTGCAGTTCCTTGTCGTGGAATCTACCCAACTTGGACATGTTTAAACGGAACCTTTGCCATGTTAAGCTCAACAGAAATTTGCATAATAATCGCAACAAAAAAGAAGCGAGGCAGAAAAAGATTTAAGTGCCAGTGGGAGGGGAAGGGGCCAGGCACAATTAGTGTTACGAGCACAGTCTGAATGCTGTGCGAGTGCTATGAGTACACTCATACGGCACACACACTGGCACACACACACACTCATCGTGTGTGTAGTCAGACTGACAGTTAGGCAGAAAAACAAAAACCTCGGGCGAGCCATTGCCATTGCCATGGGTTGACGTTGACCCAGTTGCGCATGCGCGAGCAGGAGGAAGCGAGAGAGAGAGAGCAAGGGAGCTGGAAGAAAGATAGAGAGAGGGGGAGAGAGGAAGAGGGAAATGGGGACTGCTGCCGGTGGCACTTGAGGTGCAGGCCCAGACCCCAAAACTGGAAACCTGACCATTTCTTTCGAGTGTTTACTGCTGTGTGAATATGTGAGTGTGTGAGGAATATAAGAGTGTATGTATGTGTATGTGCATGTGTATGAGTGTATGTGCGACTGTATACATATGCGTGTGTGTATGTGTGTCTCGACGCGCTTATGGGCAAAGAACAAATTGAATGATGTCTGTACGCGCCTAAGACGCGTGAATAAAATGACTAAAAAGACTCAACACTCACACTCGATCAACACTCACACTGGCACTTGCTGGCACACACAAACACATACACATTCACATTCGTACTCACACTCGCACTCGTATTTTGGCGGCATTAAGACGTCGCGTCGTCGCGTCTCTCGTCTTCACGCATAAGTTGATTAAATTTCTCGCATTAGCCGATTTTCTCTTGGTGAAACTGTTTCTCAAATATAACAACAACAACTACAGAGAAGAGACCCCAAAAAAAGTAGAAGAGAAGCCGAGAAGAAAGAATGATTGATGAGAATTTGGTCATGCTGAATTTCTAACGGAAGCGAGTGAACAGTTTTGCCCAACTTGATTGTTTTTCTTTGCATTGTTGTTCACCTGTTGCCAATTGCTAGCAAGTGTTCTCAAATGGTTGGCAATTCTTACAGACTGTTATCATTTGGAATTTAACTCGATTTAGACTGTTAACAATCCCTTTATGTTAAGTCTTATGTTATTAAGTGTGTCCTTAGTCGATACACTATCGTAAGTTTATTTAGTTATCGTAAACCCTATCGATAGCATGGTGTTGAATAACGCAAAAGGAGCGGGAGAGCATCATTATCGTTTAAGTGAGCTAAGGGAACACATTGTTCAAATTGAAAAGAGCGTAATAAGTAATTAAAACATTAAAGGATTATCTGCACAATATCTGTCTAGTTTTCTTAGCTGCGCTAGCATTTCCCTAAACTGTTCCCCAACAATGACAAGCTGTTCCTAAATCAGTGTCAAGTTGACTGCAACTACTGTTCTCAACCGTTCTACTATTAACTGTTTCCAAAGAGAACTTTAATTCTGCCTTAAGTGCACACAAACACATTTCGACTGCCCTAAGCTGGCCTTACATATGCCTTAGCTGTTCACATGCTGTCATAAACTGTTACCAACACTTAAATGTAACAAGTTATTGACAAATTATTGTAGAAACTGTTGTCAAAAAACATATCATGAACTGTACCCAAAGCCTAAACAATGTAGCTACACTATACCTAAACAAATCTGTTCCCATACCCCAGAAACTGTTATCAAGTATCAAAACTATTCACAACTCTACTCAATCACCCTCAACTGTTCTCAAATTGTGTAGCAGCTGTCAAAAACTATTGTCAAAGTATTTCCAACTGTCACTATCGGTCTTTCACCTTTCGCCAACTGTTCTCACACGTTGACATCGCACGTTATTTCCGAGATCAGATTATAACTCCATCCACTTTCAATATGAATGGACTCGCAGTCGAAAGAAAGTGAAATGCGTGAAATCACTTGGAAATGCTTATCAAAATGTCAATAAAAGACAAGGCAGAAGAGTGGGAAAGGTGAGAGGGGGAAGAGCGCGAAATGGAAAGTTTGGAGCGCATCTTGTCCGCGCTAGAAGAGCACAAATTAAATCATCCAAACAATGCAGGTGACAAACTCAACTCGATTCGAATTCGAATTCCAAACAAATCGAAAGAAATTTTCGAATTTTGAAAGTCTTTCACCTGAGTTTAAATTCACGTTATTTCTATTTGTTTATTTATTTACAGATGCTGTCACAACGGTTGCCTGATTTATTGGCCTCATCGAAATATTTGGACAAGCTGCAAATTTATGCAATCTCCGATGAATGGAAATAATTGTATAATGGCAGGCAAGTGTAGGGGGGAGTTGAGGTGGTATATATATATATATATATATGCTGGATATATATGTTTTAATTATTTATTACGCTCTTTTCAATTTGAACAATATGTTCCCTTAGCTCACTTAAACGATAATGACGCTCTCCCACTCCTCTTGCGTTATTCAACACTATGCTATCGATAGGGTTTACGATAACTATATAAATTTACGATAGTGTATTGACTAAGGTCACACTTAATAACATAAGACTTAACATAATAGAGTATAACTTAACAGTGTATATATGTTATAAAGTGCTCCGCCTTGGATGCATATGCAATCTTGCGCTGCAGTTTCATAATCATTCTAACGGCTCTTGTGCAAGGCCTTACTGGAGCAGAACAGCCAGCCCAGCGCACATTACGGATATTCCCCGTACGATGCGCTCTATCACTCTCCCACTCTGTCACTCATCTCTCTGTCTCGTTCTCTTACGTTAAACGACGCCAAGTGCAGCTGGAAAGTGCATTTCATTTCGAATGACAGTGCTGAGACCAACACGTCAATAAGAATTACGAATGCTAGTACTACCCAACCTCTTTCTCTATCTGTGAATACCCTTTGACCATTGAAAATGATCTAGAAAGGGTATACTAGCTATTACATATAAACCTGTTTGCGTTTATTGTCTCAAATTATAGATAGGGAAATTGTACGTACAGTATGTCAAGAAACACTTTACACATATGTACATAACAATAACAATAAAGAGTATCGATTATCGATAACTATCGTAACTACGATACCACACTAGCTTTGTGCAATTGCTTGTAGCAGGCACAAGCAGACGTGGTAGAGCCCTAAAGTTTAGTCTATTAGGCACTATCCATCAGTTTGTCTGTATGAACGCGCGGATTTCGGCTAATATAAGAGATAGAGACATCAAATTTGGCATGGAGGTTCCTGTATAGCATACCCAGATTAAATATAATTCAAAAATTGAAGGCCACGCCCTCTTCGCAAATCAAAAATTTAAATGTCTCATTTCGGTAACTTTCTGATTTCTCCACATATTTAGATGCAAAGTATATCTAAAACTTCTACAAATTTCTATTCAATCGGATAATAAAAACAGAAGTTAAAGGAATAAAGTGTGTGCAGGGTATCTTATTGTGCGGCGCGTTCGACTGTAGCTATTGTCTGGTTATCGCTCTCTCGCTCTCTCAGCTGTGGGCGGAGCAGGGGTAGTCATTAAAAGCACAAACCGTTACCGACTAAACTTAATATGCAATTAAAAGCAAACAAATCTCGCAGTTCCTCCGCTTTCCCAGCCCCGAAACTCTGCAGGTGTGAGCGGGAGAGTTTGCGTGTATGTGTCTGTGTGTGTGCAACAGTTTTCGGTTAACTTGGCTGAGTACTTCGCTGGCATCTCAGCCACAAATTTGTGGAGTCACCCGAGTGTAAGTTGTTGTCGTTGTCTCCTCGTGGCTCTCCTACTCGCTGTGTTACAAGCCAAACCGTTACACAGTGAGTACTAGCAGTAATGGCACACAGTGTGTGTGAGTGCGATTGCGACTGCTAAACGGCACTCACTGTTTAGCTGTTGTCAGCTTTAGCTTCAGAATGATATGATAAAGTAGCATATCTCGAGTTGCATTAATCACAGCTAAATCGTAGCTATAGAACACTTTAGAAGTGCAGTTTATTATCAACTCAAGAATGGGAACAGTTGGGGAAAATCTTTGAGTTGATTTCCGCCTGCATTATTATCATAATTCTCAAGAACTTTCTGTTTGCTAAATTCTTTCTCTCTATTTAACAGAATTAACGCAATTTTCAAGCAATTCTCGATGTATTTTAGATACGAACGAATAAGTTTGGTATCGATAGTTAGTTAAGTAATTTGTCACCGATAGAGGGCACGGCACTTTGATTTAGTATTTTATTGCCTGCATTTTTATTTTTTTCTGTAATTGGTCACACCGATTTAACTAGGAATTAAGCTATGCTTGGCGCGGCAGATCAGTTCGTCTGGCGATATTCAAGAGTGAGGGACGGGAAATTGCGGCATGTGGACTTGGGGACTAGATTTAAGGTTAAAGTCTTGTAATGCCTTGAAAGCTGCATTTTTACTCAACTCAAGAATGGAAATCTTGTATATTGATTTTCTTCTGCAATATTAGAATAATTCTTTCTATATTCTACATCAAAAATATTCCAATTTCCTTCATATTCCTACTGCATACGGAGGCGTATTTTAACTTCTATTGAACTCTTTCTATTGCTCCACATTGAAATTTGAATTTCTAATAAGAAATTACTAAAGAATTCTTAATAGTCGCAATCTACAACATTGTCTGTGGTGTACCAAGAGTGCGTTAAGAACCTGAAGAAGAAAGAGGGAAGCGGGAAGAGGGAAGTTTGGAGCTGAGCCGCGTGCAATTAGTGCCACGATCAAAATGCAAGACACGCAGATGAGCGCATGCATTTCATTTTCTCTGATTCTTCTTCTGCTTCGTCTTCTTCTTGTTGTTTCTTTTCTTCTAGCTGGGCTTGGTTGGTTGTTGTGTCTTTTTTTTTTCCTGTAAATACCCCGCATCAAAATGCATTCGCTTTACCGCAACGAACTCCCGAGTCCGACTTCGAGACTGAGACTCTTCGACTTTGAGGTCGCCTTTTCTCTCTGCGTCTTCTGCTGCTTCTACAGTGTTTCTTCTTTACCTGCTGCTCTTCTCACTGCGTCTTGTGCTTCGTCTTCTTTAGGCGCAACAAAAGAGCGAGTCCATTAGCTGCGATTTTGCATCATTTGAATGCAATTTAGCTACAGCATTTAGCGTTATGTTCTATTTCACTCGGGGCTGAGTCTCCTCCGACTCCGTCCACAACTCCAACTCAATCTGATTGCCAACTCTCTGTCATTGAAGCTCTTGCCGACGAATCGTGCGGCACAGATGACCACAAGAATGAGGAGAAGAGAGACCTGTCAATGGCGATTCGGGCCAGTCGAGACTTATGTATAATAATGATAAACCCAAAGCCGAAGCCAAATGATAATGATGTCGATGCTGACGCTGATTGCTTGCCAATTTGCAAAAGATCAGATCAGAGAGAAAGAAAGAACCCAAGTGGGTGGGGGCGGGATCACATCAAAGGCAACGACGCACTTAACGAGCGAAAGTGTTGTTGGGCTAACTCGAGAAATATTCAACGGGGTTTCGACTCGACTCGCCAGAAAGAAAGAAAAACAACACATAAAAAACGTACATAATTCATAAATCTACATAAATTTTGTTAAGTTGATATTATGATAGTTTTTTTTTAGTTGTTGTTGTCGGCTCATTTCTATTTCACTTTTGATCCACTTCCGCAAAACGAAAATGTTTTTTTTTTCGGGGCGCAGTGAAAATATAACAACGAGTGAAAATGAAAATTGTCCACACGATTCTTTCTGTGTGTGTCGTCTGTCAGTAGACGGCGCGTGGCATGCTCAGTCGTGTGCGAGCATGTTCAGGATTTGTCGGTTAATGTTGGCCTGTCTGTCTGTCTGTCTGTCTTGGCCTTGTCTTGGCCCGTTAAGTGTGTGTGAATCACTTCCCCAGCACTTTCACATTTGGCAATATTCGCATAGCTCTCGCATTGCATATCGATATACATATACTATACATATCGATAATACTCAGCATGTAACTGTTAAAATCTGCGTGAGTTTGCCGTTCATTGGAACAGCTTCTTCCTGTCCAACTTGCACAGAATCAATTTCCGGCCAGTTAGTTAGATAGATAGATACTATCACCTCCGGTCGGTCGCCTACTATATCATAATGGCTTCTGCAACGGGTCTCTATCTCTCTCTCGTCAATTGGCCCAGTTCGTAAATGTGGTAATTGCGCGCTTAGCGACATATAAAGAGAGACGTTGCGTTCTACGTTCTACAGCGTTTTTTCTGCGCCTTTGATACTTATTTTCTCTTCACGTTCTTGTTCATGCTACTTCTTCTTTGGCCACCCGATCACCTGTTGCCAGCTTTTTAATGCGTTCTTTTTGGTTCAAAGTTCTTTTCTTCTGCCTCTTCTTCTACCTCAGCTTCTGTTGTGACTTGATTGTCTTTTCCCCCTTCTGCATTGCCGCCCTTTTTTCTGATTCGTTTCTTTATAGGTTTCATACGCAGTCTTCTGTGTTTTTTTATTGCCATTTTCATTTAAACTTCCATAATTTTTAGCTTCGGCAGGTTTAGTTTTTCTTTGGAGTTTTTATTACTCTTGAAATTGTGCTTCTTCACCTCCACCGCCTCCTCCTCCTCCTCCTCTTCCTTGTCTTCTGCTGCTGTAGTAATGTAACCAGTTTTGTACCTTTGTACCTTAAGTGCGGGCTACGATTTCTTGTTTCTAGTGTAATGCATGTCCAACTAGTTTATGGACAGCGGTCGACTAACTACTCCATTTCTACTTGGGGTGATGGGAACCTTTTTTTGGATGCCAACTACAGTCGACTTATACTATAAAAAATATTTTACTTTATTGGCAGCAGGGTTGCACAGGGGGCTTACCAAATTAGGGGAATACCAACAGGTATCGCTATAGTCCAAGTACACTGCGGAAGTTTAGTTCCATCTGACTTGTATTTGATTTGATCTTAATTTTAATTAATTTGCATGCATAATATAATTCGAAATCACCGCACAGAATATCTCTATATTTCTCAATATGTTTTCCAATTGTGATTTAACGGTAAAGATTTCACGTTGCTCGAGGGAATCACAAAGAAAGTCGCTGCATTTTTCGTTGCCAACTGAACGCGCCCGCTGCTGAAAGAAAACTGATCTAATACGATCTGCAATCTCAGCGAGGTAACCAGAAGAAATGAAGATGGGGCCGGCTTGGCACAAAGAGAGTCGGTTGCGCAGACGCAATCGCGCCTCTCACTCTCTCTGTTTACTTCACACAAGTTGGCAGTCCTGTCTGGTGTCTCTCTTTCTGCCTCTCTGTTTACTTCACACAAGTTGGCAGCCCTGCCAGGCCAATTCTAATTTGAAATTAACAACGGAATTTAAATACTTTTATTATTTGGTTATTTAAATACAATATTCTCTTGAGATAATACAGTTTTTACAATACATAAATATGTGTGGGAAGCTTTAACATTTAGCCCTCTGCGAGCTTTTCGCTCCACGACTTAGCAATCATGGCAATAACGTGCCGCTTCATTTTGGGCCCAATCAGGGGATTCATTTGTGCCATGTAGCAACATAGCCAGAATAACCAACAACACGCCGCCGTCAGCATTAGGATGCAGCGTATCAGGTTCTGGTGAGGACCCTTTGGCGTCATAATGGGCATGCCGATGCCCACAGCGCCCCACAAGGCAGTGAAAAACAGCACCGGGAAGAACGCAGCACCCATACTTGATTTGCAGCTAGCGCACTTTACTTAAAGTAACTTAAAGTTGCTTTAATTTTATTAAGCACACGATAAATTTTAAACTGTTAAAATGTCCTCTGTTGTTTGCTCCAATAAGAAAATAGTAAACGGCAACGAGAAATCAATAAATTTTCGATATTTTTCCAACAGTTATCGATGCTTTGGTGTACGATACTTTATGCGATATATGCAATTGCTTTTAGCGAGAGGTTGTGGTGTGAAAGTGAGGCTGCGGTGCAACGTAGTTGTTTTTATTATTGTAGCAAATTTTAAAAACCCAATTACGCGTTTTAAATACCACTCAAGTGAGTAATAAGACAATGTTACCACAAATACAACAATTTGTTCACTTTCAATACGTAAACAATTATCTCATTTATACCCATTAGATTCTCCGATGCAGCTGTTATCGATAACTTATCATCTGCATTTGAATGTAAATTTCTCAAGATGATGAACTGGAGTTACAAGGAATACCCATGCATCGAAGAGGGATGCGGTAGAACATTCAATACTAAATGGACCCTTAAACGTCACTCTGCCATCCATCAACTAGCTGATAATCCTATCTACAACTGTAACAAGTGCGATAAGAATTTTTCCCGCAAAGACTCTTTAGATAGACACCATCAGTATGTCAACCGTTTGATTATATATATCAATCTTGTTAATTACATCATATTCTTGATTTTGTTAGAATGTGTCACAGCAGCGTTGTAATGATGTATGTGTGCTCTGAGGATGGCTGTGGGAAGTTCTTTGGGATGAAGTCTACTCTCTATCGACATATGTCTTCACATAACGGCAGCTTTAAATGCGAAGAATGCTGGAAAAGCTTTACACGCAAAGACAACTTGGCCAGACATAAAAAGTAAGGATATTTAACAGAAATCTGATTTGATATATTCTCAAAATAACATATTTATACAGCGTTCATTCGAAAAACCGATCTACTAACTGTGAGCAGCTAAAGCCCGTGATAAAACCAAAACACATGGATTCGAGAGGTTGTCCAAGTGCAGATAATACAGTTACTTTAACTACGACTGATAACGACCACCTGGAGTTCAGTGATCAAAGTGGAGGCGATCATACTTATGCACTATCCGTGGGTTAAGTTTCCGACTGCCTATCGAAATCACATTCAACCCTCCCGCCCAAGAACTGCAAAACTGATGCAACTCTACGCCTTAAGCCTATCGATAATCGATTAGCATAACATTTTTATATCGCACTAGTAATAAAATAAATAATTTTACAATTTTTGGAATTTTCGACGCAAAACTTAAGAGAAAATAAGATGACGATGCGACCAGATGACCACCGTAGAAAATGGGACAAGAATGAATATCAAAAGTTGGCGCAGGAGCGCCTGCTCAATCAATCAGCTCCCAAGGAAGAAGGTAATCTCAATTGTAAGCATCATTAGCATACAAGTCAATTTCTAAGGCCCAACTTGATCCATCCCACAGAGCCTGTGCAGCGAGAGAACCTGAAGCGGCGCGACTATAAGGTTGATCTCGATAGCAAATTGGGCAAAAGTGTTGTGATAAACAAAAACACACCTACCTCACAATCCGGCGGATACTATTGCAATGTATGCGACTGTGTCGTCAAGGATTCGATTAACTTTTTGGACCACATCAATGGAAAGAAACATCAGCGTAATCTGGGCATGTCCATGAAAGTGGAGCGCAGCACTGTTGACCAGGTGAAGGAGCGCTTTCAACAGAACAAAAAGAAAATGGAGGAGAAGCAAAAAAGACTACGAACTGGATAAGAAATTGCGCGAGGCCAAAGAGGAGGAGGAGCGCTATAAGGAGCATCGCAAGGAGAAGAGAAAAGAACGCAAGCGAAAAGCTGAGGAGAATAATGAGGAGTTTGCCAATGGATTACCCGATGATATGGCTGCCATCATGGGCTTCTCTGGCTTTGGTGGCTCCAAGAAAAACTCATAGGCCTTAATTGTTCAACTGCAATTTAGAGTTAAGATCAAAAACCAACAACAAGTAGAAATAGACGATTTTTCAACCGAACGAACGAACAATCCCGTATACTGGGGCTAATCGCTGTGACTGTGATTGGTTTGCGACATTTATTTCATGGTATATGTATTGTATATATATCTTGTATATGCATGTATAAGACAATTTTACACCAGTTATTGTAGTACATTGTATTTTACAACAGCTTGGCCAAGTAATAATTTAATAAGCAGATAAAAATGCAAAAGGACTTAACCATTTCACTAAACCTTAACTTAAAAGTCCCAAATACCTTCATGTTCTTTCTTCCTCATTCCTGTTTCAATTTGGACCGCCTAAGTGAATACGAATCCATGCTCGATGGGTATGTCCCAGGGAATGTTGAAGAACTCCCCAGGCAACTGTGTACAATGTGTCGAATTGTAATCGCGTAAATGCTTGCGCAGCTGCAAGGAATCAAAAAAATTAGAACCATCTATAGATGCCACATCTATCCTGCTTTCCTTACCAAGAACAAAGCCATTTGGCCGCGCACTTCCTCGCTGTAATCGGCACCAATGAGCATGGGAAAGGATTTTCCCTCATCGGAGGCGTAAGTAATAAGGCGCGACATGCAGAGTTTCTCCTCGGCAACGGTGTAGCTGAATGTCTCCAGCGACTTTGAGAGTAATCCCTTAGCTCTTTGCAGTTGGCTGGCATTGAACAGATTGGGATAGCGATACTTCAGCACAGACAACGTCAGGAAGTTGCCTCGATTCGTATCGATGTAGTTGTCTCTGTGGCATGGATAAGAAATACATTATATTAACGGCATAAGGTAAGGGAACTGCTCTTCTAACTTACTCGGCAATAATCTCATCCTCAGTGCGTCGTATCAACAGCAGTGGTCCATTGTATTTCATCGCCAGTTCAGCATTGTTCAGGTTACAATATTTCCTTATAGCAATGTTAACAATACCTCCCAAGCAGGCAGGCATACGTGGCTGGGCGAGGTAGAGCACATCATCGAATGTGGCATCCAAGATCTGCAAGTAAACAATGCAGGGATGAGTCTACAAGCAACTAAACCAGGAAACCACTTACCACTCCCTTAACTTCAGGATATATCGAAGCAGCATATAGTGTGCTATATCCACCAATACTCCAGCCATACAGTATAATATCCTCCACAGCGAATCCCAATTGATCTATGGCAAATCGCACCACAGCATCGATGGCATTCTTATCCTGCTCTGGGTGCGGCGCTCCAGAGCTGCCCGCGAAACCAGGATGATTCCAGCCTAGCACTGAGTACTTCAGAGCTATCGGTGTACCCATTATGCCCACCTCATAGAAGCCGGCATTGCCCTCAGAGCAAACGACCAGAGTTTTGCCATTTCCCACATTGTCGTTGCGATTATCAATGAACAACGTATCGATTTCGTTGGAATCAATGGTCTTCACCTTGTTGCGTATACCATTGTCGTCCTCGATGAGCTTCGCTCGTCCAGAGATCAGCATTGGTCCTGCAATGGATCAAATGTTAAATGGGTGTTGGGTTAATCCTAAAAACTGCCTCAGCTTACTCATGAACTTCTGCAGCAGCTTCACTGAGCCGGGATAGATCATGGAGAGTCCAAATGTGTTGATGGCCAAATATGCAATGGCCTCGTAGGGCAGCGTAGAGATATTTCTACTCTCATGCCTGCTCACAGCATTCGCGGGTTTCTTTTGATCCCTGCGCGGGGGTGGTTGGGAAGAGAGTTTTAAGAGATACGGGGGTTCATTGTGGAACACTTGACTTACCCAGCCAGTGCTTTCACATCGAAATCAACTGGCCATGCTGAGAATTCAATGTCGAAGCGACGCAGTGCATCCGATGAGGGATTCGCTTGGGCCTGCATAAGGGCATTTATCATATTCGTGTATGCTTTCGACTGCCGACGTCCCATACCGCGCATAAACAGAGAGATGATAACAATCAGTCCAACGCTGGTGGTTAGCTTGGCCAGGGTGGGCATGGAGTCCGCAACAAGATAGCCACGGCGATACAGGAATGTGAAGATCAAAGGTGACGTGTAATAGCTCACTGACCAGACCACAGACAGCTGCAAATAAATATTTAGATTGTGTGTTTATGTTATCCAAAGATGACAGCGTAACCCACCCGGTGACAAACACACACACAATCACAAAAATATATACGCCCACCCACACACACACTCACACTCCTACACCCACCGTTGATAGTATTTGTTCGCCAAACTTTTCGACTGCGCCGGGCTCATACATTTTCCTCTGTAAATAGAGAAACATATGAAATGCAATTGCATATTTATAATGCAGAATGAGATCATCTTTCGGTTTTACCTGCGCCTCTGGGACACCTCGGTACTCCATGTACAGCTTGGGTCCGAATATATAATTGTAGAAACTCATTTTGTTACTACTTTTGCGTCTGCGTCGGAAAATATTATGATTTTAATATTTTCTTTTTTTTTTTGTATTGTGAAAGTTAGGGTGTCCCAATAGACCCCAACCGAGAACTAGTTCATTGTTCCTGATGTCAATGTGTTTGGCTTATTGTGAACGATTAACTTTGAGCAAGTGCACTTATCGTTTTAGTGTGTGTGTAAGTTCATCGGCGATAGTATCGATGGGAGGCGGCTATCCTTCGATGACGTTAATTTGACCATCGATTATGCGCGTCAGTGCAGCTGATTATCGATTACGCGAACTTTCACATCACATCTCTGGTGTTAAGTGTGCAGCAGATTATCGATTACTCAAGACATAAACAGTGCATCCCTGGTATTGAATCTGATATCCCTGGCATGCGAAATTTGTAAATCCAGCGCAAGTCTTATTTACCGGCATAAAATGGAAAAGTTTAGCAAGGCACAGGCAAAGAATTTAGCAGCAGCCCAGAAGTTAGTGGATGCATACGCCTCTAGTTCAGAGGATGAGGATGAACTAGATGAGAAACACATTCTTGGTACGTTCTCCCTGTGCTAACCCTATATGACGTGTCTTCTGATTTCGGAGCTTCTCTTTACCCACTCCAGATCTGGTATACAAGCACTATCAGAGCACAGGCCTTGGCTGCGCCACGGGTGCCTCCAAACGCAATGATAACGTGAACCGCACGGCAACATTTCTGGAAAATACTCTACATTCGGGAGCGGCAACTTGCCTCATATGCATTGGCAGCATACGCCGTGTGGAATCGATCTGGTCATGCAAGTCCTGCTACTGCTTCTTCCATCTGAATTGCATACAACGCTGGGCCAACGACAGCGTGATGCAGATGAAGGTAAAGGCGGAGCAGCAACACAACGGATCCAATCAGGGACATTATAATCATCTGGGTGAATTTGTGCCGGCCAAGCGTCAGAAGACGCCACACTGGTGTTGCCCACAGTGTCGCAAGGATTACCAGCCGTCAGATAAGCCCACACAGTATGAATGCTTCTGTGGCAAGGAGTTCAATCCACCGCCGCAATCCTTTCTAGTGCCGCATTCGTGTGGAGAAAGTTGTGGCAAGTTGCTGCAACCGAAGTGCGGCCATGACTGCAAGCTACTCTGCCATCCTGGACCATGTCCACCATGTGCACAACTGATGCAAACCTCTTGTCTGTGTGGCAAGTCGCCGCCACGTTCCAAGCGTTGTCTGGACAAGATCTGGCAGTGTGAGCAGAAGGTGAGTGCAGTCGAGGATTACTTGAAGAAGTTGCCATAATCAACCTTTGTTTTACAGTGTCATTCTGTCCTGTCTTGTGGCAAGCACAAGTGCAACCAGCGCTGCCATCGTCCTGGTCAGTGTCCGCCCTGTAGCAGCAAGAGCCTGCAGTATTGTAACTGCAGGCGAGAGCAGAAGGTGGTCAACTGCTCGGAGCCCAGGTGGAAGTGCAACAATGTGAGTGGAAGAAAAGGAACTAGAACTGTTTTCAATTAACATCGTTTCCCTTGCAGATCTGTGGCGCCAGCTTTGCCTGTGGTCTGCACAAGTGCGAGAAGGTCTGCCATGATACAGACTGCATTGGTGGCGAGTGTCCGCTGGGCGTGCGCAGCTGTCCCTGTGGCAAGAGTGTAAGTAAGAGATGGTGTAAACAATTTAGCCTTAACTAATCTTGTTGCCCATGCAGGTCAAGTCTGGCAACTGCAGCGAGGTAGTGGAAACATGTGGCGACACCTGCCAGAAACTCCTGTCTTGTGGCAAGCACAGCTGTGCGCAGCGCTGTCATCGTGGTGCATGCAACCAGGTAGGCAACAGCAGCAGTCAAACTAACTAGATACTTACTCAGCTGACTCTTCTACTCTCTCTCAGTGCCTGCTGCGCACCATCAAGAAGTGTCGCTGTGGACACCACGAGAAAGAGATGCCCTGCTCCAAGGACTTTACATGTGAATCCAAGTGCAAGTTGTTGAGGGATTGTGGCAAGCATGCCTGCAACAGAAAGGTACAATAGGGAACTGCTTCCAATCCTAATCTACAATACAATCTCTATTTACACTCTCGCACTGTCTCTCTGCTTTCCCTCAGTGCTGTGGCGATCAGTGTCCGCCTTGTGAGAAGATTTGCGGCAAGCAGCTGAGCTGCAACAAGCACAAGTGTCAGTCTGTCTGCCACAATGGTCCCTGCTATCCCTGCAAGCTGGAATCGCAGGTCAACTGCCGCTGTGGCAAGACGCGACGCAGTGTGCCCTGTGGACGTGAGAAGAATGCACGCATTGCCTGCCAGGAGCTGTGCCGGTAGGAGCAATAGTTCTCTTAGTTTATATATACCTTACTTTTATACTGTTGCTTATTAGTTCACCCACATTAATCCCTTATTCTCCTGCAGCATCACAGCCAAGTGTCACCACGCCATCAAGCATCGTTGCCACAAGGGCGAGTGTCCGCCCTGTGCACAGCCATGTGGGCTGCCCAATGATAGCAGCAACTGCTCTCACATCTGCCAGGCACGCTGTCATGCAGCTGTGCGTGTAGCCAAGCCAGCAGCAGCTGCAGTGCGTCCTGCTGCCCATAAGGTAAAGTTGCCGCAAATATCTAGCAATATTTTGTATATTGTCAAACCTTCTTGCCTTGCAGTATGAATACCGCACCCTTCCACATCCGCGTTGCGAGCAGCCCGTGAGTGTGGCCTGCATTGGTGGCCACGAGCTGGCCAATTGGCCCTGCTGGAACTCCAAGCCCACATCTTGTGCGCGTCCTTGTGCACGCCAATTGAAGTGTGGCAATCACAGCTGCGCGCGTGTCTGCCATGCTGTGCCTCAGTTGGATGACATGCAGCAACAACCAGGCTGTGTCAATTGCGAGCTGGGATGTGCCGTGCCACGTCCGCCAGGCTGTGTGCATGCCTGCCCCAAGGGCTGTCATCCCCCTCCCTGTGCACCCTGTGCGGTGGTGATCAAGAACAAGTGCCACTGTGGACTCAATCAGGTGCTCTACAAATGCAATGAGTTCTATCAGAGCGAGGGCAGTGTTCAAGAGATTGTAGAGCTGCGCGAGAAGATGCGCAGCTGTGGCAATCGTTGCTTGAAGAATGTATGTATAAGGAATGAATGTCTATATTCCATCTATATCTATCTATCCCGTCTGCTTTACAGTTCCCCTGTGGCCATCGCTGCTTGACCATCTGTCACTCTGGCAAGTGTCCCAGTCCAGAGTTGTGCCGCAAGAAAGTGCGTATCTACTGCGTATGCAAGCGGATTAAGCTAGAGATCTCCTGCGACAAGCATCGTGCAGGACAAACCACCTTGGATTGCGATGCCCAGTGTAGCATGGAACGTTCTAAGGCGGCGGCCACAGAGCAGCAACAGTTAGCAGAGAAGCAACGCCAGGAGGAGGAGCGCAATCGCATAGAACTGGAGAAGTTCGAGAAGAAGTTTGGCAAGCGGAAGCCCAAGGAGCGGAAGGCAGTGGATGTCAAGCAGACCAAGCGGGATATCAATTGGCAGCGCATGGGAATCTATGCGGTCTCCCTGCTCGCTGTGCTGGGCGCCCTCGCTGTGGCCTACTATGGAGATAATTAAACTAAGGAAGATATTAGCAGCAAATGCCAAAAAGAATTGATTTAATTTAATTATAGGATAAACTAAGTAAAACGAGAGAGCGTCGTCAAATCACTTTGTCTTTTGTTCTAGTTGAGCATCATCTTCTATGCCTGCTTAGGCTTCTTTGTCTTGTAGACGCAGGCAGCAGCAAAGACGGCGGAGCTGAGGAACGTGGATATGAGGAAATTGGAGAGCAGCATCAGATCGTAGGACTGCACGAAGACTGTATAGATACGAGCTACAGCAGCAGAGAAGACAAAGAGAAATGATGATAGTATTTGATATGATATGTGGACTGAGTACAGTACTTACTCATGTTGGTGAATGCGGACAATGCCCAGGTGGTGCGACTGACTGAGCTGGCGTCCTTGCTGCGCAGTATGGCCAGCAGCTGAAGCACCTTGCTGGTGGCGCCAATGGGTGTGCAGAAGGGCTAGAAGGAAAGAAGATAAAGAGGAAATATATATAATATATATAAAAGAAGAATTACAATAATTACAGCAAGGCTAGAAGGTACAGGAATGTATATACAATTTATATACAATAAGGACTGCAGGTACAGGAAGATATATAAAGAAGATATACAATTAGGACTGCAAGGAAAGAAGCTACAGAAATGTATATAAATAAGAAATATACAATAAGGACTGCAGGGTAAGAAGGTATAGAAATGTATACATGATAATGGCAATCCTCTTTGAGGTTAAGCTGTACCATAGGACGATATATAACATATATATATGTATATTCAGTCATCAGCTTATATAGATAAAAAAGAAATATACATATATTCCTTCTTAAGCTTGTACACGAATGTATAACATATATAAGAAGGTATATCTTCAGCTTATATATTCCTTCATCAGTTTATACATAAGTTATATATATTCCTTCTTGGGGTTCCACTGTACCCTGGCACAATGGCAATAAGCGAGAGTGTCTTCCGTATATTGTATATAAATAGCAACCTCACAAATATTATACAACAAACACACTTGACCTTGAGCCAATGATGCTGCCCCCAGTTCAGATTGTTGCAGAGTTTCAGCTTCGCTTCTCTTATAGCAAACAAAAACAACAACAAGTTGAACAACATCAAGATAGCATAATTAGTTTAAGTGGAGTAGGGGTAAAACGGGTTTGAACTGCGCCGAAATACCTCGCAACCAAAAGAGACCTTATCTATATCAACAACTAATCAATTAATTAGCCCGATAGTATTTACTCACCACCAGGAAGGTAAGGATGATAATGGGAAAGAGTTTCAAATAGATCAGCGTCGCTATGATCGTGTAGAGTATGGCAACTATCTGGGTACGCTTGCCCAGCAGCTGCTGATACTTGAAGGCGTAATAGATGAGCACATATTCCTGCAGCAGCAGCACAGGATATTCCATATAGGAAAGGAAATCATAGCCCGATGAATAGTTATAGGATATCATCACTGTATAACTGAATAGTTCCAAACATAGCCCCAACACACTGATGCCTGTGAAATATAGAGAAAGTTAGGAATTCCGGTGTGTGGGCGGGCAGGCGGTTAATATGAGTGGGCGTTTCTTTTTCTCTCACCTTTGGATGATTTGTTCTCACGAATTGTGTTTATTTGCGGCACTTTGATAACCAAACATGATGAGACAGTTATCAAACTTAACAAGTCGGCTATGATTAACACTATTCCCTTGTCAAGGTAGTGGGACACCAGGTCCCCCACGCCACCATCGCCACCCTCTTCCGCGAGCATTGTAGACATCTCAGCTGCCAAACTGCTATTAATGGGCTTTTGGACTTGATTTAAATCACAGCAGAAATCGATTGTGCTCCCTGGCGGGTATCGATAAGAGGTAAAACACTGCATATCTCCAGTTAGAACTTTTGCACACGCAAATTTTAAAAATAATTATGTATTATAGTAGTAATGTAAGTCAATTCTGCAATTTGGGGGATAGTTTTCATTGATTCATTCAAAGAAAAACAATGAAATTTTAAAATTTGATGTAATCGAATATAATTAGTGCTTGCTATCGTTCATATCACAGGGCTGCTAACAAATTTGTGGTGGTGTTAAAAACTCGCGATACCATGGCGATGTCAAATAGCATGTCGATACTTTTGTCCCCCGATACTCTCTGGGGCTGCCGATACTTTTAGTGGCAACGCAGCTCAGTCGAATTTAGTTTTTTTCTGTCTGGAATATAAGAATTTTTGTTATTGTTATCAGAATAAAACGAATACGATTAAGCAAAACAGAAATAATTGAAAAGCTGACAGCACCTTGAAGAAAAGACGGCAGAGAAACGTATGTGGTAATTCGATTAAACGTGTGTGCCCAGTGCCAACCAACTGCCTCCTCTTGTGTGTGCATATGCAAGTGTGCGTGCGTGTGTGTGCGAGTGTGGGCTAAACGCAAAAAGTGTAAAACGGATGAAATAATTAAACAATTTAGCTAAACTGCAATTGCAGGCGACTCTTGTGTATCGAATTTATGAAAACTTCTGTCCAAAGTGCAAAATAAAGTAATCTAAGGGGTAAAGTAAACTCATTTTCTTCATGCATGTCGTGACATTTGTTCTGTATGTATGTGTGTACGTGTCCGTGTGTGTGTATGCGTGTGTATGCATATGCGCGACTCAACGTAGGCACCTTTGTATGTGTGTTGGTCTGAGTCTGTATGTGTGTGTGTACAACAATGTTCACATTTTTCTTTTGTTGTTTGCTCCACGAATTATTATGGGGCTGGCTTGCGAGCAGTGCAGGTGCAGAAAAGTGGGGTTAGGTCCTAAAAGCAATTTAAGTTAGGAAAAGGAATTTGGAATTTGTAAAATGCATTTTAGATTTTCCACGAACTCCCAAGGAAATTCGAAACAATTTAAACCTTGAAAAATGACATTAATGTATGATAAACGATGTCTCTCTACGTGCATGTATGTGTGTATGTGAATGTGACTGTGTTTGTGTGTATGTGTAAGTGAGGAGGGTCCTGTGGTCTGTCGCACAGGTAACACGAATGCCGTGTGAAAGTAGACACACAAAATGAAGCGAAACGAAGAAGACCCTTAAACCTTCAGGAGGTCAACAGCCATTGGTGGATGGAGAAGATGAAAGAGGGAACAGAGGAGGAGGAGGGTTCACATTCTCGTACACATCTGATCTGCTTTACTAGAGTGATGCAACACACAGGATCCACACACACACACACATGCAAAGACATACACACACACACACATACTTATGCAGAAGAATTTCCTTTATAGGGGATCGGTGCTCTTTGTTGTTTGATGATCCCTTTTTCAGGGTGTCATCTATGTGTGCGTGCATGTGCGTATGCAGACAGACAGTAAGAGAGTGAGAGAGAGCGAGAGAGGCTGTGTGATGAGAACAGAGAGCAGAGCCCAAGCAGCGCAGCTCGGCTTAAATTGCAAGGTGTACGCCGTCATCATTATTGTTGTTGTTGCTGCTGCTGCTGCTGCGCCGTTGCCTCTGCTGCTGTTCTTGTTGTTGTTGGTAGTGTGTATCTTTATTGCTTCTTCTTCCGTCCGTTGTCCGTTACTTTTGCTCTTGTCATCGCATGCCTTTACCTTTTCTGCCTGCCTGTCTGTCTGTCTCTCATCGTGTGTGTGAGAGAGAGCGAGAGAGAGAGTGATCAACTCTGGATTAATGTGTGTGTCGGTATGTGTGCCTTGGCTCTTTGCCTGTGTGTGTGTGTTTGTGTTGTTGTAATACCCGTTTCATCTTCTCTCTCTCTGCTCATTCTACTTCGCGCCGTTTTAGCTTCTTCCGCCGATGCACTTTTGTGATTTCCTTTGATTGCTGAGAAGAAGCGACGACAACGACTGCGCAGTCAACGTTGGCAGCGACGCAGGCAGTTGGTGATGCTGCTTGCTGTCTCTGCTTCTGCTGCTGTTTTATAAACGTTTTTCCCACTGCTTTTCTTTTCTTTTGATTTTGATTTTTTTTTTCTTTTTCATTTTTCGCAATTCTCAGTCTCATCATTTGTGAACGTGAGAGAGACAACACACGATCATCGTGCTTATTACTTTTGCTGTTCGTTTGCTTCGTTCCCCTGCTCCTCTTCTCTTCACCTCTCCTTCTTTTCCTCTGTCCTCACTGATTCGGCGGGCATTGCGTGGGAATTTTTTGAAGCGTCTCAGTCGCTGTCGAAGTCGCAGAGCTCCATGAGCTGCTACGTTTCTCTCTAGCTTAGGTAGAGAGCAAGGAATAAAGAAGGATAATTTCAGTTGCCACTTTGGATGCACTCCCTGAATATTGTAAGTTGGGGTAGTAAGGCATAGCAGGGATTTTCTTTTGCCACAAATCTGTAATCCTCGAGGCTGAATTCTAGAAAGAACTCAAGAAACTGTAGAACCTAAAGGGGTAGCAAGTTTTTATAACGTTGCAGGCATAGAAAGAAAGAAGGTTTCCCTTGCTACAAATTTGTAAACTCTGCTAGAAAAGCACTCATGGAAAAGATGCTATAAAAATTTCATTGTCTTCTCATTTAAAGGGAATAAGCAATTACAAATATTGAAGGAATGTTTCTCATTGATTTACAATTAGTTTGCATTACGTCTTGCTGCGTCTAGTAAGTGCTGCAAGGTGCCGCAAGGCATTTACAGTGTTTGAAAGAAGGTTTTCGTTGCTATAAAACTGTAATCTCTGCTAGAATGAACTTATGGACTAGCAACGCAATAGGAAAAGATGTTATAAAAGTTTCTTGCAGCAAATTTGTAGCTTCGTGTTCTCATTTAAAGGGAATAAAGAAGGATCGTCTCTGATTGATTTACAATTAGTTTGCATTAAGTCTGTTGTATTTAGTAAGTGTTGTAAGGTGTTGCAAGGCATTTACAGTGTTTGGAAGAGGTTTTTCTTTGCTTTATATCCGAGTGTTCTATAAAGTCTTCTATAATTGCAGAACTAAAGGGCAAGAATCCCTACAGAATGTTCTTCATTTATTCAGTAGATCTCATTATAATCGTTGTAGCTTGGAGTTTGTAGCTTCATCTTCTCATTAAAATCATATTTTTTCTTACAGGAGCCCAGGAGAAAGTTGGACTTCCGCCGCGCATAGTTTGAGTATTATGGAAAAAGGATGTTCCCCTGCTAGCAATAATTGTGAAAGAAGAGCCAAGGAAGCTCAACGAGCAGCAGCAGCACGTCGAACTCAACTGGAAGGAACTCAGCCAAAGGCCAGCACTAGCCAAGTGAGATTACGCAAAGGAGGAGCAGCTGCAAAGGGTGTAAAGGGAGCTAAAAGATTCCCAGAGAGAAGTAACTTACAAGAATCTATGTCCAAGTTGAGGGAAGATGTGGTGGAGGACTGCTGCGTCTCTTCGAACTCGCAACATGGCTTTCCCGTTGTACTCGACGATGAGTCCAGCACGGAGACGGCTGGCGTGCTGGAGACCTACGAGATAAGCTCTTCCAATTCACTGCCCAATTGCAACACAGGGCATGCAACATCAACGTCAGCCACACCCAGCTCCAATGGGGTTGTTGTTGGTGTTGTGGTGCCTGTGGATGACAGTTCCTCAACAGACACAACCCTAGGCAATGCCAATGAGGATAATCTGTTGCCATGTGCTGCAACCGAGGAGGAACATAGTGTGTTCTATCATAACAATGAGCATGATGAGCCGCCTGTGGTGTGTCTAATCAATGATGAAGATGATTTTGATGAGGAAGAGGAGATTGTTGAGGAAGAGGATGAGGAGGATGAGGACGAGGAGGAGGAGCAACAGTCAAGCATGCCTCAACTAGATTGCGCCAACACATCTTCATCAACACAGCTAAAAGGCAGCGAAAGTATCATAGTGACAGCAGATGGTTCCAAAATATATCTGGAGACACCTGTAGTGGATGAGCCACAGTCACATGCACACACACTCACACATACACACACACATGCACATGCACACAACAGCAGCAGCAACAGCCAAGGCAGCAAACAGGAGGAGCAAAGCAAACCGAAGCGTCTCAGCGATGAATTCGAAACGGAGGCAAACAATGAGGAAGAGGAGCAGCAGGAACAGGAGCAGGAGTTGCTTGAGGGAGGAGTTAAGTCTGAACCAGATGTGGCATCCACATCATTGCACGACAGACAAATGTCTGTGCGTCTAAAGCAAATGAGCCTGGGAGCTGAGGCTGCCGCCAGCTCCAGTTACAGCACAGCTCCACAGTCTCTTTCCAAGGCAGACATTGACTGCATGGACAGAATAGAGCGACGCGACTTCGAAAGAGAACAACAACTCACGGGCGGCATTATACTGGGCACCAGTTCGCTTATAAGCAAGAATCGTCTCAATCTAAGTCTGATCAATGGAGCAGCAGGAGTAGGAGCAGCAGCAGCAGCTGTAGGCGCAGCTGATGATTGGCCCAGCAGCAGCAGCAATGGACGCGCCTTCAACTCAGACAGCAAGGTAAGCTAGACAGCATTAACTGCCTCCATATTGTTGCTCTTCTACATTGATTCCCCTCTCCCCTTTGCAGTGCACATACAAGGATCTATCGACGACACCCACAAGCAGCCGCAAATATACAAATAGCCGACTGAGCAAGTCCACTGCCAAACTCAATTTGGGCTCATCGCTAGCCTCCGCCTCCGCCTCCGCTTGCCCGCAGCACAAGCTGAAGTGCACAAGCACAAGCTCATCCTCTGTGGAGCCCAATCGTAGCGATGTCTATACGAATACCAACTCGAATGACAATGTGCTGACCACATCCTCTTCCTCTTCATCCTCCTCCACCTCGTCCTGCAGCTCGTCTACAACTTCAACGGCAGACAAACAGAGTGTGACGCCCATGCTGGCCACATCCTTCAGCTCGGTGGCATCACAGACCAGTCAGGATGGCGTAGGCGGTTGCAGTCGCACCAGTGGCACCTCTGCTGCAGCAGCTGCTCCAGTTGATATGGATGCACAGCCCTCAACCTCAGCTACATCCAGCACAGCCAGCACAGCACGTTGTCATTATGCAGCAGCAAGCAGCTCAAAGATTGTGGCACGTCAGGTCAATGCCAGTGCACAGACTCAGGAGCGTTTCTTGGCACGCAGCGGTTTGACAGGCACAGGAGGAGTAGCAGGTACTGCTGGACTTGGAGCAATTGCTGCTGCTGCAGCTGCTGCTGTGGCAGCTGGCGGCAGTGCAGGCCTGGGCAATGCTGTAGTGCGTCCAAGAAGGCGTGTGGAAGCCACACGCAGTGCCAACAGCGATGTCATTGTGCTGGAGGTGGTGGTGGAGGAGAATGGCAACAATAATGCAGCAAATGCGGCACATGCTGCACCTGCATCTGCTGCAGGCAACAACAACAATGATGCTGGCAATTTGGTGGAGCCGAGCGACTTTAATGCCGAGGAGCCTTGGGGTAATTGTGATGAGGAGAACAATTGCTCGGATCTGGAGGAGATATGCACGTGCCAGAACAGCATGTTGGCCAACAGTCGCAGTGGCAGCAATGCCAGTCTAAGTGAGACACTAGACATGGATGCCACAGATGGTTACCACCAACAACAACAACAACCACAGTCTGTAGAGGAATCCTCCACCTCTCTCAGCACCGTCGCCAGCCCGTTCAGTTCACAGCAACAGCAAAGGAAGCGCAAGTACAATGAGGGTCGTCTACTGGACGGTGAATACAGCATAAGTGCCACAGGCAGCGCTGGAGCAGTTGGTGCCACTGCTGCTGGTGCTGGTCTGGGCGCTGGTCATGCTGAGGCAGGTGACAATAGTCGCAAGCGCATTGCTTATGACTTTACCTCCACGCCACGCTCCTCGACACAAACTCTCGGCACCTCCTCCGTGTTGCTCTCCATGACGCCCACATCGAGTGCTAATCTGGGCATAACACATGGCTTGTTGGGTCTTGGTAGCTCGCCAGCATTGGGTCGACGCACACCACGTTCCCTCATGGCCACACACGATAATCCACCAGCGGAATTGCAGCATTGGTTGGGCCAATTTCAGCGCTGGTCACACGCCGAGCGACTGGTGGCTGTGGATCGTTTGATTGACAATTGCGATCCCTCGCAGGTGCGTCACATGATGAAGGTAATTGAGCCGCAGTTCCAGCGTGACTTCATCTCGTTGCTGCCCCGCGAATTGGCGCTCTTTGTGCTGTCGTATCTGGAGCCGAAGGATTTGTTGCGTGCCGCACAAACTTGCCGCAGTTGGCGTTTCCTTTGCGACGACAATCTGTTGTGGAAGGAGAAGTGTCGCAAGGCACAGATCCTGACAGAGTCACGCAGTGATCGTCCCAAGCGTGGTAGGGATGGAAATATGCCTCCCATTGCCTCACCCTGGAAGGCTGCCTACATGCGACAACATATTATTGAGATGAACTGGAGATCGCGTCCTGTGCGTAAACCCAAAGTGCTGAAGGGACACGATGATCATGTCATCACTTGCCTGCAGTTCTCCGGCAATCGCATTGTCTCCGGATCCGATGACAATACACTCAAAGTCTGGTCAGCTGTTAATGGCAAGGTAAGTCCTAGAGGAGGAATAAACACAGCTTTATCTGGCCTAAGTTGGGGCTCGATCTTGCACATCTACTTCAACATTTAGCTAATCTTTATCTCCTTTCTCTTCCAGTGCCTTCGCACCTTGGTGGGCCACACTGGCGGCGTCTGGTCATCGCAGATGTCTGGCAACATTATCATCTCTGGCAGCACAGATCGCACATTGAAGGTGTGGGACATGGACAGTGGCGCCTGTGTGCATACGCTGCAGGGACACACCTCCACAGTGCGCTGCATGCATCTGCATGGCAACAAGTAAGTACAGATTCAATCTCCTCCTCTCTGAATGGAGTTTAACTAGAGATTCTGCCTCTCTCCTCAGGGTGGTAAGTGGTTCAAGGGATGCCACGTTGCGTGTATGGGATATCGAACTGGGCTCGTGCCTACATGTGCTGGTGGGTCATCTGGCAGCTGTGCGCTGTGTGCAATACGATGGCAAATTGATTGTCTCAGGCGCCTACGATTATATGGTGAAGATTTGGCATCCGGAGCGACAGGAGTGCCTGCATACGCTGCAGGGACACACGAATCGCGTCTACTCGCTGCAGGTAAGCATCTGCTTAGATCCCTCTTGGTTGAGGCCTAACTAACTCAGCTTCCCCTTTGCAGTTTGATGGTCTGCATGTGGTGTCGGGTTCGTTGGATACCTCCATACGTGTCTGGGATGTGGAGACGGGCAATTGCAAGCACACATTGATGGGTCATCAGAGTTTGACCTCTGGCATGGAGCTGCGTCAGAATATCTTAGTATCCGGCAATGCTGACTCCACTGTGAAGGTGTGGGACATTACAACAGGACAGTGTCTGCAGACGCTATCGGGTAAGGCAGCAAGGAAGAGATGAAGGAAAAGGAAGAAGCATTGATTGACGTTTGCATTGATTGATTAGGTCCAAACAAGCATCAATCAGCCGTGACTTGCCTGCAGTTCAACTCGCGCTTTGTGGTTACCAGCTCCGATGATGGCACTGTCAAGTTGTGGGATGTAAAGACAGGAGACTTTATACGCAACCTGGTTGCACTCGACTCGGGTGGCTCCGGCGGCGTAGTCTGGCGCATCAGGTAAGCTCCAAACCCCATTCCCCCTCAACACTTTAGCAGGTAACTAATTCCATTTTCTTTTCTCTCCTTCTCTCAGGGCCAATGACACTAAACTCATTTGCGCTGTGGGCTCACGCAATGGCACCGAGGAGACCAAATTGATGGTACTCGATTTTGATGTGGAGGGCGCGTGTGTGAAGTGTTCATAGAATCTGAAGACGACGCTGCAGGATCCCCGGCTGCACCTGCAGTTCCATTTTCGTTTGGGCAGCGGCAGACAGTGTAGTTTACTCTATGTTCGAATATTTGCTAAATCCCAAGAGGGAACAGCAGCAGCCCAGAGCCGCAGCAACACCTCCGCCATTGCCTCCACCTCGGCAGCCTCCACTTCCAGCTCCAGCTCCAGCTTCACCACACCCTCCTCTGCCGCCTCCAGCTCGAATTCAAATGCTGAACGAGAGGAATTTGCTGAAGCAAGAGGCATCTGTAATTCTTAAGAACCTTATGGAACCTTATTGTTGCTTGCCTTGCCAACAAATAATGCAGCTGCTCACATACACACACACACACACACACATCATACACACACGTACACACACACACATTCATTAGAAAGTTTGGGGATTGTGAGTGTTTTTTGAATGTTATAATTTGTTCATCATCATGCGTTGCTTTATAGCCAAAATTTGTTTTCCCACATAGCGTAAATTTGCTGCTTAGTTTTTATTATGAATTATTATATATACGTACGATCCATTTACATATGCACAACATACATAAGTCGAGTTAGGATCTATATACATACATACATTATACAAACATATTATATACGTATTATGCATATATACATACACACACAGTTCCGTATCGAACGAACCTGAGAACCAATATGAAAACAAGCAAGAGAAAGTAAGAAGATAGAGAAGAAGTTAAAGAAGAAGTTGAAGATAAAGTAGGTAGGTAGAGAGAGAGAGAGAGAGAAGGAAAAACAAACAGCTTTATATTGTTTAAATTAATTGCATTGATTTGATTATTGATTAAATTGATAAGATTGCATTGATTATGATACGATGAGAAATATGATTATGTTAATATTTTGCCGTTAGATCATTTCGTTTCTATTTGTTCGTTCCCCAACAACTGTTTTGTTTATTATACACTCACACACACACATACGCATACACACACATAATGTACATACATGCAATACGTACGTATGTTTTGATTTTGTTAAAAGCAAAAGCTTTCAAGTGAAAGTTTCTAATTATATATGTCGGTATATGCAGAACAAGAACATAAATATATATATATAAATATATAGAAAGAAGAGGAAGAGAGAGTAAGAAAGTAGGAGAGTTAGAGGAGAGCGCGATAAACCTTTGCCAGAACCTGCACAATTCCGATTAGAGAAGGTCGATCGTATAAATATATAAATACAATATACATATAGAGAGAGATTTAAGTATTTCGTGGTACTCATTTTCGAGGGAGCAGCTCACACTCACATACATACACAAACACACACACACCTACACACACACAAAAGCATTAAGCGAACATATATTTTAATTATAGACTGATTTATTAGTAATTGAAATTAATCTACAAATTTAAGCATAAATCTGAATAAACGCAGGAATAATAGTTAAAACAAAATAATAAGAAGAATATTGAGAAAGATAAAAAGGAAGAAAAACAAAAAATGCATGTGCATGTGATTTTATGTTTGTCTATAAATATATATACATCTATATATAGTATATATGTGAACAATATCTTTTCTAACAAAACACAATGACAAACGATTACAACGTATCAATAATCGGCCAATAGCACGATATTCGATAACACGAATATACGAGAATTTGTACTCAAATTGAATGGAATTAAACAAGATGGGGGTGTCGAAGGGGATTCTCCTGGGGGAAAAAGGAAAGGAGAAACTACCATATAGCTACAGGCATGCATATTGTACGCGAATTACTCTACACAATAATTTATGAAATACTTTATGGCATAATAATAATCGTAACAATAAATGCAGTAATTCTACAATTGTCTTTACGCCTGCAGATCATTTCAAATTGGAGCAGCAATAAATAAGGGAGGGTGAGCGGATTTAATTTGCTTGCCATAACAGTAGAAAGGGAACAGCGACTATATAGGCTTGCGATAACAGTAGAAAAGGAACAGCGACTATCGATAAGAAAGACATTGCCTTAATTTAGTTAACAATCGAAACTAACATTGCACTTTGAGCGCGCGAGAGAGCTTAGAACCGACGAGAGAGCTAAGAACTCACGAGAGAGCTTGGATCGTGTGCGAGCAAGGGAGAGAGCACGAACTTTGAGCGTACGGTAGAGCTTTGTGGCTCTGAGAGAGCTTGCAAGTTGTCATTAGCACCTCGCTCTCTCAGCTTAACTACACGCATCGAGCTGCTGCTGCTGCTTGCTGTTAATTCTGTGCGCCTACTACTTTTTCATGTTGAGTCGTTGTTGAATTCAATTTCGCCCACAGCCATCGCTCGTGTGTGCTCTCTCTCTCCCACAGAAGATGGAACTGTTAAATAAACATAATTCCTATACATAATGCAATGTTTTTGTTTTTTATTGAGTTGATAAACTAAAAAAACAAATCACTTCACTTGCGATTCAAGTTCTATAAACAGTTGTTAATCAATTGAGTATAATACATGGATTATTATAGATAACTGCGAGTCAACACTTGCTAGTGTTTTTTCAAAAGGGGGTATTCATATCTTGGACTTCTTGTTGCTGTGTCCCTCGATGCCAAGATTGCAACGTGAAGCCACATCCTGTACAGAGGTCAACTGGCCATTCGAACTGGGCAAGGGGCCACCAAAAGCGGAGGCGGACAGATTGCTGTTGCTTGGACGTTTGCGTGTGGGCGAATGCACGGGAGACTTTTGCTTGAGGCACTCCACATCGTCAAAGACAACCTGAGCACCACCACCGCAAGTGGGTATCACATTGCCTTTGTACAATTTCGTCTCCACATCGCCATCGGTGTCCGCCTCCTGCGAGACCAGGCAATATTTGGTGGTGCCGTGTCCTGTGAGCTCCTTCATATCCGTCAACTTGGTTACAGACTTGCGATTCTTCAGATATGGCTGCATGATGGTGCCCAGTGGCACAGGATTGGCAGCACGATGCTCCAGCCACTTGTCGCCAGCGGAACGTGAGCGTCGATGACGATTATTGGCAGCAGCCAGGCCCTAGAAGAGGCAGGGGGAGAAGGTGTTTAGTATGTGTAAAGCAGCTCAACTGCATTCCCACTTACATGTCTTGGCGTGCAATAGATGTCTGTGCGTGTCGGCTGTGCAGAGGATTCAGTGCGCGCTGTGAAGGCGCCACCAACACCACCACCACCAGCACCGCCGCCTCGCTCCTTGTCGCTCAGTATATCCTCTGAGCTTTGGGAGCGCGGCAGACTTGGCACATCCTCGGACTGCAGTATGTTCGATACCAAGCGCAGCTTCTCATCCTTGATGCGCATCCGCTCCTGCATTTTGACGCGTTGCTCGCGCAGTTTCATATCGAACTCACGCTTATTCTTATCCGATTCCACGGCCAGCTTGGAGTTGAACTTCTTCTTTTGCTTCTCCTTCTCGTGCTCCTTCTGCGTCAGCATCTGCTCCTGCTCGTTGAGCTTGTGCGTCAGCTCCTGTATCTGTCTCTCCCGCTTTGCCACCGTGTTATTGAGCACATCAATGGAGCTCTCATGGATACGCACACGGTTCTCCAGCGCAGCACTGCGATCCCTCTCCTGCTTGTACACCGCCTTGAGGGAGGCAAGCTCTGTGCGCAGCTGCAGATTATCGCGATCCAGATTCATCAGCAACTGACGGAAGTTGTCGCCTGTAAGGAGCAAACAGTTAATGGGATTTCAAGAGGGAATGGGGGGAGAGGTTACTCACATTTAATGTCCATATTGGCGCGCAACTTGCGACGTTTCTCGATGCGCTGCTCGAGATACTCCATTAGCTCTTGAATCTTGCACTCGGCCTCGGCACTGTCCATTTGATAGCTAGGAAAGTCTGTGCCCAGGCTGTAGACCAGTCCAATATCCACCTCCAGTTCCTTGGCTTCGGGTATGCCGAGCTCATTGAGATTGTTCACGGCAATCTTGAACAGTTTATTCGCCTTGCGACGTCCTGGCGTCAAGCCCAGATCTGGTTTCATGGGCGTGGCACGTGCTATTTGCACCTCCTGCGTCATCTCGGCGAACTTCATCACTTGCTGCAGCACGAAAGGGATTGTTAAGGTTGGCTCTGCAGGAGTAATAGATCTTAATATGCTCACCATATTCTCATCGTAATCCTCCATGCGTGGATTGATGCACACTATCATGGAGACCTGTCCCTCGCCATCGAAATAGTTCTTGAACATGTGCGTTATCTTGGAGTCGCGATAGGGTATCTTCTTGGGCGGTGGATTGCCTGGACTGCACTGTTGGTTCTCTCGCAAATACTCCAGGCAGGTGCGCAGCGTCATCAGGGAATTGTTGATGTTGCCTGCCTCGCGGAGACGCACGCCTGTGTTCTTGGTACGCGAGGATCGCTCACTGCCTGCCAAGTCGACCAGGGATAGTTGACTCACTGTAATGTTCTGCTTATCCTGCACCACATGCTCGCCCTGACAGTCTGTGGGTGCCTGGACGAGGCGTATATTGAAGACGGAGTGACTGCGACTCGACTCCGCGTTGAGCACTGTGTGGCCCATGCGCTTGCGCTTTTGACCCATCTGGAATACCTCGAGAGCTTCGTCTACGGTCTTCACCTCCACTTCGGTGACGCCGTGCACGAACATCTGATGATTGCCATCTTCGCGTATGATCTTGCACTGCATTGATCTGAAAAGGGGAGGAAGAGAGGCAGAAGGAGGGAAGTAGAAGTATAAGAAGATTAGTTAACAATCCACAAATAATATATAGGGATGCTTCCTTACTTCTGTATGCCCGAATCCTCCAACAGATCGTACACACTGTTGTTGTACATCTCCACATAGGTTATGAACACAGAATACATGTTATCCTCGTCCAGCACTGTGAGCGGCGTTGGCTCCACCGATGCCTGTGATGCTATTTCTGGATCAGATTCCTTGCGTCGAAAGCCAAAACGTGCCGTGCCAGCAAAACGTTGATTCATCTCCTGCTGCCGCTCGAGCAGTGCATCCTCCTCGGACAGTATCTCAAAGCCATTCAGCTTATCCGGTTTGAAGACAAACTTCTTGGCCTGATAGTCCGATATGGTGCGAAAGAGCAGATCCAAGCAACGTGGCATCACACCACGATGTCTTGAGTTTCCTGTCATTGTGTAGGTCTTGCCACTGCCCGTCACGCCGTAGGTGAAGAGCAAACTATTGCGTCCCTTCACCAGATTCTCCACCAGCGGCTGGGCCACGGCAACGAACACATCCTGTTGCGAGGCATCGGGCTGAAAGACGTGCTTGAAGATGTACTGTATCTCACGCTGGGCGCCATTTTGTTTGTGATGCATCAGCTGATCCTGCGCATTAACTGCAATTGTGTTGGAGTTCTTGACACGCATGCACGTTAGATCCGCATCGGATTGCAGTGGACGCACACGACAGAATACATTCACTGGATCCTGCAGCTTGCCCCCCTGACATATCCCTGCGCTTTGCCTCTGGCGCTGCCGTGTGCGCCGGCGCTGATCGGGGTGTTTTCGGGACGCGCATTGGAGTGCGCGCGCTGTAATACAGAATTCCAGCATATCACAAATGTTATCACATCAAATTTATATTTCCTTCAACTTACGTTGCTTTCATTTTGCTTATTTTGTAATTTTATTACAGTTTTTAAGTTGTTTTCCTTGATTTATTGTTTATTTTCTTCGTAGGAAAACTATTAATGGGTACGTTATCTTCAAATGCTTTGCGCCCATATAGACGCCACGCTCGCACTACGATTTTTTCGTTAAGTGTGCGTTCGCGCCCAACTTCACGTGACTCACAATTGCGCAAAAATGAGCACTGTTAAAGAATTCACCATAAATTTAAATCAATTTTGTAATGACAAACTACATTTTATATTTATTTTATGCAATATTTTATCCAATTTTGTTTATTTAAATTTGTTGGAGATTATTTAGATCTTCGTAAATTATCGTTGCCACATAGTTTCATATTTTAAGTATGTTTATATTTTTTGTAACACTTTTAAAAAAATTACCATCGCTATTACGTTTTTGCCATTCACAGGTAACATCGCAATACTGTAGAGTATGTTAATTAACAGTTGTCAGTACGTTAAAATTCAACTTCAGAAATTCCTGCTGGTTTTCAATTTGCACTTGATTTTTAATTTTCCTGCTTTTTGTATACCGTTACTTTTTTTGCTTGCTCTTGAAAATGGAAAATATATTACGCATAAGGGCGGGACCATTCCAATAGCCGTTCATCATCAGTTTCCAATACAGCAGAGGCATAAAGTCTTTCTTCATGATGAACATGGAATAGCGTTCCTTGTTCTGTGCAACGGGAAAGGTCTCGAGCGGTTGAAGTTTATAATCAAACTCGGCCAAAATACACTTATTGTAACCAGTAACCAAGGGACACGAAGCATATCCATCGTATGAATCCTTCAGACTCTTGTCCTCCAGCACAGCCATCATATTATGGAACACAACGGGGGACTGAGCAGCTGTGCGGGAAAAGTTGATGAAATTGAGAATATAATAAAGGTAATCAGTGCCCTCACCTGCTGCAGCAGCTGTCTTGGAGTTGGGAGTGCTGGCACAGTCGCCTATGGCGAAGATATTCTTGTACTTTGTATGCTGCAACGTGCTCTGATTCACATCCACAAATCCTGCCTCGTTCACCAGCTGCTTGCACTGGCTCAACTCATCCGGCGTACTCATGGGCGGCACAGCATGCAGCAGCGAATACTGCAAGGGATATACATATATATATAGGTTATAATGTAGAACCCTCTATAAGAACCCTCCTACACACTTTCTCCTCACAGCGCTCTCCCTCTTTGTCCAGATCCTCAAAGATGGCAATATTCTGTGCGGGCTTAACCTCAACAAGATTACGTCGCAGATTTACCGTTATATTGCGCTTCTTCATTATGGGCCACAGTGCATCCGCATAGTGCTTGACTCCAAAGAGCACAGGGAGCGCCGTATTATACGTAATATTGATATCATTACGCTTGGCCAACTGCACGGAGCAGAGAAGAGTAAGACTTGATTAGAGATTCACTTGGTAGATGGAGGGAAAGAGATTCGTTTGTCTTACCTTGCGGAAATAGTGCTCCGCTATGTAGACAATCTTTTGAGGTGCACCCGGGCACTTGACTGGCGAACTGGGATAGGTAAAGATCGCATTGCCTTGACGTATGTTGCGCAGGCAATCGTAGACATGCTCCGCATACTGTGGCGCATAAATGGAGCACACATTGCTCTCCGGTATAGCCAGTGCATCCAGCAAGCCAGGTATCTAATAGAGTAGAGGGGAATGTGTAATCAGCTTGTGCTCTTAGAGCTGCCTCCTACCTTATTGTAGTTCAGCTGCAAGCCCGTAGCGATCAAGAGTATGTCATAGTGTATAGTATTGCCACCTGAGGTGGTAACTGTATTGTTAGCAGGCTGGAACTCCACTGCCTTCTCCTGCAGCCACTTGGCCTTCTGGGGCAACACATCTGCCATCTGCTTGTACGAATGCTCCAAACGTTTCATGCCGCCTCCAATGAGCGTAAACATGGGCTGGTAATAGTGGCGCTGCAAGAGGCAAGGTTAAGGCCGTACAATGGGAAGATTAAGGCATTCAATAAGGTATAACTGGAGGCTCTTAAGAGATCATACTTACTTCTGCCGGCTCGAGCACAATCACCTTATTCTTACCCAGGCGGGAGGACAGCTTGGCAGCCATGGCACAGCCGCCGGTGCCACCACCAACCACCAGCACTTTACAACTGCAAAGAACATTAGAACATTGCAAAGAACATTTAAAGCTATAGCAATATATATACATATATATTCATAATTCCTGCACCTCAGGCATATAGATCTAAGAAAATGACACCCTAGAAACGCATTTCTACTTCGATTATAAACTACAAACTGTAGAAATGGAAATTTGGTCAAGAGTCCCATCGGATATGTGACAAGATCCGCATTATTCTTAGACTCTTTAATTTGATCTATGAATAATGGGATAATACAAGCTGCAACTTGAAAATGCACAAGAAACCTGCTTTGAAATTTTGAAGGTATTTAAAAATAAAATTGAAATTGTAAACTGACGGCAGCAGCATGTCGGGGCTGATCGTGAGAATATATAGAAATGTAGTTGACTAAATATTGATCAATGTTGAAAGAGAAATAATGGCAGCAGCTTACTTATGGCACCTAGAGCACATTCTAAGTATATACTCTACACATATAATGTACATAACATTAACATGTACATTAACATTAACATAAAAGACTATAAATGTTATATATAATTGTAAGTAAATAATAATGAAAGTAGAAGTTTAGACAGCGGTCAAATACCCTGATCGAAACAGTGGAATACGTTATGAAACATAGAATATATTATATTATATATTATATATACTGTGCAAATAGTTTGGATGGACTCTCATAATACTCCATCAGTGCGTGCAGGGTATAAACCAGTAGCTGATGAGTTCATCTACTCTATAAACATGCGGCATACGTGCCTAAATCCCCGAACTAATCATGCTAATTGTCTTTGTTTTATAGATATGTATATATGTATATATATGTGCCTGGCATATCTATATACGAAAAAAATATATGAGGTCGCTTGGGGAGCTATTAATTGCATTGGGTCCGATGGCAACAGGCTGGCGAAGCTCCACTTGAGAGTGAGGAGTGTGAAGAGTGTGGCAGGAGGGCCTCTTTCGTACTTACTCATGTCTATCAAAGTGCGTGGAAGAGACAGAGAGATGACGCAGCTGATGAGGCTCACGCAGGCAACAGTTTCTGGTCAGAAATTGAGCCTGTCTCGAGGCACGGGACAGGCAACTGTAAGTGTAACTCATTGTGCCGGCAAAGAGTTGTTTTGAAATATACGATCGCGCAGAGAGAGAAATGATAAAGTGAAATCTCACACAAACAAAAACGAAGCGAATTCACTTACTCGCCGCGGCGACGTCCGTTTGCTAACTGGCAAATTGCTTGGCGACCGAAGCTCTTGGCGATTTTTATTATCACCTCACTGCATACAGCCAAGGAGAAATGAATAGTATCAGTTGCCAAGCCCGGATGCATTGGTAGTAAATAGTTAGTCACTGTAAATATTAAGTTTAATTACTTCTAAGAAACAAAACACCTTTTATTAATTTTGTTGCTACTTAATTGATCGATTGCCGATAAACATTTTTCAGCTGGTGTAAGCGGCCAACCTTGAATGAGCTTTGCAAAGTTTAACAGAGCTAAGCAAACTGAACGAAAGAGAGCGCAAGCTTTGACATCTGATTGAGAGCGCTGCAAGTAGCGTACAGTGCTGATCAGTGCTGTAGATACACTTGCAAGTGTAACTGAAATATTAGTGCAGGATGTACTAAGAAGTATGGTATATATATAGAGAGTATGATTTAATATGCATATTAAATAAATAATAAAATTGAGGTTAGGTACAATTAATAAATAAATAAATAGATAATTAAACAAGTAAGTAAATACATTGTAAGTGTAAGCACTAAGCGTTCATTGCTTAGTGGTGCAAGGAATTTAACAGTGCAGTGCGTTAGGTGCAGTGCTGCGACATGCTCATGCTTGTGCTTTAACAGTAACTCTGCTAAAGAACATGTTTAACAGCTCTGTTAGATCTTTAGTTACTTTCTATAGCATACCTTTAGGTAACTGCTGTGGCAAAGCTCAGTTTCCTTATGACGGAAATTTTGAAAAACTTTTTAATACACTCTTTGTGTGTTATATAAAAAAAAAAAACATGCAAATTTACAAAATATAATTAATTTATGACTAATAAATGACATATTTGCTCAATAATCTATGTAAAGAAACTCATATAATGCACAGAAATGTGGCTCCTTCATATTTTTGATGCCAGGCAGACTATGCTGCCTTATTCTAGGCTTCCTGCACTAAACCCAGCACAAAACCTCACGTTCGACCTCATTTTGTAGGCACCCTAACACGTGCGCCTAAAAGAACAGCTTCAAATTGCGCTCAAAGTAGGAAATCAATATGACAATCTACGCAAATGCTGCTAAATATAGATCGGGGATTCGGGCCAATGTACGCAGCGCTTTTGGCTAGGATTAACGCGGGCAATTTGGGAAATAAATACGCCACAACACGGGCCAAGAATGGCAGTACGAGAGCAACATGTTGGGGCAGCCTAAGGGGCAACATGGTGGGGCCATTGTGGGGCAATTGTCGGGCGTGTTTAATTACGCCCCGCTGTTGACTGATTGGCCGCTGATGAGGACTAATGTCAAACGGGGGGGAAGGTGGCAGGGGCCGAGGGCCGAGGGCGTTGTCTGCCAAACAGCATGTGCCTAGTCACGGGACGTGGGCGTGGACGTGGACGTGGACGTGCCACAGGCAACAGTTGTTTCTTATCAATTGGAGACAAGCTGGCAATTCAAATGAAGCCCTATTGCGATTCTTGCTGATGGCCAAATTAGCTGCGCCAATGTGTGTGGGCGACAGTCATAGATAACAACACGAGTAGTCTAGCAAAGAGGGGGGAGAGGGGTAGGGTGCACAACGGGAGCTGTTGCCAGGCGGGCATGGAGAGAGACACATTGATTAGCGGCTAATCATGTTAATTATGATTACAATGAGATGTCGCTTGATGATGATGATGATTTGACTTTCGCAATTATCACACATGTCAGCAGCTTGTACCTCTGTGTCTACACCACCCTCCACCCTGCCTGCTCCCCCCCTCTAGGCAGACAACTTCATTTGAATTTAACGGAGTCTCTGCAAGCTGCAGCTGGAGAAGAAGAAGGAGACTGAGACTGCACAAGAGCGAGTGCATTTCAATTTATGGCACGGAATCAATTAAGTTTTGTTTGCAACTGTAAGACCCCCTTCACTACTCCTCCCCCCTCTATGCAAATAGTGCCAGGCGGAGGCAGCAGGTCTGACGCAGCCTCTGACGTGATGTCTGCATCGTCTGCTCTCTTGACTGCAATTGATCCACTGCAGCTCCAGCTGCTCACCTAGGCTGCCACGCAACGGAAGTGTCGCCCCAGCTGTAACTGGTTAGACAGGGACTAACAGGAGGCAGGGGGGGAGGCGAGACTGTGGCAGGCAAATGAAATGCAGATTTCGCTGGCTTTTCAATTCGGACAATCAGCAGCAGCAGCAGAGAGAGCACGACTTGACTTTCGTCGTAGGCCGAACGAAACCAAAGAATTCCAGCTGTTATATAATAAAACGCAAAACCGCAACGAGAGAGAGACCCCCGAGAGACCCCTGAGCGACCACCGAGTGCCACACACACACACACACACGCACACTTGAAAAGCAATTCAAATGCTCCAAAGTTAACGAGGGTCAACAACGGGTCGAACCTTAATTACCGTACCATGGCATTTTGATCGTCCGTTGCGCAGATATACTCTGACTATGCCGTGTCAGCTGTCCGTCTATATGTCATTTTGATGGCTTTATTTGCCTGATATTCCATGCGTGAACAGATCTCTCGCCATATCCTATGACGCGCTTTGCTCTCCTTCTCTGTTACTCTTTCTTTGTTGAGCTTTAAGGCGACTAAGTGAGTGATTAATCAATTGGGAAGAGAAGCAGAGAGGAGAGCAGGGTAGGGCATAGTGAACAGGGTACTTGCATGTAAGAGAGCATTACAATTTATTGTACATTAGCAAAGGTTTCTCTAGAGTATCCTTTATACAGATTCGATGATCAAATCTTTCCTATGTATCTACATCTTTCAAATCTCCTACTTTCTTGAACCTTATATAAATGCTTTTTTAATTGTATAATAAACTAGAGCAAACTCTAATATACACATATCATGTGTCAATGTGTACGTACATATGGAGGAAGAAGCTCCAGGGAAGAAGGTGGTTAAGACGAGAGTCGATGTTGGGCGACCAAGGGGCGATCGTGGCTCCGATGGAGGAGAAACTGGCTGCGCTTTGTGGAGGAGGGCGCATGAAGCAGAGAGTCCTGGCGCGAGATGTTGAGGTATCGGCCGTAACCCGATGACGGGCAACCTAAGCAGAAGCAGAAGAGAACTCTAATATAGACACAGTCTTAAGCCTCGAATATCCCTTATAGACTCTGTTAAGTTATACTCTCTTATGTTAAGTCTTATGTTATTAAGTGTGACCTTAGTCGATACACTATCGTAAGTTTATTTAGTTATCGTTAACCTCATCGATAGCAGAGTGTTGTATAACGCAAAAGAAGCGGCAAAGCGTCATTATCGTTTTAGAGAGCTAGGACAACACATTGTTAAAATTGAAAAGAGCATAATAAATAATTAAAACATTAAAGGATTATCTGCACAACTTCACTAATTCTAGTCTATTTATTTATTTATCGTTTAATTTATTTAATTGATTTATTTATAGTCGAACTATGGTCAGTCGACTGTAATTATATCGCTATTCATTCATTTAGATGGCTACATTCATAAACTGCTTTGAAACCCTTTTCAAATATAACCTTATGATCTCGCCCTATTCTATGTTTATTTTCCTTCACTTTTCCTGCCTTTGTCAGCATCATAGTCATAAAGATATATGTGCATAGTCATAAAGAAAAGCTGGAATATACTTTGCTTATATACTTTAACCTGTTGAATCTGCGTACCTACGAATAATGTATACCTAAATTTATAGAACACACTATTGACGTATAAATGTTCCCATTAAAGATTACTATATCTACGAATATCTTCGAATATCCTTTACTCTATTTTATTCCTATAAACTTGTATCAACAATATCTTCGACTTTCCTTTACTCTATTATATTCCTATAATCTTATATCATGCAGTGCATACTACATTTCTCTAACTCTTCTGTTGCTTTACCCGTCTTGAGCAGGTCTTTATACCCTTTGCAGTGCCACTTGATCCACTCATAACTATGCATAAGCCTGACACCCTGCTCAGTTAGCTGCTTAAGTCGGCAACTGTACTTAACCATATGCATTGAGGTTAGGCAATGCACGCATTCCAATACATATCGAATGTTAATGACAAATATGTGATATATAAAATAATTCAAATAAATTTGCATTCATTTTTACAATCAAAGGAGTCGCAGCGCAGCAGCAGCAGAGCCCGAGGCAGAACGCACACACGCACACATGGGCCCGCACAGCATCACACGACGCAGCGACGTCGGCAGTGGCAGCGACAGAGAGGCTACGATACTCATACCATATCAAAGCGATAGCCGAACCAATACCCGAACCATATCCAATACGAACCATGACAGAGCGATACCAATACCAATAGCGATGCCCAGAACGAAGATGGAGACGCAGCTGGAGCGGGGAGGGAGGGGAGGGGTTGGAGGAAAGTGTGGGGGGAGAGATGAGAGACGCCATAACTGTTAATAAGCCGAGGAGACCAATTTGACGAGCACTTGTTGAATTCGGTGGACGATATAAAAGCCGGGACGCTCAACCTTTCGCCGCACAGTATACACAGTGAGAACACTAGCCTCGCATCTCTCGAACGGACGCAACTCGACGAAACACAAACCAAATAGAGAATTATAAAAAAGGAGCTAACGGAAAAGTGTACGGAAAAGTGCAAGAAGAGTGAGAAAAGTGTGCGAAAACTTCAGTTAAGGAAATCCCATAAAAAATTAAGCCATGCAGGTAGGTACTACCCCAAAAAGAAAAGTATTTTCAAGTATTTGTATATCATGTGAGACGAGACATCATAAGTGAATTTCATTGTAATTGTGTTTATCAGTCAGTCGGACGTCGGGTCTACCCTTGATTGATTGGCTGACTCAGCTAGTGCCACCTGACACCTGGCGGCACTTTCGGGCCTATTCAATATATCGACGATAGCATCAATTTAACAATTATAAGATAATAGTGCTAAACGAGCAAACAAGAATTAGAGACAGAGAGAGAGAGAGAGTAGGGAGAGCTTTCTTTGACTGACCGAAGGTTGCACACTCTAATGTGAGGAATTTAAAGTTCAGCTTCAAAATTGAGGCACGTTCTGTTCTGTAATGTTAACAGCTGATATTTTAACATGGCACTGTTAAGTTAACATTTGCAGGCTGTAAGATGACAGTTTGATCTGTTTCTTATACGTTAAATAGTAAAATACTGCCAATTTGCATACTTGTGAAAATATATTATTGTAAAAAAAGAACTGGTCAAATTCTCCATAGTGTAATGAGGAAATACAATCGTTTATTATGATATCATATGGATTTTGTTGAACTTGTTTTCGATTCCAATCAGAGATAAAGTTTCCGTGATATTCTTAATACTTTCCCATATTAGTCATATATTTGATAATGATTTTCATTGGAAATAAGTTGATTGTATATTGAAATGATATTATTAATAATTTGCTTGGGAATTATTTCAATTTAATATTGATTTCAATGAGCTGCAAAGTATTCCTTAAAGATTTTTGTAATATTCCTAATATATCACTATAATAACATGAGATACATCTCTTTCAGAGATTTCATCCCTTTTTCTTTCTTATAATAACATGAGATACATCTCTTTCTAAGATTTCTTTCCTTTCCTTTTCGCAAACTCAATGTGAGGTCGCATGTACCCACTCTGTAAAGATTATTTTATTGTATTGTAGAATTGGCATATTAAATAATAATTGCGATCACTGCATGTGACTGCGGGGGGTGCAGAAAGAAATAAAGAAATAAAGAGGGAGAATGAGAGCAAAGTGAAGTTGCGATTTGGTTGGAACGAGGTGGATTAAAGTAGATACAGGTTTCACAGATATTATATACAGACAGACACACTCAATATATTCTTCCAATTTGCATTTATATAGTAAATGTTATAGCGACAACGAGATTATAAAATCAAGTTTGTGATTTAGTCATTTCTACAGCAATTCAATTAAAATTACTTATATTTTCGTATAGAACAGCCTATTTAAAATATATATATATATATATATATATATATATATATATAGAACAGCCTCTTTAAAATATATAAATATATGAAAAACGAGACCTTGACAGATCGTGACGTTCAAAAACCGCTAATCTCGGAAACAATTTGACCCGATGAATGCAGATAGAGAATAGAGGTGGAGAGAGAGGGGGGAGAGAGACAGGCATTGACAACACATAATGCACAGTGCAAACTGTGATTGCATTTGACACCTTTATATGTAGAACGGAACGGAAAGAATGTGAGAAGAAGCAACAGAAACTGATAAGTCTGAAGATTCCCGCCCGAGTTGCGCAGAAAGGATCGACGCCGTCAAGTCTGCTTGTTTCTTGCAACTTGTTTGTGTTGCGAAGTTCGTAAATACTTCATCTCTTCACTTGAATGACGATTCTCAGGCTCAGGCTCAGGCTCAGGCTCGGGCTTTAAACAGAAATATGCCTTTATGCAGCGAAGCATAAACAAATACAGTACCCTCGATAAGTAAATAATAAGAGCCCCAAGCAGATTCCGATAAAGTGTGAGAAGACAGTGTGTAGAAGAAGCGGAAGATGCTAAAGAAATAATAAACTTTGCCATGTTCTGCCGAAAATAAAACAGATTCCCGAAACTTCGATTGCAGTGGTTTAATTCGCCGCGACGGCGAATTACATGCAATGGCGAAATCTCAGTTCGAGGCAAAGCTCTGTTAAGTGTCATGTCAACTGGGGGGACTACGTGCGTGGCGTGACATCCGAACAGAACTGACGGTTTACGTTCCACTGGTCACGCAGTCGCAGTTGCAGTCGCGCTCCACACCCCTTTTCCCCTCCTTCCCCCCTGCCGCACTCCACGGGCCATGCAAACGAGTCGCACAAGCGAAATCAATTCAAAAAGCAATTAATAATCAGATCGCTTTGTAATAAATTGCAATTTATTTAATGAAAAGCGCAAAAAAAAACCTAAGCAAAAATGAATTGAAGGCGAAAAGCGCAATGAAACACACACACGCACATCTATGGAGACACACACACTCACCCAGAGCTGCATACAGATATGCGAATTATTAAAGCAGAGCAAATGCGTCACAGTTGCCGAAAGGGAGGCAGAGCAGCGCAGCAGAGAGGAAGTTAGTCGAGGGAGAGAATGGTGTGAGAGAGAAAGGGGGAGGGGAAGCTGACAGAGGCCGGCGGATCAACGGCACTCGCTCTTTGCATATTGCATTCGCCGCATTTGCATGCCACCGATCGAGAGAATAAGAGAGAGAGAGAGAGAGATAGCAAGCTGCTGCTCTCTGCAAGAGCGCGGCGAACGAAGAGCAGAGTGTGTGTGTGTGTGTGTGTGAGTAGCTGTAGCAGAATGTGCGTCGCTGCCTCTGCTGACGTTGAGCAGCGCGAGAGACGAGCCCCCAAGTGCCGAAATAGACAAAGGGTGCGGGTGCGGTGAATATCGTGTGACGTTGCGCTGTTGCTCGCGACACTCTCAACACACACACACTGAGCTTTCATTATGCTGCTGCGCAGGGGGAGACAACGAAGAAATAAATACATGACAAGATGGTGGAAGATAAAAATACAAATGTGAAATGAACATACATATGTACATACATATTACATGTATGTGTGTGTGCTGTCAATTAGGAGAAATTGTTAATTGTGCTCGTTCGTTGTGAATGGCCCTGTCCTCGATGTGTGCGTGTGTGTGGAGCAACGAGCCCCCTTTTTGTTATTATTATTATTTTCGCAGTATGTGCACACACACATACACGTTGATCACTCATAATTGTTTTTCAAGCTCTATTGAACTCTGCGTTGATAATGGATCGATGAAGATGAAAACATCTACACACGTCATCGGCCCCCAAGGGGTTCGTGGTTGTTGTTGTTGCAACAGTGGAACTATTCCGTGATATTGTTGACAGATAATACATATAATAAAAATACAATTTCGTAGTAGTATAACCCATGGCGACGTGCCTGAGTCGCAGTTCCGAGTGCGTAGTTCGTCGGAACTAGCGAATTTCATGCGAAGAATTCCCCATAAATCAAGACCAGTTGAAATAGATTAAAACTGTCAGTTGCCCCACCATCTCTGACGTAGAGTCTGAGCATACGTGAATCCCGTCAGTTGTTGCCTTTTATTTTTACGATTTCATGCATTTGTATGCTAATTCTTCACCTGTCCCTCCATGCTGTCATTAACTCGAACTGTGACTCATCGCATCAAACGGTTTAACAGAAATTCACACTCACACACACACAGAGAGAAGCAGAGCACGCACGCATCAAACGCCTCATTGACTGCGAAAGAGAGAGAGAGAGATACAAGGGCATGGGCGTTATGAGCTATGGTTCGATTTACCTTTTGTGCCCGCACAATTGCAGCGACTGCGCTGCTGGCGGCGACGGCGGCGCAGTTAAAGTCAGAGTCGAAATGGCTGATGCAATCTTCGTTTTAAATTGGGCGAGAGAGTGACAGAGACGATACTTCGGTGGTGGTTTGGTATCGATACTTGTTACACAATCAACACCAAAAAGGTCAGCATATACAGCCAGAGACACGCACACACGTACACTATTTAATTTGTGTGTGCGTGTGCAACGAATGCAAGGGAAGCAGATTAGCTTGGCCTCACACACACGCACACACACATGCACATACGGCACACTCCGCAGGTTAATTGATAAATTACATTGCGCACAATACAAAACTGAATTTGAACGCGACAAGGAAGTGCGATAACAACGATAACTACTATTGTGATCAACTATTGTGATCAGCCATGTTAAGCCGCTGTAAGCGCGTATGCTAATGTCCTTAGTTAATGTTAATTTATCGATTGCCGGCAGCGTTTCGTGTGAATGGCCCCAACAATTAGCGATAATTGTATTGTTCATTTCGATTTCTCGAAATATGAAAAATTTTCCATAGTTATGAAAAAATCAAACAGCATACGAAAAGTGGTTTCTAAAAATTTTCCATTACACACTATACAAAGCAGCAACTACAACCACGGCAATTCAACAATTGTAAGTGAGATTGTGATTGTGTGTTGTCTGTCTGTGTGTTCGTAGAATTGAAGACCTCACACACACATACTAAGATAAAAATGCTGTATGACAGGCTTGAAAGGGAAATCCACTTGATGATAGATTACACACACACATGCAGAAGGTGCAGGGGGTAAGTCAATTCAAGTTCAGTCTGTAAAGTCCCCAGAGTCACGCTCCGTCTTTTCCTGACTGAAAGTTCTCAATGAATCGGAGTCTGTCTGTGGTTTTTTTTCACTGGAAACTTGGCTTAAAGGGGTTTTGCCCCGCACAAGTCTCTCTCTCTCTCTGTGTGTATCTGTCTCGCCTCGGGGTCGAGGTCAAGCTGTCTCGCTGTCTGCAACGTGTCACGTTGTGTTGAACCTGCGCCTTCAACGTGCCGCCTTAGCCAGTCTTGACTGTGCATGAAAACGGCACAGAATTTGTGGCATGCACATGAATTTTCTCACGTCGTCACCCGGCACACACACACACACACACAGACGAGAGACTGTTGCCATGCTGGCAAGTGAATTGCAGCTTGTACGAATCATCCGATCTCTATGTGTGTGTGTGTGTGTCTGCCTCGACTGGTCTTGGCAGTTGCATGTTGCACTATCTTTTCCCCGAACCGAGCATGTCTGTCTCGCTCTCGGCCTGCCTCCATCTCTGTGTGTGTGCCTCCCTCCCTCTGTCTATTTGCTGACTTTGAATGAGGCACTTTAGTAGCTCTGCACCTGCCCCTGCCCCTGCCATTGCCCCCCATAGCGTCCCTCAGCCAACCCAGTTCCGGTGCCGTTGGCCGTTAATTAGCAGAAAAACTGCAAACTAAGCGGCAGACAGAGAGGCACTGAGAGCGGGAAGGGGGGCAGGGTGACAGCGGGGGGGCCATTAGCGGAAGCAAGCCAATTTGGCTAGCCAAGTGTGCATCTTTCAGCATAGTCTGCCCCCCCCTCTCCAACCCTCCTAGCCTGCCTGCCTCATCGTGCCTCTGATGCAATAATTGTTGCCATATCGATCGTATGATCTGCAGAGAGAGAGAGAGATCTGCAAAGAGACGTGACTAGTTGGCCCAAAACCTCGACCTTTCTTTCAAGCCGCAGATTTCTAGGAAATCGAAATCTTTGCTAGCATAAATCATGGCTAACATGGATCGACACGGTGATCGGTACCGGCCGGTGCCGCCTGCCGCGATCAGCCTCAGTGGCAAGCAGCCTATGAATATGTATGCGCAACTCTGTAGCTGTATATCTATCTCTATCTGTAGCTGTATCTGTATCTCTATCTATTTCTGTATCTGTAACAATGACTGCGTGTCTCTCTAGGCGTAGCTGCTTAGCTCAAACTTAATCTATAGCTGTTTCTTCAGCTGTATCTCTATCTCTAACTGTATTTGTATCTGTATCTGTATCTATACTTGCTGTATCTGTATCCATGTGTGCGTACGAGTTCAAAGATTGCATCCGTATTGCGAGCGCCTTAACTGGAAGACAACGTTAATGAAATCTCACTCAGCTGCACAGCTTAATTGCTGGCGATAGGAAATGCCAACCCAATGAAGTACATGTAGAGAAATAACTTAGGGTTCTCAACTTAACAAGGCATTAGGTACTTTGAAAGAAAGGAACTAAGAGAGTCTTCAAAGTGTTGAAGAAGAGGAGAAGAGACTATGAAGGGATCCTGCGATCTATTGCAGTGTTACTATGAGTTCTTGAGGTGATCCTTTGAAAATTATGATTAGATTCTCAGTTAATAATGAATAGAGTAACCTGTCTAAATGAAATAATACTATGAAGTGATCGTATGATTTCTTGAAGTGATCCCCAGTTAATAATGAATAGATTGCCACTCAGTAATGCATAGTTTTCCCTGTCAACAACTAGCTACTGTTTTTCTACTGCTTGTCTATGCGAAACACGAATGAACAGTACTTAGAGAAGGACCTTCAAGAGACTACAAAGTGCTGAAGAAGATGAAGTGATGCTATGAAGTGATCCTCAGTTAGTAATGAATTGATTGCCCTGTCATCAAAATTCGAAATTCAAAAATAACTTGGAGAAACACCTTTAAGTGCTGAAGAAGATAAAGTGATACAATGAAGTGATACTATGATCTCTTGAGGTGATCCTTCGATAATAAAGACTAGATTGTCAGTTAATAATGAATGGATTCCCCTGTCACCAACTAGCTACTGTTTTTCTACTGCTTATTTATTCTAAACTTGACTGAACAGTACTTAAAGAAGGACCTTCAAGAGACTGCAAAGTGCTGAAGAAGATGAAGTGATCTCTAGTTAGTAATGCATAGATTTCCACTCAGTAATGAATAGTTTTCCCTGTCAACAACTTACTACTGTATAGAATCTTGAATATACAAGCAGTCGAAGTCTATTTGTAGATCAAAAGTAACTTGTAGAAACACCTTTAAGTGATGCAGAAGATAAAGTGATTCTACGAAGTGATCCAGGGTTTCTCTTGAAGTGATCCTTCGATAGTAAAGACTAGATTGTCAGTTAATAATGAATGAATTCCCCTGTAATCAACTAGCTTGTGTATTTCCTCTGCTTATCTATTCGAGAGGGAACATAAAGACACTTTAAAGTGTTAAAGAAGATGAAGTGATACTATGAAGTGATCGTATGATCGCTTGCAGTGTTCCCCACTCAGTAATGAATAGATTACCCTGTCAACAACTAGCTACTCTTACTTTCTAAAGTACAATCATCAATCTATTCGAAGCACGTATGAAAAGCAGTTGGCTAAGCACACTAAATCAATTGTAATGAATTGAAGTGATCTTCCTAACATTTCTACAACTGCTGCCCATTCCTACAGCTAACTACTGACTGTTTTCTTGCAGTGTAGTCATTAATTTGATTCAGTTCGACAAGTATTACGTGCAATATGTCTCTCTCTCTATCTCTCTCTCGCGGTAAAAGGCCATTTCAATTCATTGAGGCCCTTACGTCAACGTTACGTACATATCGCCTGTGCCACTCCCCCCCTCTCTGCTTTGAGATGTTTGCCGGCACATTAAGAGCGGGCACGAGACACAAGCCACAAGATTCACTTGCTCACTTGTCAATTGCCAAAGCACCTGCAAGATTTTTCTCTCATTTCTGCTTCAATTGAATCTTTTCGCTTTGTGCGCGACGAGCCGCCAAATGTCACAGTGGCATAGAAGGGGGGGATGGGGGTATGTGGTGTAACGTGCAATAAATATATATTACACGCGAATTGCAACTTGTTGACGGGGTTCAAACAGGGGGGGCAAATGAAACTGGTCGCAGCCAGAGAACGCGATGCCCGCAATTCCCGCATTGCCCGCCAGCTGCCAACGAGTCGGGCCCCAGTTCTGGCTGCCGCCCAGCAACAAGCAGACAAAACTATCAGCACACACTCAACATCCACTTAAGATCCACACACACACACACACACACACATTATAGCATCCACAACACGCGATCGCGATCGCAACTGCTGCCAGTCTGTCTGCCATTGTGGCTGCAGTTGTCAGTCCCCTCCCGCCGCTCCCCTCGCTGCCCGAACCGCTGCTGACCGGTCTCCAAACACGCTCCCAATCGCCGTCAAGTTTCCCTCTTCCTCTCCCTCTCTCCCAGGCGTGCAATCAACGCGCTTACATTGTGGGATTGTGGTTTCTGCCCTCAACCGACCGATCGCAGCAGACAAACTGGCACTCACTTGATTCCACTGAGCAGCCACAGAGGGGCAGGCAGAAGGGGGAGGGGGGTTGAGGTACCACATGACAGATGATAGCGAACATGACATGGCTTGGGTTGTGGCGCGGCTAATGGAACCTTGCATTAAGCCGACTCCCGCCGCCGACTGCGCCCCCCTTGCCGTGCTGCCTCTCACGTACGAATCTTGGGGTAGCAGTGGCTAAAGTAGAGCTCTGCCTTGGCCAAGGAACATTAATTGAGAAGTGGGGCTAAAGGGGAGTGAGGTGCAGGGATTGCAGCTTGTCTCAGAGCTGTCGAAACTTCTATGAAAGCAATAAAATACTTAATAAATTGTTTTAAACGGGGTTACTCTAGACGAAACTGTACACTAAGCATCGAGTTGATCGAGTATTATAATGATAAGTGTCCTATCTAGTCTTAAGAGTCCTTGGTATATCTGAAAGTGTTAGGCAAGCCACTGAATAAGGCCTAGGCGTAACTGTACCTGCACGGATTGAGCTAGACCCTAAGATAACTGAAGAGTAGATCATGTTCTTATGAAGTTCAATTGATATCTATGATGTGAAATGGTGCTCTAAGGACTGTTTGAACGAGTAAATTTAATGTAATGCCACGGAATTGGGTCTAGGCGTAACTGTACCTCCATGGGTTGGCCTAGTCCCTAAGATAACTGAAGAGCAGAGCGTGTTGTTACAACTTGACAGGATAAGCACTTCTCTGCCAGGATATATGAAGCTATAAGGACTGTTTGATCGAGTAATGTAATGTATTATAATGTTAAAAGTACTAAAGTGATAGACAAGTCACTGCACTAGACCTAGGCGTAACTGTACCTCCACGGGTTGAGCTAAACCCTTGTCTAACTAGACAGTAGAGCTTGCTGACACACTTAGACAGGATTAGCTCAACTTCTCTAGGATCTATGAAGTGCAAGGAGTATTACTTGCGCACATAAGGCACATAGTCCTAAATGTACCTACACGGATTGAGCTAGACCCTAAGATAACTGAAGAGCTGTGCATGTTCTTACTACTTGGAAGGATTGGCACTACGCTGCTAGGACCTATGAAGTTCAATTGATATCTATGATGCGAAATGATACTCTAAGAACTGTTTGAACGAGTAAATGTAATGTTATGCCACTGAACTAGGTCTAGGCGTAACTGTACCTTCACGGATTGAGCTAGACCCTAAGATAACCAGACAGTAGAACTAGCTAATACACCTAGACAGGATTAGCTCTACTTCTCTAGGATCTATGAAGTACAGAGAGCATTACTTGCGCACATAACTGTACCCCATTGAGAAACTGGACGCTTAAACCCAATGCAGATGAGATACTTGGACTGCGCTATCCAGTTTACACAAGTAGTCTGGCAAATCCGAGGCGAGGGCAGCTAGTTGGAGTTGGAGAACGGCAGATGATGATTCGATTAATGCAGCAGCAGCAGCAGCAGACGTCGATCGGCAACTGCTAAGAACTGTGTGTCTGACTGAACTGCAGCAGAGGGAGAAGCAGCAGGGAATGAGAGCGTGAGAGAGAGAGAGAGGCAGTTACGCAGAGAGTGTAAGAGAGCGCGCGGCAAGAGAGCGACAGCGAGAGCAACAGCTTCGGGTGCGGTGCGACCGCGCAGTCGTCGTCGTTGCCGTCGTTGCTTGTCGTCGGCTCGCATGGGGCATATAAAGTGAAGACGGCGCCGTTGGCCATTCAGTTCTGTTACAGTTTTCTACTGTTGAACACAACTTAGTGCCAAGTGTGAGCCTAGAGTGAGCCTAGTGAGCCAGTGCCGCCTGTTCCTGTTCCCGTTTACTGCCGACGCGCCGCAACTAATCGAGATCGACACCGAGACCGACGATAATTTATCGAAAGCCAAAGCCAAAGCCGAAGCCGAGACACCTTGACTTGTAGACTTGTAATGTCGATGAACCGTGCGACTCGCGCCCAAAACAACAACAGCAACAACAACAACAGCAACAACAGCAACAACAGAAACACAATTAAGCCACAGAAGCTGCAGTGCTAAAGGGAAACCACGTGAAGAAACCCAAACCAAGCAGAGCTTAGACTCATATATAGACGTTATTTCTACTGCTGTGCCACATCCTCCTCCATTTGCAACAGTGTAGCAAGCCTTGTGGGACAACACGTAACACGCTAACGAAGTCAAGATTTCGCCAACCGTAAGGTGCTCAGCTATCAAGACGGCATACCGAGCCGAACCTATGTCAGTGCTGCGCCAATTGATGCTCAGAAATTTCAATCAGAAGACACAGATCAGAAGCCAGCACAACTTAGAGCTGATAAACTCGTTCATAACATAACAATAAGCTGTCTACGGGCTCTCAATCGTGACATCCGGGGAGGGGGGTAGACACAAACCACAAGAGATAAACTCCGCTTTTTATTTCGCGCGTTAGGGGGAAATTCGCAAACATTTTTTACCGGAAGAGAAAAAAGAAATCAAATCAAAAGGTAAGTCAAGAGGTTCAATGTCATATATATATATGTATATATCACATAACCTGATATAAGACATGACATCGTCTTGAATTTAATTAAGAATCAGCGAATTTCGCATGACGATGAAAAACCCACAACGAAGGGCAAATTCAACTCAAAAATCTGATGCAACATTTGCTGTATGAAACGCCATACAAAACTCACAGAGGGGAATGGTGGGGTGGGGGGGGGGGTGGTCACTAAGGTAGAGGGTAGAGAGACCTATTTAATATATATGCATAATACAACACGAAACGGAACGCATACGTCAAACCTATTGAATAACTAATTGGGTCTAGACAGACGACGAGCGACGGTTCCACATAATGAATGACTAAAGGGAACTTAGCAGTAGAGAGAGAGGGAGAGTGAGAGAGAGAGTGAGAGAGGGGGAGAGAGGTGTTATAGTAATCTTCACATTGTGTGGCCTTTGATCCGTTGTGCGTGGGTGTATTGTCAAAAGAAGCTGACGTCACAGCATAAATTGTGATTCAGTTTCTTTGCGCTGCCTACGTAAATCTTTGGTCTCCTACTCGTCCCACTCTGCCACTCTCTCTCTCTCTCTCTCTCTCTCTGTCTCTCTTTCTTTGACTATGACTCTCTCACTCGCTCCCTCGAATATTCTATTTCCATGAGAGACCGCGTGATTAAATTGTATTGTGAAATTAGCCAGAGCAGCAGAACTGGCAAGGATGCTTAACTGAACTAAGCATTTCGCAACTTTAGATCGCTCGATCGCACAGTGTGCACAGGCCACACGAGATAAGGTTGGGACAGCTTGATTTACTACAGAGCTTGACCTCGTGGTTTAAATGCAGCGTCATCTCCATCGTCATCGGGGGTTGTCGGGGGTTTATTAACCTATATTATAATTAATTATGCTATGTACCTTGCACTCTATCTAATCTAGTTTCTTCTTCCCTCTCTCTTCTTGCAGAAAATGAATTTAAATCTGTGCGCTATAGCGCTGCTGCTGTTTGGCAGCCTGTCGGTCGCACACAGTCGCGCCGTGCAGACCATCGATGAGGGCAACGATGATGTGGATAACTCCATTGAGGTTGAGGCCGAGCAGGAGGCGCCTCAGAGCAAACATGCGCGTAATCGTCCCTTCGAGGAGGATTGGCTGAAATTCACAAAAACACCACCCACCAAAATGATACAGTCAGCCGGCGCTACTGTGGAGATTGTGTGCGAGATGATGGGCTCCCAGGTGCCCAGCATACAGTGGATTGTGGGTCATATGCCAGTGTCGGAGATCGATAATCTCGAATCGAATGTGGTGTCAGAGGATGCGCCTACAGCGATAGTGCGTGTGCGATCGGTGCATGTGATCGATCACATGCTGAGCGAGGCTCGCACCTACACTTGCATTGGACGCTCTGGCTCGAAGACCATCTATGCCAGCACTAAGGTGCATCCAGCACACTCTGATCAGCTGCTGGGCGGTCTCATGGTCACCGAGAAACAGTACCAGGGACCACAGAAGCCACGCATCATATATACGGAGAAAACGCATCTGGATCTGATGGGATCAAACATTATGCTGCCCTGCAAGGTGCACGCACGCCCTCATGCCAAGATCACCTGGCGCAACAACGAGGAGAAGGAGATTGTGCAGAGCCATCGCTTTAAGGTGCTGCCCACTGGTGATCTACTGATCATGGACCTCAAGTGGGAGGACATGGGCAACTACAAGTGCATAGCGCACAATGCAGTCGGACACGACTCAGCCGATACCTTCGTATACCCTGTACTTGTAAGTATTTCTATCTCTCGCTCTCTCTCTGGGAAGACCTTCCCCCCTTCCTTCCTGACGCATTACTAACTTCTTCTTTCCCCCACTTTGCTTGATCTCTTTGCAGAAGGAACAAGACTAAAGCTTCCACATACACAAGGCTATTGGATTGTGCCTCAATCCTGTAGTTAGTTAGATAGATCAAATGCCTTTGAAGATGCGAGCAACATACAAAGAGAAGACACAAAGAAAATTAAAAAAAAAAACACAAATGAATATGGTTTAGTTAATTAAGTTCAAGTTTAGTCTGTAATCAGGTTCAATAACACACACAACTCTAGTATCTAATGCCGGCTTAGACTTTAATTAATCATCTGTTTTTGTACGACTCGAATTAGTTTGCTATATATAATTTTTGCAATTCATACTTTATATATATGTTTTAGTTCTTAAGTTGCTTTGTCAGAGGTTCCTAAAGCTAAACGATTCAGGCAGATTCAATAGAGTTTATGCAATTGGCCGTTACTTAATATTATATTGGGCTATGAGGCACAGCACTACCAGCACTACCCAGCACCAAACACCTAATCTACCTACGAAACCACTCCTCGAATTCTACAAGTATTCGCCAAATCATTTCTACAATTTATTTATTGAACATTAATCCATCAAATTCGCATACGACAACAACAAAAGTATTCTCAACACACAGTACAGTCTTTATACGATATAAACGAACACACACATGCCCCTATACGATCACTTTATGTTTTATTTAGTAAGCTAATTGAACTGAATTATGGTTTTTTATTCGTATATATATATATATATATATATATTTAAAGTGTTTGTTTTTTGAATAAATACAAAGTAAAGAGAACTTTGGGAACTTGCTTTTATTATTATATTGTACAATCTATACACATATAGTATGTATGGGATCGGGGTTTTATTATTGATTGATCAGTTACAGTTACAGTTACAGTTGTACAAACTATACATACATATATAGTATGTATCTACAGCTAAAATCGAAACACTTTTAAACAAATAACGAGCAAACACGTACAGTACGTATATATGTTGTAGTAATAATATGTATATAGAATGATATATATTGTGGGGAGCTAGGGGAAAGTGAGTAGTACATATAAAGGTATATAGTATTGGAACAGAGCTTGAATGTGGAGTTACGTCCTCATTGTGCGCTTCGAAAGTACAACAAACCCAGCATCGATCTGTTCTGCTCTGCTCTTCACTTATCTTCTCTTATCTTCTCTTATCTCTCGTCTGGTCTCTTCTCTTCTCCTCTCTCTAGTCTGGTCTCTTCTAATTTCGCTCTCTAATTATATTGTCACTTGTCATTGGAATTGAATTCGTAAGGTAAAGCAAAAGAAAAGCTGTGTGTCTGCGCAGGCTTTGGCAGCTGATCAAGCAAATGAAGGAGACAGAGACAGAGACAGAGAGACTGCAGCAAGGAAAAGGGGAATCTCTTGGCAAATAACTCTATTGTCTTCATTGTGGCCTGTGGACGGACTCTAATTTTAACATTAATACTCTTCTCTTCTTCTTCTCTGTCTCGTGTCGTGATTGAAAAACGAAATGAAAATGAAAATGATCGCACTTGCCTTTCAACTCTGTTGCCTTGCCGTCTTTCTCTGTCCCCTCTCTCTCTCTTTCATGCTGCCTCCCTCTCTGTCTGTCTGCCTGCCTGCCTGTCTGTCTGTCTGTCTGTCATTTAGCTGGCAACGAAAGTTTCTCACTGTGTAGTGTAGCTGTTGATCTACCTCTGCTGCTTTTGCTCTGTTGCCGGGCACATTTTGGGGCCAATTTGAAAGTCGGCGTGAGTCAGATACTCACAACAAGCAACAGAGGAAGAGAACGGAGAGCAGAACAGGGGAAACAGGGGGAGGGGTATCAGAGGGGGGAGGGAACAGAGCCGGTCCCACTTGCCGGCAACCAGTTTGGCATCGTCAACGCGTCGTCCGAGCACGTACTATGCGCTAATTTATAAAACGTCAGCAGCCCCGTCCGACCTAATGATAAATGATTTATATGAAAAAATTTGTCAAGCTAATTGGAAGGCGCGCGCGAAGCCCCACATAGTGCCCCCCCCTGCCTCTCTCCCCTGCTTGCTCAAGTGAATAATTGCCTGATAAAGCAAAAGAAATACTAGAAATACTCAATAGATGCACAGTTAGGCAGAGAGAGAGGGAGAGAGCGAGAGATACTGCGCTGCCCTCTGTCATGTGTCATTGATAGACATAAAGGAAGATAGCGCTAATATACCCGATGAGCTACTAGAACTTACTTTGCCTACACTTCTGCATTTCATTTAAAGTTCTTATCTTAATACCCGATGAGCAACTAGAACTTCCTCTTTGTCCTGTCAATCACTCACGAAATACGAAGTAGAACTTCTTCTTTCTTAGCGTGAATTTCTTTACAAGTTCTTATCCTTCTCATTAATACATTACAATACTTTTCTTGCAGCTGGTTCGTCATTGCGAAGCTCAACTGTCTCCAGACTATGTCAGGCTATCGTTTATAGTTCGTCATCGACGTTGTGCTTCAGGGGAATGCGCTATCTATGAGCTGCAATCGAGTTATGTCGGGCTCTGTGTCTAATGCTAATTCAAAGAATTGGTAGACATAATAAGCTAAAAATACGAAAGCAACTAAGAGAGCAAAAGTATTTCTTTCTTGATAAACAACTCTGCACAAATTACCGCGTAAAAAAACATTTTGATGAATGCCCGAAAATTCGCAGAACTGTTGCGACTTTCTACGGTTTCCACAGTTATAAATGGAAAACACAATAGGCACGAAAATAAATACAGTAGCAAGGAAGAAAAGAAAAGAAAAGAAAAGGCAGCTAGCGAGCTTGATTGGCTTCTTCTTTGTCCAGCTGCTGTGCGGGGTTTGTCCTGCTATAACTTCTCCTGCTCCTCCTCCTACTCCTGCTCCTCCTTCTCCTTCTCCTGCTCCTCCTCCTCTCCTTTGTCCCCTCTTAAACATTGAGTACGGAATGTTTCTTGCTGCCCGTACTGGGCAACTGCACAGCCACAACAGCCAGGCGACCATCGCGCAGAGGTGCCAGTATGTGTGTGTTCCCTGGCGTCACCACAACCGTCTGTATGGGCACATGCAGCGGAATGTCAAACACGGGCTTCAGCCTGCAGAGAGTAGAGTGGGAGAGAGAGAGAGAGAGAGAGAGAGAGAGTGGTAGATCAGTTGATTAGTCTTTAGTCATAGTCAAAGTCTTTAGTGCGAGTCCTCGTCTAGTCTAGTTCGGTCTACTTTTTAGACCTACTCTAGTCTCTAGTCCTTGACCTCGTCTAGTCCCTAGTCCCTAGTCTCTAGTCTAGTCCCGAGTCTAGTCCCTAGTCTTGTCTAGTCTCTAGTCCAAGACCTCCTCTAGTCTTCAGTCTAGTCTAGTCTCTAGTCTAGTCTAGTCTCCTAGTCTAGTCTCTAGTCCTAGACCTCTTGTCACTAGTGCTAGTCCTGGTCTAATCTCTAGTCCTGGTCTAGTCTCTAGTCGTAGACCTCGTGAAGTCTCTAGTCTCTAGTCTTGTCCCTAGTCCTAGTCTAGTCTCCAGTGCTAGTCTTTGCGCTAGTCCTAAACGTTGTCTAGTCTCTAGTTCTGTTCCAGTGCTAGTCCTAGTCTCTAGTCTAGTCTCTATAGTTCTGGTCTAGTCTTTAGTCCTGGTCTAGTCTTTAGTCTAGTCTTTAGTCTAGTCTGTAGTCTAGTCTGTAGTCTATTCTAGTCTCTTGTCCTATTCCTAGTCTAGTTTCTAGTCTCTAGTCTTTAGTCTCTACTCCTACTCTCTACTCTACTCTCTACTCTACTCTCTACTCGAATCTCTAGTCCTGGTCTAGTTTCTAGTCGTAGACCTCGTGTAGTGTCTAGTCTCTAGTCTAGTCCTAGACTTCGTCTAGTCTAGTCTCTAGTCTATAGTCTGTCTAGTCTGTAGTCTACTCTAGTCTAGTCTCTAGTTTAGTCTCTACTCTAGTCTCAAGTGTAGTCTCTAGTCTAGTCCTAGACCTTGTCTAGTCTATTCTCTAATCTCTAGTTTAGTCTAAACTTTAGTCTAGTCTCTAGTCTAGTCTCTATTCCTGGTCTAGTCTCAAGTCTTACCCGTGCAGTCGACTCATGGTAATGTCGCCGGCATCATCAGCCACCACAAGATAATCGGAGGCGCAGGCCAGGCCAGTGACGCGACCTGAGACATATTTGGAGCCCAGACTGGAGCCGTTGATGCTGTAGACGTGCACCGAGTGCGAGGTATCGTCCAGTGCGCTGAATGCAATGTGACCTGCAAGTGGAGAAGGAGCAAGGGGAGAGAAGCAAAAAGAAGAAGAACATGATGAGAAATCAATTTGACGTCAGCAAAAGCTGTGCGAGATGGAGATAAGCAAAGGATGCCAATAAACTGCAATGAGATTGTAGAGGCTGTAGAGAAGAGAGAGAGGGGGGAGAGGGGAGACAGAGAGACGAGGGTAGAGGGTAGAGGGAGAGATAGGGGCAGAGGCAGAGGCAAAGATAGAGACTGGGGCAGAGATAGAGACGAGGGCAGAGGCAGAGACTGGGGCAGAGATAGAGGTAGAAGCAGAGGGAGGGACTGGAGCATTAAGAGAGACAGGGGCAGAGATATAGGTAGAGATAGAGACAGACTCTGGAGCATTGACAGAGATGGGGCAGAGATGGAGACAGGGCCAGAGACTGAAAGAGAGAGCAGGCAAGACATGGACAGCGATTGGCAGAGGAGCAAAGGCAGCAGGTGCAGATGAAGCTGTGGCCGAGGCTGTAGAGGCAGAGACAGCAGAGGTAGAGGGAGCAGAGGTAGAGGGTGCAGAGACAGTAGTAGAGCAGACAGTGGCAGAGGTAGAAGGGGCAGAAGTAGAGGCAGACAGTAGAAGACGGAGCAGGGGCAGCGATTGGCAGCAGAAGAAGAGACAGATGGAGCAGAGGCAGAGGAAGCAATGATAGAGGCTGAGCGAGCAGGAGTACATGGATCAGGACAGATGAAGCAGAGACAGATAGAGCAGAGACAGATGAAGCAGAAGTGGAGTGAGCAGAGGCTGAGGGAGCAGTGATAAAGACTGAGGCATCCGAAGGAGCAGTGACAGTTTGAGCAGGAACAGATGGAGCAGAGACAGATGAAGAGGAGTTAGAGTGAGCAGAGAGAGAGAGAGGCAGAGGGAGCAGGACTACATGAAGCAGAGACAGACGGAGCAGAGACAGAGAAAGAAATGATAGAGGCTGAGGTAGCTGAAAGCGCAGGGATAGATAAAGCAGAGCAGGGCAGTAGATGATCAGATAGTTGGAGTAGACATAGATGGAGCAGAGACAGATGGAGCAAAGGCAGAGTGAGCAGAGGCAAGGGCAGAGGGAGCAACGATAGAGTCAGCCCTCTGCCTCTGCCTCTGCTCACTCTAGGTAGCTGCAGGCGCAGGAATAGATGAAGCAGAGGGAGCAGGGACAGTAGAAGATGAGACAGTTGGAGCAGGCATAGATGGAGCAGAGACTGATGAAGCAGAGGTAGAGGGAGCAATGATAGAAACTAAGAGGGCTGAAGGCGCAGGAATAGATGAAGCAAAGAGAGCAGGCACAGCTGGAGACGCAGCAGAAGTAGAGGCAGCAGAGAGAGAGTGGCAGAGCAGAGGCAGGGGCAGTGGCACTGGCAGATCTACCAGGGGGCAGGGGCAGTGGCAGGGACAGGGGGCAGTGGCAGTGGGCAGTGTCGACGGCATCTGCGTTGTCTGTGGCTCATATCTTATCAGAAAGAGTCGCTCCCTCTCTCGCACACAAGATTGCGGAATGTGGGGCAGGGTGCGTCGTCGTCGTCGTCGTCGTTGTTGGAATCGATTTACGCAGTTGGAAATATACACAGTATAGGCCTATAAGATGTACATACAATCAAATCGAATTGAATTGAATCGAATCAGATCGGATCCGACTGCGACTGCGAGTCCGGCCCACTTGGCGCGACAATGATAACCTGCAGAAGAGCAGCGCACGCCATGTGGAATGTACGTCTCTGTGTGCGTCTGTGCGTCTGTGTGCCTCTGTGTGTGTGTGGGGAAGAAGATTATGATTATGACACGCTGCTGCAGATATCAAGAGAGCAGCACGACACGAATGAAGCGCAAACTCAATGCGTAGTTAGTTCAGTCCGCCTTATCAGTTCAGCGGCTCCCCCTCTTTGAGCAAGTGAAGTGAGCAATGCCAATGAAATTGGATTGCAAACGAGTTTTGAGAGGTAGAGGGAGAGCAGAGAGAGGGCAGTAGCGGGAGAGAGAGGGCAGTAGAGGGAGAGAGATCTTTCGTTAATGATTCGCTTCATAAATCTTTGCCTTGTCGGCGTTGATGCTCAATTTGTTGCTGCTTGCTGACTATATCCACGTGAATTTGTTTAAACTAGAAATAACCAAGTCACAGGCAGTTCAGCAGCAACTCTACCCATCCCCCCCGCTGCAATACCTCCTTCCCCCCTGCTGCTACTGCTCTGCTCTTTCTTTCCCTTGCTGTCTGCTGTCTTCTCTATAGTGCCTTCTTTCATTCTTCTCATTCCCGCCAATTGCGACATTTTAAATTCATTCAAAAAAAATGTCGCCTGTATTTTTTTTATTGTACAAACACACACGCACATACATAGATATATATACACACATACACACATACACACACACACACACACACACACTTACACACATATACATATGCGCACACACTCTAGCTAGCTTTTATGGCCCCTCGCTGAGATTTACTACAACTATTTCATAAAATTTTCGTAGCGCCTCGAAAGAAAGAAATGCCATGAATGAGTCGAGTTGAGTTGAGTGTCTCCCCTCACTTGGCAGCATATACTGCGCTGGCAGGGGGCAGGGGGCAGGCGGCAGGTAGAGGAGGTGTAGCAGCTAGAGTAGGCAGAAGGAAGAGGAGGAGTAGTAGGTGTTGGAGGGCGGGGAATGGCAGCGAAGACGATCGTCGTCGGGTCGTGTGACTGGACTATATGCTGTGATTGCGGCGTTGAATTGATTCCATTAGCTGTGACTGACTGCCTCAGTGAGTGTTGTATGTGTGTGTGTGTGAGTGTGCGCGTGTGTGTAGTAGTAATGAATGCGCACATTTCAAGCAAGAAACTGATAAGCTAAACACAGTGGGAAGGGGGTGCAAAGTTTGACATTTAATTGAGCGCTGATTAATTTAATGAGACACAGAAGGAGGCAGTATTGACAGAGAGAGAGGGGGAGAGTGAGAGAGAGAGTGGGAGAGTGAGAGAGAGAAAGGGAGAGGGACAGAGAGAGGGGGAGAGTGAGAGAGAGAAAGGGAGAGGGACAGAGAGAGACATACAGAAAGAGCCAGGGAGCGATTCCAGCAACTTTTGATTTGTTTTATGCATATTAAAATATTGGATTGACCAAAAAGAAACCGTTGATTTTGCATACAATTTGTTGACAATTATTTTGAACGGCTTATGACTCTAATTTATTTATTTTTTATTAATTATAATGTTTTGGCGACCTTTGTTATTATTCATCTTGGTAGCTTGCTCGAGGTCAAAATAAAATAAAAACAATTTGTTTATATAATATTTTTTATATATATATTTCGGTTACTCTTCAGGGATTCATTTTGCACGTCTGCTCTGGCGGGCGCGGAGTCTTTATTCATTTAATTATTTATTGCATTCTATCTTTTGTCAGTTATTAGCTGGCACTTAAAAGCTTGCTTTAATTTTGTTTATATTTGTGTGTTTGGCTGCAATTTGAATATGCAGCCCACAAAGGAGCATTTTCATTTTCGTCATATTTTACTTTATTATTTGCGTAAAGTAAAAATACAGCTCAGGTTGCTAAAAAGTTACGTGATGTGTATGGAGACAAGGCCTTAAAAGAAACACAGTGTCAAAGTTGGTTTGTCAAATTGCGTTTGGTAGGATTTTTCACTCAAAGACAAGCCACGTTCAGGTCGGCCAAGTGCAGTTGATGAAGACGATATCAAGGCTTTAATCGAATCGGATCGTCATGTAACTGAGCGTGAGATTGGAGACAAGTTAAATACACCACATTCAACCATACATGAGCAAATGATCAATGGGTTCTTGTCGGTCAACCCAATACAAATGAACAATTGAAATATACCAAGTACAATAAATATATACAGCATATAAAGTATAGCCTAAATAAAGTATACCCTGTATAAAGTATACACTATATAAAGTATACCCTGTATAAAGTATACACTATATAAAGTATACAATATATAAAGTATATCCTACATAAAGTATACCCTATAGTATACAGTACTGCATAAAGTACACATAAAGTATACGCTTCAATATTGCCTGTTTCTGGTTTAACTTGCTGCCGGATATGGCAACATTTTAATCAGCTTATCCCTATATAATATAACACTTAATACTCATTACTTATGGCCAAAGAGGCCTGCCTGCCCCGCTGCATATTAATGATTGTTCCATATATAATACAGCACAGGTAATCATCACAAATGTATGTACATATGTATGTGAAGTGTTACCTTATCGCCTTTGATCACCTGTGCAGCTGTGCCAAAAAGGAAAGTGCGCAAGGTGCAAAGTCATAAATACCTGCGAGTAGACGCCACACTCCAATTGATTACGAGAATTTTCGAAATTTATGGAATTTCCAATGGGAATTAACAGACACGCGTCTAACCTTGGATTACACACAATCTGGTGGGTTTATTAACCAACTATTATGGCAGGTTAATAACTAACTAAGTGTTGTCTAACTAGTTCAAGCTGCGCTGAGCTCTTCTGCGTTAGATAAGATAGGAATGAGGCATGAGGCTCCTGCTTCATAAATTGATGGCATGACAAATGGAAATGAATACACGACGATGGCATGAATACGTTTCCTACATTGTGACACATGGTCACACACACACACACACACACACACACACACACACACACACACACTGCAACACACACATATGCTGAGCCACTTGTAGTCGTTGCTCTTCTATAATATCACGTGATATTCGTTTTGCTGGTGTGTGTGTGTGTGTGTGTGTGTGTGTGGTGGAGCAATTTACTGCCCTCTCTTGATAAGGCACAAACTGCGCTGATTATAAATTCATCCCCCCCTCACACCAACACCCCCCCGAGTATGTTTGCGCTGCTCAAACATAAAGCAGAGCATCGACAATGCACGCACGTGAGATACAGCCGAGCAGGCGAGAGTGAGAGAGAGAGAGAGAGAGAGAGACGTAGGCGATAAAGGGCCAGCCAGTTCAATGATACTTCCGCAGAGTGAGAGAGAGAGAGGTAGGGCAAGGTACGCAAGGAGCGATTGGAAGGGGGGGGTGCTGCTATTGTTAGACAAGCCGCTGACTGCAGCCTACTTTCATGCATGCAGCTTAATAAATGGTTGGCCTGTTTACAGCACAGGCAGCTGATAGATAGATAGTTCTTAAATGTAAAAACATGCTGCCTACTTTTGCGTGGACAGCAGCAGAATAAGTGCAGCATATATAAAAAAGCATTGCCTACTTTTGCGTGCAGTTGATTTATTCTGCACTGCTTGGACTGCTTGCACTGAAGGGACACGATCCAAATGACACGATATTATTTGTGTGCCGGATAAGTCTAATGCCTTGACACAAACCCATGGTTGTTGTATAAGCTAATGTTTGCACAGTTGTTATGGGGTGTTAAAAACCCAGGAGTAACATGTTTTAATTTGCTTGAAAATAAAGCTAGATTGCCCACTGTCCGCTGTTTTTGTAACTGCTAGAACTTTGAAAGAAGCTAAATTGAGGGGAAAAGGCTGAGTTGGCAACACTGATTAGCAGTGAATCAAAGGAATATCTATAAAAAGTTAATGCATTTCTTTGAATGTACTCACCATGATATGAAACAGTTACATAGCTAATCTGCACACACGACTCGGTGCAGTCGATGGGCTTCAGAGTGCGCACAAATTGACCCTCCTGCAGTGTGTAGACATTGACAGTGCCGTCCTGCAATAGAAGGCAGACTTGAATAAAGGCAACTTATGAAACTCTTCCTCCTCTCCCTTCACTCACCAGTGAACCGGAGACAACCAGATCCAGCTCTGTATAGATGGCCACACTGGAGATGGCATCATCGTGCCCGTAGAGCACTGTCAGTGGCTTGGGGGAGTAACTGTTCTGCGTATTCAGTTGAGTGATGGCCTGCAGATGGGATTGCCCCGTCAGGGCATGCACTGGAATGTTGCTGCTTGGTCCGCTGCTCTGCTGATTCGCCTGAATGCTCCACACTATGCAAGTGCAGTCACGTGATCCAGTGACCAAATACGAACCACAATTATCCAATGCCAGGCAGGTGATGATGTCAAGGTGCCGCGTTACTGAGGCCACAGTTTTGCCCTTATTGAGATTGTACACACGCAACGCATTGTCCCAAATGCCGCCTGCATAGAGCAGCTTCCCATCGGTGCTAACTGCAAAGTTCTGCGAGTGCGGCGGCAGTGAGGAGTGGAAGGGACCAAAGACACGCTTGCGATTTCTGCCGAAGATGAAGATTCATTTGAGCACGAGTGCAGGCAAAGTTTAAGCCAGACTTACTTCAAATTTGTTGTGGTGGCATCGATTTCCAGCAGGAATCCTTGTTCCTTATCATACGACATCCACGAATTGCAGCCCAGTATGCAAGCCTTGGATACACTGACAAGCACATCGGGACTTAGCTGCAGGAAGGAGCGTGGCGGACTACGTGGTGGACTTAGATACACAATGGGATCCTTTGGGGTGGACAATTCACAGTAATACTGCACCACCTTGTCCAGGAACTGTGTGAAGTCGGGCTTCCTTAGCTCCGCTCGCACCAACTTGAGTGAGGTCTCGTCCTGGGTAAGCCGACGCGGATGTGGCTCACGCAGCAGTTGCGATGGCACCTGGCCAAAGTTGTTGATCATGCCTGGCAGGGAATGGAGTGACAGATCGATCGATAGACTATATAATCTACTTACCTTCCACTGCCTCCCGTTCAACGGGATTGGTTATTTTGTCCAGATCGACAGCGCCCTCGTAGGAGCAGTAGTAGAAGACGTTTAGGGCCTCCACAGCCTTGGATCCCTTCTGCTTGAAGCCGAAGATCAGATCGATCCAATGATGCAGATGCTGGCTAACATATTCGGACTCCAGTGCACGACGATGTATGGCAATAAACTCCTCAGGCGTGGTGGCCCAAGCAGGCAGAATGACATCGTCGACCTTCTCCTTGGTGATTTGCAAGTGTCCCAAATCGAATCTGCAAAGGGAAATATATATATCAGCTGTATGGAGAAGGTTAGCGATGTGATACACACTTATTCATGTTCTTGAGAAACTCCGGGAAGTAAAAGAATTCGGGTATTAGCTCCTTGACATCGTTGGGATTGTCCATTAGCAGCTTCCACGTTTGTGGTATCGAGTGAAATTGACGATCTGCCACATCGAAGCGACCGCTCTGCAGTTCAACGTGCAGCGAGGTGAAGGGTTCAACGCGCAGCAGATAGTGAAGAACTCCCGCAGAGTTGGAGTAGTGTGTTCCATAGTGGAACTTTGGTATGGCACCCGAGGGATCCTCAAAGGAATCGTATTTGCTGCGCACCTCAGCCTCGTTCTTGGGATTGATCTGCACAGAAAAAGAGACATTAAATCAATAAGAAGATGTACACAAGTTAGTTTCTCTTTGGTACTTACGCATCCAATTGGCTTGGACAAGTCACGGAATGATTTGGGATCTGTCAGATCCAGCACGTCGCTGGTGTAGTCAGCTAGAATCCAGGGAAGACGGGATATTGGCTTAGATCGTTATACGATCGACCTGCGGGCAATACAAAGTGAGTATCTACAGGAGATTAGGGTGTACTGTGTGCTTCCTTACCAGCTATGGTATTCAGGTACATTAAGTACTCAAAGTTGGAAATTTCACGATTGACCCAACGCTGGGTAAGGCCAGAGGCACGCAACAGCTCCGGCGGTGATCGTCCCGAGCCATACAGTATGTTGGGCAATGGAAGACCTACAATTTTGGTGAAGACCTTGTTACGTGTCTGAAAGGGGAACAAAGAGGAGAAAGAGATATAGAAATAGGCTAGAGGAGAGTATGATCTTCTTTAAAAAGCGCACCTTGGTTGTAAAGTTAAGGAAATAACTTGTCTGATCTATCAAGAAGATCTCCAATGCGCTGCGTCGCAGATTATACTTGCGCAGATGCACCTCACGAATCTTGTTGATGGAGAATCTAAAGAAAAAGGAAATAAAGAGAATGTTATGAATTGATGATTATATACATATATATCTATATATGTATATATATATATATATAGATACAATATGTATCTCAGGGAAGCATCGCTTGGTTCTTCACAAGGTTGGCAAGTCTAGTTAAGATCATGGGGGTCATACTACTTTATGCTCACCTAAAGTCATGTTTGGAGCCATCTTCAGAGGCGGGACTTAGATCGACAAAGGTAAATACACTCTGGTTGACCTCGATGCGACCCTTGACCTTAGTCATTAGAGTAATGAGCTCACAGTCCTGTGACATGACAAGTTTCTCCTGCGTTGTATCTTGCTGTGACTGCGACTCAATCAATTGACGCAGCTCCTCCTCCAGCTGGGAGCTCTCGTCGTCAGCAAGAAAGTCACGCACCACAGCATTTTTTATGGTCGAATCGAACTCGGAGATTTCTCTATAGATACATAAGGTAGTGTTCAATAATTGAGATAGGTTAGTTTCTGGAATGGAACTTACTTTGTGTCGTAGGCATTGGTGGCATTGTCTCGCAGATTGGCCGCATTCTCGTGCTTGTTGGGATAGAGCTGTGGCTCCAGCTTGAGACGCATGCGTGCTACATTCTCATGCGGCGACAACTTCCAGAACTCCTCAGCTAGTTGGCTGTAAGATTGAAGATGAGAAACAGAGAGGGAGATTAAAGAAGGCAGACAGAGAGGGAGATTAAAGAATAAAGATCTAATATCCAAGGGCTAACTAGACTGGAGAGGTCCTAGCTGCCAGTCTAGAGACCTTAGCTGAAGTTGGGGGAGTAGGTAGAAGTAAAAGAGCTTTCCTAACTTCAGAGTGAAGAACTTAGTCTAAAGAACCCTTCTGAAATAAGGTATAAGCAAAAGAGCTTCCCAAACTTCAAAGTATAGATCTTAGTCTAAAGAACCTTACTGTAATTTAAAAAATATACAGATATACAAGAGTTAACCCACAGTTAGGTGCAGCAGATCTAGGATCAGTTAGTCAATACACAAGTTGAGTTATTGAAATCACAAAGTTGTTGATAGGTTTCATTTAATTTTGGGTTCGATGAAAGTTATTTAAGAGCACGACAATGATTAATCGAATATGTACAAATGAAAATCCTTTGTCATGGCTTAGCAGACCAGACTACAAGTCTTTCTCCTTCTCCTCGTTTCTACTGTTCCATTACGTTTAGACAACGATGGGTCCGGCCAGAGTCTTGGCCAGCACGGGAGCTGGGGCAGCGAGCACAGGAGCGGACAGCTTGGCCACAACAGGGGCAACTGGAGCAGCGACAGCAGCAACGGGCACATCCTTCTGAACGACGGCATTGAAACCGTTGATGGAGTCGGCATAGTAGCTGACAATACGGCGGGAACCATCGGCTTCGATCAGGGAGTAGCTGCCACGCACAACATCACCATCACGAGTCTCCTCCTGAGTCTTGGAGTCACCGGTCAGCGTATCTTGCACGTCATAGGCGAACTTGTACTGTGGGTGAGCATCGACAATTTCGGTGGCAAGGGGAGCAGCAACGGGAGCGGCCAATGGTGCGGCAATGGGAGCAACTGGAGCAGCCAGGGGGTGCGGCAATGGGAGCAACTGGAGCAGCCAGAGGTGCGGCAACGGGAGCAGCCAGACGAGCAGCAACTGGTGGAATAGGAGCAGCAAGAGGGGCAGCAACTGGAGCAGCAGCAAAGTTCTTAGCAACCAATGGAGAAGCGTAGGCAGTGTACGGTGCTGGAGCGGCAAAGCCCAGAGGTGCCGAGTAGGCAGCTGGTGCGGGCAGTCCCACAGGAGCAGCATAGGCAGCTGGCGCAGCATAGGCAGCTGGAGCAGCATAGGCAGCTGGGGCAGCAGCATAACGCAGAGGCGAAGCATAAGCAGCCGGTGCAAAGTAAGGTGCTGGAGCAGCGGCAAATGGAGCGGCAGCCAGAGGAGCAGCAATGTGCGCCTGCGCCGACAGAGCCATGGTGGAAAGGACTGCAACAACCTATAGAAGAGGAGTGAAGAGCAAGAAGCCAGAAAACCAATTAGCTGCAATCCACAGCGCAACTTAACGATGCACCACTCGAACTTACCGTCAAAGGATTCATTGTGAAGCTTGGGGTTTTTTTTGATTTGATTGTCACCGTCGGTTATCGAAAATGAACTGACATACCGTTAACAAAAATGCCAGGTCTTTTATACGGGCAGATTCATTCGCGAAATTTGCATGCACAGCTCCAACAGCCACCCAGCTACGCCCCCGCACTACCTCCCTCTGCCTTGCACCCTCTTCTCTGTCTGCCTCGCTCTATGATCCAAATGCAAAACACGTAGAGCATTTTCGGCTTGTCGCGCCGCTCTCAACTTGACTTGGTTTTACTCATCGTCCGAGCCCGAAATAGACTCGGCATCGCACTACGCCAGAGTTCATTTCATGGCTATGAAAGTGAATGCGATTTTTTTGGTAATTGTCATGCAGGTTCCATTCAATGGCAAAACCGTAATTTCTTTTGCACCCAACATAAGTAGAAGAAATAAAATACCAAAACGATCGAGACGATCATAGATTGTACGTGGTTAGTTAATTATGATGGATTGTCTTCCGTTATGGAAAAACATGTCAAGGTATGAGGATTATCATGGAGCTAATTCATTGATTCTTCTCTTATATACTTATAGAAACAGTTATAGATCACTTAAGATCATTTCGATCTTCAAAGAACGTGCTTAGATAGTTCATTCTATTAGAATATCATTTAAATATATCCCTGAATTCATTATATCTGTTTAAAAGTTCACATAAGATCTTTTATATCTTCACTAAATCCTACTAAGATGGTAAATATTGATTAATATGCTTGTTTTATAGGTGAACAACTTTATATCACGATTTACAATCCATATATTCATATAAACATTAAATAAATAGATCATTATGATGGAAGATCATCATATCTTATCATAGTCAGATAATAGAGATCATAGATTGTACGTGGTTAGTTAATTATGATAGATTGTCTTCCGTTATGGAAAAACATGTCAAGGTTTAAGGATTATCATGGAAATAGAGCAGCTAATTCATTGATCATTCTGTCATATACAGATAGCAACAGTTATAGATCACTTCAGATCATTTCGATCTTCATCGATTGTACTTAGATAGTATACAATGTTTTCCTTTTTATATAAAAACAATCCAAGATAAGCACTATCATTTCAAATATATGCCTATATTCACCGTATGTGTTTAATATAAACATCTAGTAAATAGAATCATTATACTAAAGGATCATCATATCTCATCATACTCACATCTCATATCGATAAGATTTAACTATAGAGAAACGATATTCAATATATGTTAAATCTATGTGCATATAATTGTAGGGCATATCGGATTATTCATTAGCTGTCTGGGTGATCGAGGCAATCGAAAGTTTCAATTAGAAATGCTAAGGGAGTACGGTGTGGTGTGTGGTGTAGGGTTTCTCTTACGTGTCTACAACTGGTTTATAGTGATTTTATTACCCATTTACAGCAGACATACAGTAGCTCGATCAGGTGTACAGTGTACATCATACACTAGTATAGATGGAACGACACCATTCACAATATGTTTGGCTGCAGATTTGACCTGATTTGGCCATCGTTGTTTTTCAGTTGTAAAGCGGTGCGTGACTCTTTTGCCAAATGCAGTTGACGACCTTGCGACGCTACGTTTTGGCTGCGCACAATAAAAAGAGGGAGATGGGAGGGACAGAGAGACTTGGCAGATGCTCCATAGGCAGTTCGAAAACAAATCCCGTAACTGAGAACTCAAAAATCAAGTTTAGCCAAAAATCCAAATCAAAACTGTAACAAATTCTTGGCAGACGCACTGCACTAACTAACGGGTGGCTTAACGCTTGTCACCGGAAACTGAGTGCGTTAATTGAGGCTTGTTTGCAATTCTACTACAAGTTGAGTTGCCAAACTGCAACTCAAGATGCCATATTGGGCAACACAGCCACGATCGACAGAGACGTTGACTCTAGACTTTTACTTGTCATACCCTGCGATCATTGAAAATGCTCAAAAAAGGGTATACTTACTTTGTGCAAATGTATGTAACAGACAGAAGGAGGCGTGACAGACCCCATAATATATATATAGACTTGCTCACAGCAACACTAGCCAAGTCGATTGAACCATGTCTGTCTGTCCCTCTGTCTGTCTGTCTGTGTGAACACACAGATCTCAGCTATTATAAAAGCTAGAGACACCAAATTTGGCAGCAAGATTTCTGTATACTATACGCTGATCAAGTTTATTACAAATGTTAGCTGCCACGCCCACTGCCCTGCAAATCAATAATTGAATTTTTTTAACTCAATTTGTAAGCGTTGTATAAAAGATACAACTTTCTCACTTTAACATATACTAAGCTGAAAGAATTATCTAAATATTCTTTAAATAGCAATCCGATCGGACCATAAATACAAAAGTTATTTAAGAAAGTATAAGCATAACTCTAATTGCTTGTGTCAGCTAAGAAGGCAGACAGGCGAGAACGCCATCTGTCGGGAATAATTTGGAAGCATGTATATGTGTATGAATTTAACAAATTAAACTACACCGGAACATAGATCAAAGGGGTATCCCACTGTCGCGTGGCACGCGACTGTTGCTTTTCTTACTGGTTCAATTTGTAGTCCATAAATTGAGACGGACTTAGTTTGATTTCTAGTTACGAAACTTCTGGGAGAAGAGGTTGTGCAAGTTCCCATGTACTTAAAAGTAAAAGTGCAAATACTATACACTATTTCAATTGAATTATAGTCACAATCATCCAATTTATGGTATGTGGCAGCGGAATCGGAAAAAATAAGCCCAGGAGTGACCATAAATTGCATGTACACCACCCTAAAAAGTGTTGCTTGAAACGTTTAGTCGGGAGTTTTAAAAGGTGTGCGGTGCGTAATTAAGATTAAGTTGGTATCGACGTAGTTTCTGACTTGGCCACTTGGCAACGCTACGTCAACTCATTTCTTGGCAATTGTGGCAAGGTCATTTGGCTTGGACTGCACAACATTTCAGAGGAGGCGAATGCGAATGCTAAGTGTACCATGTGGGCGCCGTGGTGTGTGTGCATACTGTGCACAGTGCGTAATTGCTTTGTCTGCGCCCTGACCCGCCCTGCTGCCTGCCCCTGCCTTACTTTGATCAATTGCTTCCATTTTGGGTTTCTAATTAAACGAGTCGAGTCGGCCACACTGCGTATGAGTTTGGGGGGGAGCTCGCAGGGTTTTTGACTGCAATGAATTTCAATCTCGTTGCTCGTGTACGCTTTGGCCGCTGGCCAAATGATTCGCTGGCCAACTGAAATTACATCAGACAAAACGAAACGCGTAGCGACAACAAAAAGCATTTGGAGTAGAGGAGTACGCGAGAATTGCACTAGATCTGGTTTTTGGTTTTGGGGAAACGAGTCTAAATGCGCTCTTGAGTTGCAGCCACGCAGCTATTCCATTGAGAAAAAACAGCAGCAGCAGCAGCATGATGAAATGTGCACAGGCAAGACATGAAACTGCACTAGGAGCATGGAGCATGGAGCACGAAGCACAGCGCAGCACGCGAGTCTTGAGTCTAACTCGAAGTCTGTAGTCTGAGCATGTGCATCGTCGCTCATCGAGATCTCGAGATTCGATTTGTTACGATCCGCCAATCACAGCCAACTGTCACTTGCCATTTGCTGTTGTCCAAATCGTTGTTGCTGTGCTTGTTTGATTAGCTGCAAGGCAACTAAGCGGAAGGCGCAGAAGGAGAAGGTGTTTCAGCTTTGGGGCTGCTGTTGCCGAATATAAAACTGAAGAACTCGCGGAAAATGCATCTCACATTCGAGCTGAGTTCTTGCAGTGCAGACACGCGCTCCTACAGTCTCCTCCAGTCACAATCCACAGCATCCACCACCACCACCACAATGTTCATGCAGGTAAGCCACAAAGGAACATACTGACCAGGACAACCATACAGGCTCACTCACACTCTTCTTCTCTTTCTGCTGCAGACTGTGTGCATACTTGGACTGGCGCTGGGCCTAGCATTGGCTATACCCATCGATCCTTATGGTCCATCGCTGCTCTCCGCTCCAGCTATATCGTATGCTGCACCCAAGCTCCTGGCTGCGCCGGCCATCTCGAGTATTTCGTATGCATCACCTAAACTTCTGGCAGCTCCTGCGATTTCTTATGCAGCTCCTAAGCTGCTGGCTGCTCCAGCTATTTCCTATGCAGCACCCAAGCTGCTGGCTGCACCTGCACTTACTGTGGCCAAGGTTGCTTTGCCCGAACCCTACGATCCGAATCCACAATACAGTTTCTCGTACGGTGTAACTGACCACCACACCGGCGACTCCAAGCAGCAGGAGGAGACTCTTGTCGATGGCGTCGTTCACGGCAGCTACTCCCTGGCCGAACCCGATGGCACCATACGCAAAGTCACCTACACTGCGGACAAAGTGAACGGCTTCAATGCGGTTGTGGAGAAGAAGGGCGTGGCAACTGTTGCTGTTGCCAAGCCAGCCCTGGCTGTTGCTGCTGTGCCTGCCATCACCAAGATCGCATATGCTGCACCGGCTATTGCCAAGATCGGATATGCTGCACCCGCTATTGCGGCATCCGGTTACGGTGGACACTACTAGTTAGAAGCAAGACGCTCGCCCGGGGACATTGAGAATAGGTCAGCACCCACCCACCAATGGGTTGGCCAATCCAAGACCATTGTTGCATAGTTCTAGTTCTATTCGAATTCGTATTAGTTTTAAATCGTACATGAAGCTTACAGACTTTACTTTCCGTATTCATTTCCCGTGCCCAAAACAACATCAACACAGGATATGACGTGCCGCCTGTCCTGACGTCGCAACCTTTCCTCATCAACTACGTAAAAAACTTAAAGCGTGCTGCCGTAGCTCTTAGGGATAGGACCGTTTCTAGGGGATTTTGGGGAACGGCTATCGGCCAATTATCTAGTGATTTACAAGCTGCATCTACTGAATAAAAGTTTCGGTACAAAAGAAAAGTTTTAAAGTGTTTTTATATGATGGGGGGATAAGAAATAATCCGAGAAGCACCTTTCCTTGGAAAATAAAGTTACTGGAAGCAGTTGATTTTCAGCTTTTCCAAACCTAAACTCAAGCCAACGCTATAAACTCTTGATTTTAAGGGGTAAGCCCACTCGATACTCTTACTACTTTATTCCTTTCATCGGCACAAAAGAAAAGTCTAAGTTGTTTTCTTATAATTGGAAAGTTACTGGGATGAGAGTTAACCTAAGAAGCTCTTCCCTTGGAAAATAAAGTTACTGGAAGCAGTTGATTTTCAGCTTTTCAAAACCTAAACCCAAGCCAACGCTATTATCTCGTGGTTTTTAAGGGGTAACCCACTCGAAACTTTTACTACTCAGACAAGGCTTAGTCAATAGGTCTAACCCAACCCTATTTCTTCACTGCTCAACCAAAGCTTACAAAAGAAAAGTCCCCAGTTATTTTCTTATAATGGGAGAAGTTACTGAGATGAGAGATAAATCGAGAATCTCTCCCATTAGTAAATAAAAATACTGGAAGCAGTTGAATTCTATATATTCCAAACCTAAACCCAACGAACCAAACGTAAGCCAACGCTATAAACACTTCAATTCAGGGGTTAACCCACTTAATACCCTTTCTACTCTCAAGAGGCTTAGTCAATAAGTCCAACCCAACCCTATTCCTTTACTGCATACAAAACTAACACTTCAATTCAAGGGCAAACCCGCTCAACACCTTTCTGCCTCTGCCATAGCTTAGTCATCTTTTCAGTTCGACCTCAACCTCAAGACAAAACGAGACAAAATGGGAAGCGTTTAATGCACATCACGTGCCAAGTTATTACCATCATATTTAGCCAAAGGTAGAGACGTGGAAAGGGGTTGTCTTGGCACGTCGGTTGAGGAAATTTTGTAGCTTTCCAGACTGGGAGTGCAGCTTACGCCACAGTTGGCTTTGGCCAACGATTGCCACAGTGCAACGCAGCAACTAACTGTGTCCAAAGTGTTTATAACCCTGCAAGGGGCCCAACCACAGACAGTCAAGAAAGCGTCGTCAAGTCAAGAGTATCCAACAATATTCCTCCAATTCGACCTAACTTCAACATGGCCCTACTCAAGGTAAGTGTGCAGACAGCATTAAACCAGCAAGGAACTCAGTTTAAACATCCTCTGCAGTGTTTCCTCGTGAGCTGCGCTCTCTTCGCCGTCGCCGTGGAGTGTGGCCTGCTGCCAGCTGTGCCCATCAACACGGAGTTCGATCCACATCCACAGTACGCCTACGCCTACAACGTACAGGATGCCATAACCGGGGACAGCAAGAGCCAGCAGGAGGTACGCGATGGAGATGTGGTTAAGGGTTCCTACTCTGTCGTCGATGCGGATGGTTCGCTGCGCACAGTTTTCTACACTGCAGATCCCATCAACGGTTTCAATGCAATCGTACAACGTGGCCCAGTTCCCGTTGCCGCTCCACTGGTGGCTGCACCAGCGCCAGTTCTGCCACGTGCAGTTCCCGCACTGGCTCCAGCACCATTTCTGGGCTAGACACCACACGCTGATCCTAGTCTGTAGATAAGTTATTGTGTCTGTAGTCCAAACCAAAGTCATAAATCAGTTAATCCGTTTAATAAATAATCAGTTAGTCAAAGAATGAAACTGCGACACGCCTCTGCATTGGATTGCCAACTTGATAAGATCTTACAAGCTATCGATAATATCGATGACAAATCGACGGGGCAGCTGACAAGAGTTGCAAGTATATGCCAATTTTTTTTGTTGTTCCACCATGATTTCTACTCAATTCCAACTCAACTTCCCAGCTAAGTTAGTTATCTGCCTCTTCTCTCTTCCCTACGCTCTACTTGCTATCGAAAATATCGATGACGGGGCAGCTGACAGGACTTGACAAGACAAGTAGAATAAGAGGAAAGTAGCAGCAGACAAGAGTTGCTAGAGTGACAAACAAATCCATTGTGTATTCGCCTTGGTGCCTACTCCACTTACTTCCTAGCTTAGATCCCTCTCTCTCCCTCTGATCTCCAATTTTTGAGACTATCATTGACAAATTGAATGGGAGAACTGACAAGCGCTGCAGAACTCGCACTTCGCTTTAGTCCCTTGCCTTGTCTGTGCCTTCTTCTTGGTCCACTCCCATGCTTACTCCCTCTTTCGTTCCCTAAGAACTCTCTCCCTCTCTATTTCTTCTTTAACCATCAGCTTATCGTTAGTATCGTTGACAATTCAAAGGGATACTGACAACAATTGCAAGTTGAATATGCAAAAGAAATCCCCTTAGTCCTTAGTCCCTACTCCACTTACCTCAATTCCCTTTTCCTTCTCCCCGGCCATTCCCACGCTTCCTCCTTTCGTTCCCTAAGAAGTCTCTCTCTCTCCCTCTGTATTTCTTCTTTAACCATCAGCTTATCGTTAGTATCGTTGACAATTCAAAGGTGCAGTTGAGTACTGACAACAACTCCAAGTTGTATATGTAAAAGAACTCGACTTAGTCCTTAGTCCCTACTCCACATACTTCCCTTCACTCTCTCCCTTCTCCCGGGCCACTCCCACGCCTGCTCCCCCTCTCGATCCCAAAGAACTCTCTCTCTCTTCCCGCTCTGCCCAAAGCTAAGTGCAACATTCACTTGGCACTCGGCACGCACTCGAATTATTCAATCGCCTAATTGAAAGTACTCCACCAGCCACAATTTTCGATTACGCAAACTGCGTGTGCGCATGTCTCCGTCGTCGTCGTCGTCGTATGTTGCTGACTGCGCTGCCTGCGTTGGCGTTAACGTCAGCGTCGACGCCTAACAAGGCGCACTGCGCGTTCAAAATTAGTGATAATGGGCAAAATTGTTCCAATGGCAGAAAAAATAATAAAAAGAGAGCGAAAACATTGTTGCGAACGAAGGAGTCGGACAGTCTGCCTGCAGATCAAGGGAGGGGGCGTGGCAACCAGAGAGGGGGAGGGTTGCTTGGGCGCGGCACGCAGTGTGTGAGTGTGCCAGTTTCGAAGGCTGAGCTACCTTTCAACAGCGGCTGCTGCGACAACTGGGTGCGTGCCTCACTCTGAGATCTGTTGGCCACCACCGGCACACTCGCACACACACACAGGCACACACATACACACACACACAGGCACACAGCTTTCGAATTGAACTTTTTTGTCACGAATCGGATTGGATCGGCTTATGGTCAACTTCAACTGCAATGCAGGCCTCGCAGACTAGACAACATGCGTGCCATTCTCGTAGGCCTAAGCCAACAGCACTCTCCCCCCCTTGCCACGCTCCCTCTCTCTCACTGTGCTCTGTGTGTGTGTGTGTGTGTGTGTGTGTGTGACGCCAGACAACTGGTGGCCTCCGTCTGCCTCCCGGACAAGCTCTGCCAGGGGCAAAGCGACGCTGCTGAAAAAATGAATTATTTTCATTTTCGGTTTTCGTTTTTCGCCTTTGCAACTGCAACTTGCAACTCTTTGCAAGCATTTTCAATAAACTCCACACGCATGCGCACTTTTTAGTTGCCCATGTCGTTGTTGTAGTGTTGTTGTTGTTGTTGCTTCTGTTGTTGCTTTTGCATAAATATTTTGTGCAGGCAGATTTGATTGCGAATATTTTTCGGGGCTTGGGCTTGGGCTATAAAAAGCAATTGTCGCACAGCATCAGAACCACAGAGTGAATTCATTTGTCAGCCAAGCAGCAGCAGGCATAGCAAGCAAAAATCTAATCCGAATCTCGTCCAGCATCAAAAGCTAAAATGGCACAAAAACTCTTGCTCATCTCGTTCAGCGCGTTTCTGGCTTTGGCCAGCGCTGTGGTGGTGCCTGGTCCTGGCCTGGCGTTGCCCGCATATCCTGGATACGGTGGACCACTCTTGCCCAAGCTGGCGGCGCCTGTGTATCCTGGTCTGGCCAAACTGGCCGTCGCCAAGGTGGCTGCACCCGAGCCATACGATCCCAATCCGCAATACAGCTTCAGCTACGATGTTCATGTGAGTAACGATAGTAGGACCTTACTAGGTACCCTCTAGAGTAGTAAGCGTGGTATCCTCTGTACCACCTAGTTGGGTACCCTCTGTACTACCTAGCTGGATATCCTCTAAAGCACCTAGCTGGGTACCCTCTAGAGTATCTAGCTAGGTACCCTCTGTACTACCTAGCTGGGTACCCTCTACAGTAGCCAGCTAAGTTAGACACCCTCTGCAGAAGAGTGTTAGATACCCTCTAGAGCACCTAGCTGGGTATCCTCTGTACTACCCAGGTATCCTAGGTACCCTCTTCATCCCTATCCGCAGTACAGCTTCAGCTACGATGTTCATGGGAGTAACGATAGGAGGACCTTACTAGGTACCCTCTAGAGTAGTAAGCTTGGTATCCTCTGTATCCACCTAGCTGGGTACCCTCTGTACCCTAGCTGGGTACCCTCTACAGCACCCTCTTGAGCACCTCGCTAGGTACCCTCTAGAGCACCTAGCTAGGCACCTACTACAGCACCTAGCTAGGTACTCTCTGTACTACCTAGCTGGGTACCCTCTACCTCCTAGCTGGGTACCCTCTAGAGCACCTAGCTTGGTATCCTCAGTACCAACCAGCTGGGTACCCTCTACAGCACCCTCTAGAGCACCTAGCTTGGTATCCTCTGTGCCACCGAGCTGGGTACCCTCCACAGCACCTAGCTAGTTACCCTCTGCTGTTGCTAGCTGGGTACCCTCTGCAGTAGCCAGCTATGTAAGGTACCCTCTGCATTAGAGTGCTAGGTACCCTGTAGAGCACCTAGCAAGGTGCCCTCTGTACCACCGAACTAGGTACCCTTTGCAGCATCTTGCTAGGTACCCTCGGTACCAGCCAGCTGGATACTCTCTGCATTCGCTTGCCAGGTACCCTCTGCAAAACTGTACTAGGCACCTTCTGCAGCGTAAGTAAGCTAATCCTTAACTACCCTCTCTCTCACAGGATGGCTCTACCGGTGATGTGAAGAGCCAGCAGGAGTCTCGCAGCGGCGATGTGGTACAGGGCGCCTACTCCCTCATCGAGGCTGACGGCACACGCCGTATTGTGGAGTATACCGCGGATCCTGTGCACGGTTTCAATGCAGTGGTGCGTCGCGAGGGTGCTGTTGTCAAGGCGGTGGCTCCAGTGGCCAAGGTGCTGGCCCCAGCACCACTTCTGGCCCCCGCACCACTGCTGTCCCATGGCCCCTTGCTGGCCAAGGCCTATGCTCCGGGACTGCCTGCTCTGGCTCCCGCACTGGCACATGGATCACTTCTGGCTCCCGCACTGGGTCCTGCTCTACATGGCGGCCTCTTGGGACCTGCTCTCTCCCCCCTGGGCTACCACTAAGTCAAGTGAGTGAGTGGGGAACACACTCAACGTTGCCGACCGACATCGCGAACAATCTTTGATCCTCCTTCTCCTGCGACGCCGCCTCGATTGTCGATAGTTGAATAGTTTTTAGTCGAAATGAAAGCGATTTATCGAAATACTCTACCTATGTATATACATACAGATCGATCGATCTGATTCGATCGATTACTCATACAAACACTCACTCATACACTCACACTCGACGCGTTTCATTATGTATTTCTTGTCTACTTAGTTCTTAAGGCCGTTTCGACCGCGATAAATGAAAAAAACCTCTATATAAAAACAATATTAACCTAACCAGAAAACATAACGAGAGAGAGAGAGAGAGCGAGAGATCGTTTAGTTTATTCACAATGAAACGAAATGCAAATAAATCTGCAGCAGCAAATTGACAAAGTCGTCGATCTCGATAGAATATAAAGGTGGGGTTAGAAGAAGAAGAAGCAGTAGCTGAAGGGGATCGTCAGTCAGCCCCGAGAGATTGTCTAGACCAACGTTGCAAGTCATGCAATAGAAATCGCAAGCTGAACACGTTTTCGACGTGCGAGAGTGGCACGACCTTAGAACATTAGCAGCGCACCTCGCACCGCCCCACACTCTGCACCACGTACCAGGCACGCACCACGCACCACTTTGACTGTCAATGCAAATTCTTGTGCCAAGGTCCACCACGCCTCAGTTGCATGCAGCGTGCGTGCGGCAATCGATATGCTAATCGTTAATCGGTAATTGATAGCAATACTGAATCGATAATTGAGTAATTGGCTGAATGCAACCGAAAACGAAACTCTTCCCAGTGGGAACAACACACACACACACACACACTGGGGGGCAGAGTTATGCACTCATTGCAGTAGCCACAGCAGGCACGTCTAACAAACACTCCGTTACATTTGCCGATTGCATAAATACTTTTTGATGATTTAATAATATTAAATCGTAATTTTAATCGCACCTCAGCTGATGAGGCAGGCGCCCCAACAGCAACAACAAGAGTAACAGCAACCCAGCGAAAGCTTCAAGTAATTCACACCACATAGTAGGTACAGTGGGCAGAATGCAGTAAAAAATGACGTAGAAATTAGTAGAAAAGTAAGCTTTAAAGAGAGTGAGTACTAGATCTAATTGGGGTACAAATTAAAGAAAGGCGACTGTAATATATTTGTTAAGACTTAGATAATGATTAAAGCTAAGTAGAATTAGTAGAAATCTAGAAAGACAATATATAGATTTATAGAGAGAGACATAACTTTCCAGAAAAAGAAAGCGAGGTTAAAAGAGATTCTTATATAAATGAGCTAAGTAATATTGAAAACAGAGTAGAATATATTCCAACCCAATGCACAATCTGAATTTCAAAATTCACAGAAAGGTCTTTATTTTTATAAGAGAAATATGGTTAGTTGATATTATCATAGAATTCCTTCAGATTAATAAAGAAATATAGAACAAGATCACGTTATATATTTTTAAATGGTTAAAGTACAGTACCCTCCACTATTTTGGCTCTACTTAACTTTGCTTAGGCTGTACCCTCCTATATTTAAGCTCTACCTAACTTGAATTAGGCTCTAGCCAACTTTAGTTAGACTCTACCTTACTTAAGTTAGGCTCTAATTAACTTTAATAAGGCTCTAACCAACTTTAGCTAACCTCTAGCTAGTCTCTTTAGACACCTACAGAGACCTTTCTTTTAAGCTCTTCAAACACCCATACTTCAAGCTCATTAATCTGGCCTATTGCAAAACTAATGATACTTAGAAAGAAACAAACCAAACGACTTAAGAGCTTCTGCTCTTCACGTGCAAAAGAAAGTGAAATTAAATAAATTAAATTTGATATTTTTGGCGAAATTAGCAAAGACAGCTTAAAAGATTTTTGTATGTTATATTGTATAAAATTCATTTTCTAACCATTGTGAGCGCCAGCTGTGCGACGCTGTGGCAGCCACACACGCACACAACACACACAGACAGACTGGCAGCGACATTAATGAGTGCATTTGTTAGCAGTAAAACGAACAGAAAAGCGCGTCAGCTACCTGTCCACACACATAACTAAAGAGAGATATGTATATATAATATATATATAATACAAGATATGTGAGTGCGTTTGAAGGTGATTAACTGCTTGGGAAGAGACTTAGCTCAGCTCAGCTCGACGTCATATGTAATCATCATTTACGTTGGAGCACGCCCGATTGCAATTGTCGCCTTAATTAAAATGCTGAATTTCGTTTGGTTTCATAATGCTTAATGCTATGAAGAGGGTCTTCAACTACGAGTTTAACTGTGACTGTAACTGTGAGTGCACTTACCCGGTATACCAGGGACCCCTAGGGCCGTACAAGAAACGCTTGGCGGTCTTCCATTTCTTCCGTATGTGACTGTCGTTTGTCTTGTGCTGCAATGCGGCATTCTGCAGTCGCTGTGCCTCCTCCACCTGTCGCAGCTTCCATGGCATGTAGATCTTTTGCTGGAACACCCGACGATTGGTTGCCTGGAAGCTTGCTCTCTGCTTGGATGCAGCCTTGCAGGCCTCATAGCATTCGGCCCAGAAGCGATTGATGGGTTCCCATAGATGCAGCTCGATGTCGCGCTGGTAACGATCGTAGAGTGGTTTAACCTGTGAATAAGACAAATGGTGGACAGCTCTCACATGATAAGTCAACTTGATGTGACAGGGGAATACCCTGTAGTCAGGGAGAGTGTAAACAAGGTGTTAGTCCGTTTAGAGACAAGAAACTTTGCAGCGAATGGTCTAATCACTTTATGACCTAACCCATGTACGTAGAGTGGGTTAGCAACTCTTAAGATCACACTACAGAATTTACATTGGGTCACTTAAGCTGGCATATCAGTTCTTTGCTTACATGCACCTCTTCTTTACATTACAATACCCTAACAAGTTAGAGGCTTATAATGAAGTGTGTCTAATGCATTCCTGAAGTCAGAGACAAGAATCTTATTTAATAGTCGTATTAAAAGAGTTTCAGCAAAAGGTCTAAGCACTTTGTGACCTAACCCGTGTACGTAGAGTGGGTTACCAACTCTAAAGATCAGACTATACAATATACACTGGGGCACTTAAGCTGTCTAATCAGTTCTTTGCTTACAGGCACCTCTTCTTTACTTTCCCATACCCTCTTATAATGAAGTGAGTCGACAGTATGCCCATAGATCTTCTACAGACAATAGCATATAAGTCCGTCTTAACAGCTGCTACGCGCGCACAACTCAGTTATATATCAAAGCACAGGGTATGCGTTAGTCTAGCAAGCAATTCTCTACCATCTCAACTTGTTTTCACTTTCATTTGGTCAGTTTACGAAATCAAATCAGTATCGCATTTGGACTCGCACTCAAGTCGACGCTGCAGTCGAGTCAAAGTCGAGTGCGTCACGTCCGGTCAGGTTCAAGTTCAACGTGGATGCAACCGTGGCAGGCAGAGCAAACGTTGCAGCAGACATAGCAGATGCCGCAGCTGCGAGGAAGCGCCGTCGGTTCACTCGTGCATCTCAAACTGCAATGCAACAACGAAACAAGTTTTACTTGATCTTGTGATCTATGAGTCTAGCTAATGCTGCGGTTTTCTTTAGCGGGTTTTTGGCCAAAAGTTCAGAGTGAGTGAGCGAGACAGAGAGATAGTTAGATACATCCGCATTTGGGCATTCTTTACATAATACTGCGCCGCACCCCCCGTAGTGTGGCCAAACAGGCCTCGAGGGCATCCCGATAGTTTCAGGCGCTGTGGTGCACTGGTGGGCGACGCTTTGTCATTCGACTGGTTCCATCTCGTGCCCAAGTCGTCGTCGCTGCTGTCTTCTTCTTCTTCTCTTTCGCTGTGCAAGCAACAAAACCAGACCACTTTCTTGGAGCGCGCTCAGTTGCCGAAAGAAAGTCCAACGGAACGTGACCGGGTGCGCACTAAACCATTCAAAAAGCTTCGAGTAACGTTTAAACTAACTAAACAACTGCAGCAGACCCGACTAGACTAGACCAGCCTGCTGTAGTAGTAAAACAGAGAGCCTCCTCTCAATGAAAGTTGTTGTATTTGGGAATTTAACTTGAATGCGCCTTGAAAACTTCCAATTCAATTTTCGCGAAACATCTTTCAATAAGTTTACATGATGTACAATCTTTACATTTTGCTCGCTGCTTGCCTTGTAAGTGTTAATGTTTTTGGAACGTGTGTGTTACAGAACTAGTTGTGATATAATATACTGCATGTGGTGCGGGTTAGAAGGACCTTTATAGTACTTGCCTGACAGTCATAAGTAATAGACCTACCGAGTTCATCTTGACTATTCAACAATGGTTGAACTTAACATAAATTACTGATAGATGTGCTTTTATAACTGTGAACCACCTTTATAAACCAACCACATTATGAAAAATTTTTAGCAATTTACTTGTTCTAATACCTCTCTCTACCCTCCAGCTACTCCAGCTGCCAACTATCTCTATGAACCTTCCTCATTAGAGGATAACTATTCAACAAAACACTTGTTCTAATATCTTTCTCTATCCTAAAGTTAAGCAGGATCAGAATACGTCGATTTTCTCTATCTAAATACAGAATCTACCTCAACATCTCTACTATTTAACATACTCTATCATTTGTTCTCATGCCTTTCTCTGTTTTGAAGGTAATCTAATACAGTTCCAGTTTCTTTGCTTTAACTCCTCCCATCTTCCATGATCTGCTCTTATCCAGTTTCAAACTCCTTTAACTGGTATTCTGTTGTTTCTCCCTCTACCTCTACCTCTACCTCTACCTCTACCTCTACCTCTACCTCTACCTCTACCTCTACCTCTACCTCTACCTCTACCTCTACCTCTACCTCTACCTCTACCTCTACCTCTACCCCTACCTCTACCTCTACCTCTACCTCTACCCCCTACCTCTACCTCTACCTCTACCTCTACCTCTACCTCTACCTCTACCTCTACCTCTACCTCTACCTCTACCTCTACCTCTACCTCTACCTCTACCTCTACCTCTACCTCTACCTCTACCTCTACCTCTACCTCTACCTCTACCTCTACCAACTGTTGCATCTCTCTATCTCTCAACTTATACTACAATACCTCTTCTACTTCTTTCTCTCTTTTGCTCTTCCTCTCTCGTTGTCTTAACTCCCCAATACTTCCCGCCCAATCCATCATTGGCAGCTGGCATTGTCTACTTAACAAATTGTAAACAAAACAAAGACGCAGCAAAACGGATTACGCTGTGCGCTGAACCTGAATTGGTGACGGTTGTGCAGGTTCAATGCTTTACCCTCCTTATGCCCCCCCCTTAGTCCCTCCCACACCCAGCTGCCTCTAGCTGCCATTGCGTGTGTTGTGGCAGCGTTGCAAGCGTTGTTGCATGCCTTCATGAAAAGCAACCAAGCCGGCATGCGCTGCAAAGCCAATTAGACGGGGGGAATGAAGGAGCCACGAGTGTAGGAGCCAGTGTGGATGCTCGTGACTGCGTTACGTGTTCACGGAAGCCAGCACTGGCAATCGTCGCAGCGCAGTCAACACACGCGAATGCGTCATAAGCCGCTGAAGATGTTGCCAACGCAGTTGGTGGCAATTGTCAAAGGTCACGATCTTCAACATCTACTAAAAGTTGCCAAATTGCGGAGGGTGAAAGTTTTTGTAAGCACTTAAACCACTAACCGCTGACCTTTCTCCCCCTCCTCTCTCTCTCTCTCTTTGCAGTTGCTGCCTTTGGTGCTGGGCGACAGTTCCAAGCCAAGTAATGCCACAGAGTTGGTAACAGCTGCTCCCGCTGGCCAGCTGACTGAGGAGGAGAGCAGCCTAAGCAATGCCACACTGCCACCGGCTGAGAAGCTCACACGCTCTAGACGTCATCCCGCATGGCGTCATGGCTCAAAGCGCAGCAAGCGTAGGCGGGTGAAGGGACCACCGCCTAAGATACGTTATGGACCACCCAGTCATCAAGCGGGTCCTCCCATAAGCTACACACACTACAAGTCACATTCATTGCCACCTTCCTTGCCTCCATCCTTTGCCACGCACATTGAGGAGCCGAGCTACGCCATTGAAGACTTCCAGCACTTCAAATTCGATGCCAGCGACTTCCACATCCCAGCGAGCAGCTACGAAGCACAGTCAATGGATTTGAATCTCTATAGCCATGAGGATAATGATATTTATGGTGCTCACAAGTTCCCTAGCTTGGAGTACACATTCACAGAGGATCATCATGATTCACCTCCGTCTAGTTCTTATGCACATACGCCTCATCAGAAATACGGTGTGCCGCCACTGCAACAGAGCATTGGTCCAAGCAGCAGCTATGAGCCTGAGTCTTATGTCTCATCCCATCACTATGTGCCACCACCAGCAGCACCTGCCACACATTATGGACCTCCTCCTTCTACAAAGTATGGACCTCCTCCTTCTACAAAATACGGACCTCCTCCTGTTACAAAGTATGGACCTCCTCCTGCTACGCATTATGCTGCACCGCCGTCTGCTCCTCCTTCTTCCCATTATGGCGTACCTGCTGCGCCGCCATCTACACAATATGGTGTACCCTCTGCGCCTGCTCATGTGCCCAGTTACTCGCATGTGGAGCCACCACCTCCGCCAGATTCGTATTCTATATATGAGCAGAAGATACCCAATGCGGGCTATCATGAACAGAGCTTTGCAGAGCCACCCAAAGCTGCACCATCAGCAGAACACAACTCCAACTATGAGATTGCCTACTCGCCACCTGCCTATGAGATCAGCACTTCCTATCAGGCCCATGACACGCAGTACGAGCAGAACTATCAGCCACCTTCATCTGTCCATGATGGTCACTTCGCAGAGCCACCACAACACGCACCACCTCCTCAACATACTCCTTCATATACGCCACAACACACTCAACAACAGCCACCACAACATTCTCCACCACAACATCCTCCACAGCAATATCCTTCACAACAACATCCCTCCAGCAATTATGTGCTACCAGAGCAAAATCAACCTGTGCAGAGCTACCCTCAAGATGACTACGCACTGCCTTCGGAGGAGCTGCCAATTAATCCCAATCCCAAGTTCCCTAGCTTTGACTTTCCCAAGTCTAGCTATGAGGTGCCCATCTATGATCCCATACCCTTTGAATCGTCCAACAAAGAGGAACAGGAATCCTATCCACCCATTCTACCCGATCATACTTCCAACGATCTACCCTCGGATGCACAGACCGCTAGCAGCAGCCAGACCACAGCAAGGAGTCGCAAACGCAAGCGTCGCCCCTCGTTGGTCTCCAAGAAACACACACTGGATGTGCCTGAGCTGCAGCACGCATACGATGCGGACTCCTCCCATGTGCAAGTGGCACGTGGCACCGACTTGGATACGGTGGCACATGGTTCCCATTATGTGCAGCACAAGCGAAACTATTCAAACTTTGTTACACCCTCAACAACGTCGACGACGACGACAACAACGCCTGCGCCCTGGAGTCCCATGCGTCAACGCAGCACAGCCAACACGGCGTTCGTTCCCACCATTATAACCAGCACCCCCTCGCCACCTCAGCACAATCGAAATCGCGGCACCTCACGCTATCGCAGTCGCACTGCCAGCACGCCACCCACAGCGGTGACCATTGAGAAGAGTCGCTCACAGAGCTACTACGATGGCACCATTGCCCCACCATCTAACTATCAGCAACAGCAGCATCAGTATGGGCGTGGCAGTAGTAGTAGTAGTGGTAGACCCACACGACCACCACGAGGGGGCGCCACTGGTGCCAGTCTGGCGCTACAACCCGGTGCAACTGAGCGACATCCCACACACAAACGCACCACCAAAGGCGTCTTCGATACGACGCTCTTCAAGAGCCCACAGAGTGATCGCGAGCTTAATATACTGCGACAGAACTTGCCAAAAAATCATAAACTATACTAGATAAGTGTCTATATAAGAGAAGGTACTGCAAGGGAAAGTATGTTAGCAAGAAGATTAGGAAACATAGAGAAGGTACTGCGAGGGGAAGTATGTAAGGAAGAAGATTAGAAAAGAAAGTGAAGGTACTGCAAGGGAAAGTATGTTAGCAAGAAGATTAGGAAAGAAATAGAAGGTACTCCAAGGGAAGTATGTAAGGAAGAAGATAAGAAAAGAAAGAGAAGGTACTGCAAGGGCAAGTATGTAATAAAGAAGATTAGAAAAGAAAGCGAAGGTACTAAAAGGGGAAGTATGTTAGCAAGAAGATTAGGAAAGAAAGAAGGGGTTAACCTTCACTATACTAGATAAGAGACTATATAAGAGAAGGTACTGCAAGAGTACCTGTTGGAAGTATCTTAAGCAAGAAAGAAGGGGTTAACCTTCACTAGCAAGTTTTGCTATATATAGAGTTAAGTATTAAATGAAATAATAAAGTAATTATTGTTTATAAAGAACTAAACTGTCATACTGTTCTATTGTTCTACTGTATTATGCCACAATCAACTTACCATGCGTTCCATGAAGTTACGCCACTTTTTACTGGTACTATACATTTGAAAATCATTGAAGAACACGGGACCCGAAGAGGTTGAGGGCAAATCTGGCAATGTGGAGTCCAAGTTGAAGGCAGAGCGGCATTTTTCCAGCAGCGCCTTCATCACTGGCATAAGGAATGAATACTCCTCCGGATTGCCCACTAAAAATGGGAAAGAAACTCCATAAATGAGCTGCCTAAAAGTTCACTTCAATCCTCTCAACTCACCCTCAATAGCATTATCCAGCGCTCGATTGATGCTGTATAGTAAATAGGATAACTCAGCGGGATCCTCGGTGGATCTGCTCTGCAATATGGCATGTAGCTTGGCTGTGGCCATGGCCACAATGCCAGGATTAGGATGATGCGAGCACTTCAACAATAAACCCAAACACAAACGTATCATATCGCTCCAATCATCCGAGCCTTGCTGGAAGATCATCAGCGCATCTAGCAGCGCCAAGACACCATCCAGCAGTTTGGTGGAGCATTTCTTTGACTCATCCTCATTGGAACCCAGCACCACAAGCTCGTACACCATGCGCAAGATGTGCGAGGCATTCTGGCAGGCAAGAAAGAAGTTTAGCAGTGTGTAAAATGCAAGGAATCCAAGGAATTTGCCCACTCACCTCCTGATTGATCAACGTTTGACTGCCATGTTCGGAGAGATCAAAGAGCGATGCCTGCACTGCCATTTCCAGTATGCGCAAACGCAGCGAGAGATGCGAGGTGATCAACTCATTATTCAGTGCCAGCAGATTAATACAGCCCAACACCTGACCACGTTCCTGCCAGCAGTGCGGATGATCGTTGCCTATGCCACGCCAGAAAACATTGAACAAAGTGTTGGAGACCAGATAAACCAGCTGCTCCTCGGTGTCCACATCCCCATCGGCTACAAAGTCAAAGGCTGTGGTGCTCTACAAAGGGAATAAGGTATTAGAGAAGGGAAGTCTCTGTCTTGGCAAGTGTCTAGCTACCTCCATGGAGTCACTCTTCTTGGCTGGTCTATGCGGTGATTGTGTGGAGCTGTCAGAGCTTAAGGATTCATCGCGCTGCAGTGAAGCAGTCGGTGCAGTGTCTGTGATATCCGTGGAGCTGCCCAACGTGAGCGATTCAAAGGTATCCTGTATATCGTGCGTGGTTTGACGCAGCACAGAGAAGACACTGTTCACATTCTCCACCACAGCGCCGGAGACAGACTCAGCCAGTTCTAAATGGTAGAAAGAGAGAAGAGAGAGAGCAATGAGAAAGAGTTATCCAACTGGGTTCAGCTACTCTCCACACTCACCCTTAATCTCGCTCTCAATGACAGTGGCAGCTTCAGTGACGCTTGCCTGTATCTCGTTAAGTATTAAACCGCTATCGCTTTGTTCCTCCTGCGACTGCGCCTGTTGCTGCTGCAGCTGCGCCAGGCCAATCTCCTGATCAGAGAATGTTATAAGATCAGCCTGCGCCAGAAAGCTAGAGTTATCCTCAAGTAAGACATCCAAATTGATGCCGAAACTACGTCTTCTTTCCTCATCTGGTGGAATACTGGTGATTGGCTTCCTAATGAGCAACCTAGCAATGGATTCCTGCCAGCCTGTCTGCTTGGCAATGGCCTGCGTGGATTGCTGCTTCACAAATGTGGTCTGCAGCAGTCGCTTGGCAATCTCCAGCTTCACTTGCAGATCGGAGCAACTAACATGATACACCAGAAAGATGAGGCCACCATAATCAGGCTGCGCGCCAAGCATTTCATCCACCAGATGAAACAATATGGTCGAACTGAGTGACAAGGGCGTGATGAAGGAGAAGAAGCCCGGGAACATGCTCTGCTGCTCCCCACTGGGATCATAGAGACGCAGCACCTGCTTGTACTTCTGATGCACACGCGATGTGGCCAGCAAGCCGCTGATGAGCTGTAGGGGAGAAAGGAAGGGGATTAGTTACAGATTGAAGTGCAATCCTGTACTGTACTCACTCTGATGGCCGCCTCCTGCACCTCATTGCTGTAGCTCTTGTCCACAAAGAAGTTGTAGATGAGATTGGCGCTTTGTGGCTCGTGAAGAAGCAACACCATTTGATCCTTGCAGTTCTTGCCACGCACATAGTAGGTCATCATCTCGAGGAACTCAACCAGCACCAGTTCCTGTCGCACTGAGGCCAGAAAGGCAATCATTGCATTCACCTCCTTAATGTTCACATCCTTTTGCAGATAGAAACGTATAATGCCAAAGAGTGTGGCACGTATGGTTCTTGCATCATCACTGCATATATTATCTGGCGTGCTGTAATGCTGACGCACCACATCCAAGATGAACTGCACGCCATAACGTCGTCGAAAGTATTTGCGATCGTTCTTGATCATTGCACTTAGATACTGTGCATGTCCAAGTGTGATTTGGAACTGCATCCGTGACCAGATGGCAAAGTTGAAGACAATGTGTGCGTAGAGTGCTTCGAGCAGTTGTGAATCTCCTCCGGCAGTAGCTGTGGCAGATTTGTGCGCCTGCAGTGACTCCATTAGCAGATGTGTAGCCATCAGTGAATTGACATCAAAAAGGTTGGCGGGGCAACGTTGCAACATGATGCCAATGATGGCCAAGGATTCACTTGTGAGCAACTGCTGCTGATTGTTCTCATGCTCGTGGGTTAAGTAGCGCAGCAGGCAGAGCAAACTGGCCAGCGGATGTTGTATCATCTTCCATTCCGTATAAGAGTTAGATGAGAGCATTTCCCAGTCAGTAAACTCCTCTCCCGTGGGTGTTTTCAGTGAGGCCGCCAAGGATTCATCACTTGCACTGCCTATGGAGATGTCAGCGTCCTGTTCCTTGACCAGCCTATGCAACATGGGCAACACTGCATTGACACCACCAATACTATTGATGGTATCCTGTATTTTGGTGGTCTTGCATTGCTGTGCATGTATTCTGCCTGGATATCTGCCACCTGGAATTAAATCCTGACAGCTGCCATGCCAAACAGCGCCTGGTGCATAGCAGAATACAAAACGAGAGTTCAACTCGAGCAGATCGTTGTCCTGCGAGAATATTGAACTGAAATTCATGCCAGCATCGAAGATGGTCTTCAAACTGGTTGTGGGATCTGCCAGCAACACTCCGCCAAGGTGTCCCTGCAGGCAAACAGGCTCCCCAAACACCGTATCCTGCATGCCAATGGGAAAGTTCTTGACATTCGGATCGAAGGCGGTTTGTGTCCGCAGTGGCAGCGTAAAGTAGTTGGACACCTAGAAAGATTAAGCAACTTATTAGTAAGAAAGCAAACAAGACTCCAAGTGAACTCACATTGGCAGACAGCGTGCGTTCCAACAGACTGGGCAACATGCCTTTGTAGACAGGTCCACTCTCCTGCGACGAGGAGCGTGGCAGTGCGCCACCTTTGCTTGCCTCATGCTGCTTAGGCGCTGGCGCCACAACTGCACCAATGGCGCATGCTGTAAAGGGTTCATTGATAGCCTGCACCTTCAAGGTGGCACTCAGCTTCTGCACAAAGTCAACATAGATATTGATCTGGCTGTAGGAGAAGGGACGCTTCGGAGGCGTTATTGCCACAGTCAGATAATGCCACTGTCCATCCAACAACGTCTTTGTAGCCGTGGCAGAGGTTAGATATTCTCTTCTGGTGAGTGCAGCCACCACCACATTTCCATTAGGCTGCACAAAGATCTCAAAACCGCAACCACTTTGCGTTTGCAACGTGAGCAACATGCGCCGCTGACTCGACTGTGTTGCCTCCGGCGCTGCATTGAATCTGACAAGCATGTGGAATATAAAGCCATATGAGCCAGAGAGTGTCCAGTTCCTTATATCGGGTACAGTGATGCCATCCCTGGGCTGCTCAATGGCAAAATACTGTGCACAGCAATTGTTGCCACGCAAACTCTGCAAGGCAATTACAACCAGCGTCTGCAAGGGAAAGAGAAGAGAGATTAAGAGGTTGCACTTGATATGGAACTACAAGCTGACTCACCTGCTGTAGCTGCTTGTGCTGTGCAAACTGCGGGCCCTGACGCAGCAGCGCAAAAATACACTTCAACTCAGCCGGCACAATGCTCAGCTTACTCAGCTCTTCTATCAGTTTAATTAGATTCTGTGCACAGCTCTCGCCAAGTGATTCACCACGCAGCAAGCAACCACAGACTGCCTTCACAACGCGACTGCCACAGGCAACAGTTTTGCTGGGGGGAGAAAGAAAGAGATATCATTAATAGACACATGATTCCATTAGAGATTATCCCTCTCCACTTACGTGCCATAGTTATCCGTGCAGCCCTTGAGCAGCAGCGCACTCACATGCAGTTGTTCGGGCTCCTGCAGATCGGGTAACCACTCCAGCAATTGCAGCATTACCTCCGGCAACACCAGCAAACGTTGCTCTGCATTGTAACCCAAATTGAAGCAGGCATTTAGCAAAGCAATCGAAGGCGCTTCAAACTCAAACATGTTGCCAAAGAGTCGCTCAATGCGACCACCAAGACGCAACAGCTCAGCGCAACATGGTGCATGATGTGTGAGAGCAGCCAGTGCATCCATGGTGCTGCTCAGTGCACTGGTGTGCGAGACATGCCAGTGCTGCAGGGGAAAAGGAAGGAGTTAAGTAAGAGTCAGAGCAATTCTGGAACTGCTTCCCCCCACCTTAATGCCCTGGGGCAAACCTATGAGCAGCTCCAGCAGATTAGTCTCTCCAATGGCCTCACTAACTGCTGTCTCTGCCTTGCCTGGCATGAGGAACAACTGCACAGCAGCCACACTGGCTGCCAGTGCACCCATATCGATGGCCACATCGCTGTCACTATCACTGGTAATGTCAAAGTTGGCATCGCCGCTGTCAAAGTGTGTTGTGGCCAGCAGCTTGCGCAGTGCATCACAATAGAGTTGTATTAATGTAACTAGATCTATTTGGCGCTGCAACAAATAGAAGATTAAACATTAATAGAGTATCCACTGTAGTTATAGCAAGGTTACTCACTTCTTCAGGACTAGATTTTTGCAGTACAATGACCATCAGTGCATAGCAGTTGAGGGCCACACGGCGTAGGCTGCTCGCACTCTCCCATTGCTCCAGTATGCGCATTATGATGGACACCGTGGCGGGGCAAATGGCTCTCATGCCATTGCGCTGCAGCAGCACAAATTATTTAGTACACAAGACAGAGACAAAAACACAGCATAAAAGAGAGATAGAGAGAAGGCAGAGCAGGAGGCAAAAGCACTACTTAGTATGGTAGGGGGGACAGGGTACAGTCGGTACAGGGGGGTAGAGAATATGAGAAAGCGTTTACCACTCACCAAGTTATCACAGTTTATAAGCTGTTGCCCATCACCCATGGAGGAGCATGGAGCGTTTGTTGTTTGAATTAGAGCGTTAGTATTTCTAATTGTTGCGTACGAGCTTAGATTCTTCTGCAAATTTCGATTTAGTTTTATACATAAATGAATTTCGACAGTAACAAGAGTTGAATAAACGAAACGACAATGAAATGATATGCAATCAAAGAAAGCAAGAGTGCAAAGGAGAAAGAGAAAGAGAACCGAGCAGAATCATTCATTTGTGGGAGTTATATACGGCAATTAATATACAAAAGATGACAGGATATCAATTAGCAATAAAGGAATATACACAACAAAGTTAAATCCACCACTGAGCTTCGGTACCTGAGAGCCGCAGATAACTGCACCCAAGACATGCAACAGGCTCTCGCCCAAGTCGGCGAACCTGAGCAACTCCTCCTGCTGAAAACAATCTGTAAAGTGCAACGAGAGAGAGAGAGAGAGATAAAACCAATTAAGATACTTCTACTTTTATCTCTACACTCACCATAGATAAAGGGCACAATTTCCACGTGTACCGCGTGAGGTTTGTATGGCAACTTTGTGTAGTCTGCCAATTGGCCACGTAGAAAACTGCGCCAGGTTAGATAAGGATCGTACATGACCTCAAGGAATGAAGAGAAACTGCGGAACAGGTGACTCATTGCCGTAGAGGCGCGTCGCTCTGTCATTTGCTATAAGAAATTATCATATTATCATTTAATTTCTTTTTCTTTGTTTTGTTGTCTTCTTACCTGCGTAAATAGCTTGGATAGTATGGCGATTAGATTGGGCTTGTATTCGTACTTGATAATGGCCAGTATATTGTCGAAATGGCGACAGACAATCACCAGACAGTCAATTAATATGGCCACCTGTTCGATGCCCTCCTCCGTGAGTGTATCCGTTTCGCAGGCATCGCGTGCCACAATGATAAACTTGCCTATGGCCGGCAGCAGTTCATCTGGTAGACGCCCCAAGTGTGGTCCATTATCCGGTTGCACTTCATGCCACAGTGGACAATCTTGGGATTGAAAATCCAATTGCAATTGACTGCGCCAAATGTCCACAAAGCGTGCCACAAACTCGCGAAAATAAGTCTCATCGTTCTGTAAGGAAGGAAGGCACGGAGAGGGTGAAGCACTTTGAGCCTGCTTTTGATTATATAACCCTAAGGCAAATTGGCTTGGCAAGAGGCAAGGCTGCTCTGTTTGGCAAGACAAATTGTCTAATCTGCTTCGGAACTTTTTGGGGGCTGCGCTAGAAGTTGTTATCGCTTCGCTGTATGCGGTGATTAATGCGAAAAACACGTCACCTCCTCTCGTTCCCCCGTAGGAGAGGGGTAGCTCGCGCAATTCCAAGCCACACCGAACCTGCCCTCAGCTTACCTTTGTTGTGTACTGCACCCACAGATTGTAGATATCCTTCTTATTGTCCATTTTGTGACGCTCTCAGCTTTGCGACAACATTTGTTAACTTTTTTCACTCGAAGCGGCCGCAAAATTATATTTGTTTACAAGCGAGAGAAGCAGGTGCAGCAGCAACAACAACAACGCCAATTGTTGTCGATAACATCTACAGTGAAAAATAATCGATGTGGCTGCTTGCACTATTTGTATAATATTAGCATAAATTATAACTTAAACGAGCCCGCACAGTGGTTAAATAACTCTTTTACAAAATAAAAATAACATTTGTCAATAGTAAAATTTTTTCCATTGCTTTGCGGTGTGTACGCTCCACAGCAGCTGATAAGCACAGCTGTGCTGGCGTTGCCACCTGCTGTGCGACGATATGAAACAGTTATCGACTTAAAATTGTGCGGCAAGTGCTGGAAAACGCGTGGCGCATGGCGCTTGAATTTGAATTGTAAGTAAATTGTATTTGGCAATGAGTCGATAGCAAACAGTTATCGACTTAACGTTGCGCGATAACTGTTGCAAAATGCGAGTGTTTGAAAATGAGTAAATGCGTTTTTGTTTTGTAGGCTGCTAAATGCGTATTTTTATTTCGAGATTTTGTTTCGCTTTTTGTTTTCAATTCTAGTAGCATTTGTTTGTCATTTTGTTTTACATGATATTAGCTAGTAGTTGCGCTTGTTTTTGTTGTTTTCTTGGTGTTGTATGCATGCAAGTATCCTTTTTGTTAAAACCAAACTATGTGTGTATATCATTTTGTTGCTTGCTGCTTATCATTGATAGATTATTCGCAATAGGTGCAATTACCGGATGCGTATGTTCGAGAAAGTATTCGCATCGTTATATAGAAATATTACGAGTATTCCTCATTTATTTGCTTTGCTTGCTTCGAGTTTCATTCGAGTATTTTGTTTTTTTTTCTCTTTGGTTTCGTTTTTTTTTTTTGTTTAATATAAAAAAGGAAACATTATATTTAAGTCTAAATTATTATGATTTTAATGCGTAATTATTTTGTAAGAATTTAATTGAATAGCTTGAACCATTTTTGTAGTACCTAGTATAAGTTATCATATCTTAATAAAATTATTATATGTAGAAGAAAAATCTTATGCCTCTGGTTTCCGTTAGTTAAAGCTGTGAGTGTTGTTTATCCGCATTAATTTCAAGTACAATAACAATTGTTATCATTATTAATATTATTATTAATTATTATTATTACATATTCTTCATCTGATTTCAATATACTTAGGCTCAATACCGTTTTATACGTATTGTATAGTTACGTGTACGTTAGACTTTAATTTAGTTGTAATTAAATAAATTAATGCTGCTTTATTTTTCGCTTGTTTCACACACTTTTCGAGGCAAATTGATGGTGGTAGCACTTTATTCGGCATTACAATATCTAAAAATCGATCAGCGCTCCCAATTTATCGATTTGTGTAAATAAGTTTTTTGCGCGTGTTTCCTTTGTTCGTTTTTTTTTAATTATACTTTTTTTTAATTTTTTAAATTTTCTTTATTTTTATTATTTTTTTTTGCTCTGCTTTGCTTTGGTATTTTCCGAGGCGACATCGATTGTTGCGAATAGAAAAATAATTCAAGTAAATATTTGTATATGTATGTATGTGTATAAGTATTAGAATTTGCTTTAGGTATATAGTACGTAATTATTCTCCTCCATTACACGCAACGTCTTCTGCTTCTGCTTCTTGAGTTGTTTTTGTGGTTTCTGCTGTTATTGTATTTGTACCAATTAAAGTAACACTCCCTCTTTCTTTCTTACTCTCTGTAGTCCTTTCTCTTTCCGGTACTTTCGCCTCTGCACAGTCCTTGTCCTTGTGTGAAGCGGCTCAACTGTTTCTCGACATAACGTATGTCGTATTATATATCATAAATCGTAATTTTGAATTGTGACTTGTGTGTGTGTGTGTTAAGCTTCGATCTATCGTAAGTTTATGTGACTGCAGTTGTTCGATTGATTAGTTGCCTATACGTGTGTGTTGTGTATCTCTGTTTTTGTGTGTGTGTGTGTGTGTGTGTTAATTCATAAGGTAAATATAATCTATCATAGTTTTAAATGTCTCTAACAGCTCTGAAGGTATTCAGGTTCGTTACGCATTTGCATGCATTGTTTATCGATTGTTTTGGGTAGAAATACTTGGATTTTTTTTCATTTGCTCTTTGCTCCGTGTCTCTCTCTATTCTCTGTCACGATTCAGAACCCGTCGTCTTAGTCTAGCAACGGTTCATTTTCCGAATCGGAATCTAACATTCTCCAGACCATGCGCCTGACGTTTCAGACTGCCGCCGTCGGCCCAGGTGGAGTTGAGATACTCGTCGTCATCGTCTTGCTCAAGTTTCTGCAATGAATTCAAGAAAGAAAAGAACAAGAAAAAGAGATGAGAGATAAGAAAGAAAGCTAGACAAACCCCAGGACGAAAGGGAAAGGCTAATAAGGCCAGCTAAACTAGAGATGAGTTGTGGCAAGAGTAAAGTAAGAAGGTAGACAAACCCCTGGACGACTTAGCTCGAGACAAGGTAAAGCTAATAAGATATGTAGATAAACCCCTGAACCAGTTAGCCAGTTAAACTAGAGATGAGTTGGGAAAAGAATTAATTATATACATATAAGAAGAGGGCTAGGCATAGCCCTGAGGGTCTTAGCCTAATGGGAAACACAGCAGCTGAGCTGAGGCTACTTCACTTCGTCTTACCCTTGCACTGAGTTCGACGTGGACAGTACGCCGTTCTCCAGTGAATCTCTGGACAATTCATCGGCCATTTGCACCTTCAGTTGATGCCCAAACGAATTGATTTCCGAATTGGGCGTCATCTGTGAACCCACAGGGGATTGGGATATATAATGAGCAGGCGTGGTGATTGAACCACCTTGCGATATGCATGTGGTCATGCCAGGACCACCATTGGGCAGTACACCATCGAGGCAACTGTCATTGGTGATGGAATCCACCATGTTTACTATCTGACTCCCTGCTGCATTATCCGCCAGGACAGCTCCATCGCTATCGTCGACAGCATCAATATCATCGATATCCATATCCTCAGCATTCTTATCGAGCGGCGCCGTCTCCTCATCCTCATTGTAGATCTTAAAGTAGGCGTACGTTAAATAGATCACCGAGATAATGAACGATGGTATGGGTATGGCCATTGAATAGACCAAATTAAGCGTATTCTGCCAATAGTCCAAGTCGCTTATCACCAGACTGGGATCCACCTTCGAGTAGTAGCAGGGAAACTTGATACCAATTTTGGTATAGCGTTTCAGCCATATGGTGCAGTTCAGCATGGGCGGATAACCACAACCCTTGACATTGGGAAACAGTCGGGCACCCACATAGAAATACGTTGAGTTTAGGCCCATCAGGCCCTCATTTAACTCAGAAATCTCATCGAAGGGTCGTCGCTCTCCGTTGATAAGCGTGCCTGCTGGACTAATGTCTGAATCCTCGATTAGATAACCGTTTGAACCATCGGCATCACCAAAGTTCAGCTGCTCAAAGCGACCACCCGATGTGGCAAGTGAACCTCCTCCTCCTCCTCCACCTCCTCCGTCGACATCCATGTCATCTCCAGCTGCCCCCAGATTATCATACTCATAATCCCGCAACGCACGTTCGTAGCGATCTGTGCGCTTCACAGGAGGCAGAATACGTTCTGCCTCCTTGAGATTAATGTGATACTCTGTGAAATTAAACTCATCCGTAAAATTATAGAGATTCAGTCGATAGTTAACACGTATTTGGGTGCACGTATAGATATCCTTGGTGCATCCCTCACGGCACGACGACCACGAGCAGTTCTTGGCACCAAAGTAAATCTCTGTATCGTATGTCTCACACAATGCCGGCACCTCCTCGAACTGCATAAAGATCGTGGTGAATGCCGGCTCTATAACGAAGGGCACAAGGAACAGAAATGCAAACAAGCTGAACGTTCCAAGCAAGATGAAGAACGCGGTCGTATAGAAGAGTAACTTCTCCTTGCCGGTCCGTTTATCCTGCTCATCTCCCATTTTAAAGGAGTTCCTTCTTCTTCTACTTCGATTTCTCTTTGATTGGTCTAAGCTTACAACAGATCAGATCAGATCTGGGGCGGCGCAAGGTCTGGCAGGCAGCAAAGTATTCCGAACGAGGGGAGCGAGCGTACGATTTCAAGTGTTGAGGGGGAGGGAGGCAGGCAGAGTGTGTGTAGTTTTGTATATGGTATATATATAATATATATCTATTATCTGTATATTTATATGTCTTGTATATATATATATATATATTATTGTAATATGTATAAGATTATTTGTTTATTGGGCGTCGGTGCACGAAAGTAGCGTTTAATTAAGTGTTGAGAAATGATCTTCGCTCTTAGCTTAGCGTTTTTTAATCGATTAACGATAACTATAAGCTACGATTACGATTTACAACTACGGTGCAGTTCTATCACAGGGAGAGTCGAGTCGAGAGTTCGAGTTTCTCTTTTGCTTTTGCTTTTGTTTTCGCTTCAGTTGTTGTTGCTCTTTTTCTTCTTCTTCTTCGTGTTCTTCTTGTTGTTGTTGCTGTTTCAGTGTTGCTGTTGTTGTTGTTGTTGTTGCTGCTGCGCCGTTATCTCTCACAGCAGCCGCAGCTGGTCAGCAGTAGCAGCAGGAGCACCATTCCTGCAGTCGATGGTTGCCAGGAGTCCCGCAATTAGTCTAAATATAGCCCAGGGATGCCACATCACGCATTTCAGCGTACTCCTCCTCCTCCTCCTGCTCCACCTTCTATTTCTTCTTTGCCTTCAATCTGAAATTTTCGACAAAATCCTGACGCTTTTCCCGGCTCTGGCAGTGTGTGTGTACGTGTGTGTATGCACGTGTGTGTGCGTCAACCTTTGCTAATTGCTTTATGTGTCCCAACGGAGATGTTTCGTCAGGCAGCGTCAGCAGCAACGATGCAGCAGCGCCTCTGCCGATGCCTCAGCTCCGCTCTCTTTCCTCTCTTCCTTAGGCTTTGCTTGATTATTTTATGACTGCGGCAAAAGGCTGCGTACGTGTCTCCTTCTCTGTATGTGTGCGAATGTGTGTGTGTCTCTCTGTGCTTGTCTCCTCTCTCTGTATGTGTGTTTGTATGCGTGTGCTTGGCCTGCCAATGGCCAATTTTGAGTAACGTGCGCCTCTTCTCACTCTTTGTTGTTGTTGCTGCTGCTGCTTAGTTGTTGTTGTTCTTATTGTTATTGCTGCAGCTACTTAGCTTGTGGTATTTAGTTCATTTGTTGTTTGGAACGCAAAAAAAAAGCAATTTAACAACATTTGCTGGACGGACAATTTTTGTTTTTGTTTCACTTTGCTTTGCTTGCGTTTTTCTTTTCTTCTTTTCTTCTTTTCTTTACATTTCTTTTCACTTCTGTTTCACTTATGCGCTGTGCTCTTTGGCCACTGCCACTTGTCCTTTGCTCTGCTTCACACAGCTATTCGTGCCAACACGTGCAGGTTGAGGCCTGAGGGGGGAAGAGACAGAACGAGAGAGTGGTGGTTGGATTGTGGGTGGGAAGGGGGCGCGCAATGGGTTGTCAAAAATGCCGTTAGACGCGTTAAGTTCATGTTAATGATTGTCAACTTGCGTCAAGAATAGTTCACATTGTTGTTGTTGTTTGTTTTCACTTTACGGTTTTTCTTTATATTTATTTTAAGTGGGGCAGGGAGAGCGGGGGGTGGACCTCGTCGACAATTGCCGTTATTTTTATATAACCTCGAGAATGTTCAACGGTTTTAATGCTGCCTCTGCTGCTGCTTTGCTTGTTATTCTTGGCGCACAGTGGGGTAATGAGGTAAGTGGTCGAAATAGGAGGGTGGGGGGGGGAGTTCGCCCTGGCGTGTCCCGGAGTATTACGAAACGGAAGCGGCAGCAGCTGCAGCCAGTGCCGACTGGCGACAATGAGCTCACATGGGCAGCATGTTCAAAATAATAGAAACTCCTTCGGCGTAGAGTTGCCAATGAGGAGGAAAAGGGAGGGAGTTGCCAGCACGCAGGCAGGCAAGCAGGCAGAATGAGAGTGGGGAGAGAGGGAGTAATCAAAATAATAAAAACTCCTTCGGCATAGAGTTGCCAGAGGGCAGGCATAGAGGAGCCAGGAGAATGAGAGTTGCCAGAGGCCAGCAAGAGAGGAGCCAAGAGGGAGAGAGCTGCCAGAAGGCAGGCAGCCAGGCAGAAAGAGAGTGGGGAGAGGAGAGGCAGTGTAAAACGCGGAGCCGCATGTAATTTTCAATTCATTTGGCACGCTGTGCTTGCACACACACACACACACATATGCCGTGCACATGCAGGTAGGTAACAACACACACACACAGACATACTGACAAGCAGAGCCTGCCGCTCTCCCCAATCACCCTCTTTCATGGAGTGGGGGGATAGGCGACTTGGCGACTCCTCGTGCTTTGCACGAAACGATTTTTCATTTACTTTGTGATTCAATTGGCAACACAGTATGGCGAGAGAGGGAGATAGGAAGAGGAAGAGAAAGGGGTAAGGGGGGAGCAAACACTTCAAATATGACTTTGTTTTTATAACATGCTCCCAATGACGTTCGCGTTGTTGTTGCTCCCATGTGTGTCTCTTCTGCGTATAATTGTATGTGTGTGTGTGTGTGTCCTGTGACGTAGAGTTGCGTGCTAGCCACACACATACACACACACGTACACTTGGTTGCTGGTGTGCGTGCGTGAGTGTTTACTCAAGGTTCAGGTTACGATTACGCATTTTCAATCAGAGAAAGCAGCGAAAGGAAAGGAGAAAGCAGACTCGCGAGAAAGTTTTCTTGCAAACAAACCGAAACATGTCTAATTTTTTATGACCTGATTGCGCGTTGCGGGTCAAAAGTTCAAAATACAAAAAATATATGTCCACATTTTGTCATTTTCGCAGTTGGGATTCCTCGACCACGACCACGACAAGGAGGCGAGACAGCAACTGCGACTGCGACAACGATGGCAGCGACTGCGACGCGGCGCGTTGAATGGCGACGACAGCGCAGGCAACGCGACGAGACAACGACGATGGCTGAACTCTTCACCGAAAGGACTGAAGCCACTGGCGACGCTGCAGCCAAGCAAGCTCGACCAACGTGCGCGACGAAAGCTTTTGCTGCGCTACCTTAGAGTGTGGCATATGCACTGGAGAGAACACTTTGCAAAGCAACTTCTGAGTGGTAGACCAGGCTCTAGTCTTGTATTAGTGCGGTTCTCTTCTCTCTTACGAAAGTTACTGCACTGTCAAAGCGCCCTTACAAACAGATATAGCGCACAGCACAAGCCGCTATGAGTCAGTCGAAAGCTTTCACTCTCTCTCGCATACATTGTGCCTGGTCAGGAAAGCTTTGTCAAACACAAGTTCTCTCAACAGCAGTGAATGACGTAAAGAAGGCCCACGCATGCGTCTGCCCAGAGCAGCTGCTCCAAGTCGCTCTCTCACATGGCGCTCTTTTTCCTTTGCTCTCTTTCGCGTTCACAGGAGCAGCGAACAGAGCAGCGAGCAGAGCAGCAGAGCAGCGCAGGCAGGCTTGGGAACTGTCAGAACTTGGCGTAAACAGCAGGAAAATGTGAGCCGCGAGCCGTGCACGTCACATATTTTCATCTGTTTGGAATTTTCTCGGCTCGTCGCTGCGAGAAAAAGTAAAAAGAAAAGGGAAAAAATCGGGCGAAAAAAAGTCGCGTGGAATCGAACGAAGAAAATTGAATCAAATCAACGCTGCCTTATATAGTGTAGAATATAATTGCGAATCAATCGACAAACAGTTAACAAAACGATCTTCGTATTACAATAATAATAATAAAAATAATATAAATAATCCCCGATAAGTATCGACTTTGCTGCATTATGAAACGAAAGGATGCATATACATACATGTGCGTGTATGTGTGTCTGTCGTGTGTGTGACAGAGTGCGTGCGTGACACAGTGTGTGTGCGAACGTAAATAAACCACAGAATTTATATTTCGCCCACAATTTGTTCATGTGAGTAGAGGAAAAAGAAATGAAAAGCCCATGGAAAAACTCCCAAAAAAGAACTTTCACTGCAATGACCTTCTTTGCGTACGATAGAAGAAAAGTGAGGGAAAGTGTTGCCTACTTATGAGCGCATTCTAAATTCCTTACCCCACACCCCTCTATAGACAACCCGCTTCAATCAACAATGTGGCCCCATTGATTATTCAATGCTTGAATGTGTGGGTGGGTGTGTGTGTGTTTGTGCATGATACCAGGAAGAATCAAGTATCAAGTGGGGAAAGTCGTACCATTCTAGGAATGTTCACTAAGAGCTTGTTAATTATTAAAGTTCGATAGTAAGTGCGACACATCGCACTTTGCTCTTCACTTGCTTCGCTTCGTTACGAAAATAGGTTAATTGAGAAAATATTTATGGGACAACACACAAAACATTGTTGTAGTGTAGCACACTTTTTGGGGCACACTTTGACAGCTGACTACGTCAGAGAGAAAGTGGGAGAGAGTAAATTGATTCGATTATGGAATTGAGAACAGGCTGGCAAGCAAAGCAAGGCAATAAATAACAGAAGAGGGCAGGCGAACCCTTCATGAAATAAATAATAAACAACAAGAAGGGAGAGGCAACTCTTACAAGAAATAAGTAACAAAAAAAAACTGACAACTCTTCAATTATGTATGCAAATTCCAAGAAAGGCTGCATAAATATATTGATAATATAATAATATTAATAAATATAATAAATAATTCCTTTTCACATAATAAATAACAATTACAAATAAAGCTAAACAATAAATCACTTGCAACTGCATTTAAATGAACCGCCACATTGCGCAAACAAGTTGGCAGCACCGTTTTCATACATATACCAGGGCTGCTGCAACGATAACACACACACACAGACGTTATCGATAGCAACGCGCAGCGAGTCACAGCGAAAACGAAAACAAAGACAACAAGTGACAAATAATAATTAAATCCATTCCCCAAATTATTAATAATTCTGCCACGTGAACCCTGCAAACACCTGCATTATCAGCATGGGAGCCGCTGCACTGCCCATACTCTTCTTCACCGCCCTGTGGGCTGCCGTCGGCATTGGCGGACCATTCATCACGCCAAGGGGGCCGCAACAGCAGCTGATACGTTGCCTACTCATGCTGACCGCCGCCTGCTGCTGGCTGTTCTGGCTGTGCTGCTATATGGCCCAGATGAATCCACTTATTGGACCCAGGCTGGATCGCAAGACTATACAAATTATGGCACAGAGCTGGAACGAGCCCCTCAAGGAGAATTGAAGCATACATCAACACATGCCAAACCAAAACTTCGTATTAATCTCCATATGTTTTGTACTCTCTCTCTGTTTAATCTCCGCACTAGTGCAAATTGTTAACACAATAGAAATGTAATAACTTTATATATGTACAATTGCTAATTATATATACGATGCGATACATATGATATATGTACATATATATTGCTAACTTTGTATACAATATATTTGCTATTTATATTTACAACTGTGAAACTAGTAGAAATGATTATTCATATCTTTCCTCCTCATGCTTATAATTGTGATACCCTTGCACATGTTCTAAATAGGGTATACAACTTTGTGTATATATGTGTGTATATGCAGCAGGCAGTGTAAGGCGTGACAGATCAAAGGAAGTGTATATATTCTTGCTCTAAAGTATAACAGAGTCAATTAAGCCATGTCCGTCTATCTCTCTGTGTGCACACAAAGATCTTAGCTATTGTGAGAGCTAGAGACACTAAATTTTAATAAACTGGATTTGTTTATTTAATTATATATATTTATTAGTGGTAATTATTAAATATGTGCCCTCAGCAGCGATTTTTTTAAAAATGTTACAGGTAGGGCTATATTTATGATGAATTTAGGTGAATGACAGAAGTCTCGGACTCTTCTAGTTTTTTTTAATTGAATTTTGAAAATAATTAAATTTGCATGTATTTTGTTGGCCAATTCTCAGTAAATCGTCACAACGATGCGCATTGTGTCCCACAAGCGTTTTATTTTGAAACGAAATGTTATTCAGGCACAATAATGTTTTATTTTATGAGTTGCATATTGGGTGAGAAATTCGGCGCCTACAACTAGAAATCGTTGGTCGGCAGACTGGCGCCAATGAAGATGCTTTATAACTCAATATGCTTTCAGAGTATCTTATGTGAGCGGCAAGCAATGAACATTTGATGTTTGGAATTAGAGCGCGCTATTTTTCTAAACACTTGCTTTTTTCTTGCTTGCTCAGTTTTCATTTCAAATGAATCGGTTTGTGGGACACTGTACTGTCACAAAATGTTGCGCCGTACACAAAAACGCAACAACAAAATACATGCAAATTTCATTATTTTCAAAATTCAATTAAAAAAAACTAGAAGAGTCCGAGACTTCTGTCATTCACCAAAATTCATCATAAATATAGCCCTACCTGTAAAAAAATTTTAAAAAAATCACTGCTGAGGGCACATATTTAATAATTACCAACAATATATTTAAATTACATGTGCCAAATTGCGCACTGCTATTTATGTACAACGCCCCCCTTTTGACGTCATCGTACACGCCCCAAGCGGCCCACTCTCCCACTCACGCCTTCTGTGTGTCGACCCTGTGCCTGTGCCCTGCATGCCAAGAGGAACAAGGCAGGGTAGGGAGTAGAAGGAAGAGCTTGCAGTGCACTTGTACCGGGACTTAATCAATGGAAACAACTGCTGAGAGAAATAGTGACAAAGAGAGAGAGAGAGACAGGAAGAGAAGGGAGCGGGGTCAGAGGTTGGCAAAACGTGCATGCGGTACTATTGATTTCGTGCGAATGTAATGCGCGCGCATCGCTCTGATTTGCTCGCCAAAAAAACCGAAGAGCTGCTCGCACAACATATTGTCGACGGTCAGGGAGAAGCCGAGACACGACGACAACGACGACGACGACCACGAGGAGGAACGTTGCTGCTGCTGCTGCACTCATTCAGTCTATGTGGCAGCAGCAGCGCTGGCGGCAGCACGTCCAATACTTTACACATACTCGCAAAGTATACAGCACGCGCAGGAAGGCCAAGCTAGGACAAACTAACATAACTAACTGGCAGAGCCTGGTGAAAAATAGTAGCTAGCTGCGGTACCCCCTTGCAGAAAAAACCAATAAAAATAATTGTGAAATAATTACAAAATATTAAAATCAAAAGCAGAAACTGCTTAACTCGACGAACTGCAGTGAAAACTAACTAAAAGTTTGCATAAAAATCAATAAGTTCAAGCAGAAGCCAGGGTCGGACGGGGGAACGTGGACAGCGGGTGAAAGGGGTTGCAAAAACGTGCGCACAGCCTGGAGGAACATTTGCAAATCCCCCAGCGAAATCTCGCGATACGCACGAGAGTCAAAGTCAAGTTATATAACACAGCAGCAAGCAAAGGCGACACGCGTGGGCGGAACGAGGAACGAGGGAGACAAAGAGACCTAAGGACGTGTAGGGGGACTTAGTCAATCGATATATGTTGGTAGCCACACTGTGACACGATGATGATGATAAACGCAATGTTGTTAATGACGACCATGTGCTGCTCCTAATTGGATAACACGCGACGGATTAGTAGTGGCAAGGCAAAGCACAACAGAGCAAGCGAGAGAGGTAGAGCAAGTGAGCTAACCGTACTTCCCCCTAGAGGGTTTATCCCCCACAGAAGAGCCCCAACCGACTATGGGCAAAAGAAGGTGCCCAGCGAGGAGCTGGTTGTGCCGCCGCAGGACACTCGCATTTGTGGCACCATCTGCATCTGCCAGATGACCCTCGTGCTCAGCTCTGTGGCACTGGTCTACCTCACCGTGGCCATCTATATGCCCTCGACACGTGCCTTCAAGAGCGGCATTGATCCCACGCCCGTCATGTGCACCACAACGCGTGCCGTCAACAAGGACAACTGCGAGTGGGGCAGCTGTGGGGAGTGGTGTCTGAGCAAGACCTCGGGTGCCTGCATACAGATCTATGTGAATCTACGCAGCAATGGCACCAATCTAACCTTCCAGAACTGCACAAACTCAGCGAATAAAACGTGCTATGGCATCGATCAGGATCGTGCGGACAAGGCGCGTTGCATCAACGATGAATGCAAGAATCTGACTGGCACCTTCAACTGTACGGCCGGACAGTGCCTCAACATAACCGATGCCTTCGAGTGTGTCTTCCACAATAGCGATGCACCCGTCAAGTGCTCGGGACGGAGGGGTAAAATCAATTGCATGGACATTAGTGGATTGTTCTCTTGCAGTCGCGGCACATGTCGCAAGATACGCACACCCTACAATTGCGATCGACGCTGTGTGGACATACCAACCCGTAACAAGAACGTTGTGGTGCTCAGTGGAGATAAGGTTTATCTATCCCAGTGTCAGAATGCTATCAATGCGGAAACTCTGGAGGAAGTATGGAATGAATCGAGTGATAATGTTGCCATGACATCATGTTACTTCATCAAGAACACCTCGGATCGTGTGGATGCAGTGGATTGCATCAATGGTTCCACACTGGAGCATAATATGCTTAGTGATCTGACTAACTTTACATATCTCAGTCATTTGCATATATCTGTGGCAACGCCAGTGCCAGAGATAGCGCCACCCGATGTGGATCTAACCATTTCCAATGAGTCGAAGCTGATGATCAATCTGGAGGGTTGCGTCAACACTTTAATGGATGAGTGCAAGGAGTTCTTGAAGGATTTCGGACGAGATGGCAGTGATCATAATGCCAGAGCACGCTTCCCCTGCTTCTATTCACCGTCCAAGAAGGATGTGGTTGTGGCCCGTTTCGATCTGGAGGTCACCTATCGCCAGTTTGTGTTCGCGTCGGTGGTGCCGTCGGTATTGTTCGTGGTCTCCTGTTCGATTCTATTGCTCTGCCAGCGTACTGTCTATGTGGGCGATGACGCCAAGATGCGTTTCAAGGGTTGCGTCGACACGGAGACCATACTCAATAAGAACAATGTCGGTGCGCCCACCAACGGCGACATGGGCGGCGCTGGTGGTGGTGGCGACGAAGTAATGGCCCTATGAGATCCGTCACGTAAGCTTACCCAAACACCAAACGAATCGAATCGAAACTGTCTCTCTGACTAGGAACTGTAACAAAAAATTACTGCGTTGGGTAAATCTCTGTAAATGTGAATCTCTCAACTAGCTAGAATAGCTACGAGCGTAACAAGCGAAGCAACCTTTAGCTCACAGTTAGAAGTGCCCTAACCCCTGTTGATTAAACCCCTAGAACTTTTCGCTTAGAACCATACTTTCTTGGCTCTTTTCAGGCATTCCTCTGCAACCTTTAGCTCACAGTAGAGTTAGAAGTGCCCTAACCCCTTAAAAACCCCTTGAGCTTTTCGTTCGGAGACCCATACTGAATTACTTCTTTCTTGACTCTTTCTTGGCATTCCTCTGCAACCTTTAGCTCACAGTAGAGTTAGGAGTGCAGTTAACCCTAGACCTAAGCCCTGTTGATTAAACTCCTAGAGCTTTTCGGTTAGACCCATACCGAATAGCTTCTATCTTGGCTCTTTCTAGGCATTCCTCTGCAACCTTTAATTCATAGTAGAGTTAGGAGTGCCTAAACCCTGTTGGTTAAACCCCTTTTCGGTTAGATCCATACTGAATTGATTGTGTCTTAGCTCTTTCTAGGCAACCTTTGGCTTACAGTAGAGTTAGAAGTGCAGACAATCCTGGCCCTAAACCCCTGTTGATAAAACCCCCTACAGATTTCGCTTAGATCCATTCTGTATAGCTTCTTTCTTGTCTGTTTCTAGGCATTCCTCTGCTTCAGGAAGACAGTCCGGTGCATCAGACTGGCGTCTTCGCTTTGCAGTAATGGCCACTCGCAGCGGCGACTCTTTGTAATCCTTCCATCGAACTTCTAACAGGCGACCACACACACACACAATCACAACACCCACCCAACCACACATACACCACCACACCACACACAGTACACTGCGAACTCTGGGGAGAGGCTTAAAAGGACACACAGAATTATTCTCGGAAATCAAGAAGACAATATTAGTATATAATTTGCATATATCTCTAACATATATATATATATATTTTTAGAGAGTGAACGAGACAGGGAGAGAGAGAGATAAGTATTTAGAGGGTAGAGAGCGTAGACTAGTGCGGGCAAATGGGTTTGTTATTTCATTTAGTACCAAGAGAGAGAAGTTAAATCAAAGAGAATACTTTAAATGCACACTCACACACACACGCACACCTAACACACACACGCACACTTATACACACAAACTCTCATACACAGCACACAGCACACGGGAACTAGAAGCGACCTTTTTGGAGCAACAATTTGGTCAATATGGTCGGTTCGGAGGGATGCGTGATCAAAAGAAACGATTGATAAACCAAAGCTAAAGAACAAGTTAACCTATAAAAACGTAAATTTAGATAAATACGAAGAAAAAAGCAAATTTTAAAAGAAAGAAACCCCAAAAACAAAACGCGAAAAAAGACTTAGATTAATGATAAAAAAAACATTTTCCATTTTCGGCTAAACAAAGCAAGCAGAGGGAGTAGAGAGCAGTTAAGGGGTTAAGCAACTTTAAACTAGGCTAAGTGGGAAAGAAAGGGGAGAGACAAAGAAGAGAGATAGAGAGAGAAAAAGAGAGAGAAGAGAAGAGAGAGAAAAGTGAGATAAAACAGAGAAGAGAGAGAGCGAGCGAGGCATTCGCACTAAAGTTGTTTCTTGTTGTAGGCTTAGAGTGCAGCAAAGTTAGCGGTGTTCATTTTTAAGGCTTTTAGTGATAACAAAACAAAACAAAACAAAACAAAAACAAAAACCACAGCAACACCCACCACACACACGTACAACACTCTGTCTCAACATGAAGAAGAGCTCCACGCTGACAACGACAACGTCGATGCCGACCAGTCCCACACTGTCGGCACAGACGCTCTCCGCCAGCAAGATGAGCCTGAGCAGCAGCAGCAGCAGCACACAGCAGCAGCAGATCTATTGGCCGTGCCTCAACTTGCCAATCGCATGGACCCATACGACCTGGCAGCGGTTGCGTGGATGCCATCAAAGCTAAGCGTGAGGAGATCGAAGTGGATACGCTACTCGAGAAGGCAAAATTCTACACCTCCGTGTGCCTTGGTAAGTAGCAGACTTAAGAGAGAGAGAGAGACTGCGACCTTCTATAACTCACTTTATGCTACAGGTACGACTGCCATATTGTCGGTATTCACATTTCTGTTCCTGATACCCTTTGTCGTCGATCCCGCCATCTCAACGATCATTGCCGACTACGATCCGGTGCCGGTTACCTGCATTGTCATTGATCACATCTATGCGGAGGGCATCAAGAACTGCAGCTGGAGCTCATGCCGCGAGGGCTGCACCTCATCACTCACAAAGTAAGTAGAGGGTAGCGGCACTACCTAGCACTACTAAATGTCTCTTCTTCTTCCTGCTGCAGGTGCCATCAGTTGTTTGTCAACTACACGCGTATACCGTTCAGTGAATGGGAGCGCAATCCTCGAGACTTGGAGCGCGTCAATTGGGATGTCAGCTATACCAAGTTTCTGATCAATTCCGAGGGCTGCGGCTATCCGCCCACGACCAATTGCAGTGTCTTTGCCAGGCAATACGGGTGGGTAGACCCTGAAGAACCCCTTCTCTTTACTCCTTAGCTAATCTCATTTGTTGTCTACCTGCTCAGCTTCTCACACATCGGAGAGCCCTTTCCCTGCTACTACAGTCGCGCCTATCCGGAGGTCGTTATCGGTCGCTACTCGTGGGAGAACAATCTGTATCATCTGGTGCTCTCGCTGATCATACCCAATGTGCTATTTGCCATCTCCATTGGTGTGCTCAGCTATTGGTACTGCCCCTGCTGCGAGAAGGCCTGCAACAAGTCGTCGCGTGTCTATGCCGAAAAGTTTCCAACCAAGGAAGAGTGAGTTCCTTTTTCATCACCAGATCTCTTCATCGATATCCCCCCGTAACCTTCCCTTGTATGGTAGTAACTCCCCAACGCATTATAACTATAACTAACCCATGTGCCTTGTATTGAGATTGTATCGCATATCGTAACCTTATCGATTCTTATTATAATGCCTAAAATAGTCCCTAAAAACCCAAGTTATATCTATTATCATTATACTAAATCATACTATATAAACCTATTTGTATTGGCGCCTACTTAAGTTGTTCAAATTGTTTGATTGTAACTCGTTTTAAGTTCGTTCTACACACAGACTTTTCATGCTTTCTTTACGTTCTTCTTCTTCTCCCTGTTCTTCTTCTTCTCTTGTTACAATTACTTTCAGGATCGTTAACTGCATGAAATGTAATACGGAAAAGTCCCTTTCTTTGAATGTATTTTGAAAGTGCCTGAATTATAAACCCCGATATGGAAACGTATATGAATAGATATATATATATATATAAGAACGAGTTAACACAAATAGTACTATACTATATATACTATATATATTTTCTTGTTCAGCACAAAATCACATTCAATTTACACTGCTCCAAATAAAGTATTTCTCTCTCAATTCTCTAAAGTGTCCTTAGCCTGCTCTCACAATGCATTACGATCTCACGATCTCAGCTTAAAGCTGCCATATCGTTTAGTATACTATAGATATAGAGATATATAGCACAGGGTCCAAACCAGAGAAAGAGACCCCCCCCTTCATGAAGTCATTAAGACTTTTCTTATATTAAAATTTTAGCACAAATTAAAATCGTAAAAAGGTTATGAATATATATATATATTTGTGAATTATATAAGCATTATAAAAGCATATATATTCTTGTACAATTCTCTGTACTCTCTCTGCACATTCTTCCCTTTGACGAAAGAAACGTTTTCATAGTTTTCTTACTCAGATATCGTATATTACATTATAGAGCATGCATCAAGTTATTTATACTTATTTCTAGCATTATGTTTACTGCATGTTTTAGCTTTATTAAAACCCCTAGCTAAGTGCCAGCATGTTCCAACTCGTATTATATACAATATATCTGAATTTGCTAACTCGATTAGTAAAGTTCAAGAAATTTCCGTTTTTATATAGCAAACTTCTGTGTCACAGTGACGAAGATGATGAAATGGAATACTAGCAAACAAATTTAATAACTAGCAACATTAATAACTGTAGTCTGTACCAATACACACACACCTGTACACACACAGAGACACACTCAAACAGACATATAGCTTATAATATCTGCCATTACTATATAGGAACTTGTACTTAGCGCGGAGCATTGGAACAAATTCAACAATTTTCATAATATATATATACGATTTGTTAATTTGTTAAATTTGCCAACATATTATTGTTATGCTACACACACACACACACACAAACACACACATAGATAGACATACGCATATATAGTTAGATTATAGTCCCATATTTGTATAGAACTTTTAGTTCGCGCTTCAAGAAAAACTAAAACTCAAATCGATGCTCCGCAATATATAAAAATTTCTCTCAATTTATACACACACACAAACACACACACAAACGAACTAAACAGAGATGCTTGTTTTCAAAAAAAAATTGTGATAGTAGTCATAAACAAAAACAAATATTAAGTAATGGAATAATAAATTCGTAACCAAACAATTGTATACCTAGGCTCATACCAAGCAGGTCCTGCTCCTGCCCCTACCAGGAATCGGGCAGGCACTTTTGACAACTCCCTTCCCCCACACACACACACATACACATAGAAATCAGAACCAATAAAAATACCGCAAATATACCATTTAAAACACACACATTTCAACAAATAGTTTTAAAAGTCTTATGTAAAGAAAGGAAAGATTTAATGAATTAACAATATATAACATATAACAAATACTATATACAAACAGCTATATGTATATATATATATATATATCCGTGTAGGGTATATATGTATATTGGCAAAACATATTTAGCTTAATAGCAGAACCGATATATAACGCACGTTGCTTATGAGAATTTTTTAAATCAACCAAAAAACAGAAACAAATTTGAATGCAAAATGATTAAAATTTTTTACTTAACGTGTCTTTATCAATAAACAAATTTAACAAGCTAACGGCCTAATTAATAAACAATTCCACTCAAAAAAAAAGATAAAGAAAAAAGCAATTCAAAACTTGGTTTTATTTACAAAAGAGAGAAAGAGAGGGAGAGAGAGTAAAAGCTTTCAACTGCTCTCCCATGCTACAGCGCAGACGTCGAGGCAGAGACGACGCTTATGGGGGGGTCAGTGGAAGTGACAGAGGAGGGCGGGTGCCACATTTGTTGAGCTGCAGCTGAGACATCCCAGTTCTCAGTTCGTGCCCAACCCCCTCTAGCGTTTGTTTTGGCTGCCACTTTCGCTTGGCATGCGGAGAAAGTAAAAGTGCGCAACGAATCCTTTTGCCAGCCCTGGTTTGCTGCTTCAATTCGGTCAGTTTGGTTCGGGCACGCACGGCAGACGGACGTCAGTTGCAGCGCGCGAGAGAGAGAACCCTTAGGTTCATCAAACAAACACAAACACATAAAACACAATTGGAACAGGCGGCCCCAATCTTCGCCAGACCTCATGCATAATAAACCATCACATGGACAGGAATAGCAGGGCAGAAAAAGAAGGAACAGCGTCGCTTGACATAGAAATAGAACAAACAAGGTGCCCACCACATAGCAACCCCCAAAAAAAAGGCACTTGCTACCCCATTCCATAACCCCCCCACAATCTCCTCTTGCCAGCAAGCTCAATCACCTTGAAAACGGCGTAGGGTGACAGGGCATATAAGGACAAACAGGCAGCTCGGTAGCATACACACACAGGTTGCCAGCGGGAACGGCAACCAAATCAACAAGTCGTAAATCAGCGCACGCTTGGCTTACTTTGCCCTGCTCCTGCATCTACCATTCCTCAACATGGCACGTCGCAAGGACAAGCCGCGCCTTATACCGGAGCAGGATAAGCGCATCTGTCGCGCCATCTGCCTCTGCCAGCTAACCATGGTGCTGTCCTGCGTCTCCATAGTCTACCTCAGTGTGGCCATCTACTCGCCCTCGCTCAAGCAAGTAGCACCTTCTAACCTACCTTCCTTCACTTACTTAGAACCTTCTTCTAACTTCGCAGAGCCTTCAAGTCTGGCTTCGAACTGGATCCGGTTATGTGCCAGACCGTGGACCGTCAGATGCCCAACAATTGCCCCTGGGCATCGTGTGGTGAGTGGTGCCTGACGCGCACCAGCGGTTTCTGTCCACAGATTCACTCTGTGGTTAGACGCAATGGCACGGACATACAGCTGAACAACTGCACGTGGGTTACCAATACCTCTTGTGCTATGGTAAGTAGTTCCCCACGAACCTACGTCATCATTGCTGGCCAAGTGAGTCAGAAGCAACAACAAGTTCTTCTGCTGTTGCTTCTGCTTTCCTTTTCTTAATGGGTCAATGGCGCCAGAGAATTTTACGATCATTGGATTGCCATTAGATGCCAGCTCATCCATTCTACTCTCCCCTACTCCCACAGATTGACCTGAATCGCCTGAACAAGTTTAACTGCAACAACGGCACCGTCTGCAACAACATTCGTGGCGTTTTTAACTGTTCTAATGGTAAGGGTTGTCCTTGAGCTCATTATAGTTGTCAACTAACCCTTGGTTTCCTTTTTAGGTCATTGCAAGAACATGTCCGAGTTCTTCTTGTGCCACCACAAACCGGACGGACCGACAATCAACTCGGCTAAGGACAACACCAAGTTGAACGGCTTCTTTGAATGCCATGGAGTGCACTGCACCAAGATCAAGCGACCCTTTAGCTGTGATCGCTATTGCAACCGCATCACTACCACCAACATCAACACCCTCATAATGCATGTGAGTAGAACCCTCAAAGAAAGGGTTAACCACTCCTAATAAGGTTAAACCCCACTTTGGGAGAGTAAACACGTTCTGGGAAGGGCTGACCTCCTTTGGTAAACACCTCCTGAGAAGGTCTAACCCCTTTTGAGAAGTTTAGTCACTCCTAAAAAGAGTAAGCTCCAACTTGGAAGGACTTAACCATTTCTGGTAAGGGTAAACCCGTGCCAGGAACACTTAACACCTCTTGGGAAGGTCTGACCCTTTCTGCCAAGGCCTAACCCCTACAGAAATGAGTAAACCCAACCAGGGTAGGCTAAAATCCCATTAGAAGTTTCTTCTTATTGCTCCCGCAGGAGGACAACGTGATTTCAGCGGATTGCGAGAACGCAGTGGCCTTCAACGAGGCACGCGGAAAGGAGCACGGTGTGCGCATTGAACCCACCGAGTTCTGGAAGGAAGACGATGGCAATCTGTTAACCAACTGCGCCACAGTTACACGTGAATCCGACAATCGCATCACGTAAGACCTGGAGTACCTTGAACCCAATTAAAGTCATACTAATCTATTCATTAATTCTCTCTTATCAGCGCAACTGACTGCCTGAACGGCACCTTGCTGGACCACGACACGCTGCCCGCACCGTACATGAACTTCACCCAGTTCTGGGCCATCTACGACAACAGTACGCGTTCTGTTGATCCCGAACAAAAGTTTCTGCCCAATCAAGCGAATCTGACTATTTATCCGTGGAAGAAACTGTTCATCAATCTGGAGGGTTGCGTCAATACACTGCGTGGTGAGTGCAAGGATTTTGTGGCGCGCTATGGCAACGATGGGGACAACAACACGGCTCAGTCACGCTACCAATGCTACTGGAACAAGGTGAATTCGAGTTGGGGGGGCACTACCAAGGATCGGATTTCAATTTGTGTTTCTTGCAGGATGTTAATGTGGAATTTGTGGTCGCCCGCTACGATCTTGATAAGGTTTATCGCGAGCTAATCGTTTCCCTGATTGTGCCCATTGTGCTATTTGTAATCTCATCCATTTCGCTGTGCGTCATCACCAAATCGGTTAAGGTGGGCGACGATGCCAAGATGCGTTGTGTCTGTGCTGGCGATGATTCCGATGATGATGTATTTGGTAATGCTGCCGGCAAACAGACAGAACCGGCTTACGATACCGATGACGATGTAGTTGATTTGGAGCAACAATCGATAGCTGCGGGAGGATTGGATGCGACGTCGCCATTGCCAGCGGACTGCCATGAATTGGTGGGCAGTACAAAGTCCCTGATACCGTTGAGTCCGTCAAGCATACAGGAACAACAGAATTTCGAGGAGAATCAAGATGAGAAGGCAGCCAAATGTGATGTGCCCGAGAAACCGCTGGTTATACTATAGAAGAAGAAGCTACGCAATCTCTGTGGACCTGGGAACTGAATTTAATTTCTACTCAGCGCTATTTACCTACGCATTTATACGATGTTTACTATATAGTATAAATATAATACTTACTATATATAGTATTAGAAAGAGACGAGCAACGACATCAACTGCATAATTAGTTCAACTTTAACTTTTCTCTCTCAAAATCTCACGTTATCTTGGATGCAAAACGATATTTATATATAGTGGATATAGTGAACGATCATGAGCTTTATTAACCTCAACAGAAAGTGGGTTATGCGACCACAACAAATCATATAACACTCAAATAGACGATGAACTGGTTCAGTGTGAATGTGCCTTGGAATAGACCAAGAGTTGCATTTAGCAGATGAATTTATATATGAAAACCAAACTATAGAACCAACGATTAACTTCACCGTAACTAAACGATCGAACACTTTGGGGAAAATGCATTTACTTAGTATATACTAACAAAAACTAAAAGAAATACTAGATGAGATCAAGAACACCAAACTCCCCCACATATATGGTATAGAGATATTTTGGGCATCCGACTTTGCCTTGATTTTCAATTTAGTAGCTAACTTCTTATACTCAAATTAGTTTAGCTGATCTAAGCAAATATATTACTATATATACTCTATATATATACATATATAACTCACGGTGAAAACGGGTCGTGAACACCAAAGCAAGCTTAACTTTCTACACTCTAGTATAAATATACTATATATCATATAAGAGAGCATATTTATAAAGACCCAAATAAAGTATTTGAAACTCTGCCATGCCTTACCTTGAGCTCCTCCTGGCGACGGTATTGAGCTGCCATCATCTGACGACGCTGGTCCTCGGTAATGACCTGCTCGCGGCCAGGCGGACCCTCACCCAGTTGATTCAACTTGACCACGACCTGGAAGGCAAGAAGTATAAACATTTATATCTATATTAGTTAGGAAATTCTCTTCCACTGACCTTTGTCTTGTCATTCTGGCCAATATACTCGCTCATTTTCTTGCCAGGCAGCACCTGACGACCTGCAAACCATAGCTGTGCCTTGGATGGTTCAATAACCTCTTTGGAGGCCTGTGTACCGTTCAGATCTTCAGTGTTGGTGAACTCCATCTGTATGGTATCGTGTGGTGGCAGTTTCATGGGATAAACAATGGTAACAGCGCCACGCAGAATGTTGAGTCCCTCCTCGATAATCTTAAGGTTCAATGCAGACGAAGACTTGACGAGTTTCTGTAAGAGATTATACTTAATATATATCAAGATTAACTCCAACTACAACTAACCTTATCAATCATTGCCTTGACATCAGTCATGGCATTTTCCAACACCTTCTGCATGGCTTCATTGGGTTGCTGACCATTGCGACGAGTCATCGGATCCTTGTTGAAACTAAAGCCGCCCATGGGCACACATTTATTGGCCCAAGGGTCCTTAAGCTTGAGTTCCTCGATCTGATCGTCGTTGAGGCCAATCATCTCGACAGGTAACATAGTACCATGCTCGGCCAACTCCTCAATCTCCATGCACAGACGCTGAATCTTCAGGCGGCCATTGAAGATGGAGACAAGTTCACGTATAACGGTTTCTGATTCTGCATGCACACTGGTCTCATACAGAAAGAGACTATCATCGCCACGCTTCACTTGCAATACAACCATTTTTGCTATAAATATAATAGGAGATTTACGTGCGAAATGCTTGAAAAGTTTTTCGAGAATGTTTCCTTTTGTCTAACAATAAAAATTGTTTTAAATTATGTGGTTGCTATGCGGCAGAAAAACTATCGTTATCGTAGTGTAGCTACGCAGCAGCAGCGTTGCCATATACTAGTAGGCATGGCAACGCCAAACTAGTTTGATCAATAAGCCCATGCCGGCCAGTTATCGATATGATCGTTATCGTTTTGCTTTTGCCTTTGCAATTAAGCGTTGCCAGATAAATGTGCCCGCCTTTGATGTATTTCAAAAAAGAGAAAGTTATTGCACAACTTCATTTCATTCGTTTCAATTTGTTTGCTTAAGGTAACTAGGCATACATAAGTATTCAATAAATAAATATTCACTAATCTTACAGTTAAAATACACCTGTATAGGTTTTAGTATAGTATAAAGGAGGTAATAAAGTACAGTAGCCTACAAATATAAGATTTAATTGCATTCCCAATTCTATGTACAAAGTTGCAGCCCTTCGTTGTGATTGCCTTAGCCTCTGGCCAATGTCCTCGGTATTTGTGCATGGTTTTTGGAGGGAAACCAGAAAATGAAGATCCATAAGATATAAAGTCCACATGTGCGTTACGGTTAACTAGACGTTGCAGTTGAGCAGCCACAGTCGCATCGCTCTCTCTAATTTGTTACATGCCCCACAATTTGTGGCAGTACAGAACTACTTGGCTATCTGAGCACTCGACGGAAGTTTTCCATTTCCAATATACTGGTTGATAATCTGTATAAACAACATTATATTAACTATGATAGATTGCAAATGATATATGTAGGTGTTTTACTCACCTGCCAAAGGCATTGAAAAGCGCAACAATTTCTGTGCGCGATAGCCTGAAAATGGGATCCGCCTCGATATGTGGCTTATCCCACAGGCCGCTCTCAGTGGCTAAATTAAGTTTCTCCGAATATAGAATCTTCAGTGCGGTGCCCAGACCTTGCGTCTGTAGTTTACCCCACAATTTGCACTTGTCACAGCCCACACAATCCATAATCCTCGATATGTTGCGGAACTTTTCCTTGTAGTCGTGCTTGAACTTAATGGACGCAATGCCGTTGCTGAAGAGTGCGTTCTCATTGAAGTGAGACTGGAAGGATCTGCATGGGGAGAGTAAAGAATAGATCAGAAAATGACTTGTCTAGCATATCAATAGGATACTCACTCTATGACAGTCAGCATATCGTTAATGGCCAGCTTAACCTCTTCATCCTCCTCGGCAATGCCTGTATAATAATCCTCTCTTCTCAAATAGGGCGCTGCCTTGGCCAGAGCACGTAGCTCGACCAGGTAGATAAAGTACAAATTGCGTAGCCAATGTGGTCCCTCACCGTTGGTTGTCTCCGGACTGAAACGCTGTTTGAACTCCTTGACATTGGGTCCCCAAACACCTTGTGGATCGAGGAAATCCTTAGATTCCGATAATAAATACTTGGAACACAAATGTATATTAATGCTCGAGTGTAGGCCAGAGATGATGCGATAGAAGGCGCGCTGCTCGAGGCACACATCCCGCAGTTCCATGTGTGGCATGTAGCTAGAGAATTTGTTCGCGGTCTCATTATTGCCACCAAAACAATTCTCCAAATAGATACTCTTCCAGATGCGATGCGCCGAATCGCCACGATAGCCAGTATAGCGTTCGGGATTGAGCAGTAGATCAACATATTGTGCGCCCGCATCGTGATCATCAACAATGCAAAAGTCCTCCTCGGCCTCGTCATGTTTGGCCCACAATTCGAACTCCTTATGTGCCTGATCGCTAATGCTTGTGTCCAGAAAGCCCAGAGCACTATCGAAATCCTCCGCTTCCGAGCAGCCTTGATCCAGCTGTGCCTCGCGTGAATACTAAATACAAAAAGCATGAGAACAAGGAAGTCAATTAACTAGTACGATATAACAGCTGTGTAAATAATCGATATCAAGCACTTATTACATAAGGTAAATAGCGAAGTTTATAAAGACCAATCAAAATAAAAACAGACGTACGCTACAGACAGACATGACTCGCATTGACTTGGCTAGAGATTCACATTAAATATATATTGGGTTGACCAAAAAGAAACCGGTGATTTTCCCTACAATTTGTTGACAACTATTTTGAACGGCTTATGACTCTGTTATTGCATTCTATTTTTTGTCAGTTATCAGCTGGCACTTTTAGCTTACTTTAGAAAAAAGAGCGGCTAATTTTGTTTATATTTGTTTGTTTGGCGGCAATTTGAATATGGAGCCCACAAAGGAGCATTTTCGTCATATTTTACTTTATTATTTGCGTAAAGGAAAAATGCAGCTCAGGTTGCTAAAAAGTTACGTGATGTGTGATGGTGAAAAAGCCTTAAAAGAAGCACAGTGTCAAAGTTGGTTTGTCAAATTCCATTTGGGAGATTTTAAACTCAAAGACAAGCCACGTTCAGGTTGGCCAAGTGCAGTTGATGATGACGTTATCAAGGCTTTAATCGAATCGGATCGTCATGTAACTGAGCGTGAGATTGGAGAGAATATATAAATACACCACAGTCAACCATACATAATCATATTTGCACATATTTTAACCATTTTCAATAATGAAAAGGCATAAACAATGCGCAGAAATGCGGGGCGTATCGCTGACTGGGATCTAAGTTGAGCCACGTCAGTGTAGCACAGCGCGTGTATCCATTGACCCAATGAGCAGATTGACGTAATAAATTTGCACCTTGCAAATTATAGATAGTGTTTGAATTATGGCAGCAGCAGAAGCGCCAATGAGTTACCAAGATAATAAATGAAATGATTTAAATGCACAGTGCAAGCACGATAAGGTGGGATGTGATGAAGAGAAGGTTGTATAAGCTGCAAACTGATTAAGGCAGACTTGTATAAGAATGAACACTCAATCAAGTGTCTGCCAGCCCTGCTACTCTATCGAGTAATCACTGTATCTGCACTTGGCAATGATAAGATTCAGGTGCATGATAAAGCGGGAGGCGTACTCAAGTTTGATTTCCTGCTGTCTCTCACCTTGTACGACGCCGCCTTATCCCTCTGCTCGCCCTTCTCCTTGATGCCCTCCGGTATGGACTGCTCCTCACAGTTCTCCACCTGACAAAAGCGTATGGCGCAGCGACTGTCGTCGGGCCAGAAGGGACATTCTTGCTTCAGGTTCACCTTGTAGAATCGAAAGAAGTTCTTCACCAGCAAACTCTGTAGACGCGGATAGATCTTCATATTGTTGAAATGATCCACCGTGTCTACATCGCAGCTGCAATCGTTGATGGAGCCTGCCAGCTAGTGTAATATATATAGAAACATTACTTTCTGTTCTCTATTACGTTATTTCCACTTGGGATTACACTCACCTCGCAGAAACAGTTCTTATTGGTTTCTGCCTCATCGAGCGAGGCAAAGTAGCCGCCCGTCGGGTCTGTCCAATACAACACCACCAAGAGAGCCAGCGCCAATCCGCTTGCAGTGAGCAGATTACGCCGTACCTTCCTTGCTTCCGTCATGGTTGCTCCGACGTGCGACGTGTGTGTGCGGGGGCGCGCGCGTCGTCTGACTATACAGTCTGAGTGAACGTCTGCGTGTGTGTATGTGTGTGTGTGGATGAGTGGATGTACGAAATATTACACGCCTCTGTTCCAGTAACGCGCAAGGCACAACTAATTCCAACCGATATTCGTTAGTCAATTCATTAAACAGAGCCAGAGTCCAGGTATTTATGTGTACCGTATTGTTTGTTACAGACGCAGCTGATTTTGGACACGTACGTGTTGATATCGATATATCTGCAGTAGCGAAAAGTATCGATGCTTCGATGCCATCGATGATGTATCAGAATTGGCGGGGATGCCACATCAGTTCAATTCAAATAACAAACAATGCGTTACATTTAAATTACATATTTTGGAATTACAATTCAAAAATTTAGCACCTCATTTTCTATTGTTCTATTTCAAATGTTTCAAAAACAAATATATTCTCAATGCAGCACATTACATTGAAAATCGTTAAATGTCACCCTTTCCTTGCATACTATGAAAATTGAGAAAATTGGAATTATTGTGTATTTCGAATATGTAAAATTAGCGGGTGTAACCATTTGCTTATGGTTTTTATTTAATGTTTATTCAGCACTACATTTTAATTTAAGTATAAACTCAAAATATTTAAATGTACTGTTTAAGTTAGAATTATTTAAAACATTCCATTCAAAACAGTTTCTCACCCAAATTGCGAAAAATTTAAAACAAAATTTCATTTCTTTTTTTTTAAACATTTTCTAAAATTTCAATAAGATTTTTTCGCTTTTATTATATTTAATAATTCCTGAACAGTATAAGAATCTAATTAAAACCTATTTTAAAAACCTATTGGCACAGACATACCCTATTTCCATGGTATTCTTGTACTTATCCCTTGCAAATTGACTGTATTATGTCCATTGTTCAGTTCATATTGCCCGCATATGATTTGACTTTTTGTGTCTGATTTCCAAATGACGATAGCATTGAATTGTCTTTCAATCGATTGCTAAATGTTAATAGTGTTGTTGGTTTTCCCCCTCCCTCCGGATGCTGTTAATTAATTACCTCAAATATTGATTTCGTTTTCATTCTTCACCCATCGACTGCATCTTTTGTTCCCATGACACACAGAGACACAACCCCAACCCTTTTCAGCCCTCACCATTTACATGATCCTCAATATGCAAATTATGTAGGGCTGGTCCTGGGCTATCCTAGCCTGGCCTGGCCAGAGTGAGCTTGAGCTGTCCCAGAATCAGATTAGAAACACCAGGGGGTGAATCGCTTATGATGCCTGACTGACTGTCAATGGGTTGCCAGGAAAAGGGATGAGGGCAGGCGAGCTGAATGATGATTAACCATAAATCGCCTTCGGTTATTGGAAGAGCAACCACAAGAAGAATTTGCCTACAAAGTATTTAATTTGGCTTTAGTATTTGAATTTATGAGACTGTTGTATTGCTATTAAATCATACGTTTTATGAGGAAATTGTTATATTCTAGCTATGATTATATTTAAGGAAGTAGAACTCTTAATTTAAAAAGATATTTAGTATATAGAATCCTTAAACTTAAACGATATTTAATGTCAATAAATTGTATGCAAAATCAACGGTTTCTTTTCGGTAAACCCAATACTTTACAGTCAATTTATAGTTAACTCTTAGTATCTAACTTAAATACAACATGAATTCTTATTATATATATTCTTATTATCTTGTATATACATATATTATATACAAATATCTTTCATCTTAAGCCCTCGCACCTGTCTGTCTACATTCAAAATTCAATATCTTCTTTTTTTTTTTGCTCTCTCATTTGATATTCCATCAGCTCAAGCAGCAAAGTTCTCACGCAAAAGTGAAAATACAGCAACGGAATGATCAAGCGGTATCCCCTCTATAAAAAAGAGGAAAAATCGGCTAAAAAAAAGCAAGGGTTTAATCAGTTTTTTTTAAATACCACGATTAATGTAGAAAAAACGCAGACACAAAACATGTGTGGCCAAAGGACTTTGAACAGCAGCAGGAACAGGACCTGGGCGACCCTCGGCATTGTTTGAATTGAAAAGGAATCATCGCAATTTGCATACGCAAGAGGACAAACACAAGAGAGAGACAGAGAGAGAGAGAGAGAGAGAGAGAGAGAGAGAGAGAGAGGCAGAGAGAGCGCAGTTGCTGTTCCACCACCGCCTTATCTATTTGCCTTCGCCTTCGCCCAGGGGCCAAGCGAGTTCCAGGTAGAAGACGCGCTCACACGCACGCACAGAATGATAAATAAGTTTTTTTCCTTGATTTTTTATGAACTTTTTTCACTTTTTTTACCACTTTCAATTTTTTTTCGCTGCGTGTTTTATTCAAATTTCCTTGCGCTCCTTTCGTGTGAAGTTTCATTTGACGATGAGACGGACAGACGTTGGGCAAGGATGCGTCGCGTCGTCTTCGTCTGCTTCTGCTGTCTGAGCCTGGGAACATCCGCGGCAGCTCAAGGCGAAAGTTGTCCTTTTCTAGACTAGACATTTGATTCGCTGGGGCGTCAGGCTCTGCCTATGCCAGCTCTAATTAGCTGCGATCATTGCAGGAAATATTTCAAGCGGAAATATTCAAGAAAGTGTTCCTAATATATTAACAAATAAATAAGTTAAATCAGAATACACAAAAGTATCTAAAATAAATACGTACTAAACTAAGGATTGATTAGATCTGATCATAGCATAAAATATCAAGCTAAAACAATAACATTGGAGGTATATGAATAATCTTGATATATGGTACATATAAGTCAAGATACACAATATAGATTGATTCACGAAATGTGATTACAATAATGATTGAATATAAAATCATGTATAAATATTAAAAATCTTGATGGAAACATCAAGATGTACAAGTTAGATTGGTTAATAAAAATCGTATATAAATATTTAGTATGAATGATAAAATGTCATAATGGAAAATAGTATATAAATATAAATATGAATGATAGTGTGATAATTGAATAAAATATTATTTATTTAATTTAATTTAAAGTCTACTGAATGAGATACAAAGAATTATTTAAAAATTAAATTTAAAATAACTCAGCATTAAGTTTAAGTTAACAAAATAATCTTATATCAAGGATCTTGTTAAAAACATCAAGATAAGTTAAATTGATTGATAAAATGTGATTATAAATGGTATAAACCATTTCAGAAACTTTTGATAGATCATTAAGCAAGAAGTCAGTCGATAAAAATTGATAAAATGAGAGCACAGGATCTAAATTAAAGTCTTAAACAATTAGATTAGATGCGATGGTAGCAAAAAATATAAAGAAAGCTAAAAGAAACTTGAAATAAATTAAAAATAATCATGAATCTGAGAAGGATTTGTTATTAGAGATGGTAGCACAACATTTCAAGTAGAAAACTTATAGAAACTCCTAGAAGATCATAAAGAATGAAATAATAATAATTTGTTGCATAATTTTCAGTCTTTAAGTATTCTTTTCCAAACAATAGAGCTTGGTATAGTCAAGAACTTAAACTAAAATCCTAAGAAACCTCATTAGCTCAGATCGCAGCACAAATCCTAAAGAAACTTAGAGGATTATGTTAATATTAAACAAATATTTGCATGCATCAACTTAGAATTAGAAAATGCAGCTCATTAGTCTGCGATCATAGTGCGTTAATTATGCTAAAAACTTAATCTTCTTGAACACACTCGAGTATCGTTACGTATGCCAAACCACGTAATGTCATCACCATGAGGCGATAAGGATATTTTTGCAAATTTTCCCAGCACCCTCCTTCAGCACCTATGCAAATTTTGCATTGATCGTTGCGAGTATTGCATGATCATAATTGCATTTTACAATGTTTGACAACAGTGACAACGTCAACAGCTTGCACAAAGGTATTACCTAGGAAGGGGTACTCCTTTCTCTCTCTTTCCGTACTACCCTCTCTCATGCTCACTACTTGCCTCTCTCCCTTCATTTTCGCAAACATGCAAAAGATTTGCATAGGTTGCACTCAAGATTTGCATAAGAAGGCGCCGCTGCAGGGAGGTATGAGCAGCGCAACTGCTAATCCGCTAAGTGAGCACACTCCAGCTGCATTACGAGCTCGACAGCTGCCAAAACCCTCTCCGCTGTTTATAGCCGGCGGCAACAGGTAGAAGGAGAGAGAGAGAGAGAGAGAGAGTGCAGCGCAGCAGGTGCTTAAGAGCAGTCACGTTCACTTTGCATCTAGAGATGTAGACAGAGAGGAGGGCGCAGCAGGTGCTTAAGAGCAGCCACAATAACTTCGGTTCTCTTCTCCAGTTCTGTGTGCTCTCTTTTGCTGCCGTTTCTTTTGCTCACTTTCTCCATGGCTTGGCACTCTGTCTCTGGCCTTGGCTTGGCCGAGAACCATCCGCGTTGGTCAGTTTGTTGCTGACTTTCGCAAGGTGCAGTCGCTGCCCTCTCTCTCTTTAAAAACGGTTAGTGCAGAACCTGAAAAGTGTTCACAGTGTTTGTATGACTGTGTGCGTGATTGTGCCTATGTGTGTGTGTAGTGTAGATGTGTCTGTGTACTTTACATATGTTTATATATGCCTGGCAAGCTGACAAATTGTGCCGTATTTCCCCTTCCTACTCTCGTTTCTAGTTCAATTCCTGATCCTGCTGCAACAGTTATGTCTGCTAGCCGTTACCGTTAGCGCAAATTCTCACTCAACTTGTTTCACACACACACACACACACACATGCTCCACTCTCATCTCTCGTTCGGCAAGTGCTAAAAAAGAAAGAAATAACAAAGATAAAAAAACAAAAACAAATCCACAAATAATTTGCAAGTTGAGCATAGACTCCACCTAGATCTAGCTATATATATGTTAGCTATCCCCCACCCCACACCTCAACCGTGTTTACCGTTATTATTAACCGTTTCGCTGTGTATGTGTGCGTGTGTTTGTTTTTGGCGAAATGAAACACAAGAAATTCTTTGCCTGCTTAGGCTTATGGTGTGAAACTTTTTGGTATCCAGAAAGAACGCATAATTCGCATGCCAAGTAGAGATGAAGAAAGAGGCGGCGTGTCTGTGAGGGGGGGCGGTGGCATAGTGACGAGTGGCCCGAAACGTGCCGACAGCAACGTCGCGCCTTATGCAGCTGACCCACTTAGCGAACGCTTTGTCGTGCCGGACTTGGTATTCATGTTGGGTGTAGGCGGACAAGAAGGAGAACAAATAAGAGAGGAGAAAGAGAGGGGAGAGAGGGGGAGAGAGAGAGGAATGCAAACAGAGAGTGACAGAGAGATGAGACGAGGCGAAGAGGGACACTGTCTACAAACAGACAGCTGACCCAAAATACGTTCTTGGGGTTCTAACTTGGGTGGGCGTAGCAGACTGTGAGGGAGTGAGAGAGTAAAGAGAGAGATGGGTATAGTAAGCTATAGTGTATAGCTTTCTAGAGACCAAAGAATGAGGATTGTCACACACGTCTACGCCTGCGCTTAATGACACTTTTCAAATGGCCCTTTTTGAGAAATTTCCGGTTTCTTCCATAGCCACAAAGAAAGCGACGACACGTGAGTCGCCTCGGCACAGAGCAGGCAGGAGCATGTTGAGGGGGGCAGGGAGGAGGAGGGTACACACACATAATTGTATCTCTTACCATTTAGTTGTATATGTTGTTATTTTCTTCTCGCTGCTTCTTCATTCTTCTTCTCCAACTGCACTTTCGCTCAAGATCTTTGACTGAGATTTCTTGCAAGGTTTCTGTCCGTTTCTGTCTCTTTTTTTGGGCCAACACTTGCTTGGTACACTTTCTATTTCATTCATAAAGATTGTGTAGCATTTTAAACGTTGAATGTTAATTGGACAAGACAGGCACAGGCTGGGCATAACCCCCGTTGAGTACAGTGAAGGCTCGTGAAGTGGGCAGAGGGTGTTGAATACGAAATTTGTATTTTTTAATGTGTCGAAATTGTGAAATGAGAAAGAAAATAAATGAATCGTTGGAATCTTGGGTAATTCAAATATAATAAATGATTGATACCATTTAATAACTTCATTATATGATAGAGTAGATTAAAAACTTGCTATACTAAATGAATTTTAAACTTTTAGAATGGGAACTTTAGTTTATTAATCATAAATCAGAATATTATAACATTTTCTATGGAATCATGAGTATTTTAAGCAATACAAGAGAGATTAAGGAACCTCTTTGTAACATTTCAGTACAGTAAAGCAGTCTAAAGTTGGTTTACCAAAAGAATTCTTTACTTTCAGAAAGAAAATTTTTATTCCAAGCTTTACTAAAGGGATTGAATAACCTTACAACATTTCAGTATAATAAAGAGGAGTCTAAAGATGTTTTACCAAGAGAATTCTTTACTTGCAGAAAGGAAACTTAGGTTTATTTATGATAAATATAGATCTTAGGTATTCTAATTATTACAAACGAGATTGAGTAACCTATTTATAACATTACTGTATAGTAAAGCAGTATAAAGATGCATTACTAAGGGAATTCTTCACTTTCCGAATGGAAACTTAGGTTTATTAATCATGAATCAGAATATTATAACATTTTCTATGGAATCTTAAGTATTTCAAGCATTAAAAGAGAGCTTGTATAACCTCTTTACAACATTTCTGTATAGTAAAGCAGCGTAAAAAAGTTTTACCAAAAGATTCTTAGCTTTAAAAAAGGAAACTTAGGTTTAATATATTAAAAAGAAGTCGTAAAATTGAAAGAACTGCAATGACTTCACAACGGCACCTTAAGTATTTTCAAGTATTACTCAAGGCAAAAACTGACGCACAGTGGGTTGCGTTGCACTTGTCTAGCGTGTACTGTGGTGCTGCTCATTATTTTGCGCAGACCGACAAAAAAAAACCAGTTTACGTGAGACCTTTTTTGGTAAGACATTTCCATGCCGACGCAACCTAAATACATTTATTAGGCTGGAATTCTGTAGTACCAGTTGAAGCTAGAGGTTCTTCTGTACCCATTTCACACACACACACACACAGACAGAGTTGGATGTATGCCCCTCCAAATACGTATACGTAATATTGAAATGGGAAGATATAAACGGACAGCACCTGTCGCAGAACCAGAAAGAAAGAACAGGTTTCTGGAGAGGCTTAGGTAGCAGGGTGAGGGGGGAGTGGACAGTGGGCAGTGTATAAGCGCGGGGTCAAGAGCAGAACAAGTTACTTGTCTTATCAGCGTGCAGCAAGTTGGCCAAGCTCTTTGAGCTCTTTCTAGGCCAATGATCTTAGCTCGACTTGGCTGCGGAGCTGCGCTGGAGCTGAGTCAAGAAGAAGCTCGGTTACGTCACAGGGCAGCAAGAGGAAAGTAGAGGTGGCAGAGAGAGGGAGACAGAGAGAGAGAGAGATAGAGTGAGAAGGGGCAAAAAGTGAGGGAAGCTGGGAGAGAGCTTAAACAATTGAGAGGCAGCTAAAGAGGGAGTTGGATAAACAAAGAAGCAAGAGAGAGAGAACGATGCTGACTCAGTCTTTAACTTTCACTTGACTCTCTTTCTTCTCTCCACAGATTCAACTTGCAACGCGATGAACACGTGAGCTTGCCACCTAACAAGAACAACAACAAAGAGAAGTAGAAGAAGAAGAAGAAGCACAAGAGATTATCAAGTTTACCGAGAGTAACATGAGAAATTACTGCGCCAGGCTCAGCTGCCTGCTGCTGTTGGCGCTGCTCTCAGCGCCGACTCAGGTGCATGCACAGGATGATTCACTGGCGGGCAGCTTTCTATCAGGTGAGTCTAACTGAGACTAACTGATCTTAACTGAGCCTAGCCGACTCTAACTAATGCTAATTGCCCCTGACTACCGCCTAACTGACCTTAACTGAGCCTAACTGCCCCTGACCACTCTAACGGAGACTAATTGATCCTTACTGACCCTAACTAAGCCGTACTGCTCCAAAAAAGCTAGCCTAACTGACCCAAACTACGCCTAACTGAACCTTACTGAGTCTAACAGAGCCTTACTGAGTCTAACAGATCCTTACTGAGTCTAACAGAGCCTTACTGAGTTTAACAGAGCTTTACTGAGTCTAGCAGAGCCTTACTGAGTCTAACAGAGCCTTACTGAGTTTTACAGAGCCTAAATGACTTGAACTGGCCCAAACAGAGCCTTAAGCCTAAAGGAGCCTAACTGTCTCTAACTAAGAATAACAGTCGAGCCTAACTGATCCTAGTTGAGCCTAACTGGCCCCCAACGGCGCCTAACTGCTCAAGACTGTATGACTTATCCCCTCCCTCTCTCTCCTCGCAGGCCTCCTGGACACCATTACCAGTACAGCAGATGCCAAGGATTGTCCTGGCGTCTGTGTGCACACGTTGGCCACGTTGATTTGCTACGAGGTGCTCGACGATGTGCCCTGCCCCTCGCCCAGCATGAAGTGCTGTATTGAGAGTGCACCAGGTAAAGCAACAACCACAAGAGAATCCTCTACAGCAATTCATGACACCATCCCCCCCCAGGTAAAAATGCCACAGCTGTGCGTGCGCCGCCCTCCACCACGCCCAAGATTACTAGCACTAGCAGCACCACAACGAGCAGCACCACACAGCGAAGCACCACCGCTAGCACCACAACCAGCACGACAAGCACCACACGACGTAGCACCACCAGCGCTAGCACCACAGCCAAACCGAAGCCTAAGCCACAAGCCAAGCGACCAGCAAGCACGAGTACCTCTGCACCGCCAAGTAGCACTACCAAGAAGGTTGCCACCACCAAGAAAGCCATCACTAGCAAGCCCAAGGACAAAGAGGAGGCCAGCAAGCTGGAGGATGAGAACAGTAAGTAAACAAAGGGGGAATCTTTACTCCAGTTAGCGGAACCTTGACTTCATTTAGGGGAACCTTTACTCCATTTAGGAGAACCTTTACTACAGTTCGGGAAACCATTACTCCAGTTAGGGGAACCTTACTCCAGTTTGGGGAACCTTTACTCCAGTTAGGGGAACCTTTACTCCAGTTAGGGGAGCCTTTTCTCCAGTTAAACCCCCCACTGAGCACCTCCAACCCTTCCTCTTCCTCCTTCTCTACAGAGAACTGCACAGGCGTCTGTGTGGCAGATCGCATTGCGGAATATTGTGAGGCTTATCTGACCAGTGGCGGACTATGCAAGGAGGGCACCAAGTGCTGTGTCTCCCTGGATGAATACGCCAATGGCAAGCTGCCCAAGGACATCTATATACCAGCCAGTAAGTGCAGCAAGCTTATCCCTCCCAGCACTTCCACTAACCCCACTTTCCTCTACCTTAACAGAACACATGAGCAACCTGAAGAGCAATCAGACGCTGGTCAAGAGCACAGCCAGCAAGACTAGCACCTCCTCCAGCACCAGCTCCAGCACCAGCTCCAGCACCAGCAGCACCACCAGCACCACACCAGAGCCAGCGCGCACCAAGACCAACAACAGCAAACCCATGAAGCCGCACAAGAAGCCAGCAACGAGCACCACAACAACAGAAGCTGCTGCTGCCGAGGAAGAAGAGGATGAAGAGGAGGAGGAAGAGGAGGAAGTGCAGGCGCCAGCACCAAACAAGAACAACAACAACAAGCTAAAATCAGGTGCACAGGGCCAGGTGCTAAAGGAATGCGAGGGCGAGTGCATGAACGGCATCTTTGCCATCTTCTGTGACGACATCGACTCCGATGCCTTCTGTCCCGGCGAGGGCAGTTGCTGTGTAACTGGCAGCGCCTCTGAGGCACCTCCTGCCTCAAAGCCTGCGCCCAGTAAACCTGCCACCAAGATTGCACAGAAACCCGCGGCTAAGCCACCAGCGCGTCCAGCTGCAGCACCACCAGCAGCGGCAACGAGTGGAGGAGGAGGTGGAGGAGGAGACTTTCTTTCGCAGATCATTTCGTTTGCGGAGAACACACTAAACTCACCAGCAGCAGCTGCAGCTCCAGCACCACCACCACCACCGCCACAGTTGCCACGCTGTCCTGGCTTCTGTCTGCTCAACATTATGGCCGCCTTCTGTGAGCGACCCTCCATACTGCTCTCCACAGCCACCACCTGCGCCAAGGGCTCTGTGTGCTGCGATAACTCTCGCGCTGCTGCAGCCAAACCCAAATTGCCACCACCAACGCCGCCAGCCACTCCACCACCCACTGCACCACCCTATGTGCTGCACAATACACCCAGTGCTGATCCACGCGAGGAGTGTCCCGGCTCCTGCATTGTCAGTCTGCTCAGCTTTACCTGTTTTAGTAAGTTAAACAAGGGAAAGGTTTGTGCCTGCAACTAATCTCCCCCTTCTTCCCCCCTAATCCCCTACAGAAAACGCTGAAATGACTGAGCTGTTCAGGTGCAAGCGCTCTGGCCAGATCTGCTGTGCGCCCAAGAGCAAAATCCTGGAGAAGCAACAGTTCCAGACACGCAACGATACCTCCTACTTCAATTATCCACCCATGGCACCTCCTCCACCATATACACCACAACAACAACAGCAGGTTGGACCACCACAGCCACCGTATGCAGCCACATCGTACATGTCTAATCAGGCAGGCCCACCACCGCCACCACCACCTGCACACCTGGCACCTCACCCCAATCCCTACCAACCTGGTTTGCACAACTATGCGGATTACTATGGACCTGCGCCGGGTGGTGCAGCACCACCAGCACCCACAGCACCTGCCACAACCACAAGCACTTCCACCACCACCACCACACCCCGTCCACATGTCTACTCCAAGTATGTGTGCGGTGTCAAGGGCACCCTACGCACTGGACGCTCTGCCAATCTCAACTACGTCAGCTACGCACGTGCCAAGTATGGCGTGCAGCGCACAGCACGTCAGCTGAGCAGCGCCTACTCCGGCATGGCCAATCCCGGGCAGTACAACAAGTCCAATGAGCGTCTGGTGCTGGGTTCAGCTATTGTGCCCATACAGATACACAATGATAAGCTGGGGGACTTGCTGGACACGAGTGGCGTCACTGGCAATCAACTGCGCTCCTATCACGAGCAGCAAGGGGAGTCCAATTCTCTAGAGCAGGCAGCGCCACAACGTGCAGTGGTTTATACAGATTACTATCCTGTCTACACACCTCCAGTTGTGAGTAACTCAAGCAGCAGCAGGAGAAGAGCACGCGTGGTGGGCGGCGAGGATGGTGAGAATGGAGAATGGTGCTGGCAGGTGGCGCTGATCAACTCCCTCAATCAGTATCTATGCGGTGCAGCGCTCATTGGCACCCAGTGGGTGCTCACTGCAGCGCATTGTGTGACCAAGTAAGTAAACTCTTGTGAATCCCCTTTGAAACCCTCTAAACCACATTGAACTGCTTCGACCTACCTCCCTTCGACCATTGAAATGGACAAAAAAGGGTTTACCAACTTTGTGCAAATGTATACGACAGGCAGTAAGAGGCGTGGCAGACCCCATAAAGTATATATTGGATTGACCGAAAAGAAACTGCTGATTTTGCATACAATTTGTTGATAATTCTTTTGAACTGCTTATGACTCTGTTATTTATTTATTTTTTATTTTTTTTTATTTAAAATTGCATTCTATCTTCTGTCAGTTATCAGCTGGCAATTTTAGCTTGCTTTAGAAAAATAGCGAGCGTAATTTTGTTTATATTTGTTTGTTTGGCGGCAATTTGAATATGGAAAGGAGAATTTTCGTCATATTTTACTTTATTATTTTCGTAAAGGAAAAATGGAGCTCAGGTTGCTAAAAAGTTACGTGATGTGTATGGAGACAAACCCTTAAAAGAAACACAGTGTCAAAGTAGGTTTGTCAAATTCCATTTGGGAGATTTTAAACTCAAAGACAAGCCACGTTCAGGTTGGGCAAGTGCAGTTGATGCTGACGTTATCAAGGCTCTAATTGAATCGGATTGTCATGTAACTGAGCGTGAGATTGGAGACAAGTTAAATATACAACAATCAACCATACATGATCATATGATCAAATGATCAGTTTCTTTTCGGTCAAACCAATATATAGCCATGTCTGTCTGTCTATATCAACTCACATATCTCAGCTATTATAAAAGCTAAAGTTACCAAATTTGGCGGCAAGATGCCTGTATACTATACGCTGATCAAGTTTATTTCAAATATTAGGTGCCACGCCCATCGCCTCCGCAAATCAATAATGTAATTTTTGAAATCAATTTGTAAGCGCTGTATAAAAGATACAAGATTCTGACTTTAACACATATAAAGCTGATAGAAATATCTACATATACTCCAAATTTCAATTCGATCGGACAATAAACGCAGAAGTTATACAAGAAAGAAAAGAAGACCAAGTGCTTGTTTCAGCTAACAAGGCAGGCAGGCGAGCGCGAAGCTCAAGCGCCATCTGGCGAGCATAATAAGAAAGCACGTAGTTCGAAGGGTATCTCACTCTTGCTGTCTCTAACTCCGCACCCTCTCTCCCTTTCTTTCTTTGCAGCATTGTGCGCTCTGGCGATGCCATCTACGTGCGCGTAGGTGACTACGATCTGACCCGTAAGTACGGCAGTCCCGGCGCACAGACACTGCGTGTGGCCACCACATACATACACCACAATCACAACAGTCAGACACTGGACAATGATATTGCGCTGCTCAAGCTGCACGGCCAGGCGGAGCTGCGTGATGGCGTCTGTCTGGTGTGTCTGCCAGCGCGTGGAGTCAGTCACACGGCGGGCAAACGTTGCACAGTCACTGGCTATGGCTACATGGGTGAAGGTAGGTCTACAAAGAGGCTAATCCTCTAGAGAAATCATTAATGCTTCTCTTCCTCTTCCAGCTGGTCCCATTCCTTTGCGGGTGCGTGAGGCAGAGATACCCATTGTCAGCGATACAGAGTGCATAAGGAAAGTGAATGCAGTCACGGAGAAGATCTTCATTTTGCCCGCCTCCAGTTTCTGTGCCGGTGGCGAAGAAGGACACGATGCCTGTCAGGGAGATGGCGGTGGTCCCTTGGTCTGCCAGGATGATGGTTTCTTTGAGCTTGCCGGTCTCGTTTCTTGGGGCTTTGGCTGCGGACGTGTGGATGTGCCCGGTGTCTATGTGAAGGTCTCTTCGTTTATTGGTTGGATCAATCAGATCATCAGCGTGAATAACTTATAGTGGCAGAGTCCGTAAACTGAACTGTAGGGAACCCCCCGTTTGTAGGCATATCTCAGCAAGGCAAGCCTACGACCTTGTGGGGGTTCCAATGCGTGTGTGTGTGCGACTCGCTATCGACTGTTAACCTAACCTAACATAACCTAAAAAAAACCCAAACCTAGTGTAATCTATTCATATTTAGCTATCACATTGATCAGAAGAAAACCCCATAACAAAACCCTTTATAACTAAGGAAAGTCTTGAAAAGTATTCCCCAAGGAGCGACAGAACTATCGGTATAACTATCGTTTGGGTAGATTGACTAAGCAGAGAAGAGATATTTGAGGAAACATAAAATTTTCAGATGACTTTTATAGATTTTATATAATTTTATAGTAAATTAAAAGCAGTTTTGCATCTGTTTTATGCGATAGTTTTTTCTATGCAATTTAGTAAGAAAGTTTTAGTAAATTTTAGGCATATTTACATATGTTTTATGCGATAGTTCTTTCTATTCAACTCAGTAAGAAAGTTATAATAAATTTTAAACATTTTTGCAAACTGTTTTATGCGATAGTTCTTTCTAGGGAAGTCACTATGCAATTCAGTAAGATTTCTTAAAGAATAAAATGAAATTTCAACCCGATTTTCAACAGAATTATAAAATGTTAAGATTTCTTAACAGTTACAAACAATTTGTTGCTTAGTCTCCTCTCTAATGCGATAGTTTCTCCCTCAAAACGATACCATATGCAATAGTTCTGCTGCTCTGATTTCCCCCCTTCCCTATCTTATATAATATTAATTTAAATCTATTGTAAACTGTTTTTGTATATACAAAAAAAGAAAATACAAGAAAAACGTTCATCATCGTTTCACGAAAGAAAAAAAAGACACGCAAAAATAATCAATTCGTAAAGGGGTAAAAAGAATGAAATATTTTAGAAATGTATTCACAAGATTTGAGCTGAAATAATTAGAATACCTTTTTTTAATTTATGCAGCATTTTTAACGGAAAATAACGCAGATCAAAATGTCGCAAGGATGCGCAAAAAGAAAGAGAGAGAGAGAGAAAGGGAGAGAGAGCAAGGCAAGCCTGGTCTGACTTGCAGAGGCGGAGCACGACGCGCTCTCACTCACTTACTAGTTTACCTAATAAGCTGCTCGCTCTCTCAAAAAGTTAAGAGAGTTGCGCAGCAGCAGAGGTCGCAGCAGAGACCGAAGTGGAAGCCGAAGCAGAGACAGCAGCAGCGCCGGCAGCAGCAGAAAAACTCACCCTCATTGGGTGAGTGAAAACTGCAAGCGCCAATGCTGCGTCGCGCCGCTGCTAACTTCTTCGTCTTGTCCTCGTCTTGCCTTCGTCTTGTGTTCGTCGCCAGCATCGTTTGCGTCTGCGTCGGCATCTTCGGCTGCTGCATACCAATTGCGCTCTCTGCAGTTTTTTGTTGTTGTTGTTGCCTGCCTTTTTTAACCCTTTGCTGCGTGATTTTATGTGCCTTGTTTTTCTCCTTCTGCTTCGTTTACTTCTGCTGCTTCTTCTCCTTCTCCTTGGAAAAGGGTTCGCGCTGCGTGGCGACGACGCAGCCTAAACAGAAGTTCGTCTGGCCTCGAGCTGAGCGGATGGCAAAGAGAAAGATCAAGCAAAGAATACTTGCGCGACTCAACCAAGTGCATCCCATACGATCTACTGATCTACGATCAATTCTAACGATATTCAACTTAGTGTGTAGTGTGTAGTCACGTGTTGTGTGTAGTGTAGTGTGTTTGCTTAGTGTCTATCCCCCCTCTCTCTCTCCCTCTTGTGCATGCCAAACGTATTGCGTGCCTGCTTCTTCTTTCACTTCTTCCCCCCCACAACAACAACAACAACAACAGTATGGATGCAAATCTGTCGCCCAATACACCGGCGGCAACAACAGTAACAACAACAACAACAACAACAACAACAGGAGGAGCAGCAGCAACAGTGGCAGCAGCCGCCCCTTGCTCCTCTTCCTCCTCCTCCTCCATCACAATCTGCACCTCCGCCCTGCCGGTCGCCTCCTCCAGCTCAAGCTCAGCTTCGCCAGCAGCTGCCGTCGCCATTGCCAAGTGTCACACAGGAAGCGGAAGCGGCCTTGCCTCCGCTACCAGCTCCAGCTGCACGGCCACGCCACTTGCTCCAGCCCTGCCACAATTGCTGAGCACCAGCCTGGACTTCTGCAAGCAGGAGGATGTCAACAATCTCTCCCTCGCCAGCGGACCCTCGGAGGGACAGCGATCACTCTCTGGTGCACCCTCCGCCTCCTCCAGCCCCATACTCAGTCCGCAGGGCAAGATCTTTGGACGCAATGCAAATGGAACAAGTAAGTCCAGATATTTTATTATGTTTTGAATCGGAAATTATATTGGATATGATAGGCTACTCTATACTATATATATCATTATATAATATGAAATGAGGTACTATAATATGAGGTGAGCTATATCATCTTATATTAGATATAATATAATTTGTAGAAATAATTATAATTATAATTCACACGAAGTTTCAAAGAGGCGCCAGCTGTCTTTGATATATGTAGAAGTAGATTCTTATAATATTTTCTAACTATAGCTGAATAATGGAGATTGAATGCATTATAGCATTAAGAGAAGTTTCTATACATTCATTAGAGATAAAAAAACAAACAGAGAAGTAAATTTAACCAACTTGACTTGGTTTCTAAAGAATAACAGCGTATAAAGAGAAGTTTTGAAGCAATTTCCTCTTGATTATTCACAACTTCAAACAGTTACAGAACAAAACAACTCGTCTATCTTTTCTAAACATGAATATTATGATATAGTTACTTTATAATGGTAACACTACTGGCTAAAATGAAGTCTACAGACTCCAAAAAGACGAAACAACAGCTGGACAAGTAGAGAAAATATAATCATACCAAGAAAACATAAAGAGAAAAGAATAATATGATCAAATGAACTAATACCATATACATATAAGCCTTAGAATGTGTAGTACAGGGTATCAAGTGGTCTGCTGGCGTTTACTTTTTACGTTATAAACCTTTGATCGTTTCTTAACTTTCTTTAAAGTAAATAATCATGCCAAGAAAACACAAAGATAAAAGTATAATATGATCAATATAATTCGTTTAATCAAGCTTGTTGAGAATATACAGTGAGTCAAGTAACTCTTTACACATATGTACATACACGTTAATGTTATGTACATATGTGTTAAGAGTTTCTTGACATACTGTATACTATATATACGCTCTAGCATGTATACTACAGGGTATCAAGTGGTCTTTCAGTGTACTTCCTACTTCCTACGTTATAAACCTTAAACATGCCTTAAAGTCCTTTTCTTTATTTCATTTCTTGTTGCTCTCACATCTTTTATGCCTTTTCTTACAATTTTTTGTCCGCTGCATGCAAATTTTCCCGCGCTTTTGAAGCTTCTTCAAGCTCGCCACATGTCTCCCTGTGCCTCATTGTGATTGTGTTTGTTGATTGTTGAATGTTGTTATTGTTGTTGTTGTTGTTGTTCGTAACGGAAACTCTGCTAACGGATCTACAACTTAATGGGGCAACAATAGCTTCATCTACAACTTCGCCTTCATTCCGGTTTCCATTTCCTTGTTGCCTGCCTAGGAACCACCCTGAGCTGCGCCCCTTAACTATGTTCATCACAATGGCGTTCATCCAATGAAAGACGCTGTAGCCAGGCAGGTAATGCCAGTTCTAACGGCACTGCCGTTAGACGTGTCTTCCCATAGGCTCAGCACGCCGGGGGGTAAGAATGAAAAAGGTACAAAAAAAAACTCACCCCAGGGAGGAGAAGTAGATGAGGGTAGTCGGAGGAGGTGCTCAGGCCTCAAGTTGTTGCCTTGTGGCCTTTTTGCCTTGTTGCCAACTTATTGGTTATGGGGCGTAGATCATTTCTGGCCAAGATCTGCTGCTGCTGCTGGCTCTGGGGCCATTGGCACGTACAGCGAGTTATTGCCAGCAATGGAATTTTGATCGACAAAGAATTTGGTCGTTCAAAAAGTCGCTTTTAATTTATCGTTGTATATGAGAAATAGTTTCGCCAGCTAGAGGGGGCAACGAGGAGGAGCAGAAGCAGGAGCAGGCGCTGGGGCAGGGGCAAGGACTGAGGCTGGGGCAGGGCAAGGACTGAGGCTGGGGCAGTGGCAGTGACAGAGGAAGCTGAGGCAGGAGAGGGCAGCAAGCTCCGGCGTCTGCGACTTTGTCTGCGTCTTTGTCTGCTGCAGTTTTTCTTCTGCTGACCATAATCGAAGCGATCGCACGATTGACATCCCTCACACACACACAAACACACACACAGGCACACACACTTGCACACACACACACAGAGAGAGGGAGCTGTGCCTGGTCTTGGGCCTGCTCTTGGTATGTGGCGTCGAATGTCATTATTGCTTTGCCAAGTGCCAACTAAAAAGCAACTGCAGTTAATTTTTTTTGTTGTTGCGCTCGCCAGGCGCATAAAAACAACATATTTAGCAAATGACAACAACAACCACAACAACAACAACAGCACTAACAACAACAACAGCAGTGGCCAGCAGTAGAGTCTGCAGGACAATAACATACCCTGCGTGCAGTTTACTTTGTGGCATAACTTCTTTGTTTATTATGCAATCAGTTTGAAATTTGATGGGGAGATAGATAATATAGTCAGCTTCATTTATCAACAAAGAGATAGTTATATCTTTTATATATGTATCTCTAACAAAACGTATTGCAAAAGTATTGGGTTGACCGAAAAGAAACCGTTGATTTTGCATACAATTTGTTGACAATTTTTTTGAACGGCTTTTTGATTCTCAAATTTATTTATTTTTTATTAATTTATTTATTTATTTTAAATTGCATTCTATCTTTTGTCCGTTATCAGTTGACAATTTTAGCTTGCTTGAATTTTGTTTAAATTTGTTTGTTTGGCGGCAATTTGAATATGGAGCCCACAAAGGAGCATTTTCCTCATATTTTACTTTATAATTTCCGCAAAGGAAAAATGCAGCTCAGGTTGCTAAAAAGTTACGTGATGTGTGATGGTGACAAAGCCTTAAAATAAACACAGTGTCAAAGTTGGTTTGTCAAATTAGGTTTGGTAGGATTTTTCTCTCAAAGACAAGCCACATTCAGGTGGGCCAAGTGCAGTTGATGTTGACGTTATCAAGGCTCTAATCGAATTGGATCGTCATGTTACTGAGCGTGAGATTGGAGACAAGTTAAATATACAACAATCAACCATACATGAGCATATGATCATCGGTTTCTTGTCGGTCAACCCAATAAATTATAAGTTTACTTAGGCAGTGGGCGTGGCAGTCAACATTTGAGCTTAACTTTAGCTGTGCATGTCCTTAAGCCACCTTCATGCCAAATGAAATACCCCTCACTCTTATAATAAGAGAGATCTGCTTGTTCATACAGACAACTTCAAGTTGACTGTGATTATATATACTTCGTGGGATTGTGCACGCCTTCTATTGCATGTTTATATGCTTACACAAAGTTAGTATACCCTGTTGAACATTTTCAATTGGTATAACAACAACATAAGCAGGCACATTAACAGGCTTGCCACAAGCTGCCGCAAAAAGCGAGCCGCAAATTAAATAAATAAAAAATCAACAAGAAGTGGAAGCAGCAGCAGCACGAGGTAGAGGAGCAGCCCAAGCTGCTGGCAAACGTAGTGACAATCAGCGCCCCACCTGGGTCTACCCATAGTGCCCTCTTGCTCTACCTCTTCCTCTGCTGCCTCAAAGGCAGTTCCAGTTCCAGTTGTGGCCACGCCACGCCACGCCTCGCCCCGGCCCCCGAGCATTATTTGTGTATTGAAATCACGTCTCATTTATTTATTGCTGCAAATGCTACTGCCCCCTCTTTAACTGCCCCCCTCTGCCTGCTCCTGCTCTGCTGCTGCCAACTTACGCAGCGTCTGCGTCTGCGTCTCTGTCTGCGTCTCTGTCTGCGTTAAATACTCCGCGTTGGGGCTACGCACATCGTAGAGAGAAGCGTGGCGTGAACACAGCCCAGACATAGAGTTAACCCCAGATGGACCCACAGTGCAAGTTGAGTTTTAGATAAGGGTGACGATGTCAAATGTAGAGGAAGGAATTTGAATTATCTACAGTGAGTCAAGTAACTCTTTACACATATGTACATGTTAATGTTATGTACATACGTTAATGTTAATGTTGTGTACATAAGTGTAAAGTGTTTCTTGACATTCTGTATATATGCATATATAGAATGAGCTAATGATCTTTTGCTCAGATGATTCCACATTTGAGGACATAATTCTATAAGTAATATATGACGAATTTATAAGATATATAGTAATGATTTGGAGTAGTAATGAGCTGGAGTTATAGAATGATTTTTTATTGTTTTAATTAAAATTTTTAATGTTTAATTTAATGTTTTATTTCCCTATTATTATATAACAAATACAAAATAATTCTAAATTACCTTTTTCTATCAACATATTGATTGATATACAAATGCAATCTGAATTTGATTCTTCTAGAAAAACTAGAAAAAAACAAATAAATATGAAAATTACTATATTTAATATGAGATTATAATAATAAAAGAAAAAATAGCATACCGTAATTTGAAAATATAAGCTATGGAAATACAGTACAACTATGCTAGAACATATTTATCTTGAATTTTTGATATGTTTTGTGAACATAATCCTTTAATGTTTAAACTATTTATTACGCTCTTTTTAATTTAAACAATGTGTTCGCTTAGCTCTCTTAAACGATAGTGTGGCTCTCTTCTCCGCTTCTTTTACGTTACTCAACACTATGCTATCGATAGGGTTTACATTAACTAAGTAATCTTACGATAATGTATCGACTAAGGTCACACATAATAACATAAGACTTAACATAATTGAGTATAACTTAACAGTATATCAAATACCGTGACTCAAGTATACTATGTATATATGTATACTGTATGTATACTGTATATAATTGATATATCCAAGTCTGTCGACAATCTAAGTTATTTAAAGAAAAGAAGCTTTTAGAACTTCAATTTTGCACTTTAATAGTTAAATAACTTTCAACGAATTCCATCAATTTTGGCACATTCAACAAAAATGTACACAAATTTCAGTCATTCTCTTTCTCTTTAGTTCAGATTTATAGCCTCTATATAGCATAGCATACACTGCCAAACTGTACTTCAGCTTAATGGCCAAACTCGGGGCAATATGCTCGGCATCTTCTTCTTCTTCTTCTTTCTCTGCTGCTGCTGCTGTTGCAAACAATTTGAACAAATTGTGTCATAAATTGTGACAAGCATGCAGTAATGGGTTAATGATTGGCAGCAGCGCATCAAGTGACAACAAGGAACACAAACAGCAACAGCAACAACAAGAATAACAGCAACAACAAGAATAACAGCAACAACAAGAATAACAGCAACAGCAAAAACAAGAACAACAACAACAACAGCAGCAACTTCAGCTTGCTACACACTGCAAAAACATACAATGCGCCGTTTTTTTTTTTTGCTTGTTGCCCTCTCTGTCTGCCCAGTTGCCCTGCTCCACAGTTACCCCTGCTCTCCCTCTCCCTCTCAATATCCCTCTCTATCTGTTTCTCCTTCTCTCAGCTCGTTTTTCTATTAATTAAAGCGCGTAACTTGCGCGATCTGGCAGCGCGATCTGTCCGTGTGCGTCTAAAATATTCTCACATAATTATTTACGATTTGACATAATCATCTTCAGGTTCTGCTGCAGAGGCTCTGCCAATAAATCGTGTGGCCTGCTGAAGAAGCAGAAGAAGCTGAAGAAGTGGAAGAAGCAGCAAGAAACTGCAGTAGAAGAAGTAGAAGCAGAAGAAGCTGCAGCTGACAATTGCTAAGTTCACACGAAAAAAATACATTTACATTTTGTTAGAAAACCCAAATAAAAAAATGATAAAAAATATGAAAAAAATCGGGAAAAAGGTTTAGAATATTTCGTGATCCTTTATGCTCAAGATCTTCGCGCATGCGTGACGCATTTCTAACGAGAAGATGAGAAGGAAAGGAGAGAACAAACAAGAAAGCGAAAGGGTTGAACTGCCCAACATCATGTATGCAGATCTTGTTGCCCTCTCTCTCTCTTCCTCTCCCCTCTCCATGCCTTCCTCCCTGTCTCACATTTGCTTATGCAGATGAACTCGTACCGTTTTTTTTTCGCTTTTTCCTTTCGTTTTTTTCTTCCACTGATTCTTTTTTTTTTGCTTGCTCCTCGAAAAGGGTCCGCGCAGGATCTGTACGGGTCTGTCGGGTCCGAGTAGACGTCCAGCAAAAAATACGACGCATTTAATTAAAATTGTTTTTTGCCTCGCTTGTGGGAAACATTTTGTGAACTCTCTATAAAAATATTTCAAGTTTTTTGTACCAAAACTTTACAGTTCTTCAACTTCTTCGACTCCAGACATAAAAAAAAGGCTTGTTTAATTAAATTTATTTTACTTGTGGGAAACATTTGAGGAACTCTATAAACTGCAGAAAATATAGAAAGACTTTAACATGTTTAATATTATTAAAGGTCTTTGGAATATAGAAATATGTCTTTGGTATATATAATATATAGAAAATATACTCGTTATTTATATAAATCGACCATTGAAAATGGACAAAAAATGGGTACACTAACTTTGTGCAAATGTATGTAACAGGCAGAAGGAGGCGTGGCAGAACCCATAAAGTATATACATATATATATTCTTGCTCAGCAACACTAGCCGAGTCGATTGGGCCATGTCTGCCTATGTGTCTCTCTGTCTTTCTGTCTATCTCTCTGTCTGTCTGTCTCCTTGTCTGTCTGTCTGTATAAACACACAGTTCTCAGCTATTATTAAAGCTAGAGTTACCAAATTTGGCAGCAAGATTCCTGTATACTATACGCTAATTAAGTTTATTTCAAATATTAGGTGGCACGCCCACCGCCTCTGCAAATCAATAATTTAATTTTTAAAGTCGATTTGTAAGCGCTGTATAAAAGATACAACTTAATAATACTAATACTACTAAGCTGATTAAATTATCTAGATATCCTTCAAATTTCAATTTGATCGGACAATAAACACAGAAGTTATTCAAGAAAGTATGAGCAGAACTTCAAGTGCTTGTGTCAGCTAACGAGGCAGGCAGGCAAGCGCAAAGCGCAAGCGCCATCTGTCGAGAATAATTTGGTAGCATGTGCAAATGTATAATTTGACAAAATTAAACTACACCGGAATATTTATTTATTTAATTGAATTATTTAAAGTCAACTAAGAACAGTTGAAAAATTAGATTGTTGCAGAGGATTGGGGAAACCCAGAGAAAAACCCAATCAGATATAGATAGAAGGGTTTCCCAATGTCGCGTGCCGCTCGACTGTTGCTCTCGCTTTCATTTGAAACTTTGTTGCTTCTTCGCATTCTTTTGTACAGAGTACTCGTAAAAACTTTAGTGATTTATTTGTTTTTCTTCTTTATAAGCTTGATATTCAAATCTTCGCTTCTTATGCATCTTTTGCAAATAAAAATTGCCTAGTTTTATCATCAATATTCTTGTAGATCTTTCCAATTTATAAAGAGTATAACTAAGTTCTAATCTACAATTTAAGATTCTCTCCTAAGATTCTTTTTCCCATAATGAAATCCTTTTAGATTTCTTTTTTTCTTCCCTGTTTTCTTCATGAATATATACGCTATAATACTCTATAATTAAACCTACTTCTTCATCTAAAACTAAACTATTATTCTTCATCTTCCCCTTCTTCTTCTTCTTGCAGTGATTGCCACATCGCGACCGAGCAACGAGGCGGAGGTGCAACTGTATCGTGTGCTGCAGCGCGCCAGTTTGTTGGCCTACTACGACACACTGCTGGAGATGGGGGGCGATGATGTGCAGCAGCTGTACGATGCCGGCGAGGAGGAGTTCCTTGAGATCATGGCCCTAGTTGGCATGGCCTCCAAGCCGCTGCATGTGCGTCGCCTGCAGAAGGCGCTGCACGAGTGGGCCAACAATCCGGCGCTCTTCCAGGGACACATGTTGCCGCAGTTGGGTAAGTTCAAGAAGAACAATCTTCTAGAAGATTTGTTATTCATTCCCTTCTTTGCCCCCCTTGCAGGTCTCTGTGAAACGCCCACCAAGCCCGCGCTGCTCTTCAATCCCGATGCCACGTCTGCACTGCCTACGCGCAGCAAGTTCTCCTCCTCTTCCTCCTCCTCCGTCTCCGTCTCCACTTTTCAGCCTGCACATGTGGCGCCTGTGTTGCCAACGCCTGCGGCAGCAACACCCGCACAGCTGCTCTCACAGATTGCCGCTGCTCCTGCGCTGCTGCCCGTGCTGGCGCCAGGTCAATCGCCCACAGCCTCCCCCCACCTGGTGCTGCCTGCCACGCCGGTGGCAGCGATGGCATCTCCTGCCCCCAACACTGTCAGCACAGCTGCCCATCAGGTCTCCTCCAGCTCACCACAACTGACGCCGGTGCTCACTGAGCTGCAGGTGCAACGCATTGCAGTGTGCGCTGCCAAGATTGCACGCCAGCTGCCACAGCGTGAGCCGCGTGCACAGACCTCCAAGAAGCGCACCACACGCGAACTGGAGCAAGTGATCGCCATGGCAGAGCACGATCCGCGGCGCATGGATGAGATACGTAAGTATTCGGCAATCTATGGACGCTTCGATTGCAAGCGTCGCCCGGAGAAGCCGCTGACGCTGCACGAGGTGTGCGTCAATGAGGCGGCGGCGCAGCTTTGTCGTAATCCTCAGACCATTTGGTTGCTCACCCGTCGTGATGAGCTCTTTCCGCTGGCCAGGCAGATTGTCAAGGATGCTGGGTTTGGGCATTCAGCGAGCATAGCACGCTATGGCAATCTATTGTCCCAGCTGCCAGCACAGGCAGCAGGCGGACCTGGAGCAGTTGGGGTCACTCCTGCTGCTGCACAGTCTGACTGTGAGTCGAGCGATGCCGCTGCCATGCCCTCAAAGCGGCAGCGTCTCTCCTCCACGGAGGCAGCACAGCTGCCCATGGAACTGAATCGGGTAAGGAAGCCAGCTTCCATTGAGCACTAAGAGCAACTGCAGCCAATCCTTGGAAGGCACTACTCTCATTACCATTACTGGTGCAGTGCTTCAGCTTCAACTTCTGCTTCTGCTTCTGCTTTCGCTTCCGCTTCAGCTTTGCAGTGTCGGAACATTTTTAACTTAATTGACATTTTGTTTTGCAGACGGTAAACGAGTCCCCCATTTACTAATACCCCTACCCCCTACCTGGTTGAGAAGTTCTTTTTAGAATATCTCTACCTATGCAGGTGTTGTTATACCATAGTCCTCAATCTTCAGACTGATCTCTGGCTCAGCTCTGACCTAGTCTACTTGCAGTATTTTATGTTTTTACTAGTTTAAATTGTTGCTATATCTGTAGAAGTTTGATATATTTTATTAGATTATGTATATATAACACAGATATATACTAGAATCTATATATATATATTGTATATAGAAACATAATAGAATCTGTATAGATATATACAAATATATACTAAAAACTGTATAGATATATACAAATATATATAGATATATACAGTTATATACTAGAACCTGTAATGATATATTTCAACTTGAAGTACTTTCCATAGTTCCTAAGTATTCCATATTTATTATTAGTTATAAGCTTAGTTTTTCTCTGTTTGTTGTTGATACTGTTGATCTTAACCTATGTATATATACTCTTGATATATATATATATATTATTACACATAGTTATATCTATATCTAGTCTATCATGTTACTTAGTTGATCTATTTTGATCTTTACTTGTCTTACCACTCTTCACCAAACAAAACCTAAAAATGTATCTATCTTCATTTTCTTTCTATGTTGATCCTAACTCATATATATTTTATACAGACTAAAAAAGAACTACCTCACAATAATTAAAACTTATCTTATATTGATTATCATGTTATTTCTATGTTCATATTTAAAACTTATCTAACAACCTTTTACTTCTATGTTGATCCTCACTCATATATAGTCTAAACAGTCTAACAAATGTACAAAGATTTGTATGATTTGTATAAATACTAAAGCTGTTCATAACTTTCATATATAGTTTCTATATGCAACATATATAACACCTCTTCTATAAGTTTTTATCCTGATTCTAACCCAATCTAAAACGTTTTCCATGTCATTTATTAGTTACTTTACCCTTTACTTTATACCTAAGTTTAGCTTAGTTAACAGTTATGTTTATATAGTTCTCTGATCTTTTCTTCTGCAATATTTTGTGTACCTTTTTTGTTGAGTTCAAATACAAATAAACTTTTCACTTTTCGAGTAACAAAATCCTGGTGTATTCCTTCTTGCTTAATGCCTTAATGCCGAGCTTTGCCTCCAACAAATATGCCAACTTTAAATCTACAACAATCTCATTGAACTAACTTAAAAATCATTGCAATAAATTCAAAGGAAGCTGTTGAGGATTCGCGCTACAATCTCTTTGCCATGTACCAAAAGTTTGCCAAGCCGCCGTTCGATCTGACCGAAATTGCCAAGTTCTCGTGAGTAAAAAGAGTATATATCTTACTATATATATTCCTCCTTAGTGCAGATCAATTATATATATGTTGTTTTTACTACTTACAGTTTGGCCAAGACAGCGGACTTTGAGGACAACGATTCGCGCTTCTCCTTTAGCAATTCTTCCAGTTCGCCGCCCATGCCAGTGAGTATGTGTTGGAGACTCGCACCCCCTCTATGTTTTAGACTACTTGAGAGGCAACTGTCTAGCCTAATCTTCCCCCTTCCTACTCCCTTACAGGTCAATGGCTTAGAAAGTGAACGTTCGCCCATGTCATGCCCGGGAGAATCAATGAATCTAACAGAAACCGTCGATCTGACTGCCTCCGGGGTGCAGGTCATCTCTGCCGCAGGAGAACATATCATTGCTGTGGCAAATCCTGCCCTGGCTATGAGTCCCACGCTCAATGAGGTGCTCAAACGGAATGCAGCCTCACCGGAAGTCTAGACAGATGGACCCCCCCCCCCATTCGTAGTGCCAGTTTTTAGTACTTAAATCAATTTCAGTGCAATCGAATTAATTTAATTCAATTTGTTAGAACTTAAGCAACTAATTAAATCAATCAATAACTAGCACGTACACCCTGTGATCTACTCTCAACTGTAATAAAATATCATATTTCACTTACACACTGTGTGTTTTGTATTATTAAGTGTTTAAAAATGGAACTGGAGGGGGATACGGTTGTTAATATTTAGAAATAAACATAAATAAAGAAACATCTTGTATTTAATGATCCACAGTGATCAAGGATGGAACTAGAGGGGGAATAGGTTGTTAGTATTCACAAATTAACATAAATAAACATCTTGTCATAGATATGTATTCCTATGGTACTACAAGATTTCTATCACATTTGTTGTAGATCTTTCTTACTATCTAAAACCTTGTATCATTTGATCAACTTAATGTCAAATTGGCGAATTATCTGTTTCAATATATGATTAACTTATGAGGTACCCACTTTAGGCTCCAAGAATTCAGGAATCAACCAGTAAGAAAAGCAACAGTCGACAGTGGTATACCCTTCGACTTATGCTCAGGTGTATGTAGTTTAATTTGTTAAATTCATACACATATACATATGTACGTGATTTCTAATTATTCTCGACAGATGGCGCCTGAGCTTCGCGCTCGCCTGCCTGCCTTGTTAGCTGACAGAAGCACTTGGTGTTCTTTTCTTTCTTGATCAGCGTGTAGTGTACAGCAATCTTGCTGCCAAATTTGGTAACTCTAGCTTTAATAATAGCTGAGATATGTGTGTTCATACAGACAGACAGACAAGGAGACAGACAGACAGACAAATAGAGAGACAGACAGACAGAGAGACAGATAGAAAGACAGACATATAGATAGACAGACAGACAGACATGGCTCAATCGAGTCGGCTAGTGATGCTGAGCAAGAATATATATGTATACTTTATGTGGTCTGCCACGCCTCCTTCTGCTTGTTACATACATTTGCACAAAGTTAGTCCATTTTTTGTCCATTTTCAATGGTCGAAGGGTATAAAAACTCTATAGATATTTCAGCTATAATTAAGATCGTTTCCTGCTATACCTCTAAATGATTTCCATTCTATATACTGTACATCTCACAGACAGTCGGTTTATCATTATTAATAAAGGTACACATTGTAAGGTAGTCTGCTTAGTCTGCCAACTCCACAGAACCTAAGTCTCTATATATCTTTCAGCTATAATTGAGATCGTTTCCATAGTCTCTTAATGCCACAATTGGCTGTAAAATGTCGCAGATCTCATATCATATACGATCAATTGATTGACTTCTCTCGCTGTGAACAACATTGGCGAATTAACCCTCGATAAAGTGTCAGATCTGCTCGGTTTACAATGAGCCAACAACAATTGCGGCCTGTTAGACCTTTTTACACTCGCTCTCTCTCTCCCTCCCTACCTCTCTCTCCTTCTATACGTCTCTCCCTCTTTGCCAATTGTATTTTGATTAGCGATTTGTGGGTTTTTGCACTACCCTAGCCTCTGCCCTTTGTAACACCTCTTGACTATGCTTGTTTGCCCTTAAGGGGCGATCCTTGCCTGATCTTCTGCCTTTCCTTTTGGTAGATTTTCGCAGAAGGTCAGTAAGGTCGCAGATGTCAATAAAGATATCTCGCAGGGCTAATGATGACATTAACACCCTTGTCCCAGGTACTGTGGGTATTCGCAAATCGCATCTCGTATGCAAATTTTGTGTACGGAAATTTTTGCTTATGCAAATTGCGTTTTGAGATTATTGATAAATGATCGCTTGAGATGACAGAGAAGGTAGAGAGATTGTTAGACTCGTGTTGTGATTCGAATTTAATTGAAAACAGGCAGAGGGAAGAAAGTAAGAGCAGGAGAATGGAGCAGGGGGAAGCCGAGAGTACCTTGAGATTTGTGCCATCTGCGAGATTTGAATCACAAAGGGAAATCTGCTACGATTCCGTCTCCTACTCCTCCTACTACTACACACGCCATGTGGTCGAGTCGTCGAGGCGTGTGCTAAGTTAACAAAGCATACAATGGATTCGTCTTGCCAGATTGTGTGGGGGCAGCCCCTGAGATGGCGCCAAATAGATAGAGCAGACGCTACCCGCAATCCCTTGTGAGCTTCTCAAATAATTTGAATGCAGTTCGTGTACAGACAGAGAGAGAGAACCCTTCGCAACCCTTTCACGGACTAAGGGTTCCTTCTGTCTCTGGCATCATTGCAAGCATGATTGATGAGGCGAGGTCCTTACCCCTGCCTCTGTTGCATCTGCATAGCTCTGCGCGTGCATTTGCCACAGGGATTAGTCGATGGGAACAAGGCAAAGAAAAGGAGAACAATGTCAATATTTGTGTTCGCTTTTTATTCACTTTCACAATGAGAGAGAGGGGAGAGGTGTCTGTCAAGATCAACGACTGCAACTGCAGTTCAGGGCGTATTCTGTAACTGCTCCAGTATCCAATCCATAAAGTACTGTGTACTCGTATAGACACCAGGCGTATTAGCACGAGCACAGCCAGAGCCATAGCTAACGATGCCAATGAGATAGAAACGCTGTGTCTTCACACCTCCATCGTCCACGGTCATCAACGGACCACCGGAATCGCCCTGGCACGTATCCTTACCGCCAGCCAAGACACCAGCACAGATCACAGCCCTGTCGAACTGATCCCCGCCGAAGTAAAGTCTAATGGCAGCATATTTCTCTTGGCACACCTGATTCTTCAGCACCGGCACCATCAGTTCCTGCAACACTAACGAAGTCTCGCCACCTTCCTGTGTTTTGCCCCAACCCGCGACAAAGGGATTCGTGTCCACATACGATTTGGTACGCAATTCTGGTGAATTGGGCATGCAGATGGGTGAGATTAGCGAAGTGAACTGCACATTGCTCACTAAATAGACCACAGCAATGTCACTGCGACCATTGTGAGGATTATAATCAGGATGTGGCACACTCTGAATGAAAAACAATAGAAGAAAGTTGTAAATTCAGTTAAAATAAGGTTGGGTTGACCAAAAAGAAACCGCTGATTTTGAACGGCTTTTGACTCTGTTATTGCATTCTATCTTTTGTCAGTTATCAGATAGAACTTTTAGCTTGCTTTAGAAAAAAGCGCGCTTAATTTTGTTTATATTTGTTTGTTTGGCGGCAATTTCAATATGTAGCCCACAAAGGAGCATTTTCCTCATATTTTACTTTATAATTTGTGCAGTTGATGTTGACGTTATCAAGGCTCTAATCGAATTGGATCGTCATGTAACTGAGCGTGAGATTGGAGACAAGTTAAATATACCGCAGTCAACCATATATGATCATATGATCAACGGTTTCTTGTCGGTCAACCCAATAGATCCACCTACCTTGGCCACTTGTACATCCAGATGCCTCGTTTCATCATCTGTGCTTAGATCGTGCTCTCCCAGACGCACAAAAGTCAGCGGCCTGTGTAGAACAGAAACAAAAGATTAACTATGACTACAGAGAAATCTTCTAAAGACTTTCCACAACTTACAAAAAGTTAACAGTTGACTTTTTGATAATCACACAATGGGCTGCAGTGATCACATGCCTGGCGGTGATCAGAGTGCCGCCACACTTGAAGGGATTGGACGAGGCATCATCGTAGCCGAGCAGTGCAATCCAGGGCCAGGCGCCCTTCTTGGAGACAACGCCGCCAACGATCTTCTTGTTGGCCACCAAGGTGTAGCCACAACCGTCGGCCACAGTGGGCAGACTACGTGGCACCTCATCACTATTCACAAATGTGGGTGGTGTCGGCGTCGTTACCGTCTCACCCGTGGGACAACAGACATTCTGACCCTCGCCATTACATATCAAATTGGAGGCCCTCACAAATTTCTGGAACTCGGGATCAGTTTTACGCACAAGCAGCTCGCTAATGATCGGTTGACACTGCTTGATGTCTGCGAAAGGGAGCAGAGATGGATAGAGATTAGGATTAGTGTTGGAATCCCGCGCTGATACCTTCCTTAACTTACCCACACATACGCCCACCTTGTTGGGAGGAATACGGCAACTGGGACCACGTGGCTCCACCAGTGGAGCTGATGTAACTGGCGCATCTGTCGTTGTCGTCTGTATGGGTCTGGGTCTCTCAGTTGAGCTTTGCAGAAAGGGATTAAAACGATCAGGTGGCTGTGTAGTTACTGGACGTGGCGCCACAAATGAATCCTCTGTGGGCGGAAAGAAAGGATTCGGTCGTTCTGTAACCGGATTATAAACGGGTCGAGTGCAGCAGACCTGTGCAAGTTGAAAGCAGAAGACACAAAAGCTTAGCAAAGTAATAGATGAGAATGAATGATCTACCCTTACCAATGGATCCCGGTTAATGCTACGCGTGCCACAACTGCGCTGCAGAGCGAATACATAGTTCTCTGCCGTCCGGCGGTCGGTTAGCTGGAATACCTCCGCTGCCTGCGGACAGTAGCTGAGCGCCACACAGCTGCCATAGTAGTTCTCGGGCGTGATGCAGTTCTGGCGAACTGGGAGGAGGAGGAAGCAGGTTAGAGCAAGAAAAAGGAAAGGTTAGTTGCGATGAGGATTCAGGGGGATAATGTTGGTATATAAGAGAATTTATAGGAGAATAATAGTAGACAGTACATATACAGAATAGATACATATGTAGGTATATATAGGGTAATATGTAGTATATATATGCAGGCATACTTAGGGGAATATCTAGTGTATATAATATATAATATACTTAGTAATGTAGACCTACAAAGTTAGCTAAGCATAACTGGTGAAATAAGTACTTACTTAAGGAGTACCCCTACTTACTTAACAAGTATTTAAGTATGGCTTATGGACACCCCTATAACGACAGAGAAGCTATACACTCCGATTTATAGGGCTTACTGCTTAAAGGGTATGAGATTATGTTGTAAGGAACTATAGTATATTCACAAGTATACAATGCTGTCTGAAGACTAAACTAAACAGTATATAGATTTATATAGAAAACTTTAAGAACTGTAGACCTACAAAGTTTGCCTGATACTGTAAGCTATACACACAGATTGGTTCGGTTTACAGTCATTAAAGACATTTACAGTCATTAAAGTAATCTATATTGATATATTCTATATGCCCATTAACTATTTTATTATTTCTGATCATTTCCAATGCGCCTTTGTCTCTTGAAGTCATTAAAATGTCTCTTGAAGTCACTCTTTTTAATATGCCGCGTATTTTATTATACGCGCCATTGGAGTTTATTAATCTATATCAATCCATACTTGATATTCCGCTCTTCTTCTACTTCAATTTCGACTTGCAGTCATTAACGTGCAAACGTGATCGAAATACTGAAGATTCCCCCCGAAAATAACAAGACAAGAAACCGAAACCGAAACTCTAGGGAAACACAACTCTGGGTCAGTTGACCTTGGAACGAGGCTTGCAATGACAGTGACACTGACTGGTTTTTTTTTCGGCATAAACAACAAAAAAACATAGTATATTGTATATAGTTCATATATATATACAACGTATTTTTGCCAATTCTAGACGAGTTTCAAACTAGCTGCGACAATCAAAACAAAAGACTCAGGCAACGAACTTATACAGGGTTTCTTCAGATCTCAGGTCTCTGCGTTTGATAACTAATTCGCTTTTGTAATTTGAATATTGCCGATGTAATCAGAGTTAAGTTATTAATATATTGCTAATGAAACAGGTTTCGACTCTTGTTTGTTTGTTTGTGTCTTTCTACCGTTAATTTCTCAAGTTACTTGATAGAAATCTGAGCGTAATATTCACAAAATATATATATTATATAGTATTCGTTTTGTTTATTTTACTATACCTTGCCTGCGATTAAATTGTGCGCTTGTGGGCGTGGCAAGGCAGGCAAGCGTGACAGCAATCACAACACTAAACAGCACCGGCTTCATTGCGTACCAGTCTGAGATTTCTAACTTCAAGATCACGGAGTTGTAGTGCGATCGACGTTGCTACCGACTCGCCGCACGTTATCAGACTGAACACTGTGTCGCTGAGAGAAGCTTCTTCTTAGTCGCAGCTTTAAATTTCACATCCGATTCGCATGCGATTCGCGTTCGATTCTGTTTCGTGTCGTGTGTCGTGTTTGCTCGGCTGATCGACGCTTTTATATGCACTCACATGAGATCGTCGAGAGAGAGTGAGAGAGAGAGAGAGTGTGTGTGACTAAGCCGATCGATCGATAATCGAGAGCGCATTAAAACGCCCTTGCTGTAAACTATATCAATTTGATCTCAGAAAAATCACCAAATTCTCTCTGTGGATTTTGTGCACTTTCCCAAACATTAAATGATGACAAATCGTTTACAGCGAATGCAAATTGAACCAAAAATAGCCACGACTGAATGCCGATATAATAATAGTAGTAACCGTACAACACAGCTCTATGATTAGCATTGCTACAGTATTAATTAGCGCATAAATTCGTTTGCCATGCCAAACTGAATATACTTGTATATGAGAGTAAGCATTCTTGAACAATAATTGCCTTGAAATTACTCTACAATTAACTGCAATCGGCAGTTATATAAGGTATCTGCTGTTTATATAAGGTATACAAAAATTATTCAAATTGTTTAGTTATATAAGGAATCCAAATTATTTTAACAGTACAGAAAGTCTAACACTTGAGATCACTATAATTTAGCTCACTATTATCTGCTTGAACTACGACATCTTTTTGTTTATTCAATAACTTTAAGAAACTATTAAAAGAAGACCAATTAAAATAGTTTAAAAAAGGTACAAACTGTTTACAAATGTTTATAACAGGCAGAAGTAGGCGTGGCAGAGCCCATTAAGTATATATATTCCTGCTCAAGATCAGTAGATGAGTCGATTGAGAAATGTCTGTCCGTTTGAACGTCGGAATCTCAGCAATTATAAAAGCTAATGACACCAAATTTGACATGAAGGTTCTTGTATACCATACGCAGATAAAACATATTTCAAATGCAGGTAGCCACGCCTACTGATTATTTAAATCCATTTGTAAGCGATGTATAAAAGATATAACTTTCTGCTTTCAAAATCATCAAGTTAGTATCTATCTATACTGCAGATTTCAAACCAATTGAACAACACAGAAGTTATTCTAGGCAAAGGTTAACTAACTGTTGAGCACACCCGACTATAGTTTTCCACTGGTTTAACTTTTCAAAATCCAAAATCATAACAATAATAAATGTTCGCTAAACTCTCAACTTCCTGATCTTTCAATAGCTTTACAAATATTCTACAACTCAAACGATCTTCTAATTTATTGAAGCTGAAATCTTACAAACACTTTCACACTATGCTATCTATTTGTTCTTACTTAACAATAATATTTATAATTAGTTAGAATTATAATAGTTAAAAGTTGTTTATATCTCAACAAATTGCTAGTTCTATTAATATTCTCTATAACTTACAGTTAATTCAAGTATTGCGATCACTTGCACAAAACTTAAGCTATTTTTACTTTCAAAATTAAACTTGAAGGCATTTTAAGCATATGGAATAGGCGGAGATTGTCAAGGTATGTTATGAAATAAACGGAATCGGTCAAGCTGTCGCCAATTTGTGGCTTTGTCATTGTGGAATCGCCAGAATTTTGAGTGACTCAAGTAGTTTAATGCAAAGAATAAATATCATATCATATATGCTATACAAAGTCATAAATTTATTTACTTTATTGAACGCAAAACGGATTTCTACTCAGCATTCCGCAGTAGACCTAATGAAGCTATTTGATTGTGCAGTTTGACAAGTTAATTACTCAACTCGAGGGAATCACTTGGCACACTTGGAAAATTCGCTACTGGGTCTAGCTGCACTTGGCTCTAGATCCATCCAAGATAAGAGTGGGATTCCGTATGCAGCTCATTGAATTGTGCATTATTTGTAGCCCGCAACGAGGCTAATCGATGACATAGTCGGGGCGGATTCTACTATAGAAACTGACTAGAATTTTGATGTGTTCTCAAGTCGAATGCACTGAGAATTGCTAATTTTTGTTGATGACGCAGCTATGGGAGCCCCAATGTGAATGACCAATTGGAATGTCGGACAGGATTGGTTCCGTCTAGCAGAAGGAGCATCCCGTGGCGATAATTAGACATACAAGTATAAAGCTCAGTAATTGATATTGATTAAAGTTAATCTGAAATGACTTAAGCACCCCCTAACCGGTTAGCAATCGAGCAAGTCATCCGGCATATATATAGAAAGGTATATAGACACTTGAGATGCCCCGCGTGCCGTTATAATTTGTAAACACAAACATGTCGAGCTCATCTTCTGCCTGCTCTGACAGGTTCAGACAGTTCATTACAATCTCGAGAATATAAATTCGGAAATACCGCGTTGTGTTTAACGTGTAAATTAACAAATGTACTGAGCTTTTATTTATTTTCGGGCTTATAACTCAGTTACAGTGGGACTTCTCTCGACTCTGAGCAGCAAATTGACATAAAGAGAGAGTGTAGAATTTCATTTATTGATCAAGTTCCTTCGTCTTCTGCCCCGATGCGTGCCACGTAGTATGCCATGGATCCAGTTTAGATAGCTGGCTGTGCGTGTGTAGACACCCGGAAAACCGGGACGAGCACATTCGTAGCCAAAAGATACAATACCCAGTAGATAATAACGATAGAAGGTGCCATCCAACTAGATATATAAGAAAGAAGCAGAAGATATTTTATTTTAAAATGCATTTTTAAAAAATTCTTTGTATCAATATCTTTTGACTTTAAATTAAATTAAATAAATAAAATATATATACGCAAGTCATAAGAACAGTCATCGAGTTAAGAGCTCCAAGTTTCGTTATCAAACGAAATCATTGTAAGTTTTTGTGCGGAATTCCCCATGCTGGCAGTGGCCAAAAACCTAACCACCTTGGCTGTTTTCAAGCCAAAACTGGTTAACAATTTGTGGTGACTAATTTTGCTTGTTTTTTTTTTGGCTTGTAACTGACCTGGGGCATCATAAGTGGTCCACCGGAATCCCCCTGACAAGCATCCACAGTGGAGCTGCCAGCGCAGATTAACTACAAGAGAAGGAGAAGAAGCAGAAGAAGATGAAGATGAAAAAGAAGAAGTTAAAGACAAACTTGAAATTGAAGAACCTTCATTACACACGAAGCTGTCTCACCTTGTTGCTAAATTGTACAAACTGGAAGACGGATTTGTAGCTCTGCTCGCAGCTCTGACGTGGTACAATGGGCACCTGTGCCTCGCGCAGCACGTTTGAGGTGGCACCTTGATGCTTGGTTGCGCCGTAACCAGCCACGAAGGGATTCATGCCCACAAACTCATCCTCACGTTGAAAGCGAGCGGAGTCCGGAAGGCAAATGGGGCGTATTTGGTCTTAGAAAGAGAGAGATAAAGGGATGGAAAGAGTTGAGCAAGAGTTAAGGAAGTGATGGGGAAGAGATGGGGAAGGGAGGGGAAAGAGATTAAAGCGAAATGAGGAAGAGAAGAGGAAGAGAGTAATGAAGAAGAGAAGAGGATGTAATGAAGAGGAAGTGATGAGAAGAGAAAGTGATAAGGAAATGATGACACAGAGATGGGAAAGAGAAGAGAAAGAGATGAGAAAGAGATGAGAAAGTGATGAGAAAAATATGAGAAAGAGATGAAAAAGAGATGAAAAAGAAATGAGAAAGAGATGAGAAAGAAATGAGAAAGAGATGAGGAAGTAATGAAGAAGAGAAGAGGAAGTGATGAGGAAGAAAAGAGAAAGTGATGGGGAAATGATAAGAAAATGATGACAAAGAGATGAGGAAGAAATGCGAAAGAGATGAGAAAGAGATGAGAAACAGATGAGAAAGAGATGAAAAAGAGATGAGAAAGAGATGAAAAGGAGATGAGAAAGAGATGAGAAAGAGATGAGGAAGTAATGAAGAGGAGAAGATAAATTAATGAGGAAGAAACGAGGAAGTGTTGAGGAAATGATGAGGAAATTATGAGAAAGAGATGAGGTAGAGATGAGAAATATATGAGGAAGGGATCAGGAAGAGATGAGGAAGGGAAGAGGAAGACGAGGAAGAGATGAGCAGGTGATGATGGAGAAATGAGAAACAGTCGAGCAAGATATAAAAAAGAAATCAGCACAAGATGAAAGAGAAATAAGAAAAGGATGAGTATAAGATGAAGAACAGTTGACAGATATAAAGTAGAAAAGAGAACAAGAAAAAGAAGTTTAGACAGATGAAAGAGAATTATGATAGAGAGTGATATAACAAAAGAGAGATGAAGAGAGAGAGAGAGGCAAAGATGGATGTATATGGCAATAAAAAGATATAGATGGGAGAGAAAGTGAGAAGACAGTGGCCAATTGAGAGACAGAGAGACGAAAAAACATTTGAGATTTGTAAGATTTGAAAGAAGAAACAAGTGAAAGTAAGGAAGATAAGTAAAGAAGAAACAAGAGAAAGTAAGAAAGATAAGTAAAGAGAGATGAGCAAGGAATGCGAGAAAGAGAAGCACAGAGTCAAACCAACAACTAAAAGTCAACACCAAACCAATTGGAAGACAAAACCAACAAACCAATTGGTAAAGAATAGAAAGAAATAAAGAAAACCTATCGTAGTAGTGCCGCCACTCACCGCTAGAGGGCGCCTCGCTGCTCAACTCGATCAGTGCAATGTCATTCGCAATAGACGCCAGATCGAAATGTTCATTCACAATGCTGCGCCTAATACGAAAGTCCATGGCACCCGGTTCCGCTGTTCTGGACAGATCCTGTGCACCCAGACGCACCAAGGTCAGCGTGGGATTGATGCAGTGCGCTGAGGTGATTACATAATGTGAACTGATCAAACTGCCAGCGCAGAGAAACTTCAGTGCATGGCGATTGGACTCGTCAAAGTAGCCCAGTGCAGCCATCCAGGGATAGGCACCTGCAGCAAGACGGGGGGATTAGGAAGGTGGCACTTGGTGGGGGGACACGTGGCTTACCTTTACGCGCTGGCAGACCGCCCACCACGCGATTACTGGTGGCAGCACTAATGCCACAGCCAGCTGGCTGAGTGGGCGGGGCAGCAGGAGGAGGCAATACACTGGCAGGCACTGGCACCACAGGCAGCTGAGCCTGATTTACTGGTGGCGTTGGCTGGAACACAACAATGGGCGACTGCTGTGTGGAGCTTGCACCTGCAGCCAGTGGAGCAAAGAGCAATTGCCCCGTCGAGGATGGTGCATAATCCTTGGGACTGCGACTAACCAACGTTGCACGCGGCTGGGCACAGCAAACCTAGAGAGAAGAACAGCATAAGGCAACAAACCCTCTCTCTCTCCCTCTCTCTCTTGCTTTACCAGAAAACTGGCGCCATCAAAGCCACATATAGATTGACCCAAGAAAGTCTGGAACTCCATGGATTGCTGTTGCTGTTGCTGCTGTTGCTGTTGCTCCTCAAGCAGTTGCAGGCAGCTGGTCAAGGTCTGACAGCTGCCCGGACGGGAGCGCGCATCGTAGCAGCTCTGCAGCTGAGCTGGAGGAGGGGGAAGAGGAACTGTTTGGAACTGAACTGTGCAGGTGCAGGTGCAGGTGCAGATTGAGCCAATTGATTGATTGATTTGGATTTGAATTTTGATTTGGATTTGGTTTGATTTATTGCTACAACTAAATGCCAATTGTTCTGGGAGAGTATACGGAATTGTTTGCTTGTGTGTTTGGTTTAATTCGTTGCCTGACTCTGTTGCCGCTGTCGACGGCGGCGACGTTGAGCGCCCGTTGGATTGAGCGGCACAAAGACCATCATATCCGCACCCAGTGGCACTGTGGAAGCCAACAGAGGCGCATTCACAGGCGAGGATTGAGCCTGTCCCTGTCTCGGTGCCTGTCCCTGTCCCTGTTGCTGTTGCTGGCGAGGATCGATGCAGGGACAATTGGGCAAAGGTCGCACGCCACCAGGCAGGCAAACAAATGGAGATGTGGGACAAGTTGTGCTCGTCGAGCTGCTGCTGCTGCCCGTGCTGGTGGTGCTGCTGCCGCTGGTGCTGCTGGTGGTGCTTGTCGTGCTGCTCAGCGTCGTGGGCGGCAGTGGCGGCGTTATGGGTGTCTGTGGAAATGGCGGCGTTGGCGAAAACGTCGGTATCACTGCGGACGTTGAGGTGAACGTGGGTGTTAATGACGGTCCCAGGGGTGGACCCACGGGCGGACCCGGAGGTGGACCCGCAGGAGGCGCAAAAGCAGGCAATGGATACCAGGGATAGTAACCTGTTGGAAACAGTGGCGGACACAGACCCTTGATGTTCGCCAGATACGAGAGAAAGGGCCAGAAGTAGACCTTCACACAGAAATCTTCCAGCAGCATCCTCTTGCCGCGTGCCTTGTGCCTCGTTCAACGTTTGGAATGCCACAACTGACTGTGGACACAACTTTCCAAATTGCAGCAACTGGCGGCCAACTGAGGCGCATCGCACAATTTCATTAGATTATTCAATTATATCGAAATTAATTCATGTTTGCTGGCCACAATTATTTGTCTCTCTGCAGAGCGGATGTGTGTAGAACAGGGGCGGATCAGAGCGTAGGTGGTGGCAGTTGGGCGCCAGTCAAATTGCATAGTTAAGCATACGTACAGTGAGCACTTTAATAAGTGGAACTCTTTTAAAAAATAGTATTAAACACAAGTGTTTCAGCCTTCAACAGCGAAAAATATTGATTTCTTTGTACTTATTAAAATCTTTCTTGATTGTATTCCTTAAAATACTCAACTTTCAATTTCAATAAGTGGAACTCTTTTAAAAATGGTATAGAACACAAATCCAAAAGGGTTTCAGACTTCAACAGCGAGAAATATTGATTTCTTTCGGTTTTTTTAATTCTTTCTCGACTGTACGTACATATTTGAATGAGCTTAATATATGTCGAAGTAAGAAAGTTGTAGCTTTAATACGCCGCTTACAAATCAACTTTAAAAATTTAATTATTGATTTGTAAGGGCGAAATTTGGTAACTCTAGCTTTTATAATAGCTGAGATCTGTGTGTTCATACAGACAGACAGACAGAGAGATAGACAGACAGACAGAGCGACAGACAGACATAGCTCAATCGACTCGGCTAGTGTTGCTGAGCAAAAATATATACATATACTATATATGGGGTCTGCCACGCCTCCTTCTGCCTGTTACATGCATTTGCAGAAAGTTAGTATACCCTTTTTTGAACATTTTCAATGGTCGAAGTGTATAATTCGTATACAAATAACAAATTTGTATGCGTACCAAGTGTAGACTCTCGGCACCGAGTGTACACTGTAATTCATAAAGTTGTCAGCAATATGACAAACTGATGTTTACATATCTCGTCGATCGAGCATGATCTTTCACTGTTTTCCAGCCCCCACTCGACGCTATGCTTTGTTAATTCTCGCAAATTAAAATAATCGGGCCACTGACGCCCGTCATCCGATAATGACGGGCGTTACGAGCCATATGAGTTATTCGATGTTTACATAGCACACAAATTATGGAACCCCGATAACTATAGGCTATTTGTTTATGTTTATGACGCGATCGCAATCTCAACAATCCAACAAAAAACAAAACAATCGCACAATTTGTAGCTGGAATTTCGACACATCATTCGGATCGTATAACACTTACAATTCGATATACTTAGGTTGGCGAGCAGGAATGCCAAGCATATCCAGAATTTCGAGGCACACCTACTGAAATTCCCCGAGTTCTCCATAGATGAATATCACGAGCGATTCTAATTTACACTGAACCCAAGCGACGAAGCGCTCTAAACAAAATAAATACAGAGCAGGGTTTGGATGGTTTAATTGTCGCAATTTTCTGAAATTATAATCAATTACGATTGAAGTGATAAATGCGTTGGGGGTGTAAAACTTCCACAAAAACTGAAAATCGCTTGAACTTGAAAACGGTGAAGCATCCATTGAATCAATGACCAGGCTAAAGGTCTATCAGAATATCGGTCTATACTAAAGGTTGATTTTTTAGCTATTATCTTTTTGGCAACACTCGTTTAAACAGCTGATTCACGTTTCGTGTTTTGTATTACTGTCAAACATCTTCAGTTTGGTCTATAATTTAACCATGAATTGTCTTACAAACGAACAACGCTTGCAAATTATTGAATTTTATTATCAAAATGCGTGCTCTGTTAAGAAAGTTCATCGCGCGCTTCTTCCATTGTATGGTCAGTTAAATCGACACACTGAAGCGGCTATTAGGGCTATTGTGACTATTTTTTGTGGTGCTATGTTTTATCTAATGTCTATACAGACAAGTACGCTTCAATTGACGCATTGGAGGATAACATTGAAGCATTTATTCGTAAGATACCGACCTGGAAATGTTCGAAAGAGTATGCCAAAATTGGACTAAGCGGATGGACCATTTGAGGCGCAGTCACGCTCAACATTTGCATGAAATAATCTTCAAACATTTAATTATATGCAGCGTACTATCGATTCAAATACAGATTTCATGCATTTCTCTGAATTTTATGTGTTTTTTGTTGAAAAACTTTTTTTATAATTCTTAAAAAATCACCCTTTAAATATTATATCTATTAAAATAAGTGCACTGTGAGAATTTAAGCGGACCCTGCAAAAAAAACAATTTGCTTAATTAAACAAATTATAAATTGATAAGTGAACATTTTGAAAACAATATTTACAGTGAGAAAATAAAGATTATAAACTGTAGTAAGCAGTAAAGTAAAGGTCAGCTATGAATATTAGAGAAAAATAAGAGAAAAGGTAAAAATAAAACAAATTTATAAACTGCAAGAAAAGTCTTTGTTTTTTTTCGGATGCGCTTATTTATTGACTTTCGTTAGGCACATCTCTCAGTAAGTGAGACTGAGAGACGAAAGGGGAAACGGAAACTGCTCTAAGTAAATCTAAATGCCGACTACGACTACCTCGTGTACTCGTACAACATACAACATACACAGGGAAAATACATCAATAGGTTTGCGGGGTTAAGTTCAATATATCAAGAGCATATACATATGGGTACATATGATATTCGTATTCGTATTCGTAATGGGGGTGTGTGGGTGCGTAGGGTCCGCCTCGTTCGCCGCATCTATTCCCTGTGCCTGCAGTCGTGGAAGAGTTGCGACTGCGACTGCACAAAGCGAATGATCTCGGTCAACATATCGCTGGAGGACTTGCAGTTGCTCTGCTGCGGCTCAAAGAATCCACCAGCTGCACTGGCTCCACCAGAGCGTTTGCCCCAGTCTGGCGAGAAGGTCAGCTGTGAATAGGAATAGAATGATTAACGTATTGATTGAAGTTACTTCTTGATGGACTCCCTAATTTCCACTCACCTGACAGTGCACACAGGCCAACAGGACCACGAGCACGGCACCGATGAGGACTTGACTCTTGGGATTCATTGTGTTGTTCTACTACGAACTTAGCATCGCCTGCAGTTGCTTTTATACCCAATCGAATCCTGAGTGGACACAGTCAGCATCAGTTTAATTAGTTGGGCACTTCTAAGGATGCTGCACAATATGTAGACCAGACGTCATTATCATTACATTGCTGAGCAGCCTAAACGCACTTTAATGAAATCTTTGATGAAACTCTGTCAAATCTTAAACTACAGTTGTCTATACCGTAGCTTTAACTTCAGCTACAATGCACTATTGGTAGACGCAATGTATGCCTTGTATGCCTGTTACAAGGTTCTGGAGAGAAGTCCTGGCTAGAACTTTACTATACAAAATCATTATACAAAACTTTCCTGTGCTCTAAAAACTTTGATAGAGCTTTAGTAAGAATTTTACTTCCACCTACTCTACAGAACTCATCCAAATTTATTATAAAGGGTGATTTTTTAAGAACTATGGCAAAGTTTTTCAACAAAAATCACATACAATTCAGAGAAATGCATGAAATATTTATTTGAATCGTTAGTACGTTTCATATAATTAAATGTTTGAAGAATATTTCATGCAAATGTTGAGCGTGACTGCGCCTCAAATGGTCCATCCGCTTAGTCCAATTTTGGCATACTCTTTCCAACATTTCCTGGCCTGTATCTCACGAATAAATGCTTCAATGTTGTCCTCCAATGCGTCAATTGAAGCGGACTTGTCTGTATAGACATTAAATTACACATAGCATAACAAACAAATAGTCACAATAGCCCTAATAGCCGCTTCAGTAGGTCGATTAAACAGAGCATAAAATGGAAGAAGCGCGCAATGAACTTTCTTAACGGAGCACGCACTGTGATAATAAAATTCAATAATTTGCAAGCGTTGTTTGTTTGTAAAAGGATTCATGGTTAAATTATAGGCCAAACTGAAGATGTTTGACAGTGATACAAAACACAAAACGTGCATCAACTTCTTAAACCAGTTTTGCCAAAAAGATAATAGCTAAAAAATCACCCTTTACAGATTTTTTTTTATTGCGTTGTTTCTAAAACTCTCCCCCTCAAACTTAAAACTTTTGACAAACATATGTGAATGAAATTCAAAACTTCTTATGTTAACTCAAGATTATTTATACTCCTCAAAGTGTTTAGCAAGACCGTTTGAAAGTCCCTCTACACATAAATTCAAAATCTCGTAAAGATTTCTGCATGAACTGTCAAGATTTCTAAAAATTCCCCTCATTAATTCAAAATTCCATTAAGATTTCTGTATTATTTCTCAGGGCCCTTTTCATTCCTCGAAGTTCCATCAATATCCAGGCACCGCTTGAAAGTCTCATACCTTCCTTGCGTTAATTCAAAATATCATAAAGATTTCTGGAAGCATTTGTGATTTATATGTATTTATTAGAATTGCGCATATATATATTGTATTAAATATATATATAGTATATATATTAATGCATGTATATATACATATATATGTACATATATAGTATAAATTAATAGAGGCTCGTTAAATTAAGCGGCGTCAGGGTGTTAAACAGGGAAAATACATATAAACTAAAAAACGCGTTACATATACGATATATATGATATACGATAATAAAAATTAATTATGTAAAAATACACACACGTTTCGTATAAAAAAACAATTGAGAATTAATTTATAAATTTACAATTATTATTGTATTGTGCGTTATCGTTATCGTGATCGATGGATCATCATCATCATGATCATGATCATAAATATCAATTGTAAATTAATTGTTGTTCTCTACTATATTTTGTTTGATTGAACGAGGCACTCAATTTGTTATTAATCATAATCAGAACACAACGCAATTTGCAATAACATTTTGACGATAACAAAATTCAATTAAAGGCATTCCTAAACATTTGCATATATGTATTATAAATACATACAAGCACGTGTGCAATTGTTTACATATTTATATGTATATTATTAGTAGTAAATAACAATACAAATTACGAAATAACACATTACTTTTGGCTTAATCGCAAAACACAAACGTTTTCTTAAAACTTGGCTCAATTATTGCATTGCATATTCCTTCATCTTCTTCTCCCTCTTGTTATTGTTGTTGTTGTAGATTTATCATAATAATATATGTATAAACAAATGGCGCACACAAATTTCACAATCATCTCTATAATAATAATAAAAACATTTCTTCTTAATTGTTGCCTTCGATCAACAAATAAAATTACAAAAATATATAGATATATATTTTCTTATGTATGTGTGTATGTATGCTTGATGTATTTATAAATGTACTGCATGTATGTATATGTATATATACTGGGATATTGTATATATGTTGATGTCTGTGGGACGCAAGGACATTTTGAGTTACTTTCTGCTTAGTTAGTTAAGTTAGTTAACTGGCGAGCTGGGCGTGACGCTGTAGCTGATACGATTCGACTTCGATATACCATATAGCATATATATATGTATATGTATATGTATATATATTCCACTGGGGCAGGTATAAAATGCATTTCGTTAAGTAGGTTTATGGTTTCGGCATCTGTCGTTGGCTCAGTCGTCTCGCGTTTAATATTATTTAATTTGGTGTTATACTCTCGTTATTCTCCTTCACTTTCCATCATCTTCTTCTTCTTCAACCTGTCTTCTCGGAGATTCTTGGAGTCTTACATCAGACAGCACTTCTTCTTGCCCTTCTTCTTGTAGCCCTCCTCGATGTAGGGTCTCTCGGCAATTTGAAATTTGCGCACAATACGCACCAATTCATGGAATGCCTGATCCACATTGACCCTCAACTTGGCACTGCACTCAATATAGGGTATCAATAGATTTCTGCTCGTATTCTGCGCCTCCTCCAGCGACACTTGACGCTGATGCTCCAAATCGCACTTGTTCCCCACCATCAGCATGGGAAACTCATCGCGATCCTTGACACGCAATATTTGACGTTGAAACTTTGGTATTTCATCGAAGCTGGAATGATCGTTCAGCGAGAAGACGAGCAGGAAACCCTCGCCCGAACGCATATACTGCTCTCGCATGGCACTGAACTCCTCCTGGCCGGCTGTATCGAGTACTAGAGGGAGAGAAGTATACTAAGTTAACATCATAAATGATATGGGGGGGCTCTGTGCTGCACTACTCACTGTCCAGCTTGGCTGGCACATCGTCTATGACACATTGTTTCGTATAGGAATCTTCGATAGTTGGATCGTAGTCTGTGACGAAATAGCTCTGCAAAGGGTGCAAAGGGTGCAAAGGGTAGAGATCAGTTTAGTTATTATTATTATTTAATAAGGGGAATGTGTACCACGTGTAAGATCTATTGCAGCCCTGCTGAGCTTAGAGTTACATTATCAGAGCAGTTTTCTTTATTTTCCTGTACTGCTTGACCTTAACTCTTCAATATTGAAAAGGTAGAAATTCTCAGAAAGTTCTTGCTTGAAGAGTGACTCCTTTTAAATTCTTTAGCATCCTAGGAGTGAATTTGACTGGTAGAGACCTGGTATAAGAGCCCATTCCGTTTCTCATAGTCTTGTATCCTTGGTTACTAGAAATTCTTTGATAGTCTTCTTGTCTAATGTCAAAACATCATCAGTTAAGTTTACTTTTGAGTTATACTTGAAAATCAAGACCAGTTAACCTTATTATTCTATTTCTTGCTGTATTTATTCTAAGAACGTTAAAGAAAAACAAAGATCAATGAGGTATTTCCTAAGAATAAAGATCACTTTTGTTTACTATGAATTCCTTGCTGTATTTCCCCTCAGGAAATCAGAGCATCAGTGATCAGATCAGTCAGTTATTCCCCTTGCTCTAAGTACTTGACGGGAAACACACTTGATTTGTTTACACAGAAAGACGCCACTTTTATCATCTCAACAAATACAATGATACTATAGTATGCTGCGCTATATCTTGATGAAAATCTTAGCATATAAAACAATTGCTCATGTGTATGTGTGTGTACGAGTGTGTACACAAAATATACTTTATATATATAGAGCTGTGTGTGTGTGTGTGTGTTTGTGTATACATATGTATGTTTGTGGCATGGGGAGAGATGGAGATGACGCAAATAACTAAAAATAAATGGGAACAGCCGACGCGCATTGCCACATTGTGTATGATACGCCGTATATTAAAAGAGAGACCGTGGTCGTGACCATGACGAACGGGTCCCGCTGTCACCGCCATCAAATTGACCTCAGCTACACACACACACACACACGCATATGTATACTTGCACACCCATAAACGGCAAGCGCAACTCCAAATTAAGGAGCCGCCCTATAAAACGCGTTCAATTTTCAAATTGGATATCATGATTCCATTTGAAGATGATCTATGCTTGAAAATATGTAGCACACACATACAAGCACACACACACGCATACACACACGCATACACACACTTGCGCATATACAGATTGTTGCTCTGTACGTCGTCGCTTGTTGCTTTTGCCAAAACAAGGGTCCAGCCCACTTGTTACGTTGCGCCGTGCCCCTCCCCGCCAACAACTTCAATGCTTATAGCGATGACAAGGCGACGTTTGCATTTCATAGAAATCACTGGTATTATCACTTGCAAATCACGCATTATATCTCATGCTCAACACTGTTAACAACTACAACGACAACAGCGACGACGACGACGACGGATGACGACGACGTCACCAGCTTCAATCCTGGCCTCACCTGTATGAATTGTATCGTTATTGCCGATTTTCCAACACCGCCGCCACCGACGACAACCAATTTATATGTTTGCATCTGCATTTTAATTCTCGCTGATGACTAAATTATTATTTTTATGCCACTGCCGTCCGCGAAAAAAATTCAACTAGAAATACACCGATGTATCGACATAATCGATTAAACGATAAACAAATCACGAAAGTTATTACTCGATACTAAATACACAAATGAATCGATTAAACAATAACATGTGATCGACTACAAATACTATGCACGTACTCATTAAAACGATGCCATCGAAACGATACTTATCGAAATCAAATGTATTTATTCAACAAGTTGGAACTTAAATTAGGCTGAGATAATTTAAATATTTAATGGAATGCTGCAGGCAACTAATGCCCCTCGGCGATCATGCATAGCCGAGCTAGCAGGCTGGTGAGTTGCAACAGCGAATTACAGCCATCCACGATCTTCATATGGGTAATGCCGATCTCTCGTATGAAATTCAACTTCATCTGCTCGTCCACATTAAGGCGCTTGCAGACACGAAAGATGTTGCCAATTATATCCTCCGGTGCATAGCCCAGACGCCACAGCTTCGCCAGTATCTTATAGGCCTTGTGTATATCATTGGCTGCACAATGCTGCAACATATCCTGGAGCAGCATGGGATGTGGCTCATCGCATACCTTGAAGACATTTGCTCCCGTGATTTCGCCAAATCCCTGCGCCGTAGACTGCAGATTGTTCAGGGCCTGTCGCATATCACCTTGGGCAGTGAATACTATGGCTTCCAGACCATCTTCATCGTACTTAAGCTTCTCCAATTGACTAACTTCAATTAGTTTGGCCAACACTTGCGCATCCGAGAGCTTGGTGAATCGTAACATGGCACAACGCGACTGTATGGGCTCAATGATCTTCTCACTCGTATTGCAGGCCAGGGCAAATCTCGTTGTATTACTGTAGATCTCCATGGTGCGACGCAACGATTGCTGAGCACCCTCTGTCATGCTGTCAGCCTCATCCAATATAACAATCTTATGACGGCCCCGAGGCAATGTTACCTTCTGCTGTGCAAACATCTTGATTTTGTTGCGCACCACATCGATGCCACGCTCATTGGAGGCATTCAACTCCAGCACCGCATCCTTATAGCTGTCGCCGAGCAAAATACGCGCCAAGCACTGAATTGTTGTGGTCTTTCCCACGCCAGGGGGTCCCTGTATTTAATAGATACCCATTAATTCATATAATCCCTGCTTAATTCCCCATAACTTACGGCAATAATAATATTGGGCGAGTTTCCCTGTGTGGAGAAGACGGAGAGTCGTGCAACTGTATCCTCATTGCCCACAATTTCTTCAAACTTAGCAGGGCGATACTTCTCAATCCATGGCAAATTGTTGCGTTTGTCTACAACAATGGGTTCCGGCTCCTCAGGCATTTTATTTGTTTTATTAATAATTTGCAAACTTCAATCGGCGTTTTACATGCATAAAACGCGGGATACTTATTGACAAATGTGGTCATTTTTAGCACCTATCGAAATCGATTGTTATTTCACAGACTTATATCAGCCAGCTTTTTTTCCATGTAGAGTATCGATGTAAGTTTTCGAGTACCTTTCTCATATCGATGCCCATGACAGTTGTATGTTCGGTATCGATAAGTGTAGATGTAGAAAAAAATAAAGTGAGAATATGGCGAGTCTTGAGGGCCAGCAAGAAAATTATTCGAATAATCCAGCAGGTATGCCTTAAAAACAACAAATGCACGTACAAATTAAACAACAAACTGTGTGCGTCAATGACAAGTGTATAAAACAAATCAATACAGTTTCAAACAAAGAGTTTTCGGCAAGCAACAAAATTGTTGGTCGACTGACTGGGCACAAAACGACGGCTGCAAAGACGACGACGACGACGGCGGCGACGACTCACACTCAAAAAGCGAACGATGTGTGAAAAAGAAGAGAAGCCTGAAGAAGTGTTTGCTTCATATGGGTGAAATTTGCCCCCGTGTGTGTGCGTACATGTGTGTGTGCTTGCGTTCTTCTATGTGCTTCTGAAGATTTTCCATTTACCCCCTCAAAACGTCAACCGGAGTTTTGAGTTATAAATAAATTCGTTCAAAGTTCCAGAGGAAAAACATTTTTGCTGCCGCTGCTGCCGTCATCGTGAGGCAGCAGCTGCGCTGCAGCTGAAAATTTGTATTTGTGTTTGTGTGTGTGCCGTGTGTGTTTGTGTTTGTCCCCGTCGACGTTGCCGCTGCCTTCGTCGTCGTGGTTGCCGTCCCTTCGCCCTTCCTTCCCTCCTCCTTTAATTTCATGTTTTTTTCCTTTCCCTACAAGTGCAAAACAGAAGCCGAGCCAAACTGAAGCAATTGATTTTCTTATTGTATCAAAAAAAACACATAATATTCATATAAAATACTGTTATTTTTGACTTTACGAGGAAGCTTTGCTTTCTAGTGAGTTGTGGATTGAACTTGAAAAACAACATCACGTTCTAACATCTTCTATCTAATTCTTACGAAACTAAAACCTTGTCTTTATTTTCTTTCAGTGGAAAACATACCCAAACGACCCGAAAGCCGAGAAGGGAGCGCCGAAAGAAAAGGTATCAAGAAAAAAGAGGAACAACACAATTTTTATTATAGTTTTATTTGGTCTGATTGCGCCCATTGTACTTGTGTGAGTTACATAAAGTTGGCATAGACGACATACACTCTTTTTACACTGAGCAAAAAAAAAGCCCTCAACCCACACAAAACTGCAACAAACTCAGGTGGGCGACCTCAAGAACAACAGAAAGAGACAGAGGTAGAGAGATGACGCGTCTTCTACAAGCTAGTTGACATTCTTTTGCCTATCTGCGAGATCTCACCTGCCCCGTCGCATGATTATCACACACACACACGCACACACAGTGATAACACGCCAACATGTTATCTATGCAGATGTTTTCTTTTATGACCTTGCAATATATATGTATGATATACAATATATAAACAGTTTTTCTGTCTGGTATTAGTCTAAAACAGTTTGCCGTCTATGATTCAAACTTAGTTAACAGTTGTTCTTTTCATGTGTGTGTTGTGCTCCTTTGTTTTGCATTTGCATTCGCCAATTACGTCATTACATTCCATAAATACTTTGAAAACGATAACACGCACACACTATCGGAAACTGTGTTGGTTTTCGATTAGCTCTACAAACCGATTGGCGATTACAACGAAAGTTGACCAACATTTGAGTATTTTTTGCATTTGTTTTGTATTCCGTTTCTTTCTTTCGTTTATCGTCGCAGTTTTGCACTGGCAGCGACGGCGGCGGCGCCTCAATGTCATTTTAATAAAGTTGTGCGCTTATATTTTCTTTTGCCTTATTTGCGCATCTGGCGGCGACCTGAGTGCATCAGTGTGTGTGTGTGTGTGTGTGTGTGTGTGTGGCAATGTTATTGTTATTGTAATTTGTTGTCAATTGACCCACATCACAACAATCGTTGTCGTCGATGACGTCAGTTGAAACTATCGATGCCGGCAGTGCCAAAAAAAAAAAGAAAAAAGAAAATACAATAAATACACATAAAAAAATACCAAGACACACAGAATAATTGAGAATGAATAATAAAAATGAAGCTTTATTGATTATGGACACAGAAACAGGTAGAAAAAAATAAGAACTGCTGATTTTTTTTTTTAACTTGCCATCTAGCTGTGAATTATGACGGTGTCTGCTTAATTTACACTGAACTCCCCACTAACACTTCTCTCTCTCTGGTCTTACAGCGTCCAAAGATCGAGAAGAGAAACTGAAATATGCACGAGATCGACAGAATGAGGAGCGACAGAGAAAAATCGAAGAGCTGCGCGCTCAAGCGGAGGCGGCACAAAAGTATCGCGAACAGAAGGAGGAGGAACGTCGACGCCGCATTGACGAGATACGTGTGCGGGATACAGAGAAGCGACATCAGGTGGAGGAGCGCAAGAAGGCCATCATTGAGGCCGAGAAGGAGCGACGTGAATATATTCTCAAAAAGAATCTGGTAAGTGAATCATATGAAAGCCTTTCCAAACTTTCCCATGACTCACGCTCTCTCTCACACTCTTTCTTTCTTTACACTGCCTGTACAGGAACGCGAATCGCGAATAGAGACAAAGAGACGCGATAGAAATTCAATTGCTTTTGCATTTGGTTCATCGACGCCACGTTTATTAGATGTGCCAGCGGATTATGGCCTGGTATCGCCCAGCACCTTTTGGAGTCAGCGAAGGTATGTAGCGAAGAAAGTGTGGTACAATTATTATCAATATAATGCCAGTGATTTTCTTTTTCATATTTTATCAATATAATAGCAGTGATTTTCTTTTTTTATATGTTATCAATATAATAGCAGTGATTTTTTATGTTTTTACTTTCGAGCTGTCATTTATTATTTGTGTCTCTTCTTATGCCTGTATGCTCCTTGTGTTATATTGATAATAGTTGTATATTTTATCCGTTTATACTTATAATCTGATACCTTCTTTCAGATCCACATCCATATCGAACGTAGCGGGCGCATCGCTCTCACGTCGAAGTTCCGAGCGTGAACTTGCCGACAGTGGTGCTAAGAAGCGCATCTCCTCGTCCACGGACAGACAAGATGGTGAGTTTGTAGTACCCTTCACCTGCCCACCCTTCGGCACCCACTACACCATTAGACACCTTCTACGCCGGTCGTACAGTCCACACACACACACTCCTATACACATTGAGTACCTTAACTACATATTTATTTTTGCAGTTAATATTGTTTTCTAGACAACAAACAGTCTCTCAGTTCCTTGACTTAATATATACATATATGTGTGTAATAATTGTAATATTATCTGTACTCTATATGTGTACCACCTGCTCCCCCACTTTTCCCGTTTTAACTGTGTGAACTGTTGCAGCCCCCCCTCCGCTCCTTTATTACCTGATTTGCGCCATATATATATATGATTTATATACACACACACAACTCCCAGCACAGAGATGATCACAGAAAAGAATACAAAACACTTTGCCTGTTTAATTTGTTCACCATATCTTTCTCTCTCTCTATCTTTAACCCCCTGCCACCCTCTCTCTGTGTATACAAAAATACTGTCCATTATTGCACCACCAACAACAACAACCTACAGATCATCGACGCAAATCTTCGTCCATGTACGAGGTGTTCAATTGGGGCTACTCCAATGATGAGCCGCCCAAGCGTTTTTCGCTATCCATAGCGAGCAGCGAGATCAATATTGATGGGCCAAATCCCCATAAGAATAATGCTCACAATAAACTGACAATTTCCACACCAACAACAACAACAACTGCGCACAGACAAACAACAACAACAGCAACTTCAAGCCACAACAACAATAATAATAATTCATATCGTAAGGGTGAGGGTTCCTCTCTTTTTTCTGTATCTACAATTTCTCTATTGTTCCATTTACTGTTTATTTTGTTTTGTTGTACCTTATTAATTCTTATTATTGTTTGTTGTTGACCCTAACCCTTAACTCTCTTTCTCCCTCTTTCTCTCTTGCTCCCCCCTAACCGGCATGTGCCTGCCCCCGTTGTTATGCATGATCTAATAAGTAACTCCCACTCTTTATCTCTCTCTCTCTCTCTCTACCTCAAGCTCAAAGTCGAACTGTCGCTAGTTTGTTAGATCATTTATTATTATTATCTTCAAGTTTTGTTATCGGTGTTGAGAACCTAAGTCTCTGTATACCCCTAATATAACTAGGTGTTTCTAATAATAGATGAGAGAACATGCACAGTTCTAAGAAGCTCAGCTACGCTCTTTTTATAATCCTTCTAATTGTTGCTCTAGCGGGCTGACCCACAGTTTTTTTTAAGTTTTACTCTGCTCCTAACTCCAATTTTAGTAACTCTAGCGAACTTAGTGAATCGCTCTCGCTCGCTCTTTCTCTCTATAACTCTTGGCATGGTTCTCTTGCTTTAGCCCTTTGCTTTTGGTTACTCGATGATACATTTTGCATTAGTTTAATATATCCCCCCCCTTTTTTGAGCCCAAGTTCAGGCAAACTACAATATTTTGATCGAATGAACATAACAAAAAACGAAACAAAACCAAACCAAAACAAACCAAAACCAAAACAAAATCCAAAACCACAATTGCAGAAGATATCGTTGACACATCACAGCAACAGAACCTTGTGTTCCGAAGCGTTTACCGCAGGAAAACGGACCTCATGCCGACAATACCCAGCCCCCGTGATGGGCACTATGGTTCGCGCAGCTCATTGAGCACCACGCCCAGAACCCCAGGTAAGAACTGATCGATCCGCCAAACTGCAAGACCATCCTCCCCCCTCCCTACCTATCTCTCTCTCTCTCTCTCTCTGCCCACCGCCATTTCTCACTCACATTTTACAGCTTCTGATCTTCACTCATACTTCATCAAGTGTTCATCAACTTCTGATCTTCACTCATACTTCATCAAGTGTTCTTCATCGTCAATCATCAACAGTGTTCATTATACAGAGTTCAGAGTCATTTGTAGGTCCCTCCACAACCACGACGACTGACCACCAACACCGTGACCGATCGAGAGGTTTACGCCCCACGCCCTCCCCTCAACCCAGGGCGGAATTATGTGTTTCAACTTCTTGTTGTTCTTCTCTCTTGCTTTTTGATTCGTTTTCCTCACATGAAGCTGATGAAATCAGTTTAATCAGCCCGTTTTCTTTGGCACCACCCACACAAATACACATAACACATACACACACACACACGCATACAGAACCATCTTTGAAGTGTAAATGTCTTCTGTAAATAGACGCATAAGGAACCACAAGCACCACCACCAAACCACCAACTCTAGGATAACAACAACACAATGAAACTGATTCTCTGATTCTGATTCATTCAACACTTTCTGAACCACTTTCCACTTTACATATATATATCACCACCGTCACCACCAACATAGCCGTTGGACGCGCCTACTCGATGAACCGCTTGGATCAACTGGCGCAGCCTATACGTCGTAATGGGGAGCATGTACGCTCTATACTGGAGCGGGAGCGTCGTGAACATGAACTGGAAATGTTGGATGAGACCTCATCGCTGGCCAGTGGCTCAACGCGACGTGGTTATGTGGCTGGTGGGCGTGGCAAACGTGCAGGGATTGGTAGTGCCAGTGCTAATAACAGTGGCACATCCACTGCTGTCGGTGCCATGTCGCGCAGCATGACTCACTTAGCTGGAGGAGGTGGAGCAGCACGTGCAGGAGGAGTGGGAGGAGGAGGAAAGTATTCGCTCGGTGGTGGCATCTCGAGCACTTTTCGACCACTGGGCAGCGTGGGTCAACGTGACTCCAGTAAGAGTATGACACAGATTAGCTATACATGGTCGCAATTTGGTGGCACTCCCAACAGCAACAACAACAACACTAAATCAAGCTACAATGGCTACAACAACAGCTACAACAGCAACAACAACAGTCCCCACACGAAGCAAGAACAACGCCAATCGAATCTTGGCTTGCAAACATCGGCAACTAAAAAATATCTACTATCATCCTCATTCAGCGCATCCTTCTCGACACTCTCCGCGAACGCGACTAGGCGTGCCCAGCAGCAATATGCGACCGCTACTAACCCTCAGTTCTACCGTTATCTCGACCACGATCCAAACTCATTGTTGCTCATGAACTCCTCTAGTTTGTTAGTGAATGCAGGTGTGTGCGACAACAAACAATACAACAAAGAACAATAACAACATTTAACCAACAACAACACACACACACACACACAAACAGAACAAGCCAACATAGCAAACCAAACTAGTACAACAACAACAATCTCACACACACACATATAAATTATGTAGAAGCGTAGCACAACTAACGATAGTAAACATTTGAGTAAAATCTGTCGGTGGTATCAAATACAATCGATTAGTAAGCTTTCTTCTAGAGCGGCGTGATGTTATCGATAGTAAATGTTGAACAACAGTCTACCCATAGTCAGAAATGTATTAGATGGACTATAGTTGTAGTGTAATATCATATCATATGATATCTACATACCTATCGATAGTAAATTCTCTACAATAGTCTACCCATAGTAAGAAATGTAATAGATAGACAATTAATCGCGTTTCACAGCAGTAACATGCTGTTATCGATACATTTGTCGATAGTAAATGCTTTACAATAGTCTTCACATAGTAAGAAATGTAATAGATGGACTATAATTGCAGTATATTATCAAATATAGTGATATCTACATACCTATCGATAGTTAATGTTCTACAATAGTCTACCGATAGTATAACATTCAATCTATAGACAATTCTTTCACTATATATATATAAATACAATCGATAGACTATAGTTGCAGTGTATTATCAAATCTACATACCTATCGATAGTAAATTTTACACAATAGTCTACCGATAGTATAAAACACATTATATAGACAATTCTGTCACTTAAATATCAAATACAATCGATTACTCGCGTTCCACAGGAGTAACATGCTGTTATCTAAAGGCTAATCGATAGTAAATATTCTAAAATAGTAAACCGATAGTCTCAAATGTGTTATCGGTAGTTATGCTACACTACAAACTACACAAGTAGCTAATATGGTGGCGAACATACTCAAAAAACAATTTCGAACAGTTCCAAATAATCGTTAACACACCTTATACACACACACACACCCTCATAGAAACACACACACACACACACACACATGAATGTAGTTATCTGTAGGAAGACATACGAGAACGACCACTACAAGATGGTCTCGATTGGAACTGGAAAAGGGTCGCATTATCTGTGTCTAGCTTATATAGTTTCTATATATCCCCTTCCAGCCCCGATCGCAAGTTCAACTGAGCAACAATTTTCATATATATGTATATATCATTATATTATAAAGTATATGATTCCTAATTGAGAGATATCATTGGTCCATATTGTGTGCTGAGCATTTTGCCATTTTCTATGTTCGTTTCGTATGTTTTCACAATCGATAACCCGATAACTGTTGCCCCCCGCTGCCTTGCCCATATACCATAGTTATATCTAGTTATAGTATATACTCTTAGTTCTAGCTGTACACACACACACACAAACACACACGCACACCTTACCGAACTCACACACACACTACTTACTCTACACACTCTCATAGGTTTACGCTTTGTGTCTTTCTTTCTCTCCCTTTTTATGTATGTCCTTCGTCGGTTCTTGTTTTGTTTCGTTCCTGGTTCTTTGTTTAACTCTCGTCCCCTTTGGTGTTTATTGGTTTCGTCTTCTATGTTGTAATTGTTTTGTTATTAAGTTTTATTGGTTCTCTCCCTCTCTCTCTCTGGTGACGGTCCCCACAATAATCACAATATATATTCCCTCCCCCCAGCCACACAATCACCTGGTGCTTTATTCATTTATATAGTTTACCAAAACAGACTTATATATAATATAAATATAATCTTTTTGCAGTCATTGTATTTACTTAGTTCCTTTCGATATCTAATTGTATTTGTGCTTGTGCCCCCATTAGGCTCGCGCTCTGGCAATGTCACACCCGGCGGACACGGTCATCTGAGTGGTTCACGTCCCGGCAGCGCCATGTCCACCTCCACAACATTGTCCACATCGGGAGGTGGCCTGGTACCGAGACGTCCAGCAACAGCGCCACGTAAGCCCAGACCAGCCAGCATTGCCGGCACCGGCATGTCGCTAGAGGGTGAGTCTAAGACGAGATAACTCTATGGGGAAGTTGCTTACTCATTACTTCTATTTCTCTATAGAGATCAACAAACTGAAGCGAGGGGATTACAAGCCGCCGGTGAAGACAACAGTTGCCTCACCATCATCCACGTCTACAGCACAAACGACACCCAAACGAACCGCGAACCTTATGTCCACCTCCATGATTGTGACCTCAACTTCAGCGCGCATTGGCAGCGCCGAGAAGAAGACGCCATCGAAGCGGGTAAGCTAAAGCAGAGATATCTTAACAGTTCCTTTTATTTACCTGTGTCTCTATTTCTCTTTAGGATGCACTGCCCAAGGCCGCGTCAGCTTCCAAGGCACAACAGCACAGTCGCACCGCCAGTTCGGAGCGCATTAGTCGGCACAGCAAGGAGTCTCTCAATAAATTTCCACCATCGATGAGTTCATCGATGATTGTCACATCCACTACGGGCATCACTGCAACAAATGGTGTAGCCAAGGAGTTAAGCAGGCCAGTGGAGACAGTAGACCAAGCTGTGGAGCCTGTACAAACCACAGTGCAGGCGCCTGCTGTGGTTCCAGTTCCAGTGGTCAGCAAGGCAGAGAAGGAGGCGCTGAACACAGTTAAGACAGAGCAGATCGTCGTGCAACAAGTAGAGGACCAGCAGCAGCAGCCGCAGCAACAGTTGCCAGTTGAGCCAGAGCTGCAGCCGGCGCCAGTTGCTGCTCCTCAGGTTGTGCCAGAGGTTGTGACTGCAGCAGAGCCAGCAGTTGTTGTGGTAGAGGAGAAGGCAGACGGCGAGGGCAACGAGAAGCCACAGCCGCCGCCCCAGGTTGCTGCCAGGGAAGAGACTGTTGTCGCTGCGCCAAAGAAGACTTCACGCAACGGCAGCAAGGAGAACTCTGAGGTGCGTGAACTGACACCGCCCACACTGAATGCCAACGATGGCAGCAGCAACAACAACGATCTGATGACTGCATCAATGATCGCTAAGAAAATCACGACTGAGGAGGAGGCAAAGGCCGCATTAGCCGAACGACGACGCCTGGCCCGCGAGGAGGCCGAACGACAGGCAGAATTGGAGCGACAGCGACTCGAAGCGGAGCGCCTGGCCGAGCTCAAGGCACAGGAGGAGGAGGCCGAACGTCAGCGACTGTTCGAAGAGGAGGCCACACGCATGGCCGAGGATCAGCGTCGCGGCGAGGAGGAACGTCTGCGCAAGGCTATCGAGGTAAGCAGAGCAGGATTTCTATAGAAGACAGTCTCTATTTGAATCTATATTAATCCCTCTACAGGAAGCACAGCAGCGTGAGGAGGAGGAGCAACGCAGACGCGAGGATGAGGAAAGGCAGCGCATTGAACGCGAGGAAGCTGAGAAGAAGGCCAAGGAGGAGGCTGAGAAGCAGCGCGTTGAGGTTGCCGAGCGTCTTAAGCGTGAGGAGAAGGAGCGCGAGGAGCGTCGCAAACGTGTCGAGGCAATTATGTCGCGCACACGCAAAGCAGGCGCCGCCAGCACGCCCGCCAAGGTAGGCAATCAATGCCAACTTTAACTACATCTTTTCTTAACTAATCCTTTCCCCCCACTCTCTACAGGAATCTAATGACGCCAAGACTGCGTCTGCTGCCAAAGAAACTGAGAGCAACAGCAGCAGCGGCACAGGCAGCGGCAGCAACTCCAGCGGTGGCTCGCCTAGCAGCAGCAGCAGCAGCAACGATGCAGCTGCACCAGCAACAACAGCTGTGGCAGCTGTGCAACAGGAAGTGGTGGTACCACCTGCCCCGGCGCTCAGCCAACAGGCTGTGTATGAGCAATCGGTGCTGGACAAGGAGAACTCGCTGATCAATAGTTTCTCCAACATGATTATCGACGAGAATGCAAAGAATTTGCAACAATTTGAGGTGAGCAACGGCAAGTTGCTACATGTGGAGGCGACACCAGCAGCAGCGCCTGTGGCAGTGGCCAATGGCAATGGCCACATCGAGAGTGTGAACAACAAGAAGTAAGTGCGAGCAGGCATTGATTGAGCAGGAGATATACATGATGAAGAAGATGAATATATGATGATTTACCTACTTACAGCGACATCAATCTGCTGCAGGATGCTGTGAACCCAGCGGCCGTTGCACAGTTAATCGATCTGAGCATTGAGTCACAAGGTGATCTACAACACATCAACAATAACAATAATAACAACAATAACAACCACAGCTTGCTGACAAGCACAGCGGCAACCACCACCACGCTAGTCACTGCTGATAGTCACGAGAATAAAGGTAGATATATATGGTTGTAGATATAAAGATATAGATCTAAAGATATGCAGATAGATATATACAGATAGATATTCAGATGAATGAAACAGATAGATGCTACTGATAGATGATATAGAAAGATGATACAGATAGATGATACAAAAACTTGATATAGATATACGATACAGATAGTTATACAGATTGAATTTACAGATAGACGATACAGGATAGAATACAATTATAATATTAGGTCCGCAGCTAAGTTCTCACTGTTTCTTTTCGATGAAAATTCAACTTTATTATACAAAAAAAACTATTATAAATGGATTATTCAAAGTATTTCCCATCGCTGGACACAACGTTTTCCCATTTTTTAGCAGAGCTCGAATACCTTAATGGTAAAAGTGTTTGTCTTTAATGGTTACCCACTAATCTAGCCATTTTTCAATGTCTTCATACTTCATGGAACTGCCATGATCCGCCAGACCATGTGCCATCAAACGAAAAATGTGATATACGAACTGATGATAGATATATAGATGTTAGTGTAGATATATAGATAGAGATACAAAGATATACTGATAGGTGATACTGCTAGATGATACAAAAAGATGAACCAGATAGATGATACAGATAGTTATACAGATTGATTCTACAATTAGATGGTACAAATATATTATACAGATAGTTACAAATAGATATAAATAATATCGATCCTCTCTTATCGCTCGACTAGATACTAGCTATATATACGAACTGATGTTAGCTGTATAGATGTAGATAATATTGATATCGCAATATACATATACAATATCATATAATAATATCTTGTCTTTCTTATCTCTCTTCTAGATATATCGTTGCTGTGAATCCGCTGAAGGAAACCAAACCAGAAAACAAAACAAAACTGATATATAGCTAAATGTGTGTGGGAGTATTTATTTATAGTTTGAGAGATATAGGATCCATCGATCCCGGCGATGCGAACCCCAAACGCAATGTGCATGGTTGGAATGTGCGAGAGCGCGTGTGTGCAGCAAAAGAATGCAACAAATTATGGTTACTAGAGATATACATATATATATATATATACACACTAACAGGAAAACAAATTGCTTATAAATGAGAAGAAAAAAAGAAACTATATACACTCTATATACAGATCTATATATATATATTGCTATATATATATTATATATAAACCTAATGTACGCATTATAAAGAAGCTGGCAAAGCTGCGAGATGAAGCGAGAGTGCATGTAATATTTAGTTAAGAACTAAGACAACAACTAAAAGAGAGAAATGATAAGGAAAGATAATGCAGATACAGATGATGATGAAAACTGAAGAATCAGCCTGGCAATTTCGTCTATATCAAATGATCCAAATGAATGATCTAATTTAATTACGATTTACTGATTACTGATTATAATGCTAGCAACAAAAGTCGCTTCAAAAGTTTTTTGCAATTGTTTCTTGGATTAATCGATAAACGAGTCTAACTTGATCACAGACAGCGCGTATATATAATTGAAAATTATATAGAACCATATATTAAAAAGAAAGAAATGATGGCATACAAGCAGAGATATCCCTATCATATTCCTGGTATAGGAGCAACTCTGTGCGAAAATTGCGATAATCATATAGCCACGCCCCCTTTAACGGTCAGCCTCTGCCTACTGCGCCCGCTCCTGAGTTAATTATTGCCCCAATTTCTGCACAGTTGTTTTCTAAGTTAAGTTATAAATACGTTGAGCCAACGAATCGTGAGGTATTATTTATTACAAGTTGAAGAAGAAAGAAAGAAAGAGAGAAGAAAAAATGAAAGATGAAAATTATCTGAAATTATTTGCTGATGCTATTATGTCCTGTCGTCGTCCAATTCGATTTGGAGCGTATATATGTAACTATAGCCTATATAAACAAAATATACACGATATCAGATATCAGTGCTTATACACACACACACACACACACACACACACACTATCTAGGATCTAACAAAAAGTTGTAGGAATCGTCAATTCTGATTATTCTTTTTTTTTAATTGTGGTAGCGTCGTTCTCTCTGTAAATTATTTTTTGCGTCAATATTTTTTGGTAACGAACCTTTTTTTATATATATACATCAATATTTGTAATTTGTATTTATCCATGTGCAAATAAATTATGATTATTTTTTATGTGTATCTAGAGAATTATTTAGCATGTGTCCAATTGTGAAAACAAAACAGAAAAAAAAGCAACAGAAACTGATTGAAAACTAGCACAACACAGCAAATTCACCACACCACACAGAACACACCACACCACAGTCAATGCCACCACACCCGCAAGTACTTGAGCGCAAGGCCTTATAACATGCATGAGAGCAAGCAAAAACAAACTGAAAAACAAAAATTGTAATCCAAAATGCCGTTAATCCCGTTAATAGTGTAATAATTATTATAATAATGATATGCAATATGCGACTAATAAATACACTACACTCGTCTAGTGAAATTAATGAGAAAAATGCTTTCCTATGTTTAAAATATATAAAAAAAAAAACAACAACTTAATGGCGATATAATCAAAAGACAAATTATGAATTTATTGAAATTTGTCTTGCATAAAAAACAAAACAAAATAAAAACTTAGTACTATGTATATTTAATATTACAATTATATATGTATATGTATCACACACACAAAGCAAGCAGAAACAATTATAAAAAGCAATTCCCTCTAATTTATTTAGAACACAATAAAAAACACACACACACACATGTGAACACTGTAACACTAATGAAATTTTCTTCTTATCTTGGAAAACAAAACAAAAATAAACAACAATTACATAACATATATATTTATGTGAATAAAAATGTAACTAATTCTCAAGGCAAACTAAAACCGAAGTCCCCCTTTATAAACATTTCTGTTTTAGCCAGTGACGTGCCAGGCTTGGTATGCTGTGATAGGGATAAGGCATGTACGCACACACACACGCATGCATACACTGATATAGGCAGTAACATTGCCAACTAATGAGCAACTCCTCCAGATCACAGTGGGACTGTAGATCGGAATTTAATTCAAAAAGTAAACATGATTGAAATGGGGATAAGCCAAAACTCATCTCTTTTGAAGTTTTTAGAGTAAAACTATATGCCACTGATATGCCTGGCTCATATGCCTTAGTTTTTCCAATTCTGTGGATATTTGTGACTATATACATATATATATAGTTTGATCACCTTTAACATCTCTCTTACCAGGCAAATCGATGGGTTTCAGCATCCAAAAATATTTAAATTTCATCAAAATTCATGCATTTTATTAATGAAATTCTGATAGATCGGTCATTTGTCCCACTGTGCAGCTGCTCTTCGTTCACTTTCATTGTCAAAGAACAACTAAAATTCAAACAGCCGTTAGGCATGTGCATTATGACATCATCAACAGCAGCTGAACCGCAAAAAGCTCTCTCACTGAGAGCTTTCGTTAGAGAGAGCGCACACAAACTCGACTCAACGTTCGTTGTGTTGCGGCAGCTCTCGTGCGGCCTCTCTATCTCTGTTGAGTTTACTTAACTGCGCTGTGCTCGCGCTGAGCTCATAGTGCTTTCAACCTTCGCTGTCAACGGACGTGTTCGTTAAGTTAAAAATATTCCCAATTTTGTGATAAACATTCCACTGCGAGTGCATCGATAACTTTTCGAGCAACACTAACAACAACAGCGCTCCCTGTAAACCCGTTTCTCTCAACAACAACAACAAACATTAACATGTCGTCGAATCGTGCTCCAAAGAGTGGCTTTGCCGCCGAAGCGCAGCGTAAGGTAAAAGAACAACAACAAAACTAAAGAGACCGCAAACAAATTTTGCCAAAAATTAATGCGTGAATGTGTGTGTGTGCGAGTGTGTGCCTGCATTGCCTTTATTTGGGCATTTTTAAGCTGAGCTGAGTTGAGTTTTTTTGCACCATAAATGGAATAGAAATGACCTCATTCCCAATTTGCAATGCATGTCGTTGCCTGTCTGCCAAACTCAATATGTGTATGTGTGTGTTTGCGTATCTAAGCATGCGTAAGTTGCTGCGCTGCCTTCCAATTGAGAGTTGGGCTTACAGTTACTTGGGTGCTCTCCCTTCGTCTCTTTCTCTCTCTTACTGAAACGGGATCAGTTGCAGGCATTGCTGCCAATTTAGCTATTTTTCCGTCAATTCAGCCTTCTTCGAATTTAATTTGGGCATCAAATCCAAAATATTGATGTAACTAGCTTTTTTATGGCTATTCTTTGCTCAAAAATTCTAGCAGCACTGTTTGCAAGCAACTCCAAGATCGCACAGTGGGTCAATTCATCGGAATTCAATACGTATTGAAAATAATAATGCATTTTTAAGGATAAATGCCAAAAAACATGTTCTGTACGATTTTCAGACAGATCGTATGACTATGTATGTAAGCTAAGGCTAAACTATATTAGTGACGCCTGTTTACAGCAATTTGCATATGCACTGGGATTGTGTGCGCTCTCCCTTCCCCACACTCTATCGCTCTTCCCCTTTGCTCTTCCCCACCCCATCGCTTGCCTTGAGCAATTATGTAATGCGCTGCTGTCCGTCCCTACGTGAGTGAAATTGAAATTGTATCTACTTTTTACGTCCAGTTAAAGAGGTAGTGGAGAGGAAACAGTGCAGGCGGGGAGTTGGCGGAAGCTTAAGTGCAGTCTACAGTTACACGACAGCAAAAATAATAATAAAAACAGGAAAAATAAAAACGCAAACGACAGACAATGTTGGCCCAATCCCTTTTTTTTCTCCCCATTTACCCGCGTGGTGTGTTTAGCGCAATTTCCCCACACCCCGTGGCGAGTTCCCTTTTGGCACAGACGATCAATGGCTTCGCAGGAGCTGAGTGAGAGAGGGAGAGGCAGTGAAAGAGAGAGTAAGCAGAGCTGCGAGAGATGATGTCATTTTGGGCTGCCTACCGCCAGCTGCCCGTTAGCGTCGACGTCGTTGGCGGCGTCGCTGTCGTCGTTAGCTTCCCAAAAATGTTGAAGAAAAAGCGCCCCACGTAGACGACGATAGCACCTTTTGACGGCACGCACACACACATGCGCAACGTACTTAACAAAGTTGAAAGTGTGTGTGTGTGAGGGTCTATGCGTGTGAGTGGGTCTATGCATGTATGTATGTATGTGTAAGCAAACAAAAACAACATGCCGCTAAATCAACTTTAAAAATTGTTTGTCCATTTAACTGTAGAGGTGCTGTTGTGACTGTGTGTGTGTGTGTGTGTGTGTGTGGTTAAGTGCTGACTCGCTTGACTGTTATTTTGTGTACTTTTATGGCAACTACTCAAATTTCAGCAAAATCGAGCAACTATTCAAGGCGCCCCGCGCACTTCCCTCTCTCTCTTCTTTCTCTTGCCTCTCTCATTCTTCTCTCTGCTCATACCGCTTACCTCTTAAGTTCAAGCTAAAGCTAACCCTTTGTGCATTTACCTCCAACCTCGAGCTGCCTTTCTTCATACTCTTCCCCTTTCTTTCCCCTCTCCCCATTGACCATGTTTCGTTAATTAGTCGTTCTCTTGTAGCTGTCTTCCATTTGCCCATTCTTCTTCTCTGGGTACCCATAGAAACGTTGGCACGTACCTAAATAGTAAGCACTGGTACCCCAGCACATCACACACATGCACACAGGCATACATAGAACATACCTACACACACATACAGTCACATAGATATGGTCACATTAATACATCCGCAGGCCATCGGTATCAGTTGTCTAAATGGAACTTGTTGGGGAAGTGTAGGTACATTAAAAATATAAATCGTGTACATAACATGTACCCATTGTACACAGTGTAGTGTAGTACCATACCATACGCGCTTTTGGCAGAACGTCAGTCAGATAAGCCATATAAAGCGAGCATAACATTATTATTAATCATAAATCAAAAAGTTGTTTGTGGATTTCCGGTGAAACTTTACGCCATGTCCAAAAAAAAAAAAAGAATGACGACAACACCCTGCTATAGAAGAGCCATACTTTAGAAATTTTAAACTGTAGTTGCTCTCTACAGATTTTAAAACAGATATTGTGCATGTTTTGCACTGTTTACATTAAATCAAACATGAAAACAAACTTAGTCACATAAGTGACCTGATTTCGTAGCTTTTATTTTATTTTTGTTTTATTTCTGTTTATTTTAACTTTTTCTGCTCTCTTTAAGCCTTTAGCTCTTTGCAATTGTCATCGAACAAGCGTGACACATCGTCTTTTGCAAAGAAATCGAAACCAAAACTGAAAGAAAAAAAGAAATAAATCGAACAAATGAATAATCGCAAATAGTGTCACTCGGCAGGCCAGCTGCTTGATAGGTCTCTCTCTCTCTCTCATTATTACTAGCTTTGTTATTGTAAAATATGCGTCAAGTTTGTAGTTTTTATATTTTATTGCTAATCATCTTGGTTTGTATGACATCATCATCTTGCACATCGATCGTTTTACGCTTTGACTTTTATATCCTCCAAAAAATTCGCTTTTAAAAACATTACGCAATGATCTGTTGCAAAGAGGTCTGTCTGTGGTCTGTCTTGTGGCCTGTCACTTTTTGCAGTGCATACACAAACGTGTCTCACCTTTCCCACTCTATCGATATGATGATGGTGTCTTCTGGAACGGATATTAAAGTCAGTTTCTGTTAGATTTATGTGTCAGTTGAATGCTTAAACTTCCCTGCATATATCTATTTATAAGTCTGGACTGTCATTCTGCACTGTAGCTCTGACTGACAATTACCGATTTCACTTTTCCCGCAATGTGGGTGTACTAGATGACGAGTTGATGTTAATGTTGATGATGATGATAAGTGCCGTTGTCAGTTGTGGCTTTCTAGCGGGAATTTGAACTTGTTTTTTTTGTGTTTCAGTTAGTTTTGTTTGCCCATTCCTACGGGTGTGCAGGTCTTTAACAACTGTGCAAACAAGCAGCTCTTCTGCCCGTTCACAAATGGCACTTTTAATTTAGCTAAAAGCTCTTACCTGAGCTAATGAAGAGCCTCTTTTCAGGCTTGGCCCGCACACGCAACTCGCATTAGCATTAGCTTTACATAGGGTCCCCCCCCTCAAACACGAAAACTTCAGCTAGACAAACTTCAAAATTAATTACACAATACCCTCTTCCTATCTTTCTCTGTTCTCCCCAACATTGTCACGCTGTTTGTAATTGTTTGTAATCGCGCTTCATTTATCAAGCTGACCCAGAGACCGAGAGACCCTCAGACCCCGTACCCTATACCCCTCCTTCCCAGTAGCTTGTAGTTACAAGTCTCTCTCTCTAAGTCATGGTCATTGTCGTGCTGAGTTTCATAATTTCGCTGATAAATAGAAAAGAATAGAAACATTTGGAGCACCCACACTTCTACTTAAAAGCATTTAAAGCTCACTTCAAGCTCTATAAAGAAATTACTAGAAAATATTTTAATATACATTTATAACATTTTGTATAAAGTGACTCTAGCTATCATAAATCTACATTTATAGCGACTTTATGTGGTCCAGTTTTGGTGTGAAACCTTTCAGTTATCTTCACCGAAGTCTGCATATATTATATTATAAATGTAATAAAATCGGTTGTGGTTTTATTTTTTGTTTTGTTTTTTGGCGATTGGTAAAGTTCCATGGCCTAGTCCCCTGATAATTGTTGACTTTGAGAGTTGAGAGCCAAAGAATCTCAGAGCGCAGAACCGCGCAAGCTGATAAGAATATTTCATTGCATACCCCCCCCACACATCCTCCCAGCACGACTAAATTTCGCTCTTCGATAAGGCAACTCACGTTCCAGAACATTGTACGAGTGTATATAGCGCAAAATATAACAAGTATATATTGTATATAGAAAGAGGAAGAGAGGAGGTAAGAGACAGCTGCACTAGCTTGACTGTACGTGCGATCGTCGTCAGATTGTGAGGTCCGACCTCACTCTATAAGTCTCTCAGCGCGACGCTGGTGCTGACTCATTAAAAACAGCGCGAACTACACACGAAAAAAAAAAAAAATACCAGCAATAATAATAAGAAATGAAAAAATTGTTGTCCGTTGGCATTTTTCACATTTGATCAACTTGAATATTGTTTACTTTTGTATTTTTTGTTTTTTCTTTGTTATGCTCCATGTATGTTGTAAGCGATGTTTGCCAATTCCCCCTGATTCGCCTTCTTTTTTGTCTGGTCAGACAGTAAATTCGAATATTTATGCATAGTTTAAGCTGAGTTGAGTGTGGAGAGTGTGTAAGATATCAACCGAATTCATTAGTATCTTAACGGCTTTTTTATTTATGATCTCTAGCATAGAGATTATAAAGCCAGTCGGATCGATCAAGAATGTCTGCGTGTGTGTGTCTAGATTTAATTAAAATTTATTTAGCCTGCCCCGAGGGTGTGAATTTATCTGCCATCATCATTATAATGTTCGTGATTATGATTCTCTTGAAAAATGTCAATCAAAGTCTGTATATACAATATATGTACATATATATATATTTTTTTGGTTCTTCTTCCCCTGCTTGTTATTAATTGTTCGACTCCAAACATGATAAATTGATTGTGGCATCGCATGCGCATAGCTCCGTTCATCTCTTAGTTATTCTCGGGGTTAACAGTTCTCATTCACTGCCAAATCTAATGATCTCTGACCGCATTGTTAAACGTTTTTACCGTTGAGCTTTCCCATTTCATAATTGCATGTTGAAAGCTGTGCCAAAAACGGTCAGATAGCATTATCGATAGCAGCGTTCGATAGCCATAATAATCACTGTCAAACAATCAGTCAAACCCCTAGTGCAAAGTCATATATTAGTAGTGCAAGTAAACAGTTATACCGGCAACTAAATACACTTTATAATGCCCAAGTCGGTTGACGATTTTGAGTCAACTCAAGATTGAAAACTAAAGGATGATTTTTTAAGAGCTATAGCAAAGTTTTTCGAAAAAAAAAACACATAAAATTCAGAGAAATGCATGAAATCTTTATTTGCATCGATAGTATGCTGCATATAATTTAATGTTTGAAGATTATTTCATGTTGAAATGTTGACTGTGACTGCGCCTTAAATGTTCCATCCTATTAATTTAATTTTGGCATACTCTTTCCAACATTTCCAGGTCGGTATCTCACGAATAAATGCTTGAATGTTGTCCTCCAATGCGTCAATTGATGCGGACTTAGATTTAACAAAGCACCACAAAACAATAGTCTAAGACGTTAAATCGCACGAACTAGGCGGCTAATCGAATTATAGACCAAACTGAAGATATTTGACAGTGATACAACACAGGAAACAATGCACCAGCTTTTTAAACCAGTGTTGCCAAAAAGATAATAGCTAAAAAATCACCCTTTTTGACATGTATGACAACGATTTATGACAAAATTTGATTTAGAGTATGAGTTTTGGAATAGAATTTTCAACTTATATTGATTTGCTACACTTAAGATACAACTTTGTTTAAATTTAAAGATTTCTGGCAGAGGGTAACCTGTTAAATGTAGCAAAATATGAAGTTTAATCAATTTGTATAGAGAAGATTTCATTTCTGAGAAAATTCTTGGATATTTTACTAGTTTATTAGAATTGAAAGTATTTATACGATAATAGTTTGTATGGTAGTACCTTATTCTACTTACATAATATAAATTACAATAACATAAATCTAATAATATTTTTACTCATTAACAATGAGTAATGATTATTATAATAACTCAATCCGAGTCTGGCACAATGGAATGTAAATAGCTAAAGTGAAACATCTGTGAGGAATTTTGCAATTATGGTTGAGAAAAGCAAACATGAAATACTAGGAAAGAAATGTACTATTAACATTTGTACGCAAATACCACATTGACATATGTATGTATGTTATGTTATATATGTACATGAGTGCAATCGAATAGTTTATGAGTGCGTCGGCATTGGAAACAGCTGGTGATGAAATTCTTTCGCTCTGCTTGATGACAAGACAATAGACCATAGACGTGTTGATAAAGACATAAAAATCGAGTTGTTGTCAATCTCTCGCACTGATTAGCACTTTAATGACGGGGGGTCTATCTGCATATCGGGCTGCTTGATCAGCCCATCAATTTCTAAAGGTCGTAAATTTGTTGCTCGATAAGAAATGTTTGCGGTTAAGAACTACTGTTGAGAAAGAGAGAGACAGAGGAGTAAAAGCAAGATAGAGTTGACTCGCCCACTTGAGTCCATTCACCCTCATTATGCACACTCAAATTGCAAACAAGTGCACCCCTTTGCAAGCGACGCCTCTGTATGCATTTCCCTTTTAGGGGTATTGCGATAAGGAACAACAAAACAAACCTCTCAATTGACGACGTTCCATTTGTTTCTGAGATCATTCATTTTAATAGAGTCGCTGACAGCGCGCAAAGTGCTAAGAGAAAGACATGCAGAAAGGGAGAGAGAACTGGAGAAGAAGAGGCAGAACTTACTCATCTACGATAATTGAGTGTTAATCTGGCAACAGTTAGCGACAGCAATTCAATAAAATAGCCAACAAGGTGCTAAAGCGTTTGGATTTGATTTAACCTGCATGTCAAATGACAATACAGCACGCCCAGTTGCTCTGCCTTGCCCCCCCCGTTCACTCTTTCTCTCTAACATTTGCGGTTTTTGTGGCTTTGCCTCAATGTCCAGTCGCATAAAGCTCAACAAGTTGTGGCCAAAACGGTGCGAAGGACGCCACAAACTAAGTAAGCATATCGAGGGGGTCTCTGGCTCTGTCTGCCTTATATGGTCAATACACAATGTGCTGGCCATGCCGGCGCCGGCTCAACATCAACAAATATGGTTGTGTATTTGTACAAGTTCAAAATCGATTGAATGCGTCACATTGCGTCGCGTTTCTAAATATGTAAAGCAAGGCTTGTACCCGGAATTCAAAATTTGCTTAACTTTAAACGATAGTTGCTATAGTTCTACAAGTTCTTTTATTTAGTCTACTATATACGATAGTTGCTATAGTTCTCCAACTTGAAATCTTGAAATATTGAGATCTCCGAATTCTCTAATTTGTTATACTATATACGATAATTGCCATAGTTCGCCAAGTTCTCCAATTTGCTATACTTCCGAAAGGTTCTACAAGTTCTTCAACTTATAAAACTGTATAGGTCAATTGTTATAGTACTCCAAGTACTCTAATTTATTATGCTATATACAATAGTTGTCATAGTTCTCTAAATTTACCAATTATCTATTATTCTACGAGTTCTTCAATATTTAAAACTAAATAGGTCAATTGCTATAGTTATCTAATTTTGCATACTTTATACGATAGTTGCCATAGTTCTCTAATTTGCTGTACTTTCCATAATTCTACTAGTTCTCCAACTTATAAAACTCTTTAGGTCAATTGCTTTAGTACTCCAAGTTCTCTAATTTGGATTTCTATATACGATAGTTGCCATAGTTCGCCAAGTTCTCCAATTTTCTATACTTCCCATAATACTACAAGTTCTCCGACGTGTAAACTGTCGCTATAGTTCTCTAATTTAGCATACTATATACGATAGTTGCCATAGTTCGCTAAGTACTCTCATTTAGTATACAATGTACGCTAGTTGCCATAGTTCGTCAACTTACAATACCATGTACGATAGTTTCTATACTCCTCCAAGTTCTCTAATTTGTCATAATTTATACGACAGTTGCCATAGTTCTCTAATTTGCTATACTTGCCATAGTTGTTCAAGTTCTCTAATTTTGTATACAACATACGATAGTTGCGATAGTTCTCCAGAGTGCAAACAATCGAAAGTTCATTCGCTCCATAAATTCTTATGATATGAAGTCAGGAGTGCCACAGTCTGGAGAGCACGAGAATGCAATCTTATCCCTCTACAAACTTGAATTATTACTTTAGAGTGCGAATTATTATGATGCACGTGAGTGTGTGTGTGCGAGTGTGTGCAGGTTTACGACCAATCCAATTGCCGATAACTGTCGTTATCTGCGATATATTGCAGCAGATAAGCTTAAACATGATTTCATTTGTCCCATTGGCTAATAGAACTCAGCATGTATCAGTCCAAGGTGCTCTCCTCAGCGTTATTCCTTCATTAGGTAAAAACTCTATATTGTATATCTCTGCTGATTCCAGATCAACTCAAAGTACAGCGAGGAGCTGGCACAGGAGTCTCTGGAATGGATTAAGGCTGTTACGGCGGAGCCCATTAACACATCGGGCGATACGGAAAACTTCTTTGAGGTGCTCAAGGATGGTGTGATCCTGTGCAAACTGGCCAATGCACTGCAGCCTGGTAGCATTAGGAAGATCAACGAGAGTAAAATGGCCTTCAAGTGCATGGAGAACATTTCGGCATTCTTGGAGTGTGCCAAGAACTTTGGCGTACCCACACAGGAGACATTCCAAAGTGTTGATCTCTGGGAGCGTCAGAATCTTAACTCTGTCGTCATCTGCTTGCAGTCGCTGGGTCGCAAGGTAAGAGAGAGAGAGAGAGAGAGATGAGTCACTTTATACTTATGCCACGTATTATGATTTCTTTACCAGGCCTCCAAATTCAACAAGCCATCGATTGGCCCCAAGGAGGCGGACAAGAATGAGCGCAACTTCAGTGAGGAGCAGCTGCGTGCCGGCCAGAATGTCATCTCCCTGCAGTATGGTTCCAACAAGGGCGCCACACAGTCAGGCATTAACTTTGGCAACACCAGGCATATGTAAATTGGGGGGAGAAGATCCACCTGCTACTACTCCTCCACCTCCACCACCTCCCCTTCATTCCACACACACATTCCGCAATAAAGCCAAAACAAAAGAGAGAATCCACAATATCTTCCGTTTAGCCAGACAGACATTCCGTTTTAAAGAAGGAGCATTATGTAGTGATTGATGTATTTATACTATATATACTTGTATTTTGAATTTGTATTCCAATTGACCATGATCATGAGATATACATACATATATAACATGAACTACTTTTAATTATTAATATTAATTAAGTTTCTTTTAGAATGATAAATTCTATTTTCAACAAAACATATTTTGGCACGATCATTTTTTCAATTATTATGATATATATATATATTTATAATAGCACTTAATTATCGTGCCATTAGCTGGATATATACTATATATATAGTGAACCGATCAATTTAATTTTTGAGATATGTGTCTTCTTGTAGCTCGAAGAGTAACGGTAAAACTAACCACCTGAATCAATCAATCAATCAATACCTGAGCATTTAAATGAAATGAAACAACAACTACATTTTATTTGTATTTACACATTTGAATAATATATATGTATACACGTGAATGTATTTCTTAATGTTATCCAATGTTGAAAATAAATAATTATTCTTTTAAATTGTGTACTGTGTATTTAATATTTACCCAATACAATATTATCGATTTTAATTGCTCTACAGCTTATCGAATAACATGAACACTTATCGATTTCCCAATTTACAGTCATGAAACTTAATGACGTAATTGATGAATTATTAGTAATCGATAAGCACACAAATATCGATTTTGCTGATCTCAGAAATTCGGAATGTCTTAAATATTCTTGAGGATGATCGATAAACTTTGTAAGATACTTGTAGAGTTTTCCCGATGATGGTAGCTGCAAATAAATCAAGCCTTTCTGCGATGTGTTTTTATATCCTGGTTGTGGTATTGGAAGGAGGGTTGTAGAAGTCGTCTGGTTATTGTAAAGACAGTAAATACCGTAAGCCACCAAACATCCTCCTGCTACCCATGCTATACTCTTTATCCAGCCTGGTATTGGGTTGCTATCTATTTTTCGCTCCATCAACGATGAATCCCGTTGGCATTGCAAAGCAAAAATGTACATAAAGTTACCAGATGTATAGCTATAAAATAGCTATAAAACCCGCTAGCCGCTATATAAAAATGTATCCCGCATTTGCCATTCACAGTACGATAGATCTAGTGGGAACATAGCTAAATTGACAGCACTGCCCAGAACTGCATTCAGCATGGCGCCAACACGTAGAAGGTCTCACTAAAAAATACTGTGGAAAATACCAAAGCATAAGAGCAACAAGCCAATTAAGTTGCAACCACTGACGTCACAAATCAGTCAACCAAAGAGCAGACTGCAGTGCAGGGCATCACCAATATCAAACACCATCGAATTAGTTTTTGTAAATGAAACAAGTTCGCTTTAAATTCGGCGAAACACCTTTCAAATTGATGGATGCCGACAGTAGTTCCCGCACAAGAACGAGAGGTCGGTATTGTGATAGCACAACAACAACAAATCAGTTAAAAAATGTGAATACAAAGTGTTTTTGTTGTTTTTTTTTCTAGTGGCGAATTGTGTGAAAGAAAGTGCAAATACAAAATGGAAATGGAAGTGAAGGAATTGCAGCACTTCCCTGCCCCCACCGCGCAATAAGCAAAGCAAAGAGAAGCTAATGCAGTGCAGGAAGCAAAAAAGGAGACGAGATGAAATGAAGAGAAGAGAGATGAGAGACCTCATATACTCTTTATTTATACTCCTTATCTATTACCTATGCAGTGTTCCAACGTCGTCGTCCATCTGCGCATGCCAAGGAAAAGGAGAAGGTGCCATATTTCGCGGATGCGGGACGTGAACGTGATCGTGTGAGGAATCTACGTCGCAGAACGTCAACGACGCGTTCACCATCGCCAGCGCCGTCGCCGCCACCGCGCAATTTCCACAGGCCGCAGCAGCAGCAGCGACAGCGCTCAAGATCTCGTTCTCGCGGCAGAGCCGATCATCAAGCTCAGTGCTGCCATCGGCGCAGGCGCAGTCGCAGCTATGAGCAGCGACGTCGACGCAGTCGCAGCAGAAGCCGACCAGCAGGAGCCTCATTCCGTCGTCGCAGCAGCAGGCATCGCAGTCGCTCGCCCACACACACACGCATTATCACAGTCCCAGTGCCAGTGCCAGCTATGGAGTACTACGTGAGGGTAGGAGGCACTTGCTCCGCTGAACACATATACTAAATCTATGCTTGCCTCCCCTTTTCAGCGCTGGTATCCGCGACGCCACTTTGATGCCGTGTATCCAGCACCCCCTCCACCCTTTGTCATGCATCCAGTGCGGCATCCGCCGCCACCGCGCATACACTTTCTGGCGCCGCCATTTCCTCCACCCCCGGCACCCATGCCGCCGCCATTTAGATTTCGTGCAGGAGCACCAACGCCAACGGGACAACATGGTCATCATCCGCATCCACAAGCGCCACAGAGATTCATTTTTAGACCAGCTTGAGGATTTAAAACTTTACATAATTACAAATTTATTTACTCAACTGCTATTTACATTCGTGTGTGTGTGTTGGGTGTGTGTGTGTGTGTTTGTACATTAAATTAAGTGATTTATATATATAGGATATATACTATATATACGCTATATATAAATAATACACGTGCAAACTAAAAACATATTAAAAATATTGCATACTTCTTTCTTTTTAACGATCTTCTGTTTTTAGCAAAGAATTTGGGGAGAGTGGGAAGTGTGGGGACGGGGGGAGTATAGGGGTATTGGGTATTTGATTAAATCAGAATAATGTTGCAACTAAAGTCACACACGAGGGAATCATAAATTAATAATTAATCGCTAATTACGCAATTATGACTTTATACAAGCACATTTACACATACACAGAGAGTGAAGGAGTGTGTGGTTGGTGGGGGAAGAAGAGGGGGAGGAGGGAACTAACACTAGTGGGCAACTCCTAAGATTCATATCTATATATATCTGTATATATATATATATAGCACTATGTCAATAAATTATAAAAAAATAGATCATTTTTACTGTTGCGCTTATACATAGATGTCTGCTGTGTATACATATATATACTACTATATATAGTGGTGTGTGTGTGTTGTATATATATATATATATATATAGATCTGTTAAAGCTCGACACGAGGACGAAACTGCAGCCGCAACGGCGGATCCCGGAAGCGCCAACGCGTCACATAAACAAATTTCAGCGTATGATCCTTGCCCAAAAGCTCCTCATTACACAGTATGTCGATCTGGGGGATAGAAATAGGAATATATATTATATATAGAGTATGTATAGAAGTGCATAGAGTGTTTATATGATGTAAAGAGTATATATGTAGTGTATATAGTATATATAAAGTGTATCTATCGTGTATGGAGTATAATAAAGTGTATACAGTATATATAGATTTTATATATAGTGCATAGAGTCTATATAGAGTATATTTAGAGTGTATATATAGAGTATATGGTATATATAGAGTGTATATATAGTGTATACAGTATATGAAGAGCGTTTATATGGTGTAAAGAGTGTATATATAGTGTATAAAATACATACAGAGTGTATACATAGTGAATATAGTCTATATAGAGTATATATAGAGTGTATACATAGTGTATAGAGTATATGTAGAGTGTTTATATATTATATAGAGTGTATAGAGTATATACAGAGTGTATACATAGTTCATAGAGTATATACTGCATATACAGAGTCTATATAGTGTCTCCTCGCACTCACCTCTCTATACTTTTCAATGCCATTGAGTATCTTCTTAGCCACCAGCTTCTTGAGATGCGTTATCGTCGCCTGCGAACTGCAGCGTATGAAGCGTCTTTGCAGATTCTTAAAATTATTGCTAATGCACTCGAGGCACACGTTGACCTGCTCGTCCAGACGATGGAAATCGGATTCGGCATGCGCCTCCATAACCTTCTCGTTGTCCTCCTCATGATTTTGCGTTATATCCTTGGGGCATGGCATGTTGCGGCTCTTGTAGAAGTCACGTTCACGGCGCGATTCATCTGCAAATGCGAAACAATATCATATAGTATATATCGTATATAGTCAGTTGAATATATAGGGTATTCCGCTGTTGCACTCACCCTCTTGCAGTTTCGGCACCAATTTGTACACAATGTCCTGCATGGTGCGATCGAAGCTGATGTATTGCAGCGGGTGTGATTGATGTATGATGTTGTCGCAGGTGGGGCATGTTTTCTTCTCCTCCAGATGCTTGACCAGGCAGCTTTTGCAAACTAAAACAGAAGGAAGAGGAGCAGGAGAAAGAGATTAGTTACTTCAACTGCCACGCAGAAGGGGCCACCACCGGCTGCGGCCTGCTTACTAAACAGTTCACATGTGGCAACAGTTTTCACTGTTTCCACTTGCCAACGGCTCAGATTGCTGTGTGGCATGCAACCGGTGCTGTGGGGCAGCAGGTGCTCCTGCCTCTCAGGGTTTACTGGGCACTCACATGTGTGTAGACACTCTGTCACTGTGGTCGCATCTATGAAGTATCCGCCGCAAATTTTACACGTTATATGCGGGTTAATTGTTTTTAGCTTGACGCGCCGCTCCATTTTTTTATGTTTTATGCAGCAGCAGCTTTAATTAACAGTTAATCTTATGAAATAAATAACTCTCGCTCGGCTCAAGTTCTCTCGCGCTCCCTCTTGCTCTCTCCCTTGTCCACTCTCTCTCCCTCTCTCAGTGTGTGTGTTGGCGAACAATGTTGTCTTTTTCGCTTATTCGACGAAAACTTTGTGCGTTCGCTACGTATTGTGCGCGCTTAGATGTGCGCAACGAACGTGAAAACACTCAACATAACGGCGCACGTATTAACTATTCATTTAAACAGTATTTTAACTATTATTTTAAACAAATAAAGAAATCACGACAAAATTGTGTGTACGTGTACGTGTGTGAGTGTGAGTGTACGTGTACATTTAACAATGTGAATGGCCATTTTAAATATCGATAACACGTTCGTGGTGAATGAATGAGGTGCGTGGGCGTTGCCAGATGTGCAACACTATTAAACTATGCTTTAAATATTAACTAAATGTTAGTTTTTAATTTTTGTTTTGTTTATTACAAAAATTATTTTAGAAAATATTAAAATGTAACTATTTCAATAATTTTCCTTTACTTGTACCGTTTAAAAATTAGTCGACAAGCCGCCACAGTCGATAGCACAAGGAAATTTCAAATTCGAATTTTTCAAATAGATGGTGTATAGAATATAAATAATTAATTAATGTATATATAAGTATTTTTGATACCGTTTTTGTTTTGCGTATAATATATTTAAACGGAATTAAAGAGTTCAAAAGTTCGTTGTTCGCTGCTACTGTCACTGTTATGACTGCTGTTAATAACATTTTCTGTTACATGTCAACAAATAAACAAGATACCGCATAAAATACCACAATATTGATTCTTTTTTGCACTTGTTGCTCGCGTGCGTTCTTGCTTTGAATTAATTAACGCCAAATACCTGAACAATCCAGGTGCAAGTTATAAAAATAAAAAGAAACTTGATTTCCCCAAACGAGATCAAAAACCCCACACCGGTTCAAGCAACGTCGCTGTCGCTGCCGCTGCTACTGCCGACGTCGTTCAAACTCAGCTTGCCGCATTTTTTTGAGTAATTTAACAACAGTTTTTGTTGTTTTTCATTTCGCTTTTTACTTCAGTTGAGTTTGAAACGTTAAACTGGCAGCACGTATAATGTCCACAGGTCGAATTGTTGTATATGGAGGCAAAGGAGCTTTGGGCTCCGCATGCGTGCAGCACTTCAAAGCCAACAACTACGTAAGTCTTTCAAGGCCTTTCACTTTCCATAACCCGCCCTTTACCCCCCCTGCCACTCCCTCTTTACACTTTCGATCTCTCTAACTAACCTTCAACCTTCACTGCACAGTGGGTTGGCAGCATTGATCTAAGTGAAAACGAGGCTGCCGACGTCAGCGTTGTGGTGCCGCGTGATGCCAGCTGGGAGGATCAGGAGACGGCGGTGATTAGCAAAGTAGCTGAGTCATTGTCTGGTGAGAAACTGGATGCTGTGATCTGCGTGGCAGGTGGCTGGGCAGGCGGCAATGCCAAGAAAGGTGAGTCAGCCAGCTGAATCACACCAATTCCCCGTCTAATATCTCTCTCCCCCCTCTTCACAGACCTGGCTAAGAGCGCGGATCTCATGTGGCGCCAGAGCGTCTGGAGCTCTGGCATCTCCGCTGCACTGGCTGCACAGCATCTCAAGGCTGGGGGCCTATTGGCCTTGACTGGCGCCAAGCCTGCACTGGAGGGCACGCCCGGCATGATTGGCTATGGCATGGCCAAGGCTGCAGTGCATCAGCTGACACGCTCGCTGGCGGGCGAGAAGTCAGGTTTGCCTGAGGATGCACTGGTGGTCTCCATACTGCCTGTCACACTGGACACGCCCATGAATAGAAAGTGGATGCCCAAGGCGGACTTTGGCAGCTGGACATCGCTAACTGAGGTCGCTGAACTGTTTGGCAAGTGGACATTGGGTGAGGAGCGTCCCAAGAATGGTTCACTGCTGCAGCTGATCACCAAGGAGGGCGTCACACAGCTCATTCCCGCCGAGTAGTGCTCAATCTGATATTAATGGCATCTATATACATATATATATATAATTATAATCTTCGCTTCTGCTTAGCAATAAAAAAACAGTTTGGCTTTTGCTCGTTTAATCTGCGTTTGTTTACACAGCACTCCATCCCCCCCGCGCACCCACGCCAGTTGGATAACCTATTGAACTACGATAACGACACCGAGCCGGGCCTGGCCTGCGTTAGTTTTACGTCTTCTTCTTCATAATCTTCATGAACAGCACCATCGCTAGAAGGGGAAGAGAGATGCTCAATTAGTTTCTGCACCTTCTCTAATCCTCTGCAGACTCACCTATAAATACCACAATAACAAAGACAATCATCAGCCAGAGCCAACACTTGTAGGCCTTTCTCGAATGCTGTTCCAGCTTCTCTGCCTCCTTGCTGAGTGAATTGATGTTGCGATCTGTCATATTTGTGGAACGGGAGACGACCTCAGTGTCCTTGCGTATTATTCTATTGGCCGTCTCCGTTTGCTCCTTGAGATTGCGCGTTAGCGAGAGCATGTGCTCTGTGATCTTCTCCTGCGCTGTGGTATGAAACTTGACCGCCTCGTTCATATTGTCGCCGGGCACAGCTTCAGCATCGGTGGAGGCGACACCATCATCTACGCCACGTCGCCGGCGCAGTGTGTCGGCATCTGTGTGGAGCAGGGGGAAAGGCAGTTAACAGATGGATAGCGATAGACAGGGAACTGGGGAGTAGCTGCTCTACCTTGCAGCAGATCCTTGCGCAGCTCATTGTGCCTGGCCGTGTTCTGCAGCTGCCTCATCTCCTGCAGTGCCACATCACTTGATGAGCCATTTCCATTGACTGTGGCAGTGTTTGTGTAGCCAGTCAGTTGCTGCAGCACGGCAAGGCGTTCCTTATAACCGGGTATCCTGGTTGCACTTTGTGGACTGTGCAAGTAGAGGGGGTAAGTTGTTTTTTCCACTGTACGATAACGACAACTCACTCTGCCATCGCCTCCAGCTCGTTAATCATAATACTAAGCGATTTCAGGAACTTCTGGAGGCGCCAAAAGTTATCCTCGCTTTTGGACAGATCCTCGCAGTTGGTCAGCAATGTCCTGATGTTCACATTTAGTTTTGTTGCCATTTTATAAATAAAAACATAAAAATAATACTAATTATCGCCCTGGCAAACTTAACAGCATATGTAGCTAGATGTATCGATATAAATATCGTTTATAATCGTTTGGTTTTCTTTCGATATGTTATTGGGCAAACTATTTGAAAATACCAAACAAATAAATATACATATGTTTATAGCTTATTGTGACATATTTTTCCTATATGCTTATTAATTTCTTATTATTATTCTTATTGCTATTGACAATTCGATTACTGTAATTTGAGCAGCATACATGGCTTGCGCGAACAGCTGTCCACTGAATGCAACGCTTAACGCTGTGCGGCGCTTGCCAACACTCCGTCGCGACGTTCGGACGAGAAGAAACGCAAAGAAAACGGCAGTTTGTTGCTGGAAGAAAATTTGCTCCGTGAATTTTAATTAAATTGAAATTGCTATCAAAATCGCCGAGTGTGTACGTGCAAGATACGCAGTCCGAGTACGCGTGCCGGTTAGACATATAAGAAGTGCAAAAATAGATAAAGATGTGAATAGAAAGTGGCACACAGCGCAATAAAATGTAAATGATAAAAACGAGTCAAAGCCAAAGAAATGCGAAAAATATATACATGTATGCATATACATATGTGTGTGTGTGTGCATGCATATGTACATCCGCATACATGCATGCGTGTCTATCTGTGTGTGTGTGTGTCCGAGAGAGTGCGAGAAAGAGAGAATGGCGCATAAATGAAGCACATTAAAATTAATACACATAAATAACAGTGCAGTCTGCGTTTAAATAATTACCATAATTACCATGTAATACATTCATAACTGCAGTTAAATATTTCCGCAAGAGCATTAATAATTGCAGTCTCTTTACCGCTGGGAAAGGGGATCATTTCAAATGTGTCTGTTGTGTATGTAGTGTGTGTTCGGTTCAGTGAGTGTGTGTGAAAGGAACAGACGAAAGTCGCAGCGGCGGCGGCATCCATTGTAAAATGAAACAACAAGGCGGAGAAAGAAAATAAAAAAACATCAGAAAGGAACTGAAATGGGGCACTCGAGAGAAATTCGAATAGATTTGTGTACCACACACATTATTCAAAAGAAAACCTACGAAAGTGGTTGCTCGCGTCACTGCTACAAACGTATCTGTGTGTGTATTTGTGTATGTAGGTGCGTTTGTCACTCGATGTGTTTGTGTGTGTGTGCGTGTGAATGCGAGAGGAATGCTGTCTATGTATCACGTTTCGCACTCTATATGTACATACATATGCATGCATGTGTGTGTGTGTGCGTAGTGTTGTGAAATGCACAACAGAAGCAGATTTGAATTCTGATTCTTTTTAAATATCTCATTCCGATCTGATTGAAGCCCGTTTGTCACATATGAAGATCGATCTCACTTCCTCTCTCCCATTCCTTCTCTCTGCGTCTTCTCCCACAATAAGGTTTTGTGCAGTCAGGCCATTATATTTTTCTGCGCCATATTTCAAGCAAATCGATCTGGTTATTCTCCGGTTTTTTAAAGTTGCATCCCTAAACAGCGATGCACAAAAGGAAGAGAGAGAGGAAGCGGTTAAGCGCGAGTGAGAGAGAGCACACGCATACAACAAAACAAACTTGTTTGGTAGCGGCGCCGTTCGCTCTCGAAATCTCTCTTTGGCGTTCTCTCGTTACTGCAAAATGAGCAAAACGCCGCTATGCACTGTTGTTGTGTGGTGAGAAAGAGAGAGAACTGACAAATCTTCTTTTGAGTGGCTCTCTCACTACTCGCTGTCGCAGCCAGTAGCAGCAGAGAGGAACTACTCAAAGCAAAAGCAAAGCTAGGCGAGCGAAATTTCCATTGTGTGTGGCGATGTCGCGTCGCCGTCGACAGCAGCAGCACAAGCAGAAACGGTCGCGGTCTCGGTCGGTCTCGCAGTCGGTTTGAAAATTTCTGACTCGTCATTTCGGTTCGGTGTTGTGTGCGAAAAGCGAGAAAAACGTATGTGCATACATACATACATATATATACCAATACGCGTATGTATACTGTGCATATATTGAGTAATAAATTATAAATAATATATATGTGTATTTAACAACAACGCAGTGCAAGGTGCAAGTTCGATATGAAATACAAATAGATTAGCAATATTTAAATCGAATCGACCGTCTCTCTCCCACACTCAGTCACTCTGCCGCCGTGATGCTATGATGTTGATGTGTGTACGCGTGTGTCCCCCATGTGTTTGTGTGTGTGTGTGCATCTGTGTATCGTGTGTCTAGTATGCGTATGTGTGTGAGTGAGTGTATGCGTGTGTGAGTGCCTTTTTTAAGCACAAACTCATTACAATTTACTATTACTCATCTGCTGCTGCTTCTTTCCACCTCTGTATTCTGCTGAAAGAGAGAAGAGGGACCACAAACAAAACATATTATTTATATTTATATGTGCTTTGTGTGTGTGATATACGGAAAACTGTGTACAGAAATATATGAAACAAAAAAAAAATTGAGTGCATATTGCAAACGTCGGCAATCCGTGGAAGCAGCAGCAGCGGCAGCAAATCGCCGTTATGTGGCCAAGGCCCAGAGCCAGTGGTGGCAATCGACAATCGTGAGAGACAGTGTTGAACGACGACGCATTTAACAATGCAAAGAAGAGCGCAGACACAATTTTATTTATTTACTCGATTTGAATAAATTGTAGCTAAATAAAACTACCTATTTCATGTTATATCTCTTCTTTTTTTGTATTTTTTTGTCTACATCAACGTTTAACGAAAACCCAACGACTTTCATCGTCGTCGTGCGTCGGTGTTTATATGTATATGCTGTGTGTGTGTGTGCGTGCGCGCGACTCGTTCGCTCACTCTCTTGCACACGCATAGAAACACCCCAGTCGCTCGTCATGTCGTCTGCTGCGCGCCTTGAAAAAAGTCAATTTTTGTGTCTCGCTCAAAGCGTGTGTGTGTGTGCCCCTCTCTCGACTCGGCGCTCTGGCTCTCTCAGTGCGTCGCTCAGTGTATGTGTGTGTGTGTGGAATGAATGGACAGTGGTTCAGCTCCATATGGAATGGGAGAGTGTGTGTGGAGCATTTGTAGACGGACGTGCGCTACTGACGCTGCCGTCGTCTCTGCTACTGCTGTTGCTGCGGCCGTCCACCCTTGTAATTGCCGCATACATGTGCATGTGTGTGCACCCGCTCGCGTGTGTTTAGTGTGTGTGAGAGCAACAAATAAGCCAAATAAAAATAAAAAAAACACAATAAGACAAAAAACTTTAAAAATACAAAATTGTTTTTCATTGTCGTATAGCGCAGGCATAGTGTGTGTGTGTGTGTGAGTAAAGACATGACTTGCTGAGTGAATGAGTGCATGCTCTGCGGTGTATGTGTGTGTGTGTGTCTGTTTGTTTGTGAGTGCAATTCGCAGTTAACAACGCGCTCTCTCGCTCTCGTACTCTGGCGCTGCTGTTACTGCTACCTTTGCTGCTACTGCTGCTGGTGATGATGTTGCTGATTTCGAAATTGATTTACCTGAACGTGTTTCTCGGTTTCGGAAGCGCGCACAAAGCACAACACAAAAAAATATGCAGCAATAGTGGCAGCAATAAGTGCAAAAACCAATTGCAATTGGTGCCTAATCTACCCGTCTCCCTCTCCCTCTTTCCAGTGTGCAACAGCAACGACAACGTAAATAATAACAACATCTCTCATACTCACGCACACACGCAAACAAACAAGAATACAAATCAAACAACAACGAAATGAATAAGTGCCGCGGTGTGTGTGTTTTGTGTGCTCCTCCTTCTCAGTGCATTCGAAATAGTTAGAAGAAGAAGAAGAAAGAAAAATACATCAAATAATAATTATTATAAATCATAATAAATAATAATCATAAATTATATTTTAAATGCTAATTGTTTGTCTACGTCGTCTCTCGTTCTTGTTCTTCTATTCGGAATCGCCAAATTCAAAACAGTTGTGAACTGCAACAGCTGCAACTACAACTAAAACAACAACACCAACTACGACAACTAAACCAGCAACAACAACTACAACAAAAACAACAAGTGCAAAATAACTACAAAATTCACTCAAAACAACAAGAAAACAACGCAAGCAAGAGCAGAAGAAGAAGAAGCAGAAAAGGCAACGCGATTTCGTGTCTCGTCTCTGTGTGTGTGTGTGTTCGTGTGTGCGTGTACCAGTGTGTCCCTGTGTTTCGTGCTCTCTCTCTGTTGCTCTCTGTGTCTCGTCTCTGTGTATGTGTGTGTGTTTGTGTGTCTTTCGTCGCGTATTTGAATCAATACACAACACAGTGGAAAAGTAAAAGAAACGTAACGAAACGCGAGAAGAGACGAGAAGAGAAAAGAAAAAGAGCTAAATAAATTCAATCACAACACACAACCAATGTGCAAATACTAGAAGAAGATATATACATAAATATATATATATATTTACAAATATTTCTCACACACCAACTACATTCACATCGAGATCGAGAAAATGAGGTGCTGCTGTTGTGCAAAAATAAAACAACAACAACTATGACGCATCAAAATCATCAGACAAACGGCGCAAGTTTGGAGGATTGCCATACAAACTTTTATGCCTTGGTAAGTACACACTGAAAATACTAGTGGAAATATACTAGAATGCTAGTATATATGGTAGTAGTTGTATTCGTATTAGTATTAGTGTTGTCTACTGTAGTTGTAACTTGTTGTTGTCTTATCTGTTTCTCTCTCTCTCTCTCTCTCTTCGCTCTTGCGTCTCCATTTCCGTTCTTTGCCAATTGTGTTTTAGATCTAGGTCAGTGACAATGCAGCAACACAGGGTGCTGCAGGTTAACATTGTTGGCAACGGCGACGGCGCCACCCACACAGCGATCATTCTTATTTAGCTACCGTTGACAGCTGATTGTCGATATTTCAATGTTTATGTTTATCGATAGGCGCAGCGGCGACTGTGCAGATTAACATTGCTGTTGCAGGGGGCACGCCACCCACACACACACGCACACTGATCATTGACAGCTGATTGTCGATATGTTCTATGTTTATGTTTATCGATAGACGAGAGTGACCGACGCCACCATCGACATCATACGACTCTCACGCTCTCTGTATAACGTTATTTTCACCTTGCTTGCTTTTTCTTTTTCTTCTTTTTATTTTCTTTTGCTCTCAACAAAATCCGAGAAAACACGCACAAAAGCGGAACTATGCATATGTGAATAGACACAAAACAAGTCGGGAGAAGAAAAGAAGCAACAACAAAATATGTGACTGCGCGCGTGTGTATGTTTGTGCTTCGTGTACTACATGCGGTGGCAACTGTGACCGGCCATAACAGGTTCTTCTTCTCTTCTGCTGGTGGCGGCATCCGTCGTTGTCTAGTTGGCCGGGTCGCTGAGCCGTTTCTTTTTTCAGTGGCATATTTCTTTAATGAATCTCGCTCGGAGACAGAAGAGGAGGCAACAACTAAACAACAACAAAAGCAGCAAAAGAAAAGCTCAACTGAAGCTCAGCGAACAAGTCAACGTGCTCCCTCAAGCCAGCAGCAGAAAGAAGAAGAAGCAGTAGAAGCGGCGACGCTAGCAACGAGACAGACAGACAGACAGGCAGGCAGCGGCAGCGGCAGGGAGAGGCCGAAGACGACGACGACGAACGCTGTACGGAATAACGAAACAATAACAAACGCGCAAAACTTTCTCTGAGAACGCAAAAATAGCAGCGAGAGCGAGAGAGTAACTCAAAGAAACACACACGCACGTACGCACACATACAGTCAGTTAGTTTTTGAAAGAGTGTGCGAGAGAGCAGAAAAATAATAAAAAAGACAGCTTGAACTTGGGAGGCACGCGCGCGTGAACAAACACTAGCAAAGCGTGTCAGAATGATAACACACACACATGCAAGAGAGAGAGAGAGAGAGAGCGAGCGAGCGAATATGGCCCACAGGCGCGAAACGAGCGCAAGCCCCGAAGCCGCCGACGCCGCTGCTACCGCACGCAGAGTACACACACAATAATCGGTGTTTGCGCTTGTAGTGTAGATTGAGCATGAAAATGGCAAAAATACAAAACACATGTCTGTGTACGTGTGTGTGTGTGTGTATGCAGCGAGACGCCGCTGACGTCGGCAGATAAAAGACGGCGACCTAAACGTTGTCGTCGTTGCTGTTGTTGTTCTTATTTCTTGCTGTGGGATGTGTGTGATGAGACAATGTTGAAAAACGCCAAAAGGGCCGCCTGCAGTGATGGAAAGGTTGAAAGAGCAGTTTATTTGGTATTTAATATGCAAGGGAGTGGGAAAGGGAGAGTAACTTATTTGGTATTTAATATGCACACAACAAAGTCATAATGCAATGTTGAAAAACGCCAACTGCAGTGATGTGTGGAGTGAGTGGGAGTGGAAGAAAGAGGGAGAGGGGTATTTAGTATTTAAGTAAAAGCCAATAAACATAAAACACACACACACTAACACACACATGCAGGCAAAGTAGCGAGTTGTAAAAACGAGAGCGAAAATGAAAACACACAACAGCAAAAATTGCGATACCTCAAAACCGAAAACGAAACAGAAACAGAAACACACACAGAAAATCAAACGGAAGAATGTGGAACATGGGGCTGGCTAACAACAACAACAAAAACCTCTGTTGCTGCCTCTGCTTGTTTCTCTTGTGTTTTTGTTGGGGGCGACGCTCGTCGACGTCGTCGTTGTCGTTGTTGTTGCTGTCGGCAGCCATTCGTGGTTTGGGGAATACCTTTTGCTTGCCTGTGCGTCTGTATGTGTGTGAGGTGCAGTTATTTGGCCATGTTTGCGCCGCACGTGTGTGTGTGTGTGTGAGCGGTTTTTTTGTGTGTGCTTTGCTTAACGCTCTCTTGGCCATCGCTTTTTGTCTTTCCATTGATTTGCGCTTGCCACAGCAGCAGCAGCCGCAACAACAACTGTAGCCGACAACTTGTTCCAAACCTACAAACTACACAGCAACAACAACAATAAGAAGAGCAACAACTCGCAACGGAAGCCGCCAATGACGGAGCCAAAGACACGACCCCAGTCGGTTTTTTTTTTTTTTTCGTCTCTGTGTAGTTTTTCTTCTCTTTTTTCTTTCGTATTGTCTGCGCCGACGTCTTCGACTTCGTTGTCGTGTTGTTGTTGTTGTGCTTTCGTTTTGAGCTTTGCTTTGTATGCGCCTTTCGTTTTTTGCTGCTTCTGCGGCAGCTGCTGCCGTTACAAGTGCAGCGCGCCAGTGTGTGGAATGTGTTTGTGCTGCGTTTTGCAACACTGCCCCTGCCGTGTGCACAGTTGTTTTCGTAGTGGGAGAAGGAAGGAGCAGGTATGGCAGCGACAAAAGGGAAGACTTGGAGAAGGAAGGAGTGTGAAGCAAGGGGTGAGGAAGGGGCAGGGGCAGTAGGTAGACAGCAGCAGCAGCAGAGAAACTGTGGGAGATTGTTGCATGTGGCGGCCTGTGTAAACAAATCGTGGGCGTTATCTCTGAACAGCACATAACGGGTGTAGGGTATATCAACTAACGGGTTAGCACGCACTTGCCAAAAGTCAGAGAGAAGGGAACGCAAGAGAGAGAGAGAGAGAGAGAGGCAGCAAGCAACAACTGCCTGTGGCAATAGGCATTTTTCTGTTGAAATCTGTTTTTTATGGTAGATAAAAAAACAGTAGGCAATAAATTATTTATTAATACTATTAGTCGATGAATTATTTATTATTTATCAATATTTATTATTATTTTATTCATTATAACATATTTTTATTCAACAGTTAACTATTTATTGTTATTTAACGATAAATTATTTGGTTTATAAATTATATTGTTATTTATCGATAAACGATTTATTTGTATTATCTTAGTACGCTCTTCTCCTATTGGCAGTATCTATTTTGATCTTTCGTTATCGATAACGTGACAGCGTTGCCATACTAATATTAATTTTTATATTCATTATGCGTTATTGATTGTCTTAGAATTATGTATAAGAATACTGCATGAATGCATTCAAAATGGTATCTTTATTATTAGAGATTTAAATAATGCAAAATGAATGTTGTACACTTGACTGTTTAGACAGCTATTGTACTCATTTACTTAAATGTTGTACTGTGCAAAATGAGTACAGTATACAGTAGAGTCAAGTAAGAAATCAAGGCATGCTTGAAGCTATATATAACTACTCTACTACAATATCTTCTACTATTATTACTATTACTGCAATACTACCACTACTAGTAATACTATTAACACTAATAATACTACCTGTAATTATACTACTACTATTAATACTACTCTAATGTTGTTACTACTTCTATTACTACTACTACTATTACTACTACTACTTTTACTACTACTACTACTATTACTAATACTACTACTTCTACTTTTACTACTACTTTTCTACTACTACTACAACTCTACTATTGTTACTACTACTACTATTACTACTACATTGTGATTTATGAATTTTCTTTCTCCCTCTCCATCTTCTTACAGACTGATTTATGTGGAATAAAATGGCGAAAGTTCGTTAATGGCGAACGGCCAAATGCGTCAGCGGATCCGCTTGCGGATCCCATACTCCGCTCCTATTCGCGATGCATGCAGGCGGATATGCTGTGCGTGTGGAGGCGTGTACAATCCACCAAGCAGGATAACACCGATCCGACTGCCTTAACCTTTGAGATTACCACATCGACAACGGTGCATCCGCCACTCTCACTTGCCGCGGCCAAGGAGCTTTGGATATTCTGGTATGGCGAGGAGCCTGATTTGAGTGAACTTGTAGATGCGGAGCTGCTCAAAGTAGCGGGTAAGTCAAGTGTGAAAGAGAAAGAGCATTAATAATGCACAACCTATACATACATACAAACATATGTCGTGTATATGTGTGTGTGTGTGTGAGCTTTATAAATTTAATAAAACTTCAAGGCCGCATTGTGCTGCAGCAAAGCACGAAACATTTTTTTGTTGTACCCATGAGAAAACCAAAACAATAAAGCGACACATATACTCGCAGTCTCTCTGCATGTGTGTGTGTGAACATCATTCACATGGCGCGCTCTCTCGCGCTGGTACTCTCTCTGCTGCTGCTGCTTCTTCTTCTTCTGCCTCTGCCCACGCGTCGTAGACGTCACCTGTGTCATTTGCAATGTTTTTATTTCGTTTGACCGCGCTGTGCTCTCTTTACTCTCGCGCTCTCACTAAGTCACACACACACACACACACTCTGTTGTCTCTCCCTAAGTCACACATACACAAACACACTTTGTTGTTGCTCACTGTCCAAGGGGTTGTTCCTCCTCTTGTATACACGGCGGCGATGTTTTGTTGGCCTCGGACTGTGGCGCTGCTGCTGCTTCTGGTTCTCGTCGCCCTTCTTATCAGTAGTTTTGCGGCGTGTGGCTAATATTTGTTTAATTTTTTGCCTATTGCTATCTCTGACCACAAATTATTACTCTCTACTCTACGCACTGCTCTACACGGTCTCTGTTTGTAATTACTGTGTATGTGTGTGTGTGTGGTGGCAAATTCCACTCGTATTGTAATACGTCAACGGCGCTGAAATTGTTGTAATCGTAATCGTAATCGCAATCGCAATATGGTAATCGCTAATCGCGCATTGTTGTACCTCCTCCTTCACCTTTCAATTGTTGTCGACGTCATTTTTACTTTTACAGTTAGCCGAGGCAGCGCTGCTGTCGACGCTGATTGTGAGTTGAATGTGCTGCTGTGGTGAAATTGCTTGACAACCCCGACGACGACGTTGACGCTGACTGCGTTCGATCTGCCTTTGTTTTTGTTTTTTAAATGACAAGGACATTGACTAATTGCATTGACATTACTTTGTCTCGCATGTTTCTCACTGCGTGTGTGTGTGTGCGAATTCTCTTTTCTTTTTATCGCCGCAAACAACAAACAAAAAGCTGTTCCCCCCACCGTGTGTGTCTGTGTGTGTGTGTGAGTGGTCCGTTTGAATGAAGCCAGAGAGACGAGACAGACGACGCCGTTGCAAAGTACCTTCTGCTTCTGCTGCCCATGGTGAAAAGTGGCAACGGCGCAGCGCTCATTGTGAAATTGTTGTTGTTTTTCTTTAGCTTCTGCTGCTGTTTTGTTGTTGTACAAGTTGCCACAGCTTTCAGGCCGCATTAAACAGACGTCACTACAAAGTACACACAATGACGACGTCGACGACTGCGTCGCTGCTAGCGCCTTCTCTTTCTTTCCTTTTAGCACTTGCTCTCAGTTTTCGTTTTCGTTGTTTATAACGGTTGCCTAGAAGAACAAAGTGAGGCACACGTCGGTTGCCGCCGTGCATGTGTGCGTGTGTCGCGTGAGGCTGATTTGCGATTTTTTGCTAGATATCGATATCACTTGTACTGGGGGGCTCCGCACGTTATCGAAATTGCTCCCGCCTATTTGTTGTTGTTACTTGTTTAATACCTTAAACAGCTGCTTTGACATTCCGTCTCTGTGTGTGTGTGAGAGTCAGTGCGCCTCTCTTCTAATAATTATGAGCTCACTACACATGTAAAGATATGCAAGAGTGAGTGTGTGTGTGCGCTGCCTTCGCTGCTGTTGTTGTTCTCTCTCTGTCTCTTTTGTGCTTTTTTATTTGGAAACTGGTTTCCAAGCTTAATTACACTGCGCTTTGTTGTAGTTGCTGTGCTGCGAGAAATTTTGCATTTTGCTCCACTGTGTTTACCTGTTTTGTAGTGCTTATTAACCAATTTTCCAACACAGACAGTGAGAGAGAGAGGCGCACACAGATTATTGACCTTGATTAAGTACTCATACGCAGACATGCATATGCAGGTGGTATGCATGTGTGTGTATTGTATTTGTTTTGCTTGTTGCACGCGGTGACACACGCAAACTTCTATTGAGCAAATACACACACTCTGTTGTTGTTACTCTTGTCAAATTGGAGACACTGTAATTACACACATACACACACACACATACGGTGCGGTCACGCACACAACGACGCGCATTCGCACGTTTGCATGTCATTCTCATTTGCTGTGGCAGCAAATTTTTAACCTAAAATAGCGAACAACAACAACAAGAAGAACGAAAGGCGCTCTTCACGTGTGTATGTGTGTGTGTGCGAGAGCGAGAGCGAATGCACGCTTTTACGAAAAAACTAGCGGCACTTTTGGCCAACAAACAACAACGCAAACGACTCTCATTCACTCACTCAGTCGCAGTCGCAGTCAGCAACAACTGCGGGCAGCAACAGCAGCAGCAGCAGCGAATGTTTGCGCATATACACACACACACATATGGAAACAGGCACAGACACGCAAACTTGACAGTTGGAGGCCTCGCTCTCTCTCACCCACTCTCTCTCTCGCCTTACTCTCTTATTTTTACTTGTCTCTGCGTGAGTCGCAGTCAACAGCAGCAGCAACATGTGCACAAACCACACGTGCTACAAAAAATACACACACATACATGCATGTGTGTGTGTGTGAGTGTATTTGGAATTTGCATTGAGCAGCCGTCGTCGTCGTCATATTCCTGTTATGGCCGGGATATTGTTGTTGTGGAATGAGACAAAGTCGACGAGGGCAGAGGCGGCGGCAGAGGCGTGGTGGAGGCGGCGCAGTAACAGCGCAGCACAGCGCGTCGGCGGCGATTTCAATTTTGTATTGTAGATTCTTTTTTGTAGGTTTTGGCATTTTACTTCTCTCTCTCTCTTCCTCTGTCTTGGCTGCGTTTCGTTTTGATTCGATGCTTTTGTTTGTTTGCAGTTGCAGAGGCGGCAACAGAAGCTGCAGCAGAATTTTGTTGTTGCTACCCTTTTTTTTGTGCTATATTTTGCTGTTGCATGCGAGAATGTGAGAGAAGGTACGTCTGTGTGCTTTGAACTTTTGTCGTATTGACCTCAGCTTGGACAGCGGCAGAGGTAACAGCAAATACAAGCAAACACACACACTACTAACTAAAGTCACACACACAGAGACATAATCGTACATTGCCCTCTGTGTTTAAAAATTTTACGCTGATCTCATTGAAAGAAGTTACTCGCACTCACACACACACACACACACACACACACACAGTGAGAGACAAACATACAAACAATGAAGTCCACAACAACAAAAACAACTCAGCAGCAGCAGCAGCAAGAAAACCACCAAACAGCGCATAAATTTCCAAAGGCAGCACAGCCTACGCCGCTGCATTGTTTTGCTGTCGACGTCGCTACTCGTCGCTGCTACTAAGGCGACGTCACTCTCTCTTCTCTCATGAGAGTGTGTCATTCACTCATACTCTCGCAGTGTCGCTCATTTACTCGCCGGCTTGCCGTGAGTGAGTGAGTATGCTCCACTCTCGCTCTCCCTCTCTTTTTATTTTGAGTGTAAATGGATGAGCACGCTCTCTCTTGTTTTGCACTTGAGTGGAAAAGAGGGCGCGCGCTGCGGCGTTTGTTCTCTCACTCACTCTCTCTCTCTTTGCTGTTTTTTGTTTTGTTATTTATAATGTTGTTTACCTTTACGTAATTATCTTTGCAACATTGCTTGAATGTTGTCGCTTGTCTCTCCCCCTCCCTCTTTCGCTCTTCTTCTCATTTTATATCTTTCCTTGCTTTAAGCATTTTTCCATAGAGGGTGGACCGGCGCTGCTGCGCCCTGTGTAACAGACGCTAACGACAACGTCGCTGTCGCTGTCGCCGTCGCAGTCGCTGCTGCTGCTGCTAATGCCTGTGTAGGTGGCTGTGTGAGCGCACGTTTGCATGCGCGTGTGTGTGTGTGTGTGCTTGAGTGAGATGCTTGGAATTTTCCAAACAAATTTCTCGACTGTCTCCCTTTCTGACACCCCCCTCCCTGTCGACTTGTCGTCTTTGTTGCCTTTTTGTTTTAAGTGGCATTTTTTGTATGCGCTTCCGCTTTTGGTTTTGATTTGCCTCGCATGGCGCTGCCTGCGCTGCCTTGTCTGCTGTGCCTGCCTATTCTCTGTATCTTCTTCCTCTGTCTCTTTGCTTTTCTCTGCCTGTAGGGGGAGCGTCGGTTTTGTTCTTGCACTTACAATGTAAATTTCACTCGTACTCCTGCTCTCTCCCTCACTCCTCTGTCAGCCTCTGCCTTGCTTGGATTCCACCACACACTCTCACGCAGGCAGAGCCACTCTCTCTCTCTCCCCATCGCAGCCAACTTAACGTTTAATTTGTCATTGAGCTGCGCGCGTCGCAAAACAATAACAATTTAAATTGCTCTAGAAAAGCAAGAACAACAACAACCAAAAATGCTCAATGGCGCGCGCGCGATTCACTTTGTTGAGAATGTTTTGCGTTGTTGTTTTTGTTGTCACCAAATATCACAGAGTGACAGAGGGTGAGGGAGAGAGAAGGAGGCTCGCGCGCGCATTTGTTTCTTCTTATTATGCGGTTATTTTCCGCCTTACTAATGCGATCCACACACACACATACATACATACACCCAATTTCATTGGAAATGTTTGTGAAAGAAGATGGGGAAGAGAATCCACTTGTAATTGCGTGGAATAATTTTCATTATAATGAGTGCAGCTTGTGCTTTGTGTGGATGTTATGTGGAAGCTGTTTGAAAGACAGCAACAATTTGGCTTGAAAGTAGCTGAAAATCACCGACTATTGAAAGCTACAATTTAGCTTTAAATTAGCTAGAAGAGGGAAGATATCGTATTTATTAAAAATAAGGGGAATTTTCTATATATTATGGAATTTGTGTGGAAAATCGAATGCTGTAATTAGCTTAAAAACAGCTAGTTTAGCTTGAAAGTAGGCTATTAGCATGGGGGGAATTTTAATGTACAATAAGGGGAATTTTTATATATAGAATGATCTTTAACTTTTCTCTCTCTACTCTTTGCACTTTTCAGCTAATCAAGCGCTTTGGAATGGCACCTGGAAGGGCGAGTTGACCTACGAATGCCGTTCGCTGCTCTTCAAGGCGTTGCACAATCTCATGGAGAGGTGAGTTTCATAGTGTGGTGTATTGCAGTTACTTCTATTGATAATTTCCCTCTCCTTCTAACAGATTTGTGCTCACCAAGGACATTGTGCGCTTTGGCAAATGGTTTGTGCAGCCCTGCACCTCCAGCGATTTACTCTTTGGACGCAGGTTAGTTATATGCCCCCCTCTACCTCTTCCTCACTCTCATCCCTACACTACCACACATTTGTTGGATGCTTGCGTTCCACACACTAGACACGTCCCACTTGCCGTGTGTTGCGTTGTCCTTGTCGCACATCCTAGATTAAATACCAAGACTGGAACTCTGTGCCCACGCAGCGAAGCTTGTGCGCTGGCATCGTTCTTTCAGCTACAGTTCCAATTTCTTGAGAGGATTCTCTTGTGGATTCCCTGGAGAGAACTCTCTTGAGAGGGGATTCACTTATGGGGCGCTCACTTGAGACTAGTCTCCCTCGCTCTTTCTTAATCCCCTCTATTTCTTGAGAGAATTCCCTCTATCTGCCTCTCAATTGCTTAAGACGATTCCATTTCTGTCTCCCTCCATTTCTTGAGAAGATTCACTTCAGACTAGTCTTTCTCTCTCTCTCTCCCTCTCCATTTTTTGAGGGGTTTTCTCTATCTGCCTCTCCAATTCTGGACAGGATTCCCTCTTTCTCCCTCTCTATTTCTTTTGAAATATATTCTCTTGTGGATTACCTTGAGGATTCCTTTGAAGGGAGTTCACTTTAAAGGATTCAGTTAAGACAAACATTGATATATTTTTTTCCCTCCATTTCTTAAGGGGATTCCCTCTTTCTTCCTCTCTATTTCTTCTCTTTATCTCTCTCTCAATTGCCTTAGAGGATTCCCTCTCTGTCTCTCTCGATTTCTTGAATTCTCTCTGACTCTCCCTCTTCCCTGTCTCTTTCTCTCCCTTTCTTAAGAAGATACACTAATCACACCCATCTCTCTCTCTCTCCCTTTCTCTCCCTTAGCTCGCAGCACATGTCGTTCTCCTTCACGTTCTTTGTGCATGGCGACACCGTCTGTGCCTCCATTGATCTGCGCGAGCATCCCGCCGTGCGTCCACTGACCAAGGAGCATCTAGCCGAAGCAGCAGCAGCCTTTGCAGCGGCAAGCGGAGGTAATGCAGCACAGCGTGCAGGACAGCAGCAGGGACAGGGACAGGGGCAGGCACAGGACAGAGCAGCTACGCCTGGAGCAGGCAGCGCAGCAGCAGCAGCAGAGGAGAACGAGCAGGGGGAGGTGGAGGTGCAGCTGCTGGAGCTGGCACAGCCTCCTTGCCTGCGAGTTCACCCGTGGAGGCTGGAGAGAAACCCCCAGCAGCTGCCACGCCCACACAGGCACGCAAGGTGATGCTGGCACCGTTTGGCATTGCTGCAATACTCACTGGGAACAGTTACAAGGCCAGCGATCCGATGGCCGAGAAGATACTCGAGGATTGGGCATCGTTCTTTCCGCTGTGCAATAAGGACAACACGGATGTGCCACCTGTGGTGGAGGTGGTGTCGGGTGAGTAGCGAGGCAGCAGTCTGAGTTGACTCTGGGAAATGCTTAAAGGGGAAATCTCGTTAACCTCCTAGGGGGAACCTTAATCACTCATGGAAATGCTTAAATCCGCTAGAAAATTCCCTTTATTCCCCTAGGGAAATCCCTTAATATGTATGTCTCTTTATCCCCCCCAGGGAAATATGTTAATACCTTCAAGAAAACCCTTATTTCGGTGGGGTTATCCTTAACCCTTCAGGGGTAATAACTTAATCCCCCAGAGTGATTTATTAATCCCTCCTAGGTCCCCCAGGGGAAATTCTTAATCCCTTGGAATACTTAAATCTCCAAGAGAAATCCCTAAAACCCTCAGGGAAATACCTTAATACTCCATTTAATCTTTAAACCCCTTATTTTTCAAGGAAATACCCTATTCCGCCAAGGGCAATACCATAATCCTTCAGGGGGGCATTTCTTTATCCCTCAGTGTGATTCCCTCTAGAGGAAACCCTTAATCCCTCAGGGAAACACTTCAATACCCTAGGGAAAACTCTAAATCCCCTTATTCTACAAAGGAAATATATAGATTCCTTAAAAAAAACCCCTATTCCCCCAAGGGTTACTCCTTAGTCCTCTATGGGAAAAAACTAAGTCCCCCAGGGTCATTTATAAGTCCCTTCGAAATACACTTGGGCGCCGATATAAATTCCTTGATCTTTTTAAAATTCCTTATTCTCTCTGGGAAATAAGTTCCCCTGGAAAATACCTTGATCTTTGATAAATGTCATATTCCCTCAGGGAAATCATATTTTCCCCAGATATCTCGAAAGTGCTCCTGAAAAATAGCCTTCCGTATTTCCCTCAAGTAATTTCAATCTAATGTTGTCTCTCTCCCTCCCTTCATCCCCACAGGTGGTCATAAAATGTATCATCCCACGAACTATGTTCTAGTCACAGATCTGGACGACATGGAGCAACTGGAATACGCTGAGCTGCACAAGGCACAAGGTGGTGGCAGCGGCGTCGGCAGCAGCAACGGCGTCAGCAGTGGCGAATCAGCTGTACTTGCCTCGCTCTCCTCGCCTGCAGCTATCGGCGCAGCAACACCAACGCCGCAATCGCTGCCGCAGTCACGGCCAACGCCAACAGCAACGCCAGCGTCAGCTGCAGCCATGGCCAAGGAGACAGCGGCAGCGACGGCGGCGGCGCAGCGCAATGGCAAGGCAGCAGCAGCGACGCAGGCAGTGAGTGCGCTGGAACGTTTGACGTTTCAGCCCTACTACGATCAGCGTCCCACATCGGGCTTCACCTTCAACACAAACAATACTCATATACCCGCTACGGCGGCCATTGAAATGCCAGAGAGAGCTTGGCAGGATTGCATTATGAATACGCTGCATGTGGATGCGGCAGCAGCGGAAGCAACGGCTAAGGCAACGTCAGCGTCAGCGCAGCAGCAGCATGATGAGGAGCGGGAGGAGAGCAAACAGGATTCCAAGCAGCTGGTGCAGCAGCAGATTCAACAACAACAGCAGCAAAGGGAGCAGCAGCAGCGACAGAAGCTGTGGAACTTTGTGGATCCTATGCAGAAGGCACCCTGTATATGCACCAAGTAAGTTCACCTCGATCTTAATTGCAAGCTTTAACCCCCCGCCCCCCTCAATATCCTATATCTTTGCAACTCACTTGGAGTTGCTCTCTTTGTGTTGCTGCTCCTCCTCTCTTAATCTATTTCTCTCTCTCTCTCTCTTGCTATCACGCACTGTGCGTTCGTGCGTGCCTGTTAGCCTTACGTTTTTACCTTTACGTTACGTTACTCTCTTCCTTTTTGTATGCGTCGTGATTCTCTGTGATATTTTTGTAGCGCGTTTTTTTCGTGTAAACTCTAGAAAAATCTTCCTTTTTTTTTGAATATTTTGAATGTATTGCAGAGATAAAATACCAAGTACCGCTTTGATGGCATGCCTAGACTAGAGTAAGAGAGAACTCTCTCTCTCTCTATCTTAACTATTATTACCTATTTTGTCACTGTCTATGTGTGTGTGTGTGTGCGTTGCATGTGTGTTAATTGTGTTACGCTTTACAGCAGCTTTAAAACGTAAGAGAAATGTTGCCCTCAACTCACCACAGCAGGTTTTTAAGTGTTGTGCGCGCAAAGTGTATTAAAAGTGAACAAATCCCTTATTACACAGGAAATTCTATTAACTTCCTGGAGAAATTCCCTTATACCCCAAGCAAATCCTTGGTCCCCCAGGGATATTCTTAATACCCAATAAACTCACCACAGCAGGTTTAAGAAGTGTGTTGCGCAAAGTGTGTGTTGAAAGTTGAGTTTCGCAAATTTAACACAAAACCAAACAAATTTCAGCCCACAGTGCAGCAGCCACAGCGGCAGCGGCGTCGGCAGTAAACGTCAGCAGAGCAGCAGCGGCAGCCCAGGCATGGTGGGTTCGCCAGCCTTGCGTGCTGCAATTAGCGGCGGCGCTGTTAACAGTGGCAGCAACAATAGCAGCAGCAGCAGCAGCAGCGGCAAAATGTCGTTTCAGCTTTACCAACAACAGCAACAACAACAACAACAACAGCAGCAGCAGCAGCTTCTTCGCACATCTGCGACAGCTACAGCGGGGGCGCATCATTCCAGTTCCAGTGTTGGCTTTCTGGCCTCCACCAACATCAGCAGCACCTGCTCCACCTTAACCAACACTTCCAACTACTTCTCCCTCTCTGCTACTGCTGGCGGCGGCAGCGGCGTTGGCGTTAGGCGGCCACTTGTGCCGTTTCACAGGCGTTTTCTACTCAATACTAAACCCAACATCATCAACTACAACAACAACAACAACACTACTTCCTCTACAACAACAACAGACACCAATATACCAAAACAAAGGTTTGTGTCGCTGTCTCCAGATGTGTGTATGCGTGTGTGTTTGTGTGTGTGTGAGTGGAGGCGCTTAACAGTGTTGCCTAATGTTAATTTTATTTTCTTCTTCGTTTTGGTTTTCCATTAAGTTTCGCTCTCACACACATTACACCCACACACACACACACATGTTTAAACACTGTTGTTTATATTTTGTTACTCATGCTCTCCTTCTCTTACAACAACAACAACACGCGATACACACGATACGACACAACACGCTCTGTTAACTTATTTCAAGTTTTATTTTGTTGGTTGGTTTTTCTTTCATTTTCTTTTTGTTTTACAACTGCTGCTAATCTTTTATTTTCAATTATCATACACACACACAAACACACATGAGCATTTAAACATTGTACATGACGCTGAATTTCTTTATGAATGCAGTACAATCCTCTCTCTGCCGCCGACGCAACAACAGCAACAACAAATAACAAAAATTTTGATTTATGGTTTATTGCTAATTTTAAACTATGTGGTTGAAGGGTGTAGCAACAACAACAACAACAGTAACAAAACTACAATTATTCATACATTCTTAAAAACAACAACAATCGATTATCCTTTTCACTCCACTCTTCTCTCTCACACACACACACTCTCGTCTTTCGCCGTTACATTTGCCATTCGCGCCAACGCGTTGACAATGCGCTGCAAATTTGATCGATTGATCCGATTATCGCGACATGTTTATCGTCGTTCGGTTGCGTTAAACAGTTTTTGGTGCATGCGCAACTGTGATTGGTTAATGCTGCCGCTTGTGAAGGAGTTGCCAATTTGATTTACACACACACACACACACACACATGTATACATATGCTGTAAATAACAATTGCATACATATGTTAATTTTTACGTTGCTGCAAAATGTTTTTTTTTTGGTATTTTTTTTTTTTTTGAGTTGAAACTGCGCTCTGTCCTCTTTCTCTCTCTCTCTCTCTTCCTGTGGTGTTGTTTTCCTTTTATATTTATTTTTGCTTACCATTATAACTATCGTTCGATTAATCGATTAATTAAACAATTTACTCTTGTGCATTAAACTGTGTATGTATTTTAGCTGCATTCGTAGTAAACAATTTAATTATGTTATAATATATAAATATATCGATATATATGAATATTTATTTTGTATATAACCCCCGTACCCCAAGCAAGCATGTGGCGCGGCTCATATCGATAACAATTTAAATTAATAATGAAATTTTCTCTCTCTTTCCTTCTCTCCCACCTGCGTTAGACATCTGGCTGCAAGTGCAACGCCTTGTCATGGCAGCGCCTCAACATATTCACGCAACTCTCTGGGAGATTCAGCGTCATCAATGCCTGCTGTGGCAACCACATCCTCAGTGGGTTCACCAGCAACACCGGCGCCCTCACCACATCCGCATCCGAACTCTGCACAATCGCAACCAACGTCTGTGCCGCCCGCTGAGCAAGTGAGTCCCAAGTGACGCCTCAACCAAGCAGCAGATCATTAATTCCCACATGCTAATCCATTCTCTCTCTCTCTCTCTCTCTCTCCTTTGCTAGCTACTCAATATGAGCCCACATGCACCCACATCCGTATCGAATCTACAGCAGCCAGCGACGCCCATCGATCATCTGCTGGACAAGAATACACCTGCGCCAACGCCGACAGATCAGCATGATAGCAAAAGCATAACAGCCTCGCCTTATGTGCATCAAACTCCCAGTGTGGAGCCACCTTCGTATGGCACAGAACATGGTGCAAGTGCCACAGCAACAGCACCAGGCAGTGTGCCTCCACAGCAGCAGCAACCAGCCACGCCCACACCAGGCACAGCAGGGGGAGCGGCCACACCAGCAGGCGTAGCAACAGGAGCTGCCACGCCCACACAATGTGGCACCATCAGCGTAAAGAAGCTTGAAATGCAGCCTGCAACAGCGACAGTATCCTCCACCTTGGTGCAGGTAAAGCAGGAACCTGGCACTGTTGTTGGCGTACTCCATAACAAGGTGACACCACAGCAACCTGTGGCCACCAGCGCCATGGAGGCAGTGACAAATCTATTCAATCTATATAAACCCCCACAATTGACACTAAAGGATGCGGATAGTTTCTATGACGAGGAGTGGCTAAAGGATGTTATCTATGATTTTAGTTTCCAGGAGAACTGGTAAGTCAGCATGGCATGAGGTACCTCTAAAGAACCTACTCTCATCTTATTCCTTTTAGGGATAATCTGCCTGTGAAGCGACCTAAGCTAACGGAATCCGCCAAACAGCGTCGTCCACGCTATGCAAAGAACCTCTACGAGGGACACACGCACTTCAAGCCATTGATGCCTTCACCGGGCTCCGTCTATGGTTCCCTGCTCTCCATTGATGGCGCCAGTGTGGCTGCAGCTGAAGCAGCTCAGGCTGGAAATGCTGGCAACAGTTCAGGTGGTGGCCTCGTGGGCATAGCCAATACATTTGCTGGCGGCACCACAAGCAGCGATGAGGCTGACAATGCTGCAGGGCTTGGCACGGGCACAGCAGGAGGTAGCAGCAGCAGCTTCTTTCAGGGCTTGGACATTAAAACCGAACCTGGACTACATTCACCCTGCAAGGATTCAAAGTCAATGAGCACAAGTGGCAGCGGCGTGGGAGCAGGTAGCGGAGGTTCCAGCTCTGGGGTTGCTGCAAGTGGAGGTGGCAATCTCTATACAGCCGAAGGTCTTAATCCCTCGCTCAATGATCTGGAGCAGCTGTTCGAGACCAGTTCGAATGATGAGTGCAGCAGTGTGCAGATTCATACGCCACCCGATTCCAATAATCCCTCGAATGGCGGCTGCAGCACTGTCAGCAATACCATCGATGAACTGAAGCGTAGCACAGCTGTGGCCAGTGCTGTGGTAGCTGCCGTGGTGGCCAGCTCTGGTGCGGGCAGCATACAAGCTGAGGATCTAACCAAAATGTTTCCCACACCGCCATCACATGAGCAACAGCATCCAAACTCCAGTCCCTGCCAAACGGATGTCGTGATGACGGATCTCAGTGTGGATACGAATAGTGGAGGTGGAGGAGGAGGCGTGTGTGGTGGTGGTGTTGGTGTGCCTGCCTCTACCACCACAGTAGTGGGTCTGGGTCTGGCTGTGCATGTCAAGCTGACCAAGCAGGAATATAGCGTGGAACTAGGCAGTCCTGTGGAGGAACCCATCGATGATTGGAGCTACGTTTATCGTCCACCACAGCAGGAGAAGTTTGTGGGCTCCTCACGCTATGCACCGCTCACCAATCTACCCAGTCAGACCCTGCCGCCGCTCTCTGTGCCCGCCAATTGTTACTACAATCCCACCTGGAGTCACAGTCAGAAAACACGTGCAGCCACGCTGGCCAAGGCAGCGGCAGCGCAGCAACAACAGCAGCAACATCAGAAGCATCAACAGTTGCAGCAACGCATACAGCAGCATCAGCAACTGCAGCAACAACATCAACAGCAGCAGCAGCAACAGGCAGCAGCGCAGGCAGCGGCAGCAGCGGCAGCACAGCAAGCAGCGCAACAGGGAGGAGGACATCCACACCAGAAACATCAACAGCTGCACGATCTACTGGCAGCAGGACCCAGAACACCTATGTCGGGAGCAGCAATGCCATCGCCCTCCACAGTGCCGCAACCCTTGAGCAGCGGCGGCAGTCAGTTGCTATTGAATCAATTGAATTGTCCACAAGCACCGCCGGGTAGCTCCATGCAACAGTTGATGCAACGTGCCGGCATGTCGCCCATACCATCATCGCCCGCTGGTCCTGGCAGCGGTGCTGGTGGTGGTGGTGGCAATGTTGTACCCTTTCCACGCAGCAGTCCCATGCATCCGCATCCACATGCGCAACATGCAATGCGACAGACACCAACGCATCCACCTCCACCATATCCATATGATGCAGCAAGTCCAGCCACATCCACCTCATCGTCGTACCTCAACAAGCAGTACAACTCACAGGAGCCAGTGGGGCATCCACATACGCCGCAGGGCATGGCAAGTCATGGCTATGGAGGTGTACATGGCATGCCTGGACCAGCTACACCTGGTGGCACTCTCATGCATCATGGCGATGGCTCCAAGCTGGCCATGATGCAGTATGCAGGAGGAGGAGGAGGAGCAGGAGCAGGTAGCACAACTGGTTTGAGCTGCAGTGCAGCAGCAACGGCAGCCAGCGGTGGCCTGCTGCAGGAGCTGCCCGAGGTGAACTCAGTGCTGGTGAACATTTTGCTCTACGATACGGCATTGAATGTCTTTCGGGATCACAATTTCGATAGCAGCAGTGTGTGTGTATGCAATGCGGATGCACAGAAGATTGGCAATATACGTGGAGCTGATTCTGGTGTCTATGTGCCCTTGCCTGGTGGCAGTTTCAATCCTTTCCCAGCACGCAATAACTCGTACAGCATGAGGCATCCGAGTGGCGGAATGATCAGTGCCTTTGCCGGTGGGCTGGACTCGCCGATGTCGGCGCTGCCTGGAGCTGGCTCCGGGCATGGACATGGACCCAATGGTGGCTCCAGTTCATCGTCATGCACGCCGCCAAGCAGTAATCCCCATATAACAGGTTATGTTGATGATGATCCCGTGGAATGTACATGTGGCTTCAGTGCTGTCGTCAATCGACGTCTCTCACATCGGGCTGGACTCTTCTATGAGGATGAATTGGAGATTACGGGCATTGTGGATGATCCGGCAAGGAATAAGCAACCAACAATACTTAATCTCATACAGAGTTTATGTCGCAAGAGTATGCAGAAGCCTGGAGAGTTGGAAAAGATCAGCACAACAACAACAACAACGACAACAGCGGCCACAACAACAACAACAACAACAACAACAACGACAGCAGCGGCAGCGATAGCAACGTTAACCACCTCCGGTGGATCACCACAACAACTGGAGCAATTGGCACATGCCATCTTTGATCTGCTGCTGGATCAATGCTCCATTATACAAACCTCCAGCAGTTCTGTGCATCGTGCCCTGCAATCGCATCGTCGCCGCATGTCCCGACAGCGTCGCCTCTTTGGCAACAATGGTGCACCCACAGCATCCATGGAGTCTATAGCAAATGTTCTAGAGTTCACAGATGCACACGATGTCATCAGTTTGGCACTGGAACAGGCACGTCTAGCCTTCGAGGATCAACGCATGGATATGAATATGTTGGAGTTTGGACAGCCACATCATGCTGGCCATACACATGCACATCACCCACATCACCCACATCACCCACAGCAGCATCACGGCAATCATCCTCATCATGCACAGCAGCATCATTCACAGCATTCACAACAACATCATGCTGGACAACATCAGTTGACCGCCTTCCATGCGGCACCTGCGCTGCGACAGAAACTCATGTTGCTGGGCAGCTCACAGTTGACGGTGCACAAGTGGCCTTATCTACCAGTTGGATTCACGCGCAGCAACAAGGAAATTGTGCGCACCATGAATGCCATACAACCCATGCTCCAAAGTGCCTTCCACTGCAAGTCAAGGGGTGGCGCAGCTGGCTCCAAGGATGCCAGTTCATATAATACTGTTAGTGGCCCATTGACCTGGCGACAATTTCATCGTCTGGCCGGACGTGCCTCTGGTCAGTGTGAGCCACAACCCATACCATCTGTGGTGGTGGGTTATGAGAAAGATTGGATCTCAGTGGCACCACATTCCATACACTATTGGGATAAGTTTCTGCTGGAACCCTATTCCTATGCACGCGATGTCGTATATCTGGTGGTGTGTCCAGATAATGAGCATGTGGTGGCCAGCACACGTAGCTATTTCCGTGAACTGAGCAGCACCTACGAGATGTGCAAGCTGGGCAAGCATACGCCCATACGTGGCTGGGATGGTGTGCTGCAAGTGGGCACCACCAGCAGCGATGGAGAGCGGGAAAGGGAACTCACAACTCCGTTGGATGATTGGCTACGCACGCTGGAACATGCACCGCTGGCGGAGCAGATTAGACGCTATGCTGTAAGCTTTATGCATCAATTGGCGCCTTATCTGTGTCGTGTGCCTGCTGATAAGACACTGCTCAATCCTCCCGATGCCAGTGGCAGTAATCATGCCAGCAAAGGCAGCAATGGGCAAACAGTTGCGCCGGCACAGGGTCTACCAAATCAATCTCAAATTGAACACTTGAGTGGAGATCCCACCACGCAAATTAAACTGGAACCAGGCACAGAGCCCACAGAACAGGATAGCAAACAGGATGTGAAACCAGGTGTAGGAGGAGCTGATGCAAAGCCAGCTCTGGTGCTGGGTGATCCACTGGGCATGGGCGAGACACTGGAGGACATTAATCCCTCCGCCATTGTGCTGTATGTGGTGAATCCCTTTACCTTTGCCTCGGACAGCTTCGAATTGGAACGTCTCGCGCTCATTGCTCTGCTGCGTTGCTATGCGGAGCTGTTGAAACTAGTGCCGGACTCGGTGCGTGCACAGATGAATATACAAATCATTTCATTGGAATCCATTATGGAGTTGGGACCTTGTGGCAATCGCAGACGTTTCTCGGACGAGATCAAGTGCCTGGCACTGAACATATTCTCACAGTGTCGTCGGCATTTGGTGCATGCGCAGCCGGTAAAGAGTCTGACAGGTTTCGGTACCGCTGCCAATATGGAGGCCTTCCTGAAGACTAAGGATGAACCCAATCGTCGTGCCTACAAGATGTACACAGCACCCTTTGTGCTGGCTCCCATGCATGAGAGGAATGATAAGACAGATTTCTCACGCGCCGCTGGCTCAATGCATGGTCAGAATGAGACACGTTACTCGGTCATGTATTGCAATTATTGCCTGAGTGAGGATCAAGCCTGGCTGCTGGCGACGGCGACAGATGAACGGGGTGAACTGCTGGAGAAGGTGTGCATCAATATCGATGTGCCGAATCGTGCCAGACGACGCAAGGCACCCGCACGCTATGTGGCACTGCGTAAGCTTATGGATTTCGTCATGGGTCTCATCTCGCAGACATCGCAAATGTGGCGTCTGGTTATCGGACGCATTGGTCGCATTGGACACAGTGAACTGAAGTCATGGAGCTATCTGCTGAGTAAACAGCAATTGCAGAAGGCCTCCAAACAGTTCAAGGACATGTGTAAACAGTGCACTCTCATGTATCCACCCACCATATTGAGTGCCTGCTTGGTTACCCTCGAACCTGATGCCAAATTGCGTGTTATGCCCGATCAGTTTACGCCCGACGAACGTTTCTCACAGATCTCCATGCAGAACCCGTTGTCAACGCCTCAGGATGTCACCTGTACTCACATACTGGTCTTTCCCACCAGTGCAGTCTGTGCGGTAAGTCTAACGCACTCCAATCTCAGAATTAAGTCTTAACTAGCGCCTTTTCTTCTTTACAGTCCTTTACACGGCAATTCCAGAACGAGCCACAGGTGGATGATGACTTTATCTTTGGCGAGGAGGAGGGTAACGAAGATTTCAGCGATGCCGACATTGGTGATCTCTTCTGGGACTGTGAGTATACGCGGCAGTCACTTTACTTAGCAGTTTTCTTATTGCTTTCACACTCCTTTTGCACAGCAGCTCACATGGATCGTGTCTCGAATCATGGCAGTCCAGGGCGCATGGAGGACAATCCCAGCTGGCCAAGTGCTGGTGGCAACAACTTCAAGTGCACACCACCGCAGGAAGTGGAGGAGGTGAGTAAGCCACGAAGGAACTCTCTCTATAGATCAAACTAACTTGATTTCTTTCTCTCTCTCTGTCTCTTCACAGGTGGGTTCCCTCAATCAGCAGCCCATTTCGGTGGGTTATATGGTCTCCACAGCGCCTACGGGTCGCATGCCTGCCTGGTTTTGGTCGGCGTGTCCGCATCTGGAGGATGTGTGTCCTGTGTTCCTAAAGACAGCACTGCATTTGCATGTGCCTAACATACAGATAGCCGACGATATACTCAACTCGACCAATGCCCATCAATCGGCAAATGATCATCCATTGGACTCGACGCTGACCGCGGATGTACTGCGCTTTGTGCTCGAAGGATACAATGCGCTCTCCTGGCTGGCACTCGATTCCAATACGCATGATCGTCTCTCTTGTCTGCCCATCAATGTGCAGACCCTCATGGATCTGTACTATCTCACGGCAGCGATTGCATAGACCGGATACAACAACAACAGCATTAACAGTGATTTAACAGTGCAGTGACATTGTAGTAACAACAGCAGCAGAAACTGGAGCAGTAACAACAGCAGCAACTGGAGCAGTGACAGAGCTGTAACAGTTCCTACAGCAGAAGCAGTAACAGCAGCAGCAGAAGTAGTAACAGCAGCAGCAGCAGTAACAGCAACAGAGCAATAACATTAGTAGTAACAGTAAACGTAACGTAACACTAACAGTAGAAGTAACAGTAACAGTAGAAGAAACATTCGCATGCTTCCGTTTGCTGTACTTCCAAACATAGTGAAATCCACAAGTGCTATAAAAAAACAAAACAAAACAAAACAAAAACAAACTAAATGTTAAAACAAAACCAAAAGAAAAAAAAAGAATAGAAAAAAACAAACACCAAGCAACCAACCAAGTTAACAGTCCAAATAACGAACAGCAATAGCAGTGTAAGCAGTAACAGTAGCAACACAGTAACAGAGTAGCAGCTGTTGCTGCAGAACTGTTAAGCAAAAAAACACCAACAACGCGCACAGTTAGCGTAACCAGAGAGCCTTGTAATAACAACAACAACAACACAACAGAAGCCTTACAGCCTTGACGCAGGATTAACAGAGGATGACAGAGAGAACTGTTGAGATTCGATAATCGATAACACACACAGAGAGAGATATATAACAGCAGCAGGATGATAGACGGTAGTTATTAACGATATGCGTTCGTTTAGTCTTTGAAGGAGAGGAATAGAGAGAGAGAGAGAGAGAGAGGAAGAGAGAGTAGCAACAGCATTACTATTTATTAATGAGAATTTTGTATAGTGCAAGAATTGTTTTTTAGGCTGGCGTTCGTTTTAGTCTTTAATATTTATACATATACAAAAGAAGGAGAAGGAAGCAGAAGCAGTAGAAGCAGAAAAAGAAGAAAACTGGATGTTAAAAGAGAAAAAGGAGAAACCTTCAACCAACCAACACAATAGGGGCATATTTATATATATTATATACCTTAGGATCATATACAAAAAAGGATACGCAAAAGTAAAAAAAGAAAAAACATATTTAGCATTGTAAGTAAAAAGTTTGTACATATTTACAACCAATTTGCCGTAAGCATTAAGAACAACAACAACAACAATAATTATAAATTAATATATTAACAAAGTATGATTATACAAGATTAACAAATTGATTAGCTTTCAAGAAGCAGAAGGAGAAAGCAAAAAACAAAAACAAAAAGAAACAGCAACAACAACAACAACAAAACAAACCCTAATTAAATCTAAATTAAATTAATAAATTGTGTAAATTTTTTGTGCAAAGCGAGAATTAGTTTAAATTATTATAAACAAAAACAAAAAACCCATTAAATGTTAAAGCGAAAACTCTCTTAAACACACTCACACACACACACACACAGACACAGACAGACGGACATGACGTTATATGTATAACACAATTATTGATATATATATAGTGAGCGGACAAAGTGGGACAGTTGATATATATAGTATATACGTTTATATCTGAACGCTAAGCGCAGATGTCGAGAGAGAGAGAGAGAGAGGGGAGGGAGATGGAAGATAGGAGCATTTCGGGCAGTTTTATGGTATAAGGGAATTTTTAGGAGTCAGCATAAGTAGATCGATCGAGCGTTAGCGACTGTTTATATATACAAATTCAAATTGTGTTTCGTTGTCGCAACTTTTGTACTTCGCACACACACACACACACACACACATAGACACACTCACATAGCCAATTGTTTAATAATGAATTACTTAAAGGAGAAAAGATGTGTACAAATTAAATTAACATAGAAATTGAGGTTATATATGATGGGAAAGCTTTCTACACTCAACAAAAAATTACACACACACACACTAAGAGAAATTGATTTTTTAGCACGTTTCAAGATTTTCGCTAGGCTTAAGTTTTGCCTAAACAACAACAACAAGAATTATTAAACATTGAAATTATTTTTACCTGTGTATTTTAATTAGCATAATTTATCAACCAACAACAACAACAACAACAAAGCGAAACAACAAAATCTACATTTACAAAGACGTTTTCTAGTAATTACACACACACACACACCATACACACACACACCCACACAAACGTAACTGTTAAGTAGTTTGGTTTTTCATTTTAGTATTCGATTTACTTTGTGTAATAAAAAAACAACAATTATTTGCAATTATTCTTTGTATTTTCTTTATTCTACCCATTTTCTTTTCTATATCAAGTCTTTCGCTCAGCTGCCGTTTCTATCACACACACACACACACACACATTTCATATATATAGAGAGAACAACACGCTGTAAATACGTAACGCTTTACGATTATTTTTAACGTAACGGTAAAGAGATCGTGAGAAAGAGGGAGAGAGTGGGTGGGAGAGCAGCAACAACAATGACAACATTTCCTAGCTGAGGTTTCAGTTCGACTCTCGTTTACTCTGGAATGACCTTGGCGCCGCAAGCAAGAGCAAATATTTAAAAATATAGCAATAATTTTAACTCTAATCTGCACACACACACACACACACACACAGACACACACACACTACAAGACACACAGACACACACACACTACAAGACACACACACACACACAAAGAAACATATAACGCAACAATTGACAACAAGCATTCATAAATGACAAAAAATGAATTAAAACCAAAATGGAGGGAACAGATTTTTAAAATCAACTCGATTTACGAGTTGAAACCATTTTCTAAGAAACAAAAAAAACAAAGCAAAAAGTAAAAAAATATATAAATAAAAATCAAACAAAAGCAAAACCAAAACAAATCGAAATGCTGCTAGTGGAAACGCGGTGCAGTGGAAACGAGGCAAGAGAGAGAGCCTGTAAGAGAGCGATTATAGTGGAAGAGCTCGAGAGAGAGCGACCGATGCAACTGTAAATTAGTCAAGTGCGGCTTCGATAGACAGAGCGATAACACAGCCAAGGAGAATATTAAACAAAAACAAAAACAAAAAAGAAAACAGAAAACCGAAAACAAAATGAAAAAATTACAAAAGTGCATTAAGCGATCGATGAGCAGCAGAGGAGAAAACCATTTACTAGCCTAGCCCCTAGCCTAAAAGTATGCAATTACTAAGTTAAACATTTGTTAAGTATAGTTCGAGGTTAGTTTTACGGGAAGTCAAGCACACATACACACACAAACACACACATACACATCTACATAGGCCAAATTGAAAAACAAATTATCTTTAGGCGGCAACAAGAACAACAAAAAATACAAATAAAAACTGCAAATTCCAAAATCTCGATGAATCCAATTTGTTTATAAAACAAAAGGACGCCAGATATATATATACACTTACATATATATATAGACAGACACACACATACAAACATATATACAGACATAGAATACGTGCATAATTAGGCGATGGTACAGTGGGATGTATGTCAAAATCTAGCTACAGAATTGCATATTATATACAATTATAATAATTATATATATACATTATATAATGGGCAAAAAAACACACAGTCACACACAAACAAACAAATGTTGTTGTAGTAAAATTACAATTAAGTTTTGTTTTGCTACCGAGTCGATAAAGGAAAATGATAAGGGAAAAATAATATAGTAAAAGGTCGATAAAAGAGAATTCAAAAGAAAAGCGAAGTCAAATTTTAACACACACACACACCCACACACACATGATGCAAAACCAAATAATTTGTTTGCAAATTCTTTATAATTATAACGGTTTTTTGGCGAGCAGGCAAAATACAGAAAACACATTTTTCCAATAAAATAAAAAAAAAACAATTAAAAACAAGGTGTTTCATATAACCTCAAAATAACATAACCTAAAAGACATGGCAGTGTTGCCAACTGGCATTACAGGGTATTTAAACGAAGAAACTTATTCAGTTTATACTGAAACTGTTCTCCGCCCGCATGACGATTGCCGCACCAGGCCTCCACAAGGATCTGCACATCGTAGTTGCTGCCCACCTGCTCCAACTCAACTAGTATAACGAAAGTGAGGTTAATGCACAGAATTATGACTGCTAATTGAGGTTGTACTCACGCACTACCATCTCCTTGATCTCCCATTCGCAGTCGTAGCGCATTTGTAGAAATTGTAGGAACTTCTGCAACTTGGGTACGGTCAGTTGCCAAGTGATGCAATGCTGGCGCAGTTCGGAATCATCCATCCACAGGCAAATACGTCTCCACATGCGTTCCGTGCGATCTTTGATAATCTGCAACGTATTCAGTAACTGTTTCATGGCATTGTTCGATTTATCTAGGCGCTTGAAGAGCCGCTCCAGACGCTGTTTTATATTGCTTTCTTCACGTTTGGTGATTGCCTCGTTCATCAGTTGCTGATTGTAGAAGATCTTTGAACAGAGCTCTGCGTAGTGCTGCATCTGTTCGCCGCCCCTATGAATACATAATTGCCACGCCTTGACATCCATTTTGATGATGGCTGGCATTGAGTCGAGTTCCTTTTTAGCTCGTTTTACATTCATGTTGCTTTGATTTCGTAAGAAATGTGATTTGGCGCTGCAACGCATTTATTGATGTTGTACAACACTGACATGGCTTGCAATTCCCTACGAACAGAGTTGTTAGTGGAACGTAACATTGTCAAATTGTGCATGTGGAACCCAAGTTTGAATTTGCATGTGTATTAGTGTTGCCATCTGAGTTTTTTTTCTGTTAAATCTCCGTTCGCTTTGCGGGCAAAATCTCTATCTAGCTTTTTTTGCGAAACCACTTCAAAAATTTAGCTATTTTTATCACAACTATAAAATTCAGTTTTTGTTCATATAATTTATTTATTTTCTGCTCCATTCAAACACTGGCATGAACGTAATCATGTGGATTGTAAACACATGCTTTCTGATTGCTTGTGGATGGCATGTGTAAATAATAATTAGCTAAGATGACTGATAACAAATGATAATCAAATCGAATCCTGTTGCTGGTTGGCAGCACCTGCACGCCGTCATTGCTGCGTGTTCTCCCATGCTAGCCTTATTCAACACTAGTTTTATTGTTTACATTTTGCATGCCAATTTGATCGTGTGCTAAAGTAGCAGAAAACATTTTAATAGTGTGCTTGTTGTTAATGTAAACACTCTGTCGCCTCTCTTTGTGCCGCGCTCTAGGAACGTTCTTCTCCGCGTTGCCAACTGCATTGCTTTGCAATAGCACAACAGTGCTTAATGAGCTCATGTAACGTGTAAACCTGCAGGTGTTGTGTAACACTAGCAGAGCCGCCGCCATTGTTGCCTATGTGTCCTTATTTAACACTACTTTCTTTTGTTAAACTTTTGCGTGCCAATTTGATCGTGTTCTAAAATAGCTAAAATCACTTTAATTGCTTGCTTGTTGTTGCTGTCGACCCCCGCTCCCGTCGCTCTGTGCCACCAACGCCAGCGGACAATTAGCTGAGGCTGTGCTGCTGCTGCGCTGCCACTGCTTCTTTTACTTTTTCGGGGTCGACATTGGCGCTGTCAGCCTGCAGAGCAGTTGAACATGAATTACGGTGCGTTGATTGCGTTTAAGGCTTGATTGCGCAGCAGCAGCAGAAGGAGAAAAGAAAGAGGCAAAGAAAGAGGAGGAGGTAAGCACAAATTGCTGTTCTTTTGCGCGCGCGGGTAAACTGGTTTCTGCTTTGGCTGCTGCTGCTGCATTAATTATCAACAAATCATTTTTGTAGGCACTGAAGGGCGCATTTATCAGCGATTATGCATGCCGTCGTGGAGCAAGCAGGAAGGAGGACAAGGAGGCAGGCAGGCAGGCTGTGGGGCGCCGCAAGTGTCGCACAACATGTGTTCGCATGGCAGCTACAGGATCGCAGTCACAGATGGAGATGAAGATGGAGCTGCAGATGAAGACGATGCCTGCGCGTCTTTTGGAAATCGTTGATGCGCGATCTTGACGTGCCGCCACCGAATTTGTTAGTGGTCAGCGCAATGCTGGATGCCTCTGTCTGCCTCAGCTGTGCTGGGCTGGCGTTGGCGTTGGCGGCGACATGACATGGCGTTGATAAGCAGCAAGAGGAGCAACACAAAAAGGAGTAGCAGACTGCGCAGTCCCATTGCAATTAAGATATTTTTATGTAAATTAATGAAAGCACAGGGAGAAGGACAAGGAGGAGCAGGAGGTGAAGGCGAGAGAGGAGGAGAAGGAGTAGCAGGAGATGAAGAAGCAATAACTGAAGGTGCATGAGAAGGAGCAGCAACAAATGCAAGATGAGGACAAGCAGCAGCGAATGCAGGAGGAGTAACTGCAGCAGGGGAAGTAGCTGGCGCAGCAGCAGGGGGAGCAAGAGGAGCTGCTGTTGCTGCTGCCATGGAGCATGCGTGCCAGCTACAAATAAGTACAAGCCCAAGTCCAATTGCTGTCGTCCAAAAAGCTGTGCGCATTTTTAATTGGAAAGCACAAAAAAAGTAAAAAGAGAATGACGACGCAGGCGCAGACGCAGCAGCAGCAGCAGCAGCAGCAGCAGCAGCAGCAGCTTCTGCCTGCAAGCGGACAACAATCAGGCGTACACACACACACACGCACACACACACTCACGCAGGCAAAAAGTGACGCACCGAAAATTTATTGTCTCATGCAGGCAACGAGGCGAGGAGCGATCGAACCTCGGATGCAGCATGTCGAATTGGCAGAGCAAACAGCAACAACAAGATGAAAAAACAAAGAAGCTGCCCGCAGGCAGATCGCATAAAGCAGAGGAAGAAGTTCAAAGGAGCCAGGCAGCAGCAGGAGGAGAGAGAAGGAGCTGGGCAACAGGAGAGGGAAGGAGCTGAAGGAAAGAAGTGAGAGGATAGAAGGAGCAGGAGAGGTGGAGCAGTAGCGGAGGCAGAGGTACAGGGAGGAACAGCAGCTGAGGAATAGAAGCAGCAGGAGAGGCAGCAGAGAGCTCAGTAGAAGCAAAAGAAGACGCACCGGCAACAGCTCCTCCCCCTCTCCTCCTTCTTCCCTTCCTACTTAGGCATTTATGTCTGGCACTTGACACATTTTGTTATGGCATTTTTGCTACCGACGACGCAGTCGCAGTGAAGCCGCGTCTCTGCCGACGACGAAGACGACGACGACTTTGTTTACCCAATCAAAATTCCTGGATCTTGCACTTGAATGCGTTTAATTTGTAAACCCGGCAACGGTGGCGGCGTCACAGACCGTCACCCTTCACCTTCTGGGAACCGAGCTAAACAATATACAAACAATAATACGATATACTCGTATATGTATATGGTTTACAGATCGAGCTATATATCAGCGCGCTGTGAAAATTGCAGCAGCATTCGTAGCGGGCGCTGATTGAGCAACTCTCATGGGACTTTGTTTATAGACTTGTATGAGGATATCTCTTGAGAGATGGTAGCAAGAGGTGAGTGGGGGAGCTGTGTGGAGGGCGTCTGTATATTATATAGCTTCTATAAGTATTTACAACATGGTAAGCTCGCTATTTGTTTTCTTTTTCTATGAAACTATTTACCATTGGTATTTTATTTACGCTTTAAGAATATGCTGATATTAATAAGATATGTACAATATATATCAGGTACTATTTCTGAACTCTTCTATAACTTTATACATTTTTCTAGCATTTTCTTAATGGTTAAATCTTTCATCTTGATAATGGTTCTCTTTATTAAATAATCTTTTCCGAATCCTGTTAAATTTTTTGAGTACTTTGTTTATAGTTTACATTTTTATTTATTTTCGACTCTTTAAATATTTTGTATATTTATATTTCTTAAACGTTTCATTAAAGAAACACCTAACACCTCTTAAAATATTTTGTACATTTCTATTCCCTAATCCTTTTATTAAAGCAACTCTAAAGACCTCTTTAAAATCTAACATTTATTTTTACTCTTTGAAACTATGTAAATATGCCAATATATGCAGCATGTTCCTTGTGTATTTTCCTTTAATAATTTCTTACTTAATATTTCAGAGATACATAAAATGCCAAGCATTTTTAATCTATTCTTCCTATTCTTCCAATTCAAGTGAATATTCTTTATAATAGAATTCTCAACCAGGAAATGCAGTTTTCTTTAATCACCAAATGAGTTTAGCGATAAATACTGATGATTGATGTTGGCTACATCGTGAATATACAATTCATGCCTGCTTCTTGTCTTTTGATAAGTTTGCTATTGATTTGGCAGAATAATTCGGCTAGATGTTAAGCTTTAAAGCGAAATCAAACTGAATTTTTACCTCAAGTTGGCCTTAAAACGCTCAGGTGCTTCATAATAATATTTAACTTTCTTTAGATTTTTCGCATTATCTGAGCTAATATTTTATGGAATACAGTTCAAGCCGCAGTTCTGTTTTCTTTTACAGTTCATGGACTCGATGCCTTTGCGGGCACAAGCCAAACCATTTGCCGGCTTATCTATGCCAACTTCCTCTGCTGTTGCTGCAGCTGCAGCTGCAGACTCGGTACCAGCTCGGGCAGCTCCAATTGCAGCGCACACACAGAGATTGTTGCCGGTAGCGTTTGCTGATCGGGTCAAGGAGAGAAGGAGGAGGAGGAGAAGGAGTGGAGTAAGTTGATTTATTCTAATCTGTATAAGCATTGCTATAATAAAGCAAAAGAGTGGACAATGCTGGCCGGCAGCGGCTTTTGGGCCCGGTCTATAAAGGCCGCCGCGGTTGAGCAACTGAGGAAAAGGGAATGAGAATAGCTCGACTCGTTCCAGACCAAATTGCAGATCAGCTAGCAATCTATGTGAGACTCTGTCTATGGCTGAGTGTGTGTGTGTGTGTGCCGTCGCCTTGGGCATTGGTCAATGCGCATAATTGGATGTAAGCCCCCAGTGCGGACACAGCTGCGGATTCTAATGACTCAGCTAGAACTCCAAGTGGAGCAACAGGAGGAGTAGCAACTGGAAGAGAAGGAGGTGCAAGAGAAGGAGGGTGAGCAACAGGAGATGGAGAAGAAGGTGTAGCAGAAAGGAGTTGAAAGAGAAGTATCAGAAGATGGCAAAGAAGGTGCTGGAGGAGGAGTAGAAGCAGGAGGAGGATAAGAAAAAGCAGAGGCAAAGCTGGAGAAGGAGCAGGAGAAGAAGCAGGACAAGGAGTAGGTGTTAAATAAGGAATAGAAGTAGCAGTGGGAGTAGCTGCCTTTCACCTCGAACTAATGCACTGCCGGCCAAATGAAGACGCGATTGCAGCCGCAAGCAATCGGCAACAAAGACAATGAAGGCATGCCAACTGTCGCCAGCCTGCCAGCTGGTGATATCGGGTGGAAAGTGTTTTTTCGGCGACAGACGACAATGATAGCTCGAGTACGAGGTGCCCAAACTCGAGTGCCAAGCTGTGACGCAGGGCTAAGCCAGAACAAAGACAAAGAGGCTGTCAAATGGTAAATTAAGAAGGAAGTAGAGGTCACTGCACTTGGTTATGAGCTTTGGGTAAGTAATCGATAGACTTTATAATGAGTAGAAGATATTTATTTAATTAGTTTATTTATTTATTTAATTAGTTTATAGTCGGACTAAGGTCAGTCGACTGTATCAATAGTTATTCATAGTTTTAGCTCCCTTTATATTAAGCTCAAAGCAAATATTGCTTTATAATTAAATAGCTTATTGATAATGCTATTCATAGCGATATCAAATGCCTAAACCTATCAATAACTATCGCAGATACTATCGATTTTAACTATTAATGTTAGGTTGTCCTTGTTCTTACTAGCGATAGTTGCTATTATATTAACTATTATTATTTTACCTAAACTATCGATAGGTAATTTCCAAGCTACTATCAATATATACTTGAATATGTCGTTATATTCTCGTTCTTACTATCGATAGGTCCTTCGATATTTACTCGCATGTTTTCACTCAATACTATCGCTTGTTTTGCGATAGCCGAGTAAGAAGAAGTGCAGAAAGAGCATAACGTATGCGTGTGACTTCATTCCTCTCTGTATTCTTCTCCGTATTTTATTCAAATTTTTAACATGCTGCTAACACGCAAAGCAGACGAAGCAGGCTTAGAATGAGGAAAGAGAGAGGGGACCAGAGGTGGAAGAGGGTATGAAGAGGGTAGAAGGCCGGTTTACAGTAGGCGTTGGCGGGAATCACGTAATGCGCCATGCAAACATGGCTAAAACACTTGCGAAGCGAACAGCGTCGCTTGCCACTTGCCACATGCCGCATGCCTCTTCCCGCTAGACCTCAGTTTTATATTCTTTTATTTTCTTGTAAAATTTGCATTTTCCAGGAAGGAGAGGGAGAGGGAGGTGGGCAGAACAGGATAGTGAGGAAGAGTGTTGACTAAGACGCTGCGTTTATTTAAATTTATTTTTCTAGAATGCCACAAGTCGCACAGATCGATGCGCAATTTGTTTGCGCGTTTGCAACGTGCAACGTGCAGCAGCAGCAACTGTGGCAGCCACATGCGGTAGCCTTGCCCGGCAAGTGGCAAGCGACACAAGCTGCAACTGCGTCGTCTGCGTATGAAAATTAATTGCTGCCACTCGTGACGAAACCAGCTGTGGCAGAGGCTGGGGCAGCGACAGTAGCAGAGGCTGCAGAGACTGCAGTGCATCTCAGAGCTTGCCACATTTGGCGAGTGGGCGGCGTATCGCTTAGATTTATGGTCCACGCTGCGCTGTCCCACTGTCCGCGCCGCCTCAGTCTGTTCTCGTTCTCACTGTGTCTTGGTATCTGTCTGGCTCTCTCTCTTTCCCGCACTCTCCTTTTGTCTCTCTTCTTTGCCATCTCCCTCTCTTTCTCGTCGCGTGATAAGTCTATAAAATGCAAGTTACATTTGTACGTGCAAATGACACAGTGGGACGATTTGCATATCTCGTAGGACTTTCCATTAAGCCAACTCGCGTGCAACACGGTGAAAGGCAGCAACGTTGTGTTAATTGCATATATCATACATATGCGAAGGCGCTTATTGATTACTTTGGGTCTCAGGTGAAAGGCAGGTAAAGACAAATTCGAGGGGCGTGAGAAGAGAGAGAAGTGGGTTACAAGCCCTTTCAGAGGTCGACTGTCAAGTGACTGCGAATGTCTGCCACAACAGGTGGCGCAACTGTTGCTCGGCAACTTTGGCTAATTACTGCTTAAGCCTGTTACACTCTCTATAGCTGGAGGGAACTTTCCTTTAACTCTAAGAACTTTAAGAGTCCAAGAGCTTTTCCTCCTAAGACTTTAAACCCCTTAGACCGTTAGCTTCTTAGACCTTTAACTTCTTAGACCTTTAGCCTGTTAAACCTATAGAGCCAAAAACCTTTAGTCTTTTATGCCTTACCATCTTAGAGTTCTGCCTCGTTAACCCTATACCCTCAACTAAGAGTCCTGTTTTCATATCTCCTAAAAACCTAACACCATTATTTCTACTTCTGTTGTTCGGCTACTTTGGCTAATTACTGCTTCAGCCTGTTACACTCTCTATAGCTGGATCGAACTTTGCTTTTACTCCAAGACCTTTAAAAGCTTAAGAGCTTTCTTTCCTGTGACCTTAAACCCCTTAGACCTTAAACTCCTTAGACCTCAAACCCCTTAGACCTTAACGTTTAGCCTCTTAAACCTATAGACTCAAAGACCTTAAGTCCCTTATCCCTTACCACTTTAGAGTTATACCTTGTTAACCCTATACCCTCAACTAACACTCATCCTAGAGTCCTGTTTTCATATCTCCTAAACCCCTGCTTCAGCCTGTTACACTATCTATAGCTGGATCGAACTTTGCTTTTACTCCAAGACCTTTAAAAGTTTGAGAGCTTTATTTCCTAAGACCTCAAACCCCTTAGACCTTTAGCTTCTTAGACCTTTAGATTCTTAGACCTTTAGATTCTTAAACGTTTAGCCTCAAAGACCTTAAGTCCCTTATTCCTTACCGCTTTAGAGTTCTACCTTGTTAACCCTATACCTTCAACTCTTGTACGTCCCATGCGGGTCCAAGAGTCCTGTTTTCATATCTCCTAAAACCCTTACTCCTTTACTTCTTTCTTCTAACCCCTTACTTCCTGTCTTATTATCTCATTACCTCCCACTATACTCTAACCCTAACTGCCTTACCTCTTCTTTCTTGTATCTTACTCCCTAGTCTTCTTTACTCCTCCTCTCCCTTTTAGTCTACCCCGCTTAATGCAATCAGTTTTTTGCTCGATTTAAAATTTTGAAGCCGATGACATTGTGAGGCAACCTCAGCTCGGAGTAGGGAGTACGGAGTAGGGCACTGGGTACAGTGCAGAGACGACAGCGTCGTCTGGGTCTGCTTTGGTGACACATTGCTCCATTAATTTGATGGATTGTAAAGTTTTCTGCTTCAACAACTTTCCCAAAAAAAAAACAACGAGGAAAATGGCAAGAAAAAAGCGGGCAACAAAAAAAGAAATGGAGAAAAATTAAGGCACACACAGAGAGGGAGAGGGAGAGAGAGAGAGTGAGAGATGATAACCTCATAGGGCATGTGAGGGGAGAGTGAAGGGAGTTGGAATGGTTGGTAGTAAAGAAAAACGTTGTAAATTTATGCCTGCCTGCCTCTTCCTCACCCCTCTCCTTCCCCGTTGCAGAGTAGACGCTTCACTGAGTTTTGTGTGTTAAATTGCCACACAACAAACGCATCACAGTGGCAACATGATGTCGCTGTCGACGAGAGGATGCGAATACGAACGTGGACGTGGACGCTGATGATGCCCAGCGATGATGATGGAACCATTTTGGGCTGTCAGTTTCCCCAGGGGGAAGTTCATTTGCATTGTAGACACGCGGCCGGTGAAATTGCGCGTTGCCTCATTGCAAGAGCTTTAAATGAAAATTGTGTCGCTAGCGGAATGAGTTTAAGGAGTAGAGAAGTGATTGTATTGGGAGGGGGGTTGCGGAGTGAACTGAGCATGTCACTGGCACTTTAAGCTCTGTAGGAGCTACTACAGTAGCTTCTTTTTAAGGATATCTTCTTATAGTTGAAGGTCTCTTGGGGAACGTCTCTGGTAGAAGGTTCCTTTTATTGATTTGTCTTGATTTCCTAATTATCTCGCTTATCACTCGTTTGTTGGAGCTCTCTTTGTTTTTGCATTTGTCTTCACTCCTTATCTACTTTTCCGTTCTCTTTCCTTCTCAACTCTATCTCACTCTCTTATGATACAGGTTCTACTTGATTTGCTTATACTTTCACTTATCATTCTCTCGCTGGAGCTTCTTTTGCTATTCCATTTGTCTCCACTTCTTATCTACGCCTCACCTCCTTCCGCTCTCCCTTCTCTTTCCTTCTTTTCAACTCCCTTTCTTGGGGTTGAAGGTACCTTTAATAGATTCTACTTGATTTCCTTATGCTCTCGCTTCTCACTCGTTTGTTGGACCTGCCTTTTGTTTGCCATTTGTCTCCACTCCTTACCATCTTCTCTCCCTACTCTTTCCTTCTCCTCAACTCCCTCTCTCTTTTTCGCTCTTATGATTGAAGGTACCTCATACAGGTTCTACTTGATTTGTTTATACTTTCACTTATCATTCTCTCGCTGGAGCTTCTTTAGCTATTCCATTTGTCTCCACTCCTTATCTACGCCTCTTCTCCTTCTCCCTACTTATCTCTTTCCTTCTTCTCAATTCCATTTCTTGGGGTTGAAGGTACCGTCTATAGATTCTACTTGATTTGCTTATGCTCTCGCTTATCATTAGTTCATTGAAGCTTCTTTTGCTATTATATCTATCTGCTCTCCTTACTAACTACTACCTCCTCACTGGCAACCTCTCTTCTTTCCTTATCAACCTCTCTCCCTTTCTTACCAGCCTCCCTCTCTCTTCTCTCCCCTACCCTCAACTCTCTCCCTTTGTTACTTTTTGGCTCTTTTTACTGGCGATTTACAAGCGATTATGGTGAACTCTTTGTTGTGCCAACTAAATATGACAAGCCCAAGTCTGGCCAAGCCACATATGGTCCTGCTGCTGCTGCTCCAGCTTGAACTGCTCCTGCTGCTGCTGTTGCTCCTGGAGCAACTCCCATCGGTTGCTGCCTGCCTGCGATTGACGCTGTCTGATACGGCGAGTTTTGCATAAAAGCAAAGCAAACTTGGCGCGTCGGCGGAAATGCGTTTTGAATCCTTGTTGCCTGTGCGCTCTGTCTGTAGGTCTGTCTGTTTGTAGGTCTGTCTGTCTGTAGGTCTGTCTGTTTATAGGTCTGTCTGTCTGTCCCACTGCCTGCCCGGCTGCTCCAGCCACATGGGGCCGTCTCTGACCATTTTGGCCGAGGCGCATTGTCTGTGCGCGGCTTTGTTTAATTGCGATTCGCGCGTTCTCTGCATTCGGCTTCTCTCTCCCTGTCTCACTGTCTGTTTGTCTGTCTGTCTGTCTGTCTTACTGTCTGTCTGTCCCTCTGTCTGTTTGTCTGCTTGCCTTGCCTTGCCTGCCATCTCTTCCTTGTGCCTTTCCGCAACAGCGCCTCCTCTGCTGTTGCTGCTGCATGAATTGTATCCCTGGAGGCATATGCAGCATACGAGTGCGTTGCAATTGAAATTGAGAATCGGAGCACGCTTCGTGTGCGCAAATTCCTATGCCTATGCCACGCCTCCTTTCCCCTGCTCTCCCTCTCTGCCCACTGCTCAGTTCCTGTTGCCTGCCACGCACAATGCGCGCATAATAATGAGGCACAGTCAGCCAGGCAGCGGGCAGACGAAACCCGTTTTCTGCCCACTGTGCAAGCTGCCCGCTACACTGCCCCCCTTGAGCTGTGTTGCAACTTGGCTGCGTTGCATTTTGTCATTCGAGTGATAAATGCGATTTATGTTGCCTGCCTGCCTGCCTGCAATGCCCCATGGAGTCGGAGGCATTAGAATGTCATTTGACCAATGCTCCAGGGAGTTAGAAAGGGGTAAGCTCTGTGGGGTAAAACCTGCGTAGGGGGGATGGTGGTAGCCAGCTTTGACCACACCCGCGCCTCAAGTTTTTGCAACTCTGGCGCGCTTAAGTTGTGGCAAGGAATTGGCTTGTTTAGTCCGAGTTGGGACTGCTCTGCTCCCTTCTCTGCCTCTGCTACCTCTCCTACTCCCTCGTCTCCTCTCCTAGCTGCCCCTCTAACTGTGCTTACCACAACAAAGGCAGGCAACATGCGGCAGCTTGTGGCAGCTGGCCGCAAAGCGAAAGCCCCGTCAAAAAGTTGTTGTAAATCGCGCACGAGTGAGCACAGCATACCCGCTATACCCCGTGCCCCCTTCCTCCCTCCCTCCCCCTCTCTCTCTCGCTCCCCGTCCAGTTGCATATGCAGCCGCGCCCGTTTTGCAGAGCATGTCAACGTTTGTGCGAGCCGCGGGTGCACCAGCTACAGCTTCAGCTCCGTATCCGACTCCGTCTGCAGTTGCAGCTTCGGTTTTGGGGCCTGTGCCTTTCCCTCATTTAAGCAGCGATTCGCCCCGCACTTTCGTGCACATGCATTTCTATTGTTCTTGCCACAAGTGCAGAGGGAAAGCAGGAGGAGGAGGAGGCAGCGAAGTAGGTGCAAGAAGCGGAGAGCGCACTAAAAACGTAGCTGAAACAAACATTGCAAAAAAACCAAAAACAAAGCAGTGCTGCCGCTGCCTCTCATCCTGCGTCTGTTTCCCTGTCTCCCTCCTATTCTGCTCCTGCTCTCTTCTCTTATGCTTCTTGCCTCGTCTGCTGGCAACTCCTGTGGGGCACTCCTTGCAAACGTCGTCGTCGTCGTCGTTGCCGTCGTCGTCATCGCTGCCACAAAATGAGCGCTTTATACCTACTTAGATCGCTATAAATTTGGCTTAAGGCAAGAAAAGTGTTGCCTTTGTTGTTGCTGCTGTTGTTGCTGTTGTGGTACAGCAGCAGCAGCTGCTTGGACTGCGCTGCACAGTGGAGACAGCTTGATAAACAACTGAAAGTTCTTTTTGAACTTTTAGTACTTATAACTTTGTTAAAATCTTTCGATTTGCTTTTGGTTTGACATTTTGTTTATGGTTTTGATACTAGATGCATTCTTCATTACAATATTATTTATTTAATAATTTGATAAAGTCATGAATTTACCCATAGATAAATAATATTTCAATATATATATAAATACATATATAAATAAATATATTTAGAAAATAATTCTTTAGTTTTTTTCACAAATCGATTAGGTTCGACGAGCATAAGCATATAAATTGATGCCGAAACAATTTATGCCTTGAATTGTGGAAAATATTGATATTTTACCTAAATTTGTAAGTTTAGGTTGGTTCAAAAATGGAAATAAAATACTTATCATGGCCTTTTAAGCAGTGTATGGTCATGTTAACCATTGGTATGTCTCTCTCTTATTGTTTTAAAGTTTATATTTAAAGTTATATTCAAGCAAATATACATAATTCTGGAATATTGATATTTTATACCAATTTTCTAGGTTAACCCTAGAATTATAAAGAAAAATTATAAATTATGACAAATTATCAAGAAAATAAGTAACTAATCAAAGCCTTTGCAAGGTTATGAGCAGGAAATGCTTATTTAAACATAAATGTTTGGCTTATTGTGGTTAAAATACCCTGTAAATATTTTAAAGCCTTAATATAAGTTCCACAACAAAGTGCTGTCAGCCCACTGTACCAATAGTTTGTACTGCAAGTCTTTTAGTAAGATATGCTTTCATTGATATATGTTTCTGTTTTATTAAGGCTCATATACCCTGTAAATATTGCAAAGTTAAAGTTTTAGTTGTTCAACAAATGGTTCTTAGCACACTGTGCTGCTAGTTTGTGTTGCGTTTTGCTTTGAATCGGCTCGACGCTGCTTAGGTTCTCCAGCCCGTTCGTCCCTCCGTCCTTGCACACCCTTCCACCTTTCCCCTTTCTCCACTCTAACTGCGCTTAGACGCCGCGCCGCGCTGCCGCATGATTTATGCGATTATTCTTAGTGCAGCGCTGTAGTTTTATTGTTTTTGTTGTTGTGTGTTTTATGCTGCTTTCTGTGGTTCGCCGGGTCGCAGCAGACCCCGACTGCTTGCAACGTGGCGTCGTTGTCGGCCCAGTTGCTTGCGGCCTGCACTCAGCAGCTGTTTGAGCGCTGCACATGAGTGTTAAGAGGGGGAGCAGCAGGAGAGTGGAGTGTATGTGTGTGTGTGTGTGTGTGTGTGTGTGTGTGTGTGTGTGTGTGTGTGTGTGTGTGTGTGTTCAATTATTGGACATGCAGCACATGCGGCAGGCGGCAGGCGGCAGCTGTGTGGCAAGGCATGCGCCGGGTTAATGTCTTGTTGGTTATTGCCACGTCCGCATGGAGTCCATTTGTAATTTGGCACTAACGGATCTGTTGATCCCATAAATTGCTCAGCCAACAGGCAGAGAGAGGGAGAGAGAGAGAGAGATGGGGAGAGAGAGGGGGAGGCAGAGAGAGAGAGAGAGAGAGAGAGAGAGAAGGAGGCAAGTCTTTGCCTGCACCGCGGACAAGTTCATTAAGACGTCGCTTCTAATAACTGTCTGAGATTGCAGCAAGCCGTAAACTTTGTGATTTGCAGCAGTGGCAGTACCGGCAGCTGTGAACTGGTGCAACATGTTGCAACACGCAAATCGCGTTATATGCACCACATATGAATTACGACGCCCCTTTCGCTTTATCTCTTTCTCTAGCCAATTACTGTTTCAAGCCAAGTTCAGAGTTCTATTTTTGGTAACTTGTCTAACAAGCGGCAACTTGTCTGTTGCAGCTGCCCCAAGTTGTTGCTGCCTGCTTCGGGCGTGTCCGCTGCAAACAACAAAAAGCATAACTCGACTCGCACTTGTAACCAATAACAACCGGAGCTGGCTCTGGCCAAGATCGACTCAGCTCTGACTCAGAGCCAACGCCCCTCGTGGTGCCCCCCTACTCTGCCCCTGAACTGGTTGTGAATTGCAAACCAAAACGGGGGCGAGTCTCGCTCGCAACATTCACTCTATATAGAGTATATATATTTCTGCCACAAATTTCAGTTGCAACTGCATTACAATTGCACTTTTATTTTTTGTTCTTTTACGGCGCACTAAAAAAATCTACATTAAAAATAGACAACACATTTTATGTAGATACCCTGTGAAACTAAGTAGGCAGTGGAGCATGGCATACACAATATGAGTCTATGGTATAATTTTATAATATTCCGAATGAAATAGTTCAAATTTTGTGCAGATAAAGCATGAAAACCTCAAGGAACTCAGTGTTCAAAGAGAGTGTTCTATGGGTTTGCCTGCAAATATACAATTTTATTTAAACTCTATACACAACTGAAAACATATAACTAGCTGATTTCTATAGATAGAGCAATGAAACTTGCTGTATAATTAAATTAGCATATTTTCCATGTATTCTGCTAATTTCATAAGAATTGCTTAATATAAATGCGAGTTACGCCGCTGTTCGCTCATTTAGAGGGTATCTTTTGACTGACGCTCTCTTTTTTAGCCACGGCAAAAGGCATAATTAACAGTGGGCACAGTTACAATCGCTGCGAATCGGACAACCTTATTGAAATAATAACGTTTATTTGCACAACCAGTTTGCCAGCACTATAAAAAAAAATGGACGCTACATACAGTTCGACTTTGATTCCGAAATCAATTCCGATTCCAGTTTTCAGTTGCCCACTTAAGTTTTCAACTTTATTTTCAGTTCAATTTGCATTCTCATATTGATTGGGGAGAACTAGAAAACTTGTGAGATTGACTCAACTGACGGTTAAACCGATGGCTCCCCTCTGTCAGTCCCCTTGACTGCTTCCCTGTCTGCACCCTCTGTCTGCTCTTCTGCCTGTCTGTCTGTCCGTCTTTTCTGCAGACTGCTCCTCTGTCTGTCTGCCCGTCTGTCTGTCTGTCGCTCCATTTCGTTTGTCGTCATCATAAATCGATAAAGGAAACGTTGCTGAGCGTGCCAAAAGTTGCCAATTAAAAGTGGCAGCACAATTTGCCGCACATCGCTGCCTGCTTGCCTGCCTGCCTGCCACTTGTTGCACGAACTCTCGGCCAGCTTGGCCAGTTGTCAGTTAGTCCGTTGCATTCGTAATGAGCTCTCGAGCGAGTGCTCGGGATGCCGGCGCGATAAGTAGAAGTTGCAAGCTGCTGCCACACTGTGTGTGAGAGTGAGTGCCACACTGCGGCGCAACTGCCATGCAAATTGTTGCAACTGTCCGCTGTCAATTGATAAGAGCCGCAAGGCGTTGACTTGCCGCGCCACCAGCGCAGCAATGTTGCATGCCACCACCCAGCACCACACGACTGTATGTATGTGTCTGATTGCCGCCGGGGTGTGGCCCAGTCAGTCATGAAAAAAACAACAACAACAACAACAACAACAACTTGGTCCAGCTCAGAGAAATAAATTGGAATTTAAAATTGGAAATTGGCTTCGTTTTTTTCTATCGTTTTATTTGCCCGCGCCGCTTTCCACGCTCACTTTTCAACAGCTCCAGCTTGAGCTTTTAATGTATGTAAATTTTTTGAAAGAATCAAACGGTAGAGAGACAACAATTAAGCAGAGCTTGGGGGAAGGGGCAAAGCTATGGCTATGGACCCGTCTAATCAAAGGGGCCACACTGGGCAAAAGAATTTTGTCTAATTTGCATATCGTAGGCATTAGCTGAATGCGCGGCTCGTTGAGGCTTTTCAACTTACTTTGCATAGATTTTCAGACTAAACAAATTGTTGTTTGTTTTGTTGTTGCTGCTGCTGTTGCAGTGGCTTCTGCTGCTGCTGTTGGTGCTGCTGTTGCTGCTGGTACATTGTTTAAGCATAAACATGCATCTACCGTTAAGAGCAGCCAGAGAAAAGTTGTAACATAGTCAATGTGGCAACAGCAGCAAGTATGTTACAGAAGTAGAGCTAGTCTCAGCCCTTGTATACCCTGTCATGACGAGTTTACTTTGTTCTCTCTTTACTCAATTTAATTCTATATTATTTAATAAATTAAAAAAATGTATAGTTCTTATTTTAATGTGTTTATTCATATTTGCATACATGATTTTAATGATGATTATGTATCAGACAGTCAGGGTATTACGGCTACCTTTCTACTTTTCATATATTTATAAATTATATTAAATTTGTTCTTATTTTTATTTTACATGGAGAATCAACAGAACATAGAATGAAACGTAAACCATCGATGAAAAGCTCTCGTGCAGTTTTAAAATTATTTTTAATTAACTGCCATTAGTTGACATTTAATAAAAAATAAATAAATAAATAGAGTCCCCAATTGGAATAATATAGGAAATGTCGGAAAAGAGGTGTCGGATTAGTTATTCATCGAAAATCTTATCTGTTCATCTGTTTGGATCCGTTTGTTTGGAGTATAAATACGGATGGATATCGCTATAAAATTTCAAAAATCCAGAAAAATATTTCATATATAATATATGTTACAAAATAATTTATAGTTGTCAAATTGTCAGACAATAATTTCATTACTGTATTATTATTCGAATCAAATGCAAGTGTTCATCGTGGTCCTCATCAAATGTGAAACAGTGCATCAAGTTGACTCACTATATACTTTAATCTATAATGTGGTCTATATAATAACAAATTCTGAGTCGTGTATTTTTGTATTCGATGATAATAAAAGGCGAAATGCTTTACAAAGTGTACAGTACTAATAGAGTGTCACGACAGTTGTCTTCAGTGTCGATCAGTGATATTCATAGTCAATTGATTAAGTGTGTGAATCAAACTGTGATGATAATGCAAGTACTCAGATAGGTAAGTATACGTTTAATTACCTACTCTTTTTAATACTGCTATCACAATTTACAATCTGCATAAAATCACAAAAACAATACCAGACCATGCTATGCACGCTATACGCCCGCTCTGCACCCTTACAGGGTATAACATGCTGAGACTGCAAATTAATTAGAGCCAATATGTTTTGCAGCTGCAAGCCAGTCAGATTGTGTTCTCTGCTCATATTGTTCGCTTCGCTTTTCTCTCTATTCGTCTGTCTGTCCGTCTATTCGTCTGTCTGTCTGCCCGTCTGTCTGTTCATTTCCCCGTTGATTCTCATGTAAATGCCAAAAGTTGTCTGCATTGTTCAATGGAGAACCCGTAAACGGTGAACAACATGTTCGCTTGTCAACCATGCCATAGCTTGGCTTGAGTGGCCACTGGCGCTTTCTAATCGCAGCCAGAGATAAGGAGGAGCAAGACCAGAGATAGAGAGAGGGGAGAGAGAGAGAGAGAGTAGAGCGAGGGCAGTAGATAATAAAAAACCCCATCAGCTGTCAAGTTTTTACAGCATTCGCATAACTAGCGACTCATTTTGGCGTAATTTTTCAGCTTGAGAAATGCAGGTGAAAAATCGACAGGTGAACACGGACTGGAAGACAAACGAAGACAGACATCGACAGACCAAGACATGACTGAACAAGCAGTGCACTTGTTGTTGTCCATTGATCCAGCTAACCACCTAACCTAACCAGGTAAGCAGATAACTAGCTAAGCCAATCTTTTTTATACAGATGTCAATTATTTTTGCCTGCAATTTTTGGTCCGACCAAGCTTGGTTCCAAATTGCAGCAGCAGCAGCAGCAACAGCAGCTCCATGTTGAAGCAGTCGAACTGTTGCCTCAGCTCGTTATCGCACATGGCAAACACACAATTCCATCGTCAGCTACGTGCGGCAGCTGCATCAGCTTCAGTTTCAGCTTCAGCTTCGAGTTGGACTCTTTCAGAAAGTCATCCAGTCTGCGAGTCATCCAATTGCTGGCTCGGAAATTGCTTTGGCTTTGCCCATAAACATGCACATGGATGACGAAGATGGGGACAGAGAGTGAACTGAACTGTAGCTGCAGCTACAGATATGTCTATCCATTATCGACGGCGTATTCGAAGTGAATAATAATTGAATGATTGCATGCCCAGCCAAATGATTTGCACGTCATTTTCTCTGTCTCTCTTTCTCGTTATGAGCATCAATTCATACATTGATTGCAGCGAGTAGGTGTCAAAACTATTTGGCGCTGACACTCATTATACCCTGTAAATGGGGGCAAGATTCAATGAGTTGCAGCTTATGAACTTGTAAGGCCCGTAGGAGTCCGCTCTCATTGCGATAACGAGTTGAGCTTGTCTTCAATTGGAAACTTTTTCAAATTCGATTGAAAATGGAAAAATATTTGGCAAACAAATGGCCAAATAGCTAAAATGGCTAAATGGCCAAAATGTCTGTCAAGTTCATTAAATTATTTCAAATGTTTTGTCTGTGTCAGGCCGTGTGACTTATTACAGACGTAGTCCGGACGAGTCTTAACAACTGACGAATGGCAGGCAATGTAGGACGTTGACGGAACGTGGGTTGGGGATATGGGGAACGGAACGGAGAATGAAACGGAACGTGAACATTTGACAAGAAATTTATTTAAAAGACAACTGGCAAGAAATAAATTTCCAAAGCGTATTGTAACCACAGCATGGCGCACAGATGGATAGATACGTAGATGGAGATGGAAATGTAGAGACAATGTCAGACCTAGGCAGTCAGGAGGAATGCCAACTCTGTCCCTAACTCAGGCCCGTACGTTTTTTGTGTAGGAGTCTTGTTCGAAATTCATTCATCAATGTAATCGATCAGTTGAAGCTGACTGCACTCTGTACCAGTCTGAGCTGACACAGAGCGGCCTTCATCTGTTCTGTGTGTCGTGGTCTTGTCTGTTCGTCTCTATGTAAATTGCCAAGTCGACAATGCAACATAAAATTTAATCAATTTATTGGCAATGAAACATTGTTTCGTCTCGCTGCTCTGTTGCTCTTCGATTCATTCTGCACTTTCTCTGCTCTGGCATAAATAAGGCGCAAGATTTGGGCACGTAACCGAAATGAAGTTCAAAAAAAATCAAACGAAAGTTGTCCATGGGGAGGAAGAGATAAACAAACTATGGACTATACAAGAGGTAAGCAACTGTAGACAGAAGTAGCTTCATTAATGGGCTGCAAGTTGAGTTTAGCCTTAAATTTGTTGCTAAAGGTATCTAAGGTACTTTGTTATTTATATTGTATAAACCTTACCCAATCTAGTTGCCCAAGCTCTAGAATTGTATTTCTTGTGACTATCTTTGACGAATTTTCTACTAATACTTGTAGCAATATACATTTCTTACACATATATAACTATTTATTTGATATACATATAATTAAATAGAGAACATAAAGCTATTCAAAATAACTCCTACGATGGATATAAAGATAGCAACCAACTTGTTGATCAGCCGCAAAGATATGGAGCAAAGAAAGGAAAAGACCAAGAATCATATTCGTGATGTTGGTATCAGCTGTGGCTTCATCAAAGGTAATTTGTAATCGGTGTTGCATATGAATAAATATAATCCTCGTGTCCGTGCAGAAGCTTTTAATGAGTACCAGCTTCTGGAGGCTGAAAAATCAGAAGAAGATCGCTGGAATAGTTACGTGCGCTGCGATGGGCTTCCCCGTACCTATCTTCCGCCCGAAATGCGAACTTTCCTCGCAAAGAAACGACACTTTCAGCAGTTCTCCTATGATCAGAGTGTGGATTGGACCCTCTCGGTGAATAATCGCACCATACTCACGCAGAACATCTTTCGTGTGGATCGAACCCGCGAGGCGATGAAGGAACAACTTAACGATCATATTGGGGATCACTTTCAAAAAGATATCTACATGTTTCTGCAAACGCTAGTGAATATCGAAGTCATGCTAGACAATCCCTCCGAAATGTTGCTCATTAATAAAAATGATCTAATAGAGATCATTCAGGTACAACAATGGATTCAGCAGAACAGACATAAATCTAATGTAACGTCCTATGTTGTTGTAGGTGCGCAAGGAGATCGAACAGGAGATCGATGCCAGTTTCGATCGTTTAAGCTATCGTATTATTCGCATGAATGGTGTTTACATGAAGTGAGTATAGAATACATGGAATTTCCTATTCCATCTATTCTGATCAGGGTTATTAATCTAGTTCGACGGATGAAATCGTGGCCACGTGGGGGCACAAGTGTGAAAAATATGCCATTGATATTTGGGGACTATGTGATGTGTCCATTCGCTTTGACTATTTGGAGTAAGTCGATCCTCGAGGTAATGGCTCATCCTTCTTTCTCAATTGATTTGATCGAACTGCAGGGCTCCTATGATGGTCGCCGAGTTAGTTAATGTGGGTGCCAGTGTACAGATCCCGGAGGGTGTGCTCCACGATTGCCTCACATTGCGATGTATCCACACAAAGTTCGACACGTACTCGCAATATGCGAAAAGTTACGACCCGGTATTACCGGATGGTGAAAGAGAGGTGTCGGCTGGGATAATCGATATCGAGGATGCGTTGGCCTATGAGTGGGACTTGCAACTTAACATTCAGCAGGAAGTATTCGAGGCTATTATTGCAAAGCGCGAAGCATATGAGGAAATTATGCGTATCATTGTCGAACGCACCGAGAAGGCGGCAAGAGAGAAAAAGGGCGGGGACGAGGAGGGCGTGAAGTCCTTGCCCATACCTAAGGAGCCAAAGGAGCCACTCAAGCTACCGCCGGATATGTTGCCCGATCCGATCAATGTGTTTCTGGAGCGCGAACAACAGGAATATTTGGAAATGCTGGATGAGATTTACAATCCATCGAATCTGAAGATGCTGCCAAATGAGGTAATGGGCAGGTTGTCTTCTTCCTTATAACTTTAAACCTACCAGTTACACGATTAGATAAATTTGCGACAATATGTCATACTGGGAGGAATCTACTCGATCATGTTTTTGCGGCGGCCGGTTGGCACGAATTTTTCAAAGTTCAACATAACCTTGAATGATGAAGGACGCATGCTGCATAAGATATCGGATATTATGGCTGGTGTGAACAATGAGCGTGGCACCATGCTTAAAAACCGTACTTCAAGTCTGACGGGTCGAGCGAAGATCAATATAATTGAGAACAAGAAACGAATCTCCCCAGTCATGCTGGAGGATCGCGATTTACCATACTTTTTTGTAACACTTCAGCTGCAGCAAGAGCTTTGTTTGTGGGGTGAGCCGGTTGTCTGTCAATATATAACCGAAATGGAGGATGTCGTATCCGATATTTCATTAAAGGAACAAAAAATGTCGGTGCGTAAGAAGAGGCGTACTCGATTCGATTCGCTTGAAAGGAACAGTAGGAAACATGCATCGCAAGTAGACCCAAATCGGCTGCCGCAAAATGTTGAACCGCATACCAATATATTTCGTCAGTCACTGTTATCCTTTCTGCGGAATAGTATATCGCAACCGTTAGACAAGACAGTTGTTTCGGTTAGAAATTTTTCACTGCAAAAGCAATTGAATCAGTCGGAAATCCGCAATATGCAACGGTATTGTGTTCCGCGCTTAATTTCATCGTTCAAAATGCCGCAGGAGGTGCGGGAGGAACTGAAGATGGATAACAAGCCAAAACCAAGAAATATTTTGATGAGGCGTCGCAGTGCCGAGATCGAGGAGGTCATCGACTATAGTTATATCGATTTCAATTACGATGATCAACACGCACCGGAACGTATGTTCCCGGTTTTTTCAGATGTCGAGCATGTCATTCACGATGAAGATGAAGATGATATCAAAGATGATATCAAAGATGATGATCCTAAAAGCCTTTTCGGTATTCTTAATACCTTCGATGGCATTCGAATGCAATATAATAAGAAGTATGCGGCCACAATGAATCAGCAGTCTTTTAAGCCACTATATAACAGAAAAAAAAAAACCGACTGATGATCCGCCTCAAACAAAAGTCGGTTCAATATTGAGCACTAAATCATTGGACACACATTCCATCCATGGAGTAAGTGTAAGCAAACATGCCACAGAATCAAATGTTCACGTCCCTGAGGACAGTACTCAGGTTCCCGACGATAGTTCTTATAGTGGAGAGAGAGGGAGTCATGACAACATAGCTGGGCAACCGGTGCATGAAGAAAGTAAAAAAGAAGATGAGAAACCCAAAATTGAGGTTACTCACTGGAGTACGAAGTATATTTTGGAAACTCGCTTCGATAGAAAAAACCGCAGAATTTCTATCAAAACCGATCGTCTAGGCATCTTTGGATTGGCTTTCAAGCGCTACGAGCATTTCCCTTTCCGCGACTGGTGTCTGCAGCCCAACGAGGAGAAGTAAGTGAAGAACTGCGAAAGCATCTAACACTATAATCTCTACAATGTACATTTATAGTCCTGATGAGGTCTTGTTACGTGTGGATACATTCCATGCTCGCGTTATGCTTTACATATCAGCAGAGGGTGTAAGGGGTTATGTCACGGACCTGGCGAAGGGTTATGTTGCGAAACCCATTAAATATCTCGATATACCAACTCCAATTGGTGATTTTCGTGTTCTACGAGCGGTAATTTTCTTATATCTCGTTACCTCTTGGTACCGTCTTATTGTCATTTAATCGCAGAGATTCTTAGAGAAGTCAATTAATATTTTTGCGGATCACGATGCCAGCTATTATATAGACAACGGTTATTTTTCGGTCAAGCACGTTGCCGCTGAAGATCATGTCTACGATGCGATGGCTCTGCACTGTAAACTAATGAAATTCTACCGCTCTAGCTGGAATCGTCTGGCTTCTCGTCGCAATCTATTGATATGCATGAAGAATGCCAAGGATCAGACTGATTATACTGAGGTAACCATACGGATAACACCAGATACTGCGACCTTTGTCGAGGTATCTGAGCTCTGTTCTGATGATCTCGATATAATTAAGCTGGATTACAAAAGCACGTGGCGTAATATGAGCGTAAGTTGTGATTAAGATAACTCATAACCTCATAACTAATCTAATTCGATTACGCAGAACTATACCGACCTACATCAGACGATTACATCCATGAATCCAAATGCTAATGATCTTAGAAACAAGGACATATTTTTACTTTTTCAGATAAAACGAATTCTGCGTGAAATTCACATACTGAACTATTCGTGAGATGGACCAAACACAGACTCATACGATATATACATACATGCACAGAACATTGCGTTCATATTCAACATGACAAAGAATTATTCACTCTTTGAACATTGAACACTTTTCACCGTACTCAATTCAGTGTGTGTTTTATGTACAAAACTTTTTATAACTATTGTGGTTTTATTCCTTTATAAAGTATAAAGCAGTATTGAGTGTTTTGCAATATTTTAATATATAATACAAGGAACAAATGAAAAGGATTCTAACACAACAACAGAAATCCAGTTTTTAGGCCATGGATTTTAAAAAAATTCATGGTCTATTGTGTTTGTCGGAACGGAATTGTGCGTAACAGGCAGAAGGAGGCATCTCCGACCCCATAAACTATATATATTCTGAATCAGTATCAGTAGCCGAGTCGATTGAGCCATGTCTGTCTGCCCGTCTGTCCGTCTGTCTGTCTGTATGAACACCTGGATCTCAGAAAGTATAAGAGCTAGAGTCATAAAATTTTGCAACAACATACGTATATATTGCAGTGTCTCAAAGTTTTTTTTAACATTTGGACACGCCCCTTCCCGCCTCCGTAAATCAGTAATAACTATTTAAAAACTACAATATTAGCTCAACAACCAAAGTTGTATATCTTACATGACAAATACTTTCCCGCGGGCGTTATATGAAAATTCCAGTTAAATCGGACTATTAATAAGTGAGATATGATACGAATTAAACTCACTTTGAACATATACATATGTATACTTAAGCAGACCTAATTTACGCAAGCATACCGAAGTTCAAATCTAGCGTCAGACACACAGCATTTTAAACTTTTTATTTGCATTGTATGGTAACAAAATTGGTTGACAATGCAGCTTTGCCGATAGGCCAAGGAGTGAGGCAATGGCCGAGTGGTTAGAGTGGCGGACGGCTGTGAGAGTGCGTGTGTTCAACTCGCCGGTTGAGGCGGGTGCGAATTTTCATTTATTAATTATTTATTATTTTATTTTATTTTTTTTATTTATTTTATTCTAATAATAATAATATTCGGGCGGCGATTCCATACCGTTAAAATTTTTTTTACGGTATAATATGATAATCCATGGCCTTATACAGTCAGCACATGACTGTAGTGTTAGTATTTTTTGATGATGAATTTACTGAATATATATAAATCCAGCAAATGGATTCGAAAAAGAACCAAGTGAAAAAGAAAATAGTGCTAATTTTTTTGTTTTGGTTTGAAATATTTATTCAAAAATAGTTTTAAATGTCAGATTTTCAAAAACTGAAAAGGTAACCTAGACCATATTGGGTTTTGCACATAGTAGGGATGGAAATTATTGATTCTAAAGCAATACAATGCACTATTTGAGTTCATACCGACTCGGCTGTTGTTATGGATTAGGAATATATATGATTGTTGGCCTAAAAATAAAAATTAATAATACCCGCTACCCATCTGACAGAAAAATATGGCAATATTGATTTGCCTGTTAATGTTGATCAATGATTTAAATATCTTTCAGACTGTTACACACATTTGCGTTTGGAACAAAGCTGTAATACACTTCTACCATTGGAGGTAGCAGGTATAAAATGTGACGAAAGCTACTTAGTATAGACGTGCCTAACGCTAGATAACATTTATATATTCAGCAGAAGACGAATCGCCTCATGATGGCAAGGCATAACACTAATCGAATGACCTGAAAAAAGAGAAGTGTAAAACAAGCAAAATGCAGCTAGAATTTGGTTCAGTAATGACTAACACAGAGTAAAGTTCGTTGCTAAACTTTTGAATCAAACTATCATTTGAACTGTCACTAAGGCCGAATATGAATGAAGTTGGAGACTTAACTTTCAATACTAACATAACTACAACAGACAGAACATCTACATATTTAATGAACGTAAAACACACACAGCTATACATACACATACAAAAAAACCTACACAATGGATACGAAGGTAGCAACCAACTTGTTGATCAGTCGCAAAGATATGGAGGAAAGGACCAAAAAGGCGCAGCAGTGTATTCGTGATGTTGCCGTCAGCTGTGGCTTTATAAAGGGTAACTTCTACTCGATTTATATTCTGTATGCATATACATATGGATAATCCCAATGTACTTGCAGAAGCCTTTACGGAATTCGAGTGTCTGGAGCGCAAGAAAGCAAAGGAAGCACACTGGCAGCATCACTTACGCTGCGATGGTCTGCCCCGCCCCTATCTTCCGCCCGAGATGCGCTCCTTTCTCGCGAAGAGGCAGCACTACCAGCAGTTGGCAAATGATCAGAATGTGGATTGGACCCTCTCGGTGGATGATCGCACCATACTGACACAGAACATCTTTCGTGTGGATCGAACCCGCGAGACGATGAAGGAACAACTTAACGATCATATTAGCGATCATTTCCAAAAAGATATATACATGCTTCTGCAATTGCTGGTGAATATCGAATGCATGCTAGACAACCCCTCCGAAATGTCGCAGATCAAACATAAACTGCAAATGGAGATCATGGAGGTAGCTATCGATCGATGAAGCAGAACGGATAAAAAGCCTTATGATACTTTTTCCCGTGTTGTAGGTGCGTAAGGAGATTGAACAGGAGATCGATGCCAATTTCGATCGTTTAAGCTATCGCATAATCCGCATGGATGGGGTTTACATGAAGTGAGTATGGAATACAGCTATTCCATCTATTCTGATCAGGGTTATTGATCTAGTTCGACGGATGCAATCGTGGCCACGTGGGGGCACAAGTGTGAAAAATATGCCATTGATATTTGGGGACTACGTGATGTGTCCGTTCGCTTTAAGCATTTGGTGTAAGTCGATCCTAGAGGTAATGGCTCATCCTTCTTTCTCAATTGATTTGATCGAACTGCAGGGCTCCTATGATGGTCGCCGAGTTAGTTAATGTGGGTGCCAGTGTACAGATGCCGGAGGGTGTGCTCCACGATTGCCTCACATTGCGCTGCATCCACACAAATTTTGATACCTACTCGCAATATGCGAAAAGTTACGACCCGGTATTACCGGATGGTGAAAGAGAGGTGTCGGCTGGGATAATCGATATCGAGGATGCGTTGCCCTATGAGTGGGACTTGCAACTTAACATTCAGCAGGAAGTATTCGAGGCTATTATTGCAAAGCGCGAAGCATATGAGGAAATTATGCGTATCATTGTCGAACGCACCGAGAAGGCGGCAAGAGAGAAAAAGGGCGGGGACGAGGAGGGCGTGAATTCCTTGCCCATACCTAAGGAGCCAAAGGAGCCACTCAAGCTACCGCCGGATATGTTGCCCGATCCGATCAATGTATTTCTGGAGCGCGAACAACAGGAATATTTGGAAATGCTGGATGAGATTTACAATCCATCGAATCTGAAGATGCTGCCAAATGAGGTAAAGGGCAGGTTGTCTTCTTCCTTATAACTTTAAACCTACCAGTTACACGATTAGATAAATTTGCGACAATATGTAATACTGGGAGGAATCTACTCGATCATGTTTTTGCAGCGGCCGGCTGGTACGAATTTTTCAAAGTTCAACATAACCTTGAATGATGAAGGACGCATGCTGCATAAGATATCGGATATTGTGGCTGGTGAGAACAATGAGCGTGGCACCATGATTAAAAACCGTACTTCAAGTCTGACGGGTCGTGCCAAGCTCAATATAAATGAGGGCCAGAAACGAATGTCTCCAGTCATGCTGGAGGATTACGATTTACCATACTTTTTTGTAACACTTCAACTTACCCAAGATGTTTGTCTTTGGGGTGAACCGGTTGCATGTCAATATATCACTGAAATGCAGGATGTCGTATCCGATATTTCATTAAAGGAACAAAAAATGTCGGTGCGTAAGAAGAGGCATACTCGATTCGATTCGCTTGAAAGGAACAGTAGGAAACATGCAAATCGGCTGCCGCAAAATGTTGAACCGCATACCAATATATTTCGTCAGTCACTGTTATCCTTTCTGCGGAATAGTATATCGCAACCGTTAGACAAGACAGTTGTTTCGGTTAGAAATTTTTCACTGCAAAAGCAATTGAATCAGTCGGAAATCCGCATTATGCAACGGTATTGTGTTCCGCGCTTAATTTCATCGTTCAAAATGCCGCAGGAGGTGCGGGAGGAACTGCAGATGGATAACAGGCCAAAACCAAGAAATATATTGATGAGGCGTCGCAGTGCCGAGATCGAGCAGGTCATCGACTATAGTTATATCGATTTCAATTACGATGATCAACACGCACCGGAACGTATGTTCCCGGTTTTTTCAGATGTCGAGCATGTCATTCACGATGAAGATGAAGATGATATCAAAGATGATATCAAAGATGATGATCCTAAAAGCCTTTTCGGTATTCTTAATACCTTCGATGGCATTCGAATGCAATATAATAAGAAGTATGCGGCCATAATGAATCAGCAGACTTTTAAGCCACTATATAACAGAAAAAAAAAACCGACTGATGATCCGCCTCAAACAAAAGTCGGTTCAATATTGAGCACTAAATCATTGGACACACATTCCATCCATGGAGTAAGTGTAAGCAAACATGCCACAGAATCAAATGTTCACGTCCCTGAGGACAGTACTCAGTTTCCCAACGATAGTTCTTATAGTGGAGAGAGAGGGAGTCATGACAACATAGCTGGGCAACCGGTGCATGAAGAAAGTAAAAAAGAAGATGAGAAACCCAAAATTGAGGTTACTCACTGGAGTACGAAGTATATTTTGGAAACTCGCTTCGATAGAAAAAACCGCGGAATTTCTATCAAAACCGATCGTCTAGGCATCTTTGGATTGGCTTTCAAGCGCTACGAGCATTTCCCTTTCCGCGACTGGTGTCTGCAGCCCAACGAGGAGAAGTAAGTGAAGAACTGCGAAAGCATCTAACACTATAATCTCTACAATGTACATTTATAGTCCTGATGAGGTCTTGTTACGTGTGGATACATTCCATGCTCGCGTTATGCTTTACATATCAGCAGAGGGTGTAAGGGGTTATGTCACGGACCTGGCGAAGGGTTATGTTGCGAAACCCATTAAATATCTCAATATACCAACTCCAATTGGTGATTTTCGTGTTCTACGAGCGGTAATTTTCTTATATCTCGTTACCTCTTGGTACCGTCTTATTGTCATTTAATCGCAGAGATTCTTAGAGAAGTCAATTAATATTTTTGCGGATCACGATGCCAGCTATTATATAGACAACGGTTATTTTTCGGTCAAGCACGTTGCCGCTGAAGATCATGTCTACGATGCGATGGCTCTGCACTGTAAACTAATGAAATTCTACCGCTCTAGCTGGAATCGTCTGGCTTCTCGTCGCAATCTATTGATATGCATGAAGAATGCCAAGGATCAGACTGATTATACTGAGGTAACCATACGGATAACACCAGATACTGCGACCTTTGTCGAGGTATCTGAGCTCTGCTCTGATGATCTCGATACAATTAAGCTGGATTATAAGAATACGTGGCGCAATATGAGTGTAAGTTGCGATCTATATATTATATTATAAGACCTTATAACTAATCTTTTTCGCTTACGCAGAACTATACTGACCTTCATCAGACGATTACATCCATGAACCCATCTGCAAATGAGGTCAGAAACAAGGACTCATTTTTACTTTTTCAGATAAAACGAATTCTTCGCGAAATTCATATAATGAACTACTCATGAGAACCAACACACACAGACTCAAACGACATATACATACTTACACTTAACGTTCATTTCCAACAAAAAAAAAAATTATTCAAACTGAACACTTTTTACCATACTCATTGTATTGAGTGTTTTATGTATAAACCTTTTAAAAACTAGTATAGGAGTACACAGATATCTACATAGTGTAAAATAGAGTGTACAATGAGTAAATACTGTGTCGAAAATGTATTATTTTTCTTTGCGCTTTTTATACCCTTGCAGAGGGTATATTTATTGTGGCCAGGAGTTTACAACGCACCTTAGGAGACATCTCCGACGCTATAAATTATATATATGTAGTCTGAATCGGCATCACCGAGTGAATCGAACTAGCCCTGTCCGTCTGTCCGTGTGTTTGTCTGTTGCAACGCAAACTAGTCGCTCAGTTTTAAAGTTATCTTTATGAAACTTGGTACCCATACTTCTTATTAGAGGTGGGGAAACATAGATGTTTTTCCACCTCAAATTCTTGTACTGAAGATAAAACGTGGAAATTGTAAGTATCCAAATTAATTTAGTTTATTGACAACAAATGACGAGTTGTAAATTAAATTTTAATCCATTTGGCTACTGTTGACGGAGAAAGAAAAATGGACAAATTTCTGAAAAGTAAGTTAAAACAAAAAAAACTTTTCAATATTGTATGGGTGCACGATTAGTGTAGCTGTGAACTCACATGCACTCATGAAATTGGCAACACGCATTGCAACCTTCTTGGATCCAAGATTCAGATGGATATTGGCATCGAACGCAGATGAAGCTGCCAAAGCTGCGGAAAAGGAACTATTCCTTTTGTTTTTGTAATACAACGTTGAACAGCCAACATCACCAATAGAGGAGCCAACACGATCTTCCTTTCTGAAAACGAAAGTGGCAAATAAAATTATTTCTTCTCAGTCAGAGGCCATTGTTTTGCTCCAGCAGTATTTGGGAAAAGCAAATACAAATGAAAAATGCGACCCTCTGCAATACTGGGAGGAAAGATCAAGTGCATATACACAATTTTCGATTATGTTAATATTTTTTTTAGATGAGTACTGAGGACAGAGTGCTGAATATTCTCGTTTGTAAAACTTTTTCGGCTTCGTCTTGTGAGTCTGAGCAGGTGTTCAGCCAGTCTTTTTTCTTTAAAAGTGGAAGAACAATTACTGTTTCTGAAAAAAAGTTTAAATATTGTTTTGTTTCTAAAAAAAAATGAAAAGATTTTTTTCAAAACATCGATGTTTTATCTTGATCTACGTGCTATAATAACACATTGACAAGTTTTCATACGGACGGACTGAGATAAATTTGCTTTGCAGTAGTCTGTGTGCATTGCAAACTACTGGCCGAATATAGGTTGAACTCGACGAATCTTGACAACAAAATAAACATTCGCCTCCTAAGAAAGGAATGTTTTAAAAATAAAATTATTGGATCTTAATGTTTCAGGGCGGGCTATTGAGTAACTCGACTTTCGGAAATAGCTCTGCAGATTTCCTTTCTGATGAATCGCCTCAATATGAGAAGGAAAAAAATATTGATGGATATTTCTAAGGCAGAACTACCTTTTGTGCTATCAATAAAGCTAAATATGAAGTTCATCAAGCGTTAACTGCCAATGTTAACAGTACTAAAACACTTAGAACACCTACATATTTTATCAATGAAACACACAATATTACATATAAAATAAAACTTACATGAAACACAATATTACATATTAAGTAAGACTTACATACACGGTGGCTACAAAGATGGAAACACATACGTTGATCAGTCGTAAAGATATGGAGGAAAGGACCAAAAAGGCGCAGCAGTGTATTCGTGATGTTGCCGTCAGCTGTGGCTTTATAAAGGGTAACTTCTACTCGATTTATATTCTGTATGCATATACATATGGATAATCCCAATGTACTTGCAGAAGCCTTTACGGAATTCGAGTGTCTGGAGCGCAAGAAAGCAAAGGAAGCACACTGGCAGCATCACTTACGCTGCGATGGTCTGCCCCGCCCCTATCTTCCGCCCGAGATGCGCTCCTTTCTCGCGAAGAGGCAGCACTACCAGCAGTTGGCAAATGATCAGAATGTGGATTGGACCCTCTCGGTGGATGATCGCACCATACTGACACAGAACATCTTTCGTGTGGATCGAACCCGCGAGACGATGAAGGAACAACTTAACGATCATATTAGCGATCATTTCCAAAAAGATATCTACATGCTTCTGCAATTGCTGGTGAATATCGAATGCATGCTAGACAACCCCTCCGAAATGTCGCAGATCAACCATAAACTGCAAATGGAGATCATGGAGGTAGCTATCGATCGATGAAGCAGAACGGATAAAAAGCCTTATGATACTTTTTCCCGTGTTGTAGGTGCGTAAGGAGATTGAACAGGAGATCGATGCCAATTTCGATCGTTTAAGCTATCGCATAATCCGCATGGATGGCGTTTACATGAAGTGAGTATGGAATACAGCTATTCCATCTATTCTGATCAGGGTTATTGATCTAGTTCGACGGATGCAATCGTGGCCACGTGGGGGCACAAGTGTGAAAAATATGCCATTGATATTTGGGGACTACGTGATGTGTCCGTTCGCTTTAAGCATTTGGTGTAAGTCGATCCTAGAGGTAATGGCTCATCCTTCTTTCTCAATTGATTTGATCGAACTGCAGGGCTCCTATGATGGTCGCCGAGTTAGTTAATGTGGGTGCCAGTGTACAGATGCCGGAGGGTGTGCTCCACGATTGCCTCACATTGCGCTGCATCCACACAAATTTTGATACCTACTCGCAATATGCGAAAAGCTTCGATCCGGTAATACCAGAAACTAGTAAAGATATATCGGCCGGAATAATCGATATCGAGAAGGCTCTGGCTCATGAGTGGGAAACGCAGCTTGACATTCAGGATGAGGTATGCAAGCAAATAATAGCACGGCGCGAAGCATATGAGGAAATTATGCGTATCATTGTCGAGCGCACTGAAAAGGCGGCAAGGGAGAAAAAGAGCGGGGGCAAAATTGGCGTGAAGTCCTTGCACATACCCAAGGTGCCAAAAGAGCAACTTAAGCTGCCGCCGGATATGTTGCCTGATGTGACTGATTTGTTTCTAAAGCGTGAACAAAGGGAATATTTGGAAATGCTGGATGAGATGTACAATCCACGGAGTCTGAAGACGATGCCAAATGAGGTAAACGGCAGGTTGTCTTCTTCCTTATAACTTTAAACCTACCAGTTACACGATTAGATAAATTTGCGACAATATGTCATACTGGGAGGAATCTACTCGATCATGTTTTTGCAGCGGCCGGCTGGTACGAATTTTTCAAAGTTCAACATAACCTTGAATGATGAAGGACGCATGCTGCATAAGATATCGGATATTGTGGCTGGTGAGAACAATGAGCGTGGCACCATGATTAAAAACCGTACTTCAAGTCTGACGGGTCGTGCCAAGCTCAATATAAATGAGGGCCAGAAACGAATGTCTCCAGTCATGCTGGAGGATAACGATTTACCATACTTTTTTGTAACACTTCAACTTACCCAAGATGTTTGTCTCTGGGGTGAACCAGTTGCATGTCAATATATCACTGAAATGCAGGATAGTCCATCCTGGGCGGGTAGGATAAGTAAGCATTTAAAGCCGATTAGGTCGAGTATGTTTAGATCGATCCTTCGATTCACATCACAAATAAATAAGAAATCACCGAAACAAAGTGAAACTAATATGCAAAGGCTGTCGGGTGTATCCGAACTGTACACCAATATATTTCGTCCGACACTGATATCTTTTCTGCGGCATAGTATATTGCCACCGCCAGAAAAGATAATTCTTCCAGTTTCAAATTTTTCACTGCAAAAGCAATTGAATCAGTCGGAAATCCGCAATATGCAACGGTATTGTGTTCCGCGCTTAATTTCATCGTTCAAAATGCCGCAGGAGGTGCGGGAGGAACTGCAGATGGATAACAGGCCAAAAGCAAGAAATATATTGATGAGGCGTCGCAGTGCCGAGATCGAGCAGGTCATCGACTATAGTTATATCGATTTCAATTACGATGATCAACACGCACCGGAACGTATGTTCCCGGTTTTTTCTGATATCGAGCAAGTCATCCACGATGAAGATGATATCAAAGATGATGATCCTAAAAGCCTGTTCGGTATTCTTAATACCTTTGATCACATTCGAATGCAATATAATACTAAGTATGCGGCTATAATGAATCAGCGGAATGGCGGGGAAAAAAGAGTACCTAACAATAAATTAGAAGTATCACGTCTTTATGAGGTACATCACCTAAAGACCAGTGTGACCAAAGAGTTGTCACCCTCGGATACACGATTCTCTCGGAGTAGTTCTCATAGTATGGTTCTCCCTGAGATGGGGAGCCATGATGACATAGCTGGGCAACCGGTGCATGAAGAATGTGAAAAAGAAGATGGGAAACCCAAAATTAAGGTTACTCACTGGACTACGAAGTACATTTTGGAAACTCTCTTTGATAGAAAAAACCGCAGAATTTCTATCAAAACCGATCGTCTAGGCATCTTTGGATTGGCTTTCAAGCGCTACGAGCATTTCCCTTTCCGCGACTGGTGTCTGCAGCCCAACGAGGAGAAGTAAGTGAAGAACTGCGAAAGCATCTAACACTATAATCTCTACAATGTACATTTATAGTCCTCATGAGGTCTTGTTACGAGTGGATACATTCCATGCTCGCGTTATGCTTTACATATCAGCAGAGGGTGTAAGGGGCTATGTCACGGACCTGGCGAAGGGTTATGTTGCGAAACCCATTAAATATCTCGATATACCAACTCCAATTGGTGATTTTCGTGTTCTACGAGCGGTAATTTTCTTATATCTCGTTACCTCTTGGTACCGTCTTATTGTCATTTAATCGCAGAGATTCTTAGAGAAGTCAATTAATATTTTTGCGGATCACGATGCCAGCTATTATATAGACAACGGTTATTTTTCGGTCAAGCACGTTGCCGCTGAAGATCATGTCTACGATGCGATGGCTCTGCACTGTAAACTAATGAAATTCTACCGCTCTAGCTGGAATCGTCTGGCTTCTCGTCGCAATCTATTGATATGCATGAAGAATGCCAAGGATCAGACTGATTATACTGAGGTAACCATACGGATAACACCAGATACTGCGACCTTTGTCGAGGTGTCTGAGCTCTGCTCTGATGATCTCGATACAATTAAGCTGGATTATAAGAATACGTGGCGCAATATGAGTGTAAGTTGCGATCTATATATTATATTATAAGACCTTATAACTTTTTCGCTTACGCAGAACTATACTGACCTTCATCAGACGATTACATCCATGAACCCATCTGCAAACGAGGTCAGAAACAAGGACTCATTTTTACTTTTTCAGATAAAACGAATTCTTCGCGAAATTCATATAATGAGCTACTCATGAGACTTAGAATTCGAACGTATAGAGAGAAAATTTTGTCAGTTTCTTAAGCCATTTCAAATCCATTACCCTTTGACACTACATTCACATACACTTACTCAAACTAACATAAACAAAAAAAAAAAATAAAAAAATTAGAAAAAAGGAAAAATTAGAAAAACAATCCTTAAAAGCAAAAAAGTGTAAAGCTAAGAAAATGAGAAAAAATGAAAAACAAACTTCACGAAGTGGAAAAATAACTGGAAAGAAACAAACGACATCAATTAAAAAACAAATTTCAAAAAGTGAAATTACATCAGGAAGTGAACAAATTTTGAAAAGTGAAATAAAAACGTCTCGAAATGAAAAAACAACGGATAAAATAATGTCTCCAAGAGAAAGAAAAACGTCTCCAAGCGAAAAATTAATTTCAAATAGTGAACTTACGTCACGAAGTGAAAAATTTACCGGTAAGAAAAGGTTGTCAAGGGAAAAAATTTCAAAAAATGAAATAAAGATTGCAAAAAGTCTAAAAACAACTGGAAAAAAAGAAAGAAGAACGTCATCAAGTGAAAATCAAATTTCAAAAAGTGAATTAAAAAAGCAACAAAAAATTTCCCCTAGAAATAAAGAAAAGGATTTTCCGAAAAGTAAAGATTATGCCCTGATATCGCAAGTGGAGTGGGACGGACGGAAGAAACGTCACAATCAGCGTCTACAGGACATTCGGGTCTGTCTGGGGCTTATTCACGGTAGGATTGGATTAGAAGTGAAAGGTGTATTTCGATAAAAATCTAAAAATGTTCTTCTCACAGAGTCTATCAACGACTACAATGAGCTGGTGGAACGGCAGACCGAGAAGGAGAGCTGGAACTTTTATTTGGCCTGCGATAAGCTTCCCAATGTTCAACATCCACCGGAGATGCGTGCATTCATTGAAGAAATGCGACAGAACGAAGCCGAAGATGTAAATAACGTTGTCAATTGGGCACTTCCGGTGAACGAACGAAGTATTCTCACGCAGGACATCACGGCTATCGATCTGACGCGTAGGGAGCTTGAGAGAACCTTGAGACCGGATATTGGAAAGTTTTATGATAACTCCATACAGCGCATACTGATCATCTTAGACCGCATAGAGTTGATGTTAGCTTCGGACATTCAAATGGTCGATGTACCACCGGAGCGTGCAATGGAGATCATTGTGGTATATGGGGGAGGGTACTTACATTGGGTTAAAGACATTAAACTAAATTTGCCCGCCCGGTAGATGCGTGGTGAACTGACACGGGAGATCGATCTGCTCTTTGACAAGCTCACGTATCGTGTCGTCAGTGCCCCTAGTTCCTATAAGACGTAAGATATTCTGTAGCAGTACTATACAATTACGGACATTCAAGAAATCTTTCTTACAGATCGCACGATGGGTTGACGGAAAACTATTGCTACCACAGTCCTAAGTATGTTATTCAGATCTGGTGGCTAATTGATGTCCCGATTCGATTCCAGTACTTGGAGTAAGCTGATCGAGTTGGTTTTCTCAATCTCTCACTCCTTTTCAAACGCCTTCTTTGCAGGCTGCCATTTGTAGTCGCCAATCTTGACAGTGTGGGTCTACAGGTGCAGATACCAATGAGTGTCCTTTGCGATAACATGTCACTCCGCTGTGTACACACCTTTTTCGATCCCTATTCCGAGTTTGCCAAAAGCTACGATCACGTCATCGATAAGCCGATGTATGAATTTAATGCGGGGATTATGGATATCGAGGATTCTCTGATTAATGAATGGCTAATACAGGAGTCTATAGCTGCAAATATGATCACAAAGATCGAACAACAATTGGTCATGTACAAAATAGCTCTCCGGTATGTATGCCATGTATGTATGACTGATAATATAAACAACTATACCATATAACTGAGTTATTTATAGAGAAAGAGAGCAAGAGGAAAACATCAAAAGAACTGGTGAGGATTCAAAACTAAAATCGAGGTGTGTTTGTTATCAATTTCTAATCAATATATACAAGTATATAACTGAATTACTTTGAGATAGAAAGCAACCCAAAGCAGCAACAAAAAGAGGCAATAGTCTAAAGTTAGCAGTGCTAATCAAACCAGAATCCCTACCCGAGGGGATGTTACCCGATCCACAAAAATCGTTTCTAAAACGGGAGCAGCATGAATTTGAAGAGCTTCTTAGTGATTTAAGTCCAAAACAATTAAAATTAGAACCTGATGAGGTACTATATCAGAATAAACAATTTCAGAATTTATTATCATCTTCTTGCAGGTAAATTTGCGATGTTATAAGATTCTGGGTGGAATTTTCGCATTGAATTTTATAAATAAACCGAAAAGTACCGAGTTCATGAAGTTTAACATAACTCAACACGAAGTTGGTCGTGTCCTCCACACTAAGTACGATGTCCATGCGGATATCGAGTCAAAAGACACTCGGGACAGTGCCCGCAGCAACGAGTCACGCCATTTACAAATGATGGAAATGAATGAGAACATAAGATATCGTAATCTTCACCTGGAGTCTGGCGAACTTCCCTACTTTTTTGTAATATTTAATCTACCAGAGCACTTGTGTCGGTATGGTGAACCTTTGGCTTGTCAATTCCTCGATGAGGATATTGAGGAAAGAGAGCCTGTAACGACTTTTGTACTTGACGTCGAAGAATCACAGCCACACAAAAGGAAACGCAGGAATAAAAGATTGTTAAAAGATAAGAAGATTACGGAATCCGATAAAAGGGCTACTATAGCGTCTGGTTTTCATAATTCCCCAAATCATTTGCATGAGAATCTGTATAGACCGTCTTTACAAGCAATGATTAGGCAAAGTCTCATGCGGCGCAGCGTTTTGCCGGGAATAGTTTTGCAGAATTTCTCTCTGGTGGATCGTGTCATGACGTCAAGAGAAAAAGACGTAATGCATCAGCATTGCCTGCCGCGCTTACTCTCATCATTCAAGTTCCCGGTTGAGTTTAAATTTGAAAAAGACGAGGAGGCTAAGAGTAAACGTTGTAACTTATACTTGCGGCGTCAATTCAAAGATGACGATCCGAAATTGATTGAAAAAGCTGAATATTTCAATTATGAGAAGCAAGAGGGACCCGAACGGCTGTATCCTCAATTTAATAAGCGTGTTAAGCTCTTATACGATCAGAATTTGGAATTCGAATCAGATGTGAATGAAAGTGGACAAGGCAAGAGTCTTTATTCTGTGTTATATACCATCCAGGACATACAGGACAAATATACGGATCGTTCGTCAGTATTGCTGAATCAACAAAATTATAATCCTAAGCTCGACTCATTTGTTGGGGATATTTTAGAAACAAATTTAGAAAAATCTTCAAAAAATTCCAAGCACAATAAACACCATAGCTTCATTAAGCATAGTATCGAAAATAGTTTTATGAGCAACTTTAGTTCCCAGGATTTGACAATCGAACCTGACATGTCCAATAGATCATCAAGAAAATCTACCACGATAGAGGACACGGACATGGATGATGATCCTAAAAAGCCAAAGCTAGTCAATGTTAAGCATTGGACAACGAAGCATATAAAGGAAACTATATTCGATAGGAAGAAACTAACGATTACTGTAAAAACCGATCGACTAGGTCTATTCGGATTTGCCTACAAGAGGTACGAGCACTTTCCATTTAGAGACTGGCACCTACAGCTAAACGAAGAGAAGTAAGTTCCGAGCTGGAAGCTCCTTCACTTTGTTTTCTCAATCCTGGTCTATCTTCTAGCCCCAATGAGATAATCTTTACCTTGGATACTTTCCATACACGTATTGTTCTATTCATCACCAATGTTGGAATACGCGGCTATGCTTCAAAAATAATCAATACGTATGTGGCCAATCCGGTCAAGTACATGGAAATTAAAGAGCCTATCTCAGATTATCGAGAACTACGTCAGGTAATCTTTCATTGCAGATTTTCTAATGTGAACTTTATCATGTGTTTCAACTTGCAGCGATTCTCTGAGATAAACATGAATATCTTTGCGGAAAACGATGCCAGCCATTATATAGAAAATGGTTACTTCTCGGAGAAACATTTGTCGGCGGAACTGCATGTGTATGACGCTATGGCAGTGCACTGCAAATTGATGCACTTCCAACGCTGCGATTGGAATCGTCTGGCGGCTAGACGCGACATTTTGCTTTGCCTTCGTAACCCAAAGGATATAATGGAGGGTGTTGTTACCATACGAGTAACACCTGAAAGTTCTACATTTGTAGAAGTCTACGAGCCATGTTCTGAAAATCTCGACGTAATACACTTAAACTATACTCTCACTTGGCGCAACTTAGGGGTATGTCAACAAATAGCCCGGTAATCCCAGTCACTTTACATTAATTTAACATTTCTTAGACATACTCTGACGTGCATCAATGTATCAATTCTATGTATCCTCAAGCGACTGATATCCGAAATCGTGATCCTAAACTTATATACTATATACGAAAGCTTTTCACTGAGGTAAGACCTTTGAGTTTCTCCTAAATCAAGCCAGGAGAAGTTAAAGGTCTGCAGACAGTGGGGATAGTTCGTCTCGACGTGTCGCTTCTCAGTCGTCTAATGAGTATGCATAGACTTTTTCAATTGATGCCAATTGAAACCAATGGCGGAACATTTTCCGCTTCTAAACTTTTGTAATGGTGCGAAACAGTGTCGAATTTGTTAACCACCAGTTGGAGTTAGAAATCGGAGTGTTATACAACCGCACTTGGGATAAGACCAGTTGAGTTGCGAATAGTTGATTTAGTTTCTTGCAATGGCTTTGATAAGAATACTGTTTCTTCTCTCGACACTTCAAATGAGTCTGGCATTATTACATGAACTGAAGTACACTTTTACGCCGTTAGGTTATGATGATGTCTGGCCAGGACTAGAAGATATTCTGTTGAGGCCAGAGTTGGATATGCGTGTGGTTGGTGGTAATGCGACGACAATACAGAACATCGGTGGATTTCTGGTCTCCTTATACTATGAAGGCGAATTTGTTTGTGGCGGTACTCTGATCGAGGAACGCATAGTTATAACAGCTGCGCATTGCTTTCTGGGTCGCACTAATAAAAAGCAATGGACTGTCAAGGGAGGCGTTACGAAACGCTTTGAACCAGGTCCAATAGTGGAAATTGATGACTACGTATCAGCCGCTGCCTTCAATTCAACCAAAATGCACATGGATGTAGCGATTATATCGCTAGCAAGTCCGCTGAAGGGTGGCAACATTGGCTATGCCACACTTTGCAGTCAAAAGCTTACCGAAGGTCTGGAACTTACCATCTACGGTTGGGGTCTAACCGATCCGAATGCAGCGAACCCCACGCAGACGGTACGGACTGTAACTGTGCCCGTTATTAAGAAGAGCAGATGCCGCGAGGTCTATAAAGTAGCCTGTGAGTACAGTACAGAAGGAGTGGGCTCAAATGGGGTTTGTGTAATCCTCATTTGAATTTATCCACAGCGGAAATAACTGGCAGCATGTTCTGTGCCGGTGTTTTGGGTAGCAAAGACGCCTGCACCTACGATTCGGGTGGACCGATTGTCTATAAAAACGGAACTGTTAAAGAACTCTGCGGCATTGTATCATTCGGTATAAGCTGTGCGAGTCCCAAGTTTCCAGGTGTCTATACGGATGTCAACTACGTGCGACCTTTTATTGATGCGACCATTAGGTCAATGAAGAACATTGACTAGACTTGGTGGCAATTGTGAAGGTCTCAAATACACATAAATATATACCATGCCATACTTCATTATTAACTTAGCAGACTGTCAAGAGTGTGTCAACTCTTCCAGACATTGGTTGCGTGCTGCGGCAGCTTCTCGTCTGATCATTGAGCGATTTCAGTAATTGATTCAAGCTCAAAGCCGGTTAGGAGGGTTCTTCATCTTTTTTTTGTATAGGCCCCGAGGGAGTAATTTTAGAATCTTTGACTTTTACTTTTGCCTGCCTGCTAGGGCAAAATGTAAATTAGCTTGTCCGAAAAGCAGAAGAAAGACTCGAAATTGAGAGTGGGAGGAGTATCGCATCGAAATTTATGTGGTCGAAGGTATCGTTGCATGACTGACGTCCTTTCGTCTTGGGTAGCAGCAGTTCTCGAATTAGTTTAATAATACAATTAATTGTTATTTATAGCTTCCTTTAACGTTCCTCTAACGCGTAGCTTAGTCCAGTATTCGAGGGTTTGCGATGTTTTACAGCACGCAAGGCAATTTCGGGGCTGCCTTTTTAACTGTTTCGCCAAGAAAAATGCTTTGGCTTAATGATATAGGGGCGCTGAGATAAGATACCAAGACAGCCTGGGCATTGAATTAAGGTTAGCGGGAATCGGTTTGGAATATATATCGCTCAACTGTTGGTCATATTTAAGACTGCCAACTGCGCCCCAACCTGGCAGACAACATAAATATGCGAGCAAAAGGCGACACTTGGCAGGCTGCGTATGTCACAGTGCGGTATCCTTTCCCTCCCCCCTCTCACTACCACGTTGGTAGTGTCTGGAGTTGGCATTAAGTTTATTTATCTGCTTTTAAATGGCATCTTCTTTGGCTTGCATATAACTCTCGGTGTCATGTAATGCGCACCAGAAACAAAGGCAACATAATGTAACAGCCGCAATAACCAACCCAGAGAATGAGAGAGAGAGAGAGAATGGAGCAGGGTCTGAAGGGGGTCCTCACGTAACCACAGATAGTGCCACTACGACTACCATTTACAGCAGATACTGCGAGCATTTTTACTAGTATCATAAATTTATGGCACATTGTAGCGCACAGGCCAGGCCAGAGTAGAGCAGAGAGCCCAGACCCCTGGCAAGCTCAAGCAGGCTCTTCGAGGGGGTCCCAAGAGGCTCGACTGCTATGGCATGCTATGAGGATGGCAGCAACAGGATTTCGGTAGTCGAAACAACATGCAAGCTGGCACCTACAGCGTCAATCTGCAGATTTACCAAGATGACTTTTTGCACTGGCAAAGGAAGGCGAACAATGTTGCCAGTTGTGGCTACACAACCTAAAGGTAAGCAACAAAATGTATCCTGCTACTCTCCTTCTAGGGTATATCTAGTTAGGCGTTGATCTGTCATAGGTATGCCTGAATCGAAGCTGCAACTGTGAGCTCATATAACCTCGCAATCAGACATATCGAATCACATTGTCTATGCAACGTTAGTTTAGTTACTTTATTTCGTTCTTATGGCGTTCGCTTCGGTTTGTTAATTAATGAAACACATACAAGGTAGCCAGGGAAATGATGGAAGGGGAAAGGGGATAGGAAAGAAACTGGTTCGGGCTCGGGCGCTTCTAAAGAAAGAAACACTGCGAGTGCAGTAAGCCAGGTAAACAAGAGGAAAACAAATCTGAAGACTCGTCAAACACTTGATCAATAGTCGCACAAGTGTGTGAGTGTGTGTGTGCGAGTGTGTGTGTTGTATCCCACAGATACATTTTATTATGCAGCCTGCGATGAGTGTTACGAGTGTTTGCACAACTTAAAAGCCAATAAAATTTGTTGTTAATTGCTTTGGTAAATTGAAAATTAGGTTTTGGGAAATATTTATCAAGTCGAGAACGGAGGAGAACGGTGCGTACTGTTCAGCCGGACCCGGTTGCTAGCCAATGTTTGCCCAATGTGTTAGCCTGCTATGTTTTAATGACTCTTTCGAGAGCCGCCTTGCTCGACTAAACTTCCGAGGGATCGTTGAAAGGGGGGTCTGTGCGGTGTCTATGCAACTAGACAAATCGAATCGCTTTGCCAAAACAGAGAATTTAATCCGCTTAAAAGTAATTTCAGTTGGTCACACAAACCAGGTTGGCTAGAAGGGAGAAGGCATTAAAAAATCGGTTAATTAAAGTTCAACAAAGTTGAAAAGCGATTTCATGCCGCGTTGAATCAACAAATTGTAAACTTTTCAAACTAACGCTCTGAGGAAGGAACAGGGAGAGAGAGAGAGAGGGCAAGGAAACTGGGGGCGCTTCATTATTTGTACTTATTTAAGTGCTTGATCATGCTGATATCATCACCTGGGCACAATTTCTTTGTCTGCCCGCTTTGCCTTCAATGCAATTAGCGTCCACAAACGCCAGGTGGTCTCTGCGCTCTCACTCTCTCTTTGTCTCCCTGTCTCTCTCATTCTCTCGCTGGTACTGCCTTTGTCCTCATTCTCTGCTTTTCTCCACTGACCCCCCAGCAAATCTTGTATCGAAAATCTCTAATCGAAAATCTGTAAAAATGAGAAAACGAAATTCGTATTACAGTTTTTGGGAGCAGCAACCCAACAAAAATGGAAGAAGTGGGACTCCTCGAAGCAAGTCGAACTGGTTATGCGCTACATGTAGGACATTTGTTATAGGTTAGGTTAAAATGGGCGGGTTTGCGACTTTAGTTAGAAATTTTAACTTGATATAAAGTTGCTAGAGAGTAAGAAATTTTGATTTGATATAGAGTTGGTAGAGAGTAAGAAATTTCAACTTAATAGAGAGTTGCTATAGATTAAACCAAACTTAAGTTAGGAGTTTATATAGACTAAACTTATTTGAAGTTGGGTTGATCACTTGCCGTGCCTTCTCTGCGATTATCTTAGACAATTAATAAAGATTGAACCTACCTAAGGTTAATATATACTAAGCAATATATACCTTTTGTGAGGTTAGTTTGAGATATTGATTAAAGACAGTTCTAATTGATATACACATATCTTTAATATACTTCTAACCTATTACGCATCACAAGCTATCCTTAAAGTTACTTTACTGCGCCTCTCTCAGCGCTTCTCACAAGTGTTGCCTACAAGTTTCCTTTTTGCGTTGTCATGTGCCCTTTACTAGTTGATATGCCGCTCACGTTTGACTGTAGCGCACAGCTACACAGTGTGTTGACAGTTATTGATCGATCGATGATACAAGAGGGAAACGCACAATGTCGAAATTAATTTTGATTCGACTGTGCGACTGTGCGCCCTTCCTCAATGAGCTTGTACCTACAATTGGTCCAATCTGGCAGCGTAATTTACCTTTATTTGAAGTCTTAAGAGACGGCATTAGGCTGGCCAATGGGCAGCCACTAGGGGGGCACCTACATACATACAGTTTGGGGCACAACTCGACAGTTGCCTCGCCTTGCCTAGTCACAGCGAGCGTTCCACTAAGCGACACTGACTAATGCGGCATCATTAATCTCTAGGCTGCTTAGTGTGCTGGCCATCAATACGCAATGGGTAATAAATTTCGGATGGGTGTGAATACACACGCAGCTATGATGAATGTGTCCCTCTGTGTGTGTGTGTGTGTGTGTGTGTCTGTGTGTGTGCCCAGGTGGGTGTCTCAGTCTGGGTTAGATTTGCCTGCAACTCGGGCACAGCACAAGCGGCGCAATCAAGTCGCACGTCAGGCTGGCAGTCAACTAGTCACTCACTTCGACCAACTTGAGTCGAGTCGCGTCAGTCAAGTTGCCACAGTTGCCACTTGCTCCCTCTCCCTCTCCCGTTGCATGACTACCGGGCATCAATTTTTGCCAAGCCCGAGTTGAGAATATGCTCTGAATTGTGTGGAGCCAGCGAAATGAACACGTTCAACGCGCAGCCGCACGCGCACTGCTGTTGCCCCTGTATCCCCACCTCACACCACCCCGCCCCCCGTCTCTGTCTACGCCTCTGCACTAACCGCAGGGCGACTGCGCGACCGTTTTCGATTAAAGCGACGGCTTAAAGGACGGCACAGGCCGGCGGACGGGTAGCGGGGGGCTGGTAGGCAACTTCAGCGTGTGCCAGTCGAGCGCAGCGGCCACTCGACTAGGCCGCAAGCGCTTGACACACTGCAAAAAAACCTGGTGTGACTTGTGGGGCATTGAAACGGGCATATAATATAGATAAGTATAAGATCATTTTGAGTAATACTTACAAGAAAGAAAAGTCGAAATTTCATTTATTGTATTCTGTAAATTTTAGCTGAAATGAATTTCCCTTCTTCCTTTCTGTATTTCTGTAAGTTCACAGTGAAGTTTACAGCGTTGCTACTTTGGGGGCACGAGCCATAGGATATAATATTAATATAAAATATTATATAATAACACAATAAAAGCGAGGCGAGGCAATATTAGAATATAAATGAAGACAAAACTGAAGACTTGTACTCAAAATTAGTATAAGAATCCAATTCCAAAAGATTTCTAAAAAATGAAAGATTTACTAAATTGTTATAATGTTTATTTTTATCTCCAGATTTTCAACTCTAATAATTTTATTAAAAAACCTGATATTTTTGTTTGGTTTTCGAATAAAATATAAAAGAAAGAAGTTTTGGTAAACATTGCAAACTTAAACTTAAGCACAATTTACAAAAACTTCTCACAGTTTCTTTTAGTGTACGCTGTGAAATTGCAACGTTGCACGGCACTTGGCAAAGGTGTACTAGATCGAGAATGAATGTGCTCAAATTATGGAATAAAAGTAAGTTATTTTAATTTCATGGAGATTGTCAATTTATAGTCAAACTATGGTCAGTGGATTGTTTTAAATAAGAATAATTTTAAATTAAAGGTGAAACCTTAAATGAGAAAAAAAGAATATAATTAAAATGTATTGTATACAAACTGTTAAATTATAATCAGTTAAATTAAAATCTATTAAGTTGATATGTACTGCGACCTATTAGATCTATTGTATTATACTATTTTATTTTAATTTAATTTCAAATATTTAATTTCAAGTTGCATTTTCAACTTTAATTTAATTCCATTTCCTTTTCTCCTTTTCTTATTTCTCGCAGTGTATTCTGTGAAATTGCAACGTTGCAACGTTGAGAGTTACCAACAACGCCTTCGGTTTACATTTTACAATCCTAACAAGGTTAGGCGAGCGAGCGATAAACGTGGCTTGGCCGGACCTGGTTGGACTTGCTGCAACTTGGGGCAGTGGCACATGCCTAACCAGTGCAGCTATGCAAACACACACACACAAACACCAACACACATAGAGCATACAGCGCTGCAGTTGCACATTAAAAATGAGGCACAGGGCCAAGGGAAGTGGCACGCGGCACACACAAGGAACCAGCAACGGGTTAGACAACGTCGATGTCTCTTTCTGCTCAACAGCAGATTCAGCTTGGTACGCTCCCTGGGCCCTCAAGGGGTCCTGAGTCTGGGCCTGAGACGTGTGCAGGGGCGGAGTGAGGTGGGGTACGACGCGTCTCGGGCCTCTTTTAAATGCAATTCAGGCGAAAGGCGCACAAAGGGACAGCGAACAAGATGCCGAGTTGCTGATTGTGCGCACAGCGCAGTTGGCGTCGACGTCGGCGTCGCGACGTTGGCCGTAAGAGCTTTTGTTGCCGCCACACAAACATGGAATATGACAGGCGCAGAGCAGAGAGGGGGAATGGGGGAAGGGAAGAGGGGGAAAGGGAGCCATGCAAAGCATTGTCAAGTGAAGAAAATCCAAGCGACAAAAACGGAACGAAACGAACATGCAATGTGACTATCGTATGTGTGTGTGTATTTGTGCGCTGCTCTGCTCTGCCTGTTTGTGTATGTGTGTGGGCAGAGAAACAATGGCGACAATAAAAATGCGATCGCACAACATGCCACACAGATAAGTTAACGCAAAGTGACAACGTACAACTTTTAATGGAATTGTCGTCGGCTGCAGCAGCAGCGCAGCAGCAGAGGCGGCCGTAGTTTGCAAGTGGGGAGAGGGGTAGCCCTTGCACTCTTGTTTATGGGCACAGGTCGTGCGCAAGGACGTGCCGGCAGGATAACTATGCATACACACACACACATGCAAGAGACACTCAATCACACACTCACGCAAAATCCCAGAGAGAGAGAGAAAGAGTGAGAGCGAGGCAGCTTACGCCCACGAGCGGCCCTGCGCCTGCCGATCATCGCCTTCGGCAGCTACCGTGGCACATGCCGAGGCGGAACTAACCAGTCAACGAGAGCAGCCCACGAACGAACCCAACAGAGAGAGAGCACAGCAATAACAACAACAACAGCTGCCTTGCCTTGGCTCTCACGCTCCTATTGGAATAATGCAGTTGCGCTCACTGCCGTCGCTCTCTCAATATCAGAGCTCTCACACACATGCAGCTATCTCTGTCGCACATGCTGCCCATGCGCCTCACTTCCAATTGGAGCAGCCGTTGAGTGTGCGCTCTCTCACTCACTCGCTCTCTCGTTTTGTTTTGTTTACAAATTTACGCTGGAACGACGACGAAGTCGAGCTTAGCGGCGCAACGATCGTCTCGGCGCTAGTCAGTTGCCCAGTTGACTTGCCCCAAGCAAGACGTGTGCGCGCGCGTTTCGTGAGTAGTAGAAGAAGAACAGAAGGAACAGAACAAATCACGAAAAATCACGCAATAACACGCAAACAAGAGAACCCAAAACAAAGTGATAATTTATAACAGTGTTGAAAATTGACTAGTGAATAACGGTAAAGGAATATACCGTAATTTAATACAGCATAAGAACACGTGCAAAATCGACTGGGACTGCGATTTATCGATACGATTGATCGGCTGCAATCGATGTTCGCGTAAAGGATCTGCGCGACATATGATGAGCCTGACTGTGCTCTCGCTGCCGCAACGTTATAAACGCCTCCTGCAAGCCATGTCTCTCGCCGTCGCCGTTGTCTATATGACGCTGCTGCTCTATCAGAGCGCCTACGGATATCCGGGCATGCAAGTAAGTCCACAGAGTTGCCAGTCAGACGCAGAGGAAGGAAGAGATGGAGAGAGATATCTCTCTGCACAGGCGTGGGTGCGCCACCAGCAATCGTAAATTGTCATACGCAGCGCCCTCTTTCTTAGACTCCCTCTCCCACTGCTGCCTCTCTCTCCTCTTCCTTGCACATTTGCCAATTTGCATGTGTTTTTCGCCGGCTGTCCATCTACGTCTGCCCCTCTTCTCCCCTTCTTCCACTCTCCCTCTCGCATCCTTCGTCGTTTCGTGCACTTTCATAAATCAACGCTGGCGACGTTTGCAGCTGCGCATGCGTCCGGCACCGGTCTCCTTCCAGTCCCCACTCTCCTTCCCTCTCTCTCTCACTCGCACTGCCTGAAACCTTTTTGCGCCCTTGCCAATGTCTTGAAGTCTCTGCCGCTGCCTCTGTCGCTGCCTCTGCCTTGCATATAAAACAGTTTCAGTTTTTAGTAATTTTATTTTGCTCTCCTTGCTTTATTTATTTTTTCTCTCTCCCTCTGCTGCGCTGCGTTTCATTGCCGTCGGCAGCGCGTCGCCAAAGCTTTCAGAGTCGCCGATTTCGATCCCTGAGACTGTGTTTATTGTTGTTCTTCTCGTTGTTGTTGTTCTGCTTTGTTTTGCTTTGGTTTTTTGCATACATTTCTGTGTAATAAAATATTCCTCGCTAATGTTACAAGCAGCAGAGTAAAGTTCTCTCTAGAGTTGGCTGCCCGCCCGGCTAGTTTCCCCCTCCCCCTTTTGAGGTGGGTGGTACCTAGAGTGGGACTCCGAGTAGAGGACACGCATAGTTACCATGGGCATGCAGAGCTGCATTATGCTAATTGCCATTGAAGTTAGTCTAAAAGTGAAACTAGCCAGAAAATGGCGTTAGTTTAGCTTTATTTTCACAGTATTCCTTTGTTATCTTTGGCTAGAAATCGATCAGAGACATTTAATTTGAATATTTAAGCACTGGGTGTTAGTGCAATATATAGAAAATGATATAGAATATATATATTAATATATAATACGATTTATTCTGTCAATCTTTTTCAATACTGCAAACTTATTTATGATACGGTACATAGATTTATTTTACTTTAATTTTGCAATGCTTTTTTGGTATATGCTGAGAAATCATATAGAAAATTGATTTGTAGAGCTGACTATAAATTCTTTTTGAGTTCGTGTGTATTCTTAATACCCTAAAACTCATATTATGTTATTTTGTGCTCTATAAACTCCAGTTTAATTTGTATTTTCAAAGAAATCTCTAGAAAAATATGTTATACAGTTGCTCTAAAATTATTTTTAATTGCTGTGCACTTAAAATACCCTGGCAAGAGGTTTGTATAATAATTGTATTTTTAGTATATTTTGATATTTTAAACTTATGTTGGTTAAAATGTTTAAATTTTTTGAGAAATCTTTAGTAAATTTATTCTTTGACTAGCCTATATAGACTACATATTTTTATTCACTTCTCTCTATATTATAAAGCTTTTAAACTCATATCTTATTGCGATAGCAATATTTTGCAATTTAAATTCATTTTATAATAATATTGTATGGTAGAGTTGCCAATAAATTCCTTTTAATGTCTCTCCCAGTTTTATAACCCTAAAACTTTATTATAATTTCGGCGGAAGTTCTTAAAATCTCCACACGCCCCATTGGAATTTCCTGCATATGCAAATTCCGACTAGACTCTGATGCCATTTACCTCGTAGGGCTAATCAAGTGATCATGTTTTGCCAGCTAACTATGCAAAACAGCTCTATAAAGTCCCCCAGCTTTAATCATTTAGTTAATGTTTTATTAGAGAGAGAGAGAGAAACGTTAAGAAGTTTTTTATGTCATTTTAATGTAGAACAAATTGTTTATATTATATGTTTTATTTTTGTTGTTGGTTAACCGGAAATCTGGCAGCAAAATGGAATGAAGTGGAGTATGTGGAGTTCTCATAAAATGCTGACACTCTTTTTGTTTCTGTTGTTGTTGTTGTTGCCGGTTTCAATTGAAGTCGCCACTTTTTGCCTTGTGGAGGTCTACGACTTGTGTCAGTTGCCATTGTTGAACTTCTACTGTAGGTTGTTGTTGTTATTGTTCTTGTTGTTGTTGTTGTGTGACCACATAAAGTGCAATGCAATGTAGAAAAATTGTTTTTTTTATTTTTATTATTTTTTTATATTCATCAGGTTCTTTTTTTAGATTTCGCAAAAATGTTGCGCAAAAATGTTGCCCACTGTTGTTGTTGTTGTTTGTTGTTGACTTTTTCGCTGAGTTGCTTCGCAGAATTGTGTGTCTCCCTCTGCCTCTGCCTCTTTGGGGTTTGGCTTGCACTTGATAAGACAGCCAATTGTGCGACCAGTGACCAGTCAGCAGAGCCCCCTCTGCCCTAGCTGTGGCTCCCTCTTTATTGCAGATGTGGCACTCCTGCTCGTACTCATCGTACTCATCGTTGTCGTCGCGTGTTGCTGACGCATAAATCATAAAAATATATTATCGATAAATGAATTTGTTTAAAGTGGCGCGCGGAATGAGCTGCGGCCTCCTCTGTCTCTTGATTGATTCGTGTTGTTTCGCTTTGTGCATGGTAAATACGTAATAACAACAACAGCAGCAACAGCAGCAACAACAGCAACATCAGCAACAGCAATAACAACACATCGACAACAAGAAGCACATTACGAGCTGCTTCGCATGCAAATCAACTTCAAAAATTGTCTTCAAGGCAAAAACAAAAACACAAAGCTGCAAAGAGCCGAGCTTGCGCGCTTCCTCTTGTTGCATGCCTCACACACAGTAGCACAGCTGCCTGTCAGCCACTATCTGCTCTCTCTTTCACTCTCTCTCCCCCCCCTCCTCCTCTCTGTCTACCAAAAAGTTGACGACATTAAGCCCCCAAACAAGCGTCTTGCTGATAAAACTTGGCGGCTTAAAAGTATCTTGCCGTAGCTTGCAGTATCGCAAAGTATCTTTGTATCTGCGTATCTGCGCATCTGCAGCTGAGCGTTGGCTATACACTCAGCGAAATTATGTGAACTGTTTTAGTTAGGCAGGGTATACAGTTAAGAAGTATAAGATTGGAATTACAGCACTTGGTTTACTATATATTTAAGTCTTTACTAGGGGATAAGATTTCTGGAGAGGTTTTTAATGCGGTTGATTATTGTACTAACAAAAATGAACTTTGTTGCCTTAAAACTATGCTTGAAATTCGCGTTCTTCGAAGGGGTAACATTTTAAAACAAACTAGCTATAGTTAGATATAGTGTCAGCAACTTTGGTATCACTAGCTCCTATAACATCTGAGTTAGATGGGTTCATACAGACATTATGGTGCATATAGTATATGATTTCTGAGATCGCAGAGGCCTGCCTGTTATAAAACCTTTCTATAATATAATACCCACACCTTTATACGCTCAGGGCGTACAATATACTTCTTAAGTTCGACCTATTTATCTGCCAAGTCTGCCTCCACAATTCTCTCAGTGTATTTAGTCAACTGCAGCTGCTGCTGGTCTTTTGGTGGTCGCCAGTTTACTTAATTGAGGAGCATCAGGCTGCAGCTCTTTCACCCGCTCTACACTCTTCATTCTTCACTCTGCACTCTCCCCTCTCCCCTGTCCCCTCTTCCCTCTTCTGTCTTCTCACTCTCCTGTTTCTCATCTGCGCTTAGTTTGAGCTCCTTTCTTGGCGCTTAAATGTTGTTGCCTTGTGATTGTGTATCTTATCGTAGATGCGTATCGCAACTTAAATATTGTTAAAACAGCCTTTAATGAAGATTTTACCAGCTTGTCAGCTATCTCTTTCTCTCACTTTTCCCCTACTCTTCTGCTCGGCACAGCTGGAAACTGATTGAAGATTGAAAGCAAATGGGAAAACAGCTTACCATATTTGGGGGGAACTTCATTAATCTAGCGCCCTTTTTAGGCTCAACTCTCACTCTTCCTCTTCCCTCTCCCTTGTCTCCCTCTCTTCTTTGTGGCTTTTCACTTCATTCTTGTATTATTAATTGACATGGCAATTGTTTATAAACATATTAATCATGCACTTAATGAAGCATTTCACAATTGCGCCAAACAGACACGAAGCGAATTGACAAAGACTTGCAGGGAATTATGAGTGTGTTAAGGAGTGTGTTGTCTTTGTTGTTGTGCTTGTTGTTGTTGTTGTGTGTGTTGCTGTTGTTGTTGTTGTTGTTGTGTCTTTATAACTGCTGTCTGTGTTGCCTGTTGTAGCTTGTTGTGTCTGCGCAGGCGTGACAGTTGCCAAGTAAACCCCCCGAAAAACCCAATCCTTTTTATGGGCACACGTGTCGCTGGCTGCCTGCTCTCCCTCCTCTCTCTCCCTGCGCCTCTTACATGCAATTGCAGCACTCTTTGCTCTATCTCCCTCTGCCATTGTTACTTTGCATATATATATTGCCAAGCAGCTGCAGCAATACTGGTGCAACATTCTAATCTATGCAAAAGACCTCGACTCAAGCCTCGACTTGTTCTCAGCTCAATTCAGCCTCCGTTACCGGATCTGTAACGCGATTTCTATAACGATTTCGTATTGCTTTTGCCCAGAGTTGCCACACGCTTTCACAGCTCACGACTTGCCCTTTTTTATTCTCGTTCCTCGTTCCTCGTTCTCGTTTTTCTTTCTATTAATTAATATTTCACTTTAGTTTATCCCTCGCTTCCCCCAACAGTTTGCCACCTGTCAATGTCTCATTAGGCGCTCGCCTTGTCGCATCATCAAGTGCTTAACCGTATCTCCCTTTCTCTCTCTCGTCCCCCTCTCTCTCCCTCTGCCTTCTAACTTGCCCCATTATATTGAACACCGTTTGTCGATCGTGCTGCAATAAAAATGTATGAGGCCCAAGACGATTCGTATACGAAGAGAGTCGCTTAGCTTAGCTTGGCTTTTATCGCATCTACAATATCGTGTGAAGCGCGGCAGCGGCAGCAGCAGAAGCAGCCCAAAAGACCCGTTTACTGTGTAATAAAAAAGATCAGTTAGACAGAGAGAGAGACAGAGAGAGAAGAGGGGGGAAGTGAGAGAAAGAGAGAGAGAGAGGACTGCAGACAGCGAAAATGTTTCCATTTTCATTTACAAAGCGCTGCGAATGAGCTATAAAGAAATCTATGTGTGGGGGGGGCCTGAACTGAGGTAGGGATAGATGAGAAGGAGGCAGAGGGATAGGGAAAGCTGCAGGGCTAGTGTAGAAAGAGAGAGAGAGAGAGAGGTAGAGAGGTATAGCCACGGAAGTGCCTGCTGTGCTGTGGCCTCAACTGATTTGCATAGCGGAAAAGTTTGATCAAATTATCACTTGATAGTTCTTTCATTCTGCCCTCGCCACTCTTCACTCTCCCTTCTTCACTCTCCCTTCTCTTCTGTCCACACTCTCTCCACTACCATCCCCCCTTCTCCTCTGCCCACTCTCCCTTGCTGCGCTCTTCAAACTCTCTTTATCAGCTCACTTCAATCAAAAACTCAAACTCAAGAGCAGCAGCAGAAAGACACTGAAGATTCCCCCCCTCCAAAACGAAGCAGGCATTAAAAGCAATTGAGGAATTGCCGCTTAACAAAAGCAAATGAACCTGTTATCAGTGGAAATTAATCAAGGTGGCAAGAGGAAGGGAGGAAGAGAGGGAACAGGGGAAGAAAGAAGAGTGCAGAGTTGGGAATCTTCTTTCATTTTGAACGATGCTGCGCGATCTTTTCTACCGTTTGCTTTTTGTTTGCGCTTACTCAGCATTTATGTTGTTGTTGTTGTTGTTGAGTTGTTGTTGGTGTTGAGTTGTTGTTGTTCTCAGCTTGTTGTTGATTCTCTGTTATTGTTGTTGTTGCTGTTGTATTTGCTCTGCGCCTGCGTCTACGTCTGCTTCCACTCATTTGTTTGCCATTGTTGTTTGCCCATTGAAGTTCGCCTTTGTTTGCCAGGTGAAAATGCCTCACGGCGGCAGCGTTGCAGCGCCGTCTTCATATTTTATTGCACAACAAATTTAAATGCTCTAAACCCTCTCTCTTTCTCTCTCTTTGCAGCTGCAGCCCCCGGGCAGCGTCAGCTTGTTGGATGGCAATGAACCTGCTGCCACAACGACCACACAACGTGGCAGCCACAATGTGCCGCCACCCACCACACGTCGCACTACAGCAGAGCAGCAGCCACAGCAGTCACAGCAGCCAGCAGCAGCAGTTGCCTACGCCTCCTCCTCTGCAGTGCCCTCCTCCTCTTCACCTGTGTCTGCCTCCCCCCTCGGCCTCGCCCATCACACCCTCACTGATCATACGCAAGGACATACACAGCTTCAACTTCAGCGACATTGAGGTCAGCGAACGACCCACAGCAACGCTGCTCACTGAGCTCGCCCGGCGCAGTCGCAATGGGGAACTGCTCCACGATCTGTCGCAGCGCGCTGTGACAGCGACGCCGCAGCCGCCCACGACTGAGCTGGATGACATTTTCATCAGTGTGAAGACGACAAAGAACTATCACGATACGCGGCTGGCGCTGATCATCAAGACGTGGTTCCAATTGGCTCGCGATCAGGTGAGTGTTTAACCCCCCCAGAGTGCCTGTGTAATTTGTTCGTTCAAGCAGATTGCCCACAGATTAGTTAAGTCAGCCCCAATTTGTGTGGGCGACAATTGGCAAACACTGCCAAAAAAAGTAGAGGAGAGAAAAAAGGCCAAGAAAAAAGCCAAAAGGTTGCAACGATCGAGAGATCGAGATCACTTTAGTCCAGCAAATTGAGTTTTATCTCTTGCTGTCTCTTTTTTTTTCTTTTCTTACTTATTCAGGGCTTGGCGCATTTGCATAATGAGTTTTTAAGCTGTTCGAATTGATTTTGATTTCGCTTTTTAGCCTGTTTATTTTTTTTGTCTGTGTGGCTCATTTGGCAATTTATGATTTTGTGGCCGTCGCTTAATTGGCTATAAAAATGTCTTCATAAGCCAAAACTTGCGAATTAACGAGCTTAAGTTAAATATGATGACGATATGTTCTGTACAGTTGAGGGATGGTAGGGTATGATGAGTGAGAGAGACAGGGGAACTTCAGTAAGAGGAATTTACTGAAGGAACTCAGTTTGTAGAGTGTAGAGACTAGGGAAATATGATGGATAGACTCTCTGTAGATTATGTTTGCTGTTTCTTAATGTACTTCATTATTATGCAGTATTATTTATTTATTTATTTATTATTATATACATTATAATTGAAGAAACTTAGCTTTTCTAAGAGGTAGACTGGTGAAATTTAGAAGATAGCCTCTATAGAGTCTGCACTAGCATTGGTTTTGCATAAAATGGATCTATTCCATTGTATTCATATACTAACTAAAGGAACTCAGTAACTGGAAGGGGTAGACTAAGGAAATTTGTTAGAGTTTCTTTTAAGAGCCTGCTAAAGGATTTTATATTTATATTAAACACAAACTTACTCAGACTCTCTAGATAACTAACGTAACATTAATCAAAGAGCAAGACTAAGGTAAACTGGTATAGGTTCTTAGACTCTACATAAGCATTGGATGATGATATTATACTATTCTCAATAGAGATTCTCTTTATAACTAAAGGAACTTGACTAATTAAAGAGCTAGTCTAAGCAAATTTGTTAGAATTACTGCTTGAACCCTATATACTTTACTATTATTTCTAAAAATGATCCTTATAACTGACGTAACTTGATTAATAGAAGAGGTAGACTAAGCAAATGTGGTAGAGTTACTTCTTAGACCCTATGTAAGCAGTATATAATGAGACTATACTTGTATTTATAAAGGTTATCTTTAAAACTGAAGGAACTCAGCTTATAGCACAGCTAGACTAAGCAAATTTGGTACACAATATCTTCATTGCCTAACTTATGGATTAGCTTAACATGATATACCTTTTGTCCAAAGTATTTCCACTCTAACTAAAGTAACTCAGCTTATAGCATAGCTAGATTTCCGAAATGCGCTAGATAGTCTCATTGCAAACTAAGCAAGCAGCAGCTTAACAATTCCTTTTAGCTATTTACAGGGTATCTCTGTTAACAAACAGTTTCAGACCCAAATCTGACTTGTTTAAGCCGTTGTTTTATAGTTGACGGGGCAAAAAAAACATTTGGCCCAAAGGCAGTTAACGATGCATGGGAAAGGACATGAGTGTATGCAGCTGCAAGCCAGTGTGTGTGCGAGTGTGTGCGTGTGTGTGAGCATGAGTAATGATTGTTGTTGCTGCTGTCTGTCTGTCTGTCTCTGGCTGCAAGTTGTATGCCAACTTATGCAAAATCACGCGTCACAAATGTGTTTTGTGTTTTGTTATTGTTTACATGGAACTGTGTAAAAAACTAAAGAGACAAAAAGTTGAGCAGCACCGAAAACATAAATAAATAAGCGGCACAGTTGACTGACTACGTGTGTGCAGGTGTGTGTGCGAGTGTGTGTGTGTGTGTGTTAACCTATTGAAAATTGTTAAAAAGCCTGACAGGCACGTTTCATGCCTGTGTGCAACGGTTTGGGGGCAGACGTGCAACAGCAGCAGCAGCAACAGCAACAACAACGAGTTGCAGTCAGTTTTGGCAGCTGCGCAGAGAGAGGAGAGCAGGAGTGAGGGGGGAAGGGAGGTAGGGAGGTAGGGAGGTAGGGAGGCTGCTCTGCTAGGCACCTGGGCCATTTCAGACTTGCCATATATCGAGCTTAAGTTTTCACACTGGTCAGCCGCATGCAACATGCAACATTGCTGCTGAGCTTGAGCTGATGTTGCTGCTGTTGCTGCAGGCAGCCAATTATTTTGATGCGAACTGCAACAATGTGGAGCAGCAGCAGCAACATGAGGCAGCAGCAACAGAAAATGCGTTCAACTTGATTGGTTTGTGGCGCATTTGAAAACTATTTGTTGCTGCCTCTCTGCTGCACATTATAAACGCTTGATTAATGTGAAGCAGCACAGTGAGGCACAGTCTGCTGACTGTCCGGCTGAACGCCTTAAAAGGCCAATGGCAACAACAGCAACAGCAACAAGTTGTTGCAAGTTAGTCCAGAGTTGCCTTAGCTCTTCTTTGCTCTAGCAGTGGATTAGTATAATAAACTGCTTGAAGCTGACTGGATTCCATGCACCTAAGGCTGAGATATGTCTGTAGAAACGTTGAGGTATCTACTCTACAATACTTACAATAAGATACTTACGATAGTACACGCGATATTTGCTTGCGATAGTTGCATTTGTTAGTTGTGTCTACAATTGTGATATATATTAAGTTATACTGCCAACTTTAAGACTTTATCAAGTCTTCAAGTGGTCTCTTAAGCTTCCCCAAAACTAGATTTGCCACGCAAGAGACAGAGAATTAATATCTTATAGCAACATTGCGATACTTACGATAGTACATACACTAGTTTCAATTATTACATTTGCTGAATGAGAGATATATATAACAAATAAATATACGATAAATATATATAAAGATCTATTGGCAACTTTGACATCATTATCCAGTTTCCAATCAGTTTCTTTGCCTACCCAAGTTAAACCATTCTTTATTTATGATCTTGAGTAATTCATTTATTTCCATTAATTTAAATTAAGCTCATAAGCATAATCAATTAAAATACCTTATAGCGTAGTTAAGTTAACATATCAATCTTATTCAATTAATCTTATTCAACCTTATAGACTAATAAGTATTTTATAGTATTATTTGCAACAATCAATTCAATCAACTCCTGCTTAGGAGAAGAGTCTCCTCTGTCATTTACTTAGACTATACAATACTTATTTACATTATTATAGATTATTTCCTGCTGCTCTTTTTATTTCAGAGTATCTACTAAGCCTTCCGTTTCTTTTATTTTCCTCCTCATGCACTCATAATTTGTATTTGTATCTTGTTTATGGTCAAGACAAACAGCCAATTGCAATGGTCTTTTGGTCCGTTTCGCTTGATCGCTTGTTACCCCTTTTTGAATAATGTTCGAGTGGCATTCAAATTATTCATGCAACATACAAATGAGCATAAATTACTGACAGAGTTTGCCACCGCAGCAGCAGCAGCAGCGGTGGAGGCAACAATGCGACTTTGATTGAACGCTTTTCCACCAAATATGCAACGCGGAAAATTGCCACAGATGCAAAGAGCGAACAGCAGCAACTGCAACTAGCAATGGTTGTTGTTGTTGCTGTGACTGTTGCTGCTGCGACTGTTGTTGTTGCTGTTGTTGCTGCTGCTACTGTTGCCAGTTGTTGTTGCCTCTTTTGCGCTGCTATCTGGCAGCCTCTCGTCAGTTCTCTCGGTGCCCTGACAAACTCTGCTCCTGCTTTGGTTACCTTGCCCTGCTCTGGCAACTCTTCTCTTCCTCTGGCTGCTTTCTTCCTCCCTCTGGCTGCTTTCTTCCTCTCTCCGGCAGTGTCTCGTGCTCCCTTGGCTGCGGCTCCTGCTCTCCTCATCTGGCAGTCTCTCTTGTCCTTCTCTGACAACTCTTGCCTTCTCCTGTTAGTTTCATACTCCCTCTGGCACCTTCTCTGTCAGTGCCTTCCTCACTCTGTGTGTCTCTCCTCCTGTCTCTGGTAGTCTCTTCTGCTCTCCTCAACTCTGCAGTCTCTACTCCTCGTCTGACAGTTTTCTGGTTAGTCTGGCAGTTTCTCCTGGTCTCTCCTGCTCTGACAATCTCTCCTCATCTGGCAGTCTCCTCGTCTGGCAGTTCCCTTCTCCTTTCTCGCCTTTCTCAGCCACCCTCTAGCAGCTCTCTGCCTTCACCTGGCCATCTCTCCTCCTCTCTCTCTCCTCTCTCCTCTCTCCCCTCTCTCTCTCTCCCCCACACTCCTCCTTCATCTCTGACAGCGTCTCCTCGTCTCCATCAGTCTAGGCAGGTTTGTCAGTCAGCTCGCTTAGTTAGCATCGAGATTTGCATGCATAAATTTGAGGCTTGCTCTTGTTGCAACTGTGGCTGTGGCTGTGACTGTGGTTGCCCCCTTGCCTTGTGGTTGTTGCCTCATTTGTTGGCCAAAGGACAAAACACGCATGTCAAATGTCAGTTTTGCATGGATTGCAATCGCCAACAGCAGCGCAGGTTGACAGCATCGATCAGTCTGCGATAGAGTGGAGTAGAGACTGGATTGTCTGTTGTGGATTCTGTATGTGTGTGTGTGTGTGTGTGGGTTGAGTGGGTTGTGGGTGGCTTGCGCTATTTAGTTTTAATGATGCCAGTGGCAGCAGCAGCAGCAGCAGCAGCAACTGTTGCTGAGGTTTTTCCGGGAAAAGCATTTGCCATGTTCTGTTTTATGTTTTACGAGTGCGAGTGTGTGTGCGCGTGTGTGTGGCAGTTCACATTTTATTGTCGACTCGTTAAATTTTCAGTTACCCCTTTCCCCTTCCCCCTCCCCTCTGCCCCTTCTCTTTTTGCTCGTCATGCGTCATGTTCGCGTTCGCATTTAATGCTTCTTCTCATTAAGTTGAGCTTAGCCAGCGGTCGCGTCTTCTTCTTCTACTTCTGCTTTTGCCTTTCGAGCTACGCTTGTGGAGTTGACAAGCAGCAACAACATAGCAACTACAGGCAACAGTTTCTGCTTACAGTGACTGCCATAACGACAGTGTGCACACGATTCCCAGTGTGTCTTTGGCGTTGCCGTTGTCGTTGCTTGTCTTCACTGGACTGTGTGCGTCGTCAACTGCTCATAAATATATGGCTAAAGCAGATGACAGTTGTCATGGCTGCCCTCTCACTTCCCCTCTATCTTCCTCTCCCCCTCTCTGTTGATCTGTCTGCCTTTTGTCATATGCGGCGTATGCGCAACGCGCTGCCTTGGCAATTAAAGCTGCCCAATTGACAGCGCGTCCAAAGTGTGCCGCCAACGCACATGCTTTGCCCCTCTCCCCTCTCTCTCTGTCTATCTCTTTATCTCCCTCACTCTACTCTGCTTCCCCCCTCTCTCGCTCTCTCTCTCTTTCCCTCTCTCTATCTGGACCCGTGCCGTCGCTTTTTGCTCTCCTTCTTTTTTTTTTGCGGCCTTTTTCAATGCGCTTCAATTTAATTTAATTCGCTATAAATTGAAATATTTTTCCATTGTTGCCATGACGCACCCCTTGCTGCATTCCCCTTATCCCGTCTACCTCTTCTTCATCCCCTTCTGCCCCTACCCTTCCCCTCTTTACCTTCTCTCACTGCCATTGCCCGCATGCAACTTCCTTTTTGGCATTTTACAATCACATTTCGTATGCCGTTTTTCGCTCTTGTGACAGTGTCAGCAAACAGTCAATGTACCAGGCAATTATGCGCTCTCAATTGCTGTAGCAACAACAACAATAACAATAACAACAATAACTACTACAACAACAAGCATTCGTTGCTGTTCTTCCTGTTTTTGCACTCTGAAATTTGTTTTGCACATTTCTTGTTGCCTTGCCCCACTGTGCATGGCATCATCCACTGTATATCAACAGTATCATCTGCTGCATATTGTAGTTAATCATTTTAGCCTTCATTTCCCTCTCTCGCTCTCTCTCTCTCTCTCTCAATTGATTCATTAAATCCCAACTAGCTGAGGCTCAGGCGCAGCTTAAATGTATCTCGAGCTCAGATGAGAAATGTATCTCAAAGTGCTGCGTGCCTAGCAACACTATTCAATCTCAATACAAATCACTTAATTGATACATTTAGCTCTGCCCCTCAAGGGAAGAGAGAGGGGGCAGGTGTAGCTGCCTCATTAAGCCGCAAAGTATTTTGGAAGCGTTTTGACGCCCGCCCCGAAACATGCGTCGCCTACGGCAGGAGACACGCAATGTTGGAGGAGTGAGAACAAGAGTAGTGCAGAGTCAGAGGTAGGTAGAGGGGGAGAGGGATGCAGCCATAGCCAAGCTATAATTAAAATGTGAACCTTTTGTGGTTTACTTCATCGACTTCGGATTACGCAAATTGAGCCACGCCTTCGCTCAATTTTATTTGTGGTTTTCTCTCTCTCTCTCTCTACCAAAAATCTCAACACGAATCTCGACACGAATCTTACGCAACGTTTTATAAGCTCACGTTTTTTTAGTTTTTGGATAAGTTCATTAGGCAGAAAGGCAATTGAAAATGAGAAAAAACTAACAAAAAAAACTTGTAAATTATTCAAAATGAAAAACTCTTTCATTATTTTTTGTTTATTATTATTAAAATATATAAAACTACATGAGCAATTAATGCAAGCAATTAATGCAATTGTTGCATTCATTTTGTCAGCATATATAGATTTTATTTAGTTTTTTTTTTGCCACGCCCATTTTTTATAATGAATTCCTTTGTTAAGCTGTTAAATCCAATGAGTTTTTCTCATTTTTTCGGCTTAAATTTTTATGCTTGTGGAAAATGAAGTGAGCTTTGCTTATTCAATATACGAGTATATATATTATGCCAACATCTGTAGTTCTTAAGTAGAGTAGAGTGAACCAAATTGACACTCCCTCTGTGAAGTTAAGTAATGAATGCTATTTTATTTATATATTTCACTCTACAGTTCTACATTTAATCTGAGTAATCTTAATACGCTTTTTGTGGTGCGTCGCTTTCTTAGTGGTGTGCGTTCTAGCCTCGATTGCAGCTGGTCTGTCATCGACTTAGTTGTCGATTGACTTAACTTGTTTGCGATGTATTGTGACTGCAACATCTCTTTCTCCTCTTTTTATGAACAACTTTATTGAAAAGTAAACGCTTTGTCATCTCTTTTACAAAATAACGTTGTATAAGAGAAACATAAAGCC